>CAWUFW010011803.1:0-588424 GCA_963921515.1 Calotriton arnoldi
CCCCTACAGTACCCAAACACCATTGCACTACTCTAAACCCTAAAACACTACCCCAGCATGACCCCCTACACTACACAAACACCACTGCACTACCCTAAACCCTAAAACACTACCCCAGCACGACCCCTTCACTACCCAAACACAACTGCACTACCCTAAACTCAAAAACACTACCCCAGCACGACCCCCTACACTACCCAAACACCACTGCACTACCCTAAACCCTAAAACACTACCCCCAGCATGACTCCCTACACTACACAAACACCACTGGACTACCCTAAACCCTAAAACACTACCCCCAGCACGACTACCTACACTACCTAAACACCACTGCACTACACTAAACCCTAAATCTACCCCCAGCATGACCTCCCACACTACACAAACACCACTGCACTACCCTAAACCCTAAAACACTACCCCCAGCATGACCCCCTACACTACCCAAACACCACTGCACTACCCTAAACCCTAAAACACTAACCCCAGCATGACCCCCTACACTACCCAAACACCACTGCACTACCCTATACCCTAAAACACGACCCCGTACACTACACAAACACAACTGCACTAACCTAAACCCTAAAACACTACCCACAGCATGACCCCCTACACTACACAAACACCACTGCACTACCCTAAAACACTACCCCCTACACTACACAAACACCACTTCCCTACCCTAAAGCACAACCCCAGCATGACCCCCTACACTATACAAACACCACTGCATTACTCTAAACCCTAAAACACTACCCCAGCACGACCCCCTCACAACACAAACACCACTGCACTACCCTAAACCCTAAATCGACCCCCAGCATGACCCCGTACACTACCCAAACACCACTGCCATACCCTAAACCCTAAAACACTACCCCCAGCATGAACCACTACACTACCCAAACACCACTGCACTACCCTAAACCTTAAAACACTACCCCCTACACTACACAAACACCACTGCACTACCCTAAACCTTAAAACACTACCCCAGCACTACCCCCTACACTACCCAAACACCACTGCACTAACATAAACCCTAAAACACTACCCCCAGCACAACCCCCTACACTACACAAACAACAATGCACTACCCTAAACCCTAAAACACTACCCCCAGCACTACTCCCTACACTACCCAAACACCACTGCACTACCCTAAACCCTAAATCTACCCCCAGCACAACCCCTACACTACCCAAACACCACTGCACTACCCTAAACCATAAAACACTACCCCCAGCATGACCCCCTACATTACACAAACACCACTGCACTACCCTAAACCCTAAAACACTACCACCAGCATGACCCCCTACACTACTCAAACACCACTGCACTACCCTAAACCCTAAAACACTAACCCAGCACGACCCCTACACTACCCATACACCACTGCACTACCCTAAAGCCTAAAACACTACCCCCAGCACGACCCCTACACTACTGCACTACCCTAAACCCTGAAACACTACCCCCAGCACGACTCCCTACACTACCCAAACACCACTGCACTACCCTAAACCCTAAAACACTACCCCCAGCACGACCCCCTACACCACCCAAACACCACTGCACTACCCTAAACCCTAGAAAGAAACCCCCACCCCATGCCCAATCCCCCTTACCTCTCACTCCTCGTGGTTCCTCTCTCCTCGTGGTTCCTGCTTCACGTTGTCTTTGAGGGGCGGTGCACGTCGTTGTGAGGAAACGGAACAGCCTCTGTTTCCTTACAACGACATGGATCGTCTACATGTTTTTAGAACGCATGGTCATTTACCATACATACCTTTACAACAAAATTCGTTGTAAAGGCATGCGTGGTAAATGACCATGCGTTCTAAAAATGCGTAGTAATGACTTCGTGATGTACAACGCATGCGTGGTAATGCATGCGTTGTAATGGTATCGCAAAGTAAAAAAGTCGTTGTAACGGCTGTTTACCGATCGAAGCTGGCCCCTGTTCTTCAGTGAGACGTTTATTTGATTAATTAGGAGGAAGGAATGTGTTTTTTTACCGAAAAGTGCATTCCCGGCTGTTGTATTGTGAAAGTGTCCGCGTGGCCTGGTTTCACTTCCGGTGAGAGAGTGGAAGAGTCTGTTTGGATCTAAAGGAGTTCTGTTGTTGGACGGGGCCGGCGCGACATGTCATCAGAAAACATAGCTAATGGAAAGCGTCCTCCCTGAAGTGTGGAGCAGTGCCATGAGAGGTCAACGAGTGTGCGTCCCACCGCAGTATGACCGTACCGCGTGACCCATGTGCCACCTCCAGGGTACGGGAGGCAGAAGCGGCATCGCAGGTCCTCTTGAAGACCGTTGTAGCACTAATTCTACATTTTGGTACTAGGGCATTTTAACTTCGTTGTTCCTGCCAGATACAAAGAGAAGATCCTGTGTTATTCAGTGCCCTCGTTACCTTTTTGTGGGTTGTGGTGCTTGTCACTTCGCTGCCCCGCCGGTGCACACGACTGGGCACCCCACCTCGTGTGCCATCTGCAGGGCCTCTGCCCTCGGATCACTGGTTTCGGTTTCTGGAGTGGCAACATAAACAGTTGCTCCCAAAGGACTAGCCTGAACACTTAGGTGAATATCCCCTGCACCAGCATTCCACGGAAATTCTTTCCTAGCTCTCCCACGTCAACGAGGACGTCATAATAGCACGGCTCCGCTCGCGACACCGTATGACGTCATCGGAGCCATAAGAGAACCTCGTCGGCGTGCTGACGTCAGTTCCACCCATTTTTTCCGTGCCACAGAGGCAAACAGGGGACCGAGACATTTTCACATGTATACATAGTATAAGAAATATATATATATTCACTGAAAAAACCATAGGTTTCAGGCACGTTATAGTTAGAAATTAGCATTTAAAAAACCTTAGAAATTCACTGAAAAAACCATAGGTTTCAGGCACGTTCTAGTTAGAAATTAGCATTTAAAAAACCTTAGAAATTCACTGAAAAAACCATAGGTTTCAGGGGCGTTATAGTTAGTTGGACATTTCACTCGTGCAAAACCATAGAAATTCCCCGTTATAGTTAGTTCAGCTAACTATAACTCGTGCACTCCGCAATGCACTGCTGATGACGTCACATATTACATCACTCATGACATGGTTAGTGACATCACTCATGACATCACTGATGACATCTCAAATGACATCACTGATGACATCACTGATGACATCATCCAGTGAATGTGTGTTTTTCTGAAAATTAAATATGTTTTATATATGTATATCTCAAGGTCGATGGAAGAATAAATGGGTATATAAGTGTCTAAATGGATGATTTT
This sequence comes from Calotriton arnoldi, assembly GCA_963921515.1. Taxonomy (NCBI): domain Eukaryota; kingdom Metazoa; phylum Chordata; class Amphibia; order Caudata; family Salamandridae; genus Calotriton; species Calotriton arnoldi. The sequence continues at coordinate 3,304 of CAWUFW010011803.1, forward strand.
GTTTTGTAAAATTGATTGTATAACTGACTAAGTGTATCTTAGTGAATACATGGGTTAGTGAGTAATGTTTAAATATGAAAATATCTGTATCAGTCTCTCACTTTGTGTATAAGTGGCTGCATGGGTTGGTGAGTAGCTACATGAGTGTCTATATGGGTTATTAGTTGGTTTTTTGAGTATCAGTATGAGTGTCTGTATGGTTCGGTGGGGGTATTACTTAGTGCATAGATGCATGAATGAGTGACTCACTGTTTGTATGTGTTGAAGACAGCATGTGTGCAGGACTGTATAGGTGGATGAGTATGTGTATGTGTATGGGTGTGTTAGTGAGTGAATGACTGTCTCAATAGTGTCTTTATGAGTAACTACATATGTTTTAAACTAGTATATGTGAGTATTGGTGTATATAAGTGAGTATATGTGAGAGTGAGAGATTGGAAGAGTTCCTGTACAAATAAGTAGGTGTTTCTATAAGTGATTGTTTAAGAGAGTTAGTATGTGTAAGTTTCTGTAGAAGTAAGTGTGGTAGTGTGTGTATAACTGTATATGCAAGTAAATGGGTTTGATACTTTGTTTGCATGTGTGACTATGTGTGTGAGTAACTCTATGGATGAGTGGCGGTGTGTAACAGGATGTATAGGTGTATGAGTACATATGATGAGTGAGTACATGTATGAGTGACTGTATAGGGACTGTTGGTGAATGAGTGGATGTGTGTGTAGATCTTGGAATTACTGAATAGGTGTGTTGTAACTGGTATTGGTATGTCCATTGTTTTGAAAATGTTAGTTTGTATTTTTGAGTGTGTGTATCAAAGGTTATATTAGGGTGAGAGGAGGTCTGCCACTCTATCACAAGGATGATATCATCAGTGATGTCATCAGTGATGTCATTTGAGATGTCATCAGTGATGTCATGAGTGATGTCACTGACCATGTCATGAGTGATGTAATATGTGACGTCATCAGCAGTGCATTGCGGGCGCGCGAGTTATAGTTAGCTGAACTAACTATAACGGGGAATTTCTATGGTTTTGTACGAGTGAAATGTCCAACTAACTATAACGCCCCTGAAACCTATGGTTTTTTCAGTGAATATATACATATATATATATATATATATATATATATATATATATATATATATATATATATATAATATATATATATATATAATATATTACCTACTGGCGGTCGTTAGTAGGTAGTTATAGTTAGGACCTTGTTTCTATTCAAAAAGCGTTTTTTCTTTTGCCAATATCTTTAACGCCGTTTGACAAATCTTCGCGAAATCTTCAAAACTAATGGTTCACTCAGGTCAGCTCCTGTCTGGAAAGTTTTGGGGTGATTCATCAAGCGGGGACCAAGAAAAAACGGGGGTCCCATACGTGTTTTTCACATGTTATTTTCTATAGGAATTTTGGAACAGGCCACAACCTGAACTGCTGAACGGAATTACACCAAATTTGGCCAAAAGGTAGCTCTTGGGTCGGAAAGCAACCTTTTTTTTAAATGGTGTAAATCCATTCAGTAGTTCCTGAGAAATTCAAAAAATAATAATTTATATATCTGAGCACCGAGGAGGATTCACGACTCCTCCCGAGCACGAGCTTTATTCTGATTGGCTGCCAACACTCCAAACCAGGAAGTGTTGGCAGCCATCTTGTGACTCGGTAACCGAGTTTACAAGAAAACAGTAAAAAAAAGATGAAAAACAAGAAAAGGGGGCAGGGTAGAAACACCCTGACCCCCTAGGCCTGCTCAGGGGGTCCCACAAGGAAAACAATCTGCCGAAATCGCGCTGGGTGCGCGAATCTGGCCGTAAAAAGAAATAAAAAAATGAAGCGCAGGCTCCAGCGCTTCAATTTCTATAAGCCCCCGGGTGGGCCAGGTCCCGGAGGCAATGTGTAATTATGTAGCAGGGGCCAATGGGGGCCCCCACAGCCCCGGGGACCGCCACCTCCCGGGGCTTTATTATAATTAAAAGGCATGGGGGGCTTATGCCTCCCCCCACGCAGCCTCGGGGGCCACCACCTCCCCAGGGCTTTAATAATTAAATGCGGGGGGCACGCGGCCCCCTGCAGCCCCGGGGACTGCCACCTCCCGGGGCACACTTCATTTACATATGGGGGTCCATTGCGGACCCCGGCCTCTGGGACCACCACCACCGGGGCTGTGCAAATGATGGGAGGGGGCCGAGCGGCCCCCCTCATGGAGCCCTCGATGGCCCTGGGGACCGCCACCCCCCAGGGCCGGCTCCTGCAATGTCTCGGGGTGCCCACCCCCGGGACATTGCCGTTTACTATGGCAGGGCGGGAGCACGGCTCCCACTCTGCCATAGCAAACATTGCTTTGCTTCTTGGAAGCGAGAGCAGGAAATCTGCTCTCGCTTCCAAGAAGCAAAGCAGAATTGCTGGGCAGGGAGCTGCATGTCAGCAGCTCCCCTTGCCCAGCAATGCCGGCTCCCGCAGGAGGCGGGGAGCCGGCAGGGGCCACGGGGGCATTGGGGCTCCCCCAGCAGTCCCCATCAAAGAGGCCAGGCCCCGGGGCATGGGGTCCCCGGGGCCAGAAGTGGCCCAGGGAGGGGGGCCACGCGGCCCCCCTCCCTAATTAATTTTTTTTTTTTAAAGAGATAGAGGCACAGCCCCGGGGGATGGGGTCCCCGGGGCCAATAATGGCCCCCCTCCTTAAAAATAATAAATAAAAAAAAGATTAAATATGTGGCCATGCCCCGGGGGATGGGGCACCCGGGGTCGAATCGGCCATGGGAGGGGGACTGCGCAGCCCCCCTCCTGTTTTAAAAAATAAATAAATGCTGAGGCCCTGGGGTTGGGGTCCCCAGGGCCCAAAAATAATAAAGGGAAGGGGGGCCACACAGCCCCCCTTCCAAAGGCCAACTACCTCTCCTATTACCTCCACTAAGTCCCAAACAGTGGGATTGCTAAGAGGTCTTCGGAGGCCATGCCCCCCCTTTCTCGACCACTCTGCAAACGCGCCTCCTGGCACAGTACTGGTTGGGGGATGAAGTCCACTTTACTCCTGAGGGACTTTGGGGGCCAAGAAGCCCTCCTGGTACCTCCTGTAAGTCCAACGCAGATGAATTCCTGAGCGCTGGTCGGAGGCCCAGCCCCCTTTCTGCACCACTCTACAAACGCGACTACCAGTTAAAGAAGCATTTGTAATGTAATAGGTTTCGCATTTGCAAGAATTAGAGCTATTGGCGTTGTAAATGTAAAAGATTTTCACTAATGTTTTTTGGTGTAGAGTGGATGTACGTTGTGTGTAGTGGAATTATGTGGTATGTTGTGCAGTGAAATTATGTGAATAGAAAGTATGTGGTATTTAGTGTATAGGAATTATGTGGAGTGGGATTATGTGTTTTGGAGAGTAATTATGTGGTATTGTAGTCTGTGTTGTGGAGTGGTAACCTTAGGTTTAGTCTACCTTGTTTCCTTAGAAGTTAAACTATAAACTCAATGAGACACAAAAAACAGAAGGAACCACTGAGGAGCACTTCTGGACCTAGTCGGAGGTATGAGCAGGGCCACCGGAATTATGTGACTGTTTGGCTGCACCAATTTTCACATAATTAAACATTTTCCGCATTTGCCAATTATTCCATCATCTGCTGCCTAATCTGCAGATTTGAACAAAAAAACCTTGTTTCTAGCTCAAACGGCTCACATGTTCCCAAAAATGCAGCGTCAATGGTTAAAGCGTGGTAGAAGGCCCTTTGCACAGCTGCAATGATCATGTGTTACTTCTTGCTAAATGTGGGTGTTAAATTGGTACTAATGGTGCACAAACCTCTCTTACTTCTTTCTGTGCCTCTCTTGCCTCTTTCTGCATTTCTCTTGCTTCTTTCTGCACCTTTCTTCCTCTTTCTGCACCTCACTGTCTTCTTTCTGCACTTCACTTGCCTCTTTCTGCCCCTCTGTTGCTTTTTTCTGCAGATCTCTTGCCTCTTTCTGCACCTCTCTTGCCTCTTTCTGCACCTCTCTTGCCTCTTTCTGCACCTCTCTTGCTTTTTCTGCAGATCTCTTGCCTCTTTCTGCACCTCTCACCTCTTTCTGCACCTCTTGCCTCTTTCTGCACCTCACTTCCCTCTTTCTGCACTTCTCTTCCTTCTTTGTACACCTCTCTTGCCTCTTTCTGCTCCTCTCTTGCCTCTTTGTGCATTTCTCTTGCCTGTTTCTGCACTTCCCTTGCCTCTTTCTGTACCTCTCTTGCCTCTTTCTGCACCTCTGTTGGTTCATTCTGCACTGCTCTTGCTTCTTTCTGCACCTCTGTTGCAAATTTATGCATCCCTCTTGCCTCTTTCAGCACCCCTCTTCCGTCTTTCTGCACCTCTCTTGCCTCTGTCTGCACACCTGTTCCCTCTTTCTGCACCCTTTTGCCTGTTTCTGCAACTCTCTTGCCACTTTCTGCAGTTATTTTGCCTCCTTCTGCACCTCAGTTGCTTCTTTCTGCACTTGTCTTGCCTCTTTCCGCACCCCTCTAGCCTCTTTCTGCACCTCTGTTGGTTTTTTCTGCCCTGCTCTTGCTTCTTTCTGCACCTCTTTTGCAAATGTCTGTATCCCTCTTGCCTCTTTCTCTACCCCTGTTCCCTCTTTCTGCACCTTTCGCGCCTGTTTCTACACCTCTCTTGCCTTTCTGCACATCTGTTGCTTCTTTCTGCACTTCTCTTGCCTCTTTCTTCACCCCTCTTGCATCTATCAGCACCTCTATTGCTTCTTTCTACACTTCTGTTGCTTCTTTCTGCACCCCTCTTGCCTCTTTCAGCACCTCTGTTGCTTCTTTCTGCACTTCTCTTGCTTCTTTCTGCACCCCTCTTGCCTCTTTCAGTACCACTCTTGCCTCTTTCTGCACCTCTGTTGGTTCATTCTGCACTGCTCTTGCTTCTTTCTGCACCTCTGTTGTACATTTATGCATCCCTCTTGCCTCTTTTAGCACCCCTCTTCCGTCTTTCTGCACCTCTCTTGCCTCTGTCTGCGCACCTGTTCCCTCTTTCTGCACCCCTTTTGCCTGTTTCTGCAACTCTCTTGCCTCTTTCTGCACCCCTGTTGCTTCTTTCTGCACCTCTGTTGCTTCTTTCTGCACTTATCTTGCCTCTTTCTGCACCCCTCTTCCCTCTTTCTGCACCCCTGTTGCTTCTTACTGCACCTCTGTTGCTTCTTTCTGCCCTTATCTTGCCTCTTTCTGCATCCCTCTTCCCTCTTCCAGCACCTCTGTTGCTTCTTTCTGCACTTCTGTTGCTTCTTTCTGCACCCCTCTTGCCTCTTTCTGTACCCCTCTTGGGTCTTTGTGCACCTCTCCTTCCTCTTTCTGCACCTCTCTTGCCTTCTTCTGCAGTTCTCTTGCCTCTTTCTGCACTTCTTTTGCTTCTTTCTGTAGATTTCTTACCTCGTTCTGCACCTCTCTTGCCTCTTTCTGCACCTCTCTTTCCTCTTTCTGAACCTCACTTGCCTTTTTCTGCACCTCTCTTGCCTCTTTCTACACCTCTCTTGCCTCTTTCTACACCTCTCTTGCCTCTTTTTGTACCGCTCTTGCCTCTTTCTGCACCTCTCCTTCCTCTTTCTGCACCTCTCTTGCCTTTTTCTGCTGTTCTCTTGCCTCTTTCTTCACCTCTTTGGCTTCTTTCTGCACTTCTTTTGCCTCTTTCAGTACCACTCTTGCCTCTTTCTGCACCTCTGTTGGTTCATTCTGCACTGCTCTTGCTTCTTTCTGCACCTCTGTTGCAAATTTATGCATCCCTCTTGCCTCTTTCAGCACCCCTCTTCTGTCTTTCTGCACCTCTCTTGCCTCTGTCTGCACACCTGTTCCCTCTTTCTGTACCCCTTTTGCCTGTTTCTGCAACTCTCTTGCTTCTTTCTGCAGTTCTTTTGCCTCCTTCTGCACCTCTGTTGCTTCTTTCTGCACTTGTCTTGCCTCTTTCTGCACCTCTTATTCCTCTTTCTGCACCTCTCTTGCCTTTTTCTACTGTTCTCTTGCCTCTTTCTGCACCTCTTTGGCTTCTTTCTGCACTTCTTTTGCCTCTTTCAGTACCACTCTTGCCTCTTTCTGCACCTCTGTTGGTTCATTCTGCGTTGCTCTTGCTTCTTTCTGCACCTCTGTTGCAAATGTATGCATCCCTCTTGCCTCTTTCAGCAACCCTCTTCTGTCTTTCTGCACCTCTCTTGCCTCTGTCTGCACACCTGTTCCCTCTTTCTGCACCCCTTTTGCCTGTTTCTGCAACTCTCTTGCCTCTTTCTGCAGTTCTTTTGCCTCCTTCTGCACCCCTGTTGCTTATTTCTTCACTTCTCTTGCGTCTTTCTGCACCCATCTTGCTTATTTTTGCACCCCTCCTCCCTCTTTCTATATCTCTCTTGCCTCTTTCTGTACCTCTGTTGCTTCTTTCTGTACTTCTTTTGCTTCTTTCTGCACTTCTTTTGCCTCTTTCTGCAAATCTCTTGCTTCTTTCTGCATCCCTGTTGTCTCTTTCTGTACTCGTCTTCCCTCTTTCTGCACCTCTCTTGCTTCTTTCTGCATCTCTCTTGCTTCTTTCTGCACCTCTCTTGCTTCTTTCAGCAATTCTCTTGCCTCTATCTGCACTTCTCTTGCTTGTTTCTGCACCTCTCTTGTATCTTTCTTCACCCCTCTTGCCTCTTTCTGCACCCCTCCTCCCTTTCGGCACCTCTCTTGCCTCTTTCTGTACCTCTCTTGCTTCTTTCTGCACCCCTGTTGTCTCTTTCAGCACTCGTCTTCCCTCTTTCAGCAATTCTCTCGTCTCTTTCTGCACTTCTCTTGCTTGTTTCTGCACCTCTCTAGTGTCTTTCTGCACCCCACCTGCCTCTTTCTGTACCCTTCTTTTCTCTTTCTGCACCACTCTTGCCTCTTTCTGCACCTCACTTGCCTCTCTCTGCACTTCTCTTGCTTCTTTCTACACCACTGTTGCTTCTTTCAGCAATTCTCTTGCCTCTTTCTGCACTTCTCTTGCTTGTTTCTGCACCTCTCTTGCATCTTTCTGCACCTCTCTTGCATCTTTCTGCACCCCTCTTGCCTCTTTTTGCACCCCTCCTCCCTGTTTCTACAACCCTCCTCCCTGTTTCTACACCTCTCTTGCCTCTTTCTGTACCTTTGTTGGTTCTTTTTGCACTTCTGTTGCTTCTTTCTGCACTCGTCTTCCCTCTTTCTGCACCTCTCTTGCTTCTTTCTGCACTTCTTTGCTTATTTCTGCACCTCTCTTGCTTCTTTCTACACCTCTGTTGCTTCTTTCAGCAATTCTCTTGTCTCTTTCTGCACTTCTCTTGCCTGTTTCTGCACCTCTCTTGTGTCTTTCTGCACCCATGTTGCTTCTTTCTGCACCCTCTTTTCTCTTTCTGCATCCCTCTTGCCTCTTTCTGCAGTTCTTTTGCCATTTTCTGCATCTCTCTTGCCTCTTTCTGCACCTCACTTGCCTCTTTCTGCACCTCACTTGCCTCTTTCTGCACTTCTCTTGCTTCTTTCTACACCTCTATTGCTTCTTTCAGCAACTCTCTTGCCTCTTTCTGCACTTCTCTTGCCTCTTTCTGCACTTCTCTTGCTTGTTTCTGCACCTCTCTTGCTTGTTTCTGCACCTCTCTTGCGTCTTTCTGCACCCCTCTTTTCTCTTTCTGCACTTCTCTTGCTCTTTCTGCACCTTTCGCGCCTCTTTCAGCAATTCTCTTGCCTCTTTCTGCACTTCTCTTCCTTCTTTCTGCACCCCCCCTGCCTCTTTCTGTACCTCTCTTGCCTCTTTGTGCACCTCTCCTACCTCTTTCTGCACCCCTCTTGCCTCTTTTTGCACCTCTGTTGGTTCTTTCTGCGGTGCTCTTGCTTATTTCTGCACCTCGCTTGCCTCTTTCTGCACTTCTCTTGCTTCTTTCTACACCTCTGTTGCTTCTTTCAGCAATTCCCTTGCCTCTTTCTGCACTTCTCTTGCTTGTTTCTGCACCTCTCTTGCGCCGTTCTGCACCTCTGTTGCCTGTTTCTGCACTTCACTTGCTTCTTTCTGCACCTCTCTTGCCTCTTTTGGCACCTCTGTTGCTTCTTTCTGCACTTCTCTTGCCTCTTTCTGCACCTCTGACTTAGAGAAAGTTTTAATCCCCCTGCCCTATTATGTACTAGGGCCTTACAGGGGAGGTCAAGCCAATCACAGGGGTACCCCAACCCATAGTGTACCCTAGTGTATGTAGGTGTTTCCACTGTATTCTAAGTGTCTTTCAGCATAGCACTGGCTCTGGGCCTGGTTAGTCAGTCAGTTACCACCAGTACCAGTCAGCAAAAAGTTGGGGGCACATGATGACTTTGCAACAAGGCCTCTTTCTGCATATCTCTTGCTTCTTTATGCACCTTTCTTCCTCTTTCTGCACATGTCCTACCTTTGTAGGCATAGTTAGAAATTAGCATTTAAAAAACCTTTGAAATTCACTGAAAAAACCATAGGTTTCAGGGGCGTTATGGTTAGGAATTAGCATTTAAAAAACCTTTCAAATTAACTGAAAAAACCATAGGTTTCGGGGACGTTATAGTTAGAAATTAGCATTTAAAAAACCTTTGAAATTCACTGAAAAAACCATAGGTTTCAGGGACGTTATAGTTAGTTGGACATTTCACTCTTACAAAACCAGAGAAATTCGGCCGTTATAGTTAGTTCAGCTAACTATAACTAGCGCCCCCGCAATGCACTGCTGAAGACGTCACATATTACATCACTCATGACATGGTCAGTGACATCACTGATGACATCACTGATGACATCACTGATGACATCATCCACGTGATAATCTGATGCACCTCCTCACAGCCTAATATAACCTTTGATACACCCACTCTAAAATACAGACTACCATTTTCAAAACAATAGACACACCAATACCAGTTACTACATACCCACTCACTGATTCCTAGTTCTACACACACATCCACTCATTCACCCATACAGTCACTCATACATGCAGTCACTCATCAATACAGCACTATCATTTGCACTCTTACACCTATACAGACACTCAGACACCGCCACTCATCCATAGAGTTACTCACACATCTAGTCAGTCATGTAAAGAATCAATCACACTCCCATTTACTCACTCTATACAGTTATACACCACACCACCTCAGTTATTCATACAGATACTAACACATACTTACTCTCTTATACAATCACTGATACAAGCACACACTCATCCATACAGCCACTCTCACAATTACTCACTCTCACATATAGTCATTTACATACTCCAACACTCACATATACTGCCTTTCACATATGTACTTACTCACACATGTACCACTGAGACATCCATTCACTCACCAACACACCCATACACACACTCACCCACCCATACAGCCCTGCACAGATGCACTCTTGAACCCATACACCCAGTGAATCACCCACTCACACATCTATGCACATTCACACACTCCCACCCACTCACACAGACACTCAGGCACCCATACAGATACTCCGACAACCAATCAATAACCCATATAGACACTCATGTAGCTACTCACCAGCCCAGGCAGCCGCTTACACACCATCTGACAGACTGATACTGAGAATCACACAGATTAGTCACTAACGCATGCATTCAGTAAGACACGTTTAATCACTCACTTATACAGTCAGTCACGCACCTACTAAATCATCCATTCAGACACTTATACACCCACTCATTCTTCAATACACCTTGGCATATATATATATAAAACATATTTAAACTTTACAGAAACACACAGTCACTGGATGATGTCATCAGTGATGTCATCAGTGATGTCATTTGAGATGTCATCAGTGATGTCACTGACCATGTCATGAGTGATGTAATATGTGACATCATCAGCAGTGCATTGCGGGGTGCGAGTTATAGTTGGCTGAACCAACTATAATAGCCGAATTTCTCTGGTTTTGTACGAGTGAAATGTCCAACTAACTATAACGTCACTGAAACCTATGGTTTTTTCAGTGATATATTTATATATATCTATATTCACTGAAAAAACCATAGGTTTTAGGGACAGTTATAGTTGGTTGGACATTTTATTCGTACAAAACCCGTGAAATTCCCCCGTTATAGTTAGTTCAGCTAACTATAACTCGCGCCCCGCAATGCACTGCTGATGACGTCACATATTACATCACTCATGACATGGTCAGTGACATCACTGATGACATCACTGATGACATCTCAAATGACATCACTGATGACATCATCCAGTGACTGTGTGTTTCTGTAAAGTTTAAATATTTTTAATATATATAGGAAAAGACGTATTGAAGAATGAGTGGGTGTGTAAGTGTCTGTATGGATGATTTAGTAGGTGCGTGACTGACTCTATAAGTGAGTGATTTAACGTATCTTACTGAATGCATGGGTTAGTGACTAAACTGGGTGAATGTCTGTATCCGTCTGTCTGTTGCTGTGTAAGTGGCTGCATGGGTTTGTGAATAGCTACATGAGTGTCTATAAGAGTTATTGATTTGTTGTCTGAGTATCTGTATGGGTGCCTGAGTGTTTGTGTGGATGGGGTGTGTGCGACTGTGCATAGATGTGTGAGTGGGTGATTCACTGGGTGGATGGTTTCAAGAGTGCATCTGTGATAGACTGTATGGGTGGGTAAGTGTGTGTAAGAGTGTGTTAGTGAGTGAATGTATGTCCCAGTGGTACATGTGTGAGTAACTACATATGTGAAAGGCAGTATATATGTGTGTTGGAGTATATAAATAGCTATAAGCGAGAGTGAGTGATTGTGATAGTGGCTGTATGGATGAGTGTGTGCTTGTATCAGTGATTATATAAGAGCGTAACAATGTGCTAGTATTTGTATGATTAAGTGAGCTGGTGTGTGTATAACTGTATAGGTGAGTAAATGGCAGTGTGTTTAATTATTTGCATGACTGACTAGGTGTGTGAGTACCTCTATGGATGAGTGGCGGTGTTTGAGTGTCTATATAGGAGTATGAGTGCATATGATAGTCCTGTACTGAGTGACCATAAGTATGAGTGACTGTACGGGTGAGTGAGTGGATGTGTGTGTGTAGACCTAAGAATCAGTGAGTGGGTATGTAGTTATTGGTGTTGGAGTGTCTATGGTTTTGCGAATGGCAGTCTGTAATTTAGATTGGGTGTATCAAAGGTTATATTAGGGTGTGAAGAGCTGCATCAGATTATCACGTGGATGATGTCATCAGTGATGTCATTTGAGATGTCATCAGTGATGTCATCAGTGATGTCACTGACCATGTCATGAGTGATGTAATATGTGACGTCATCAGCAGTGCATTGCGGGGGCACGAGTTCTAGTTAGCTGAACTAACTATAACGGGGGAATTTCACAGGTTTTGTACGAGTAAAATGTCCAACTAACTATAACTGTCCCTAAAACCTATGGTTTTTCAGTGAATTTCAAAGGTTTTTTAAATGCTAATTTCTAACTATAACATATCTGAAACCTATGGTTTTTTCAGTGAATTTCAAAGGTTTTTAAATGCTAATTCCTAACTATAACATGTCTGAAACCTACGGTTTTTTCAGTGAATTTCAAAGGTTTTGTAAATGACAATTTTTAAATGTATTAATTGTTATATTAATTTTTTTCATACTGATTTACTACATTTTTAGAAACAATTTTTTTTACATATTTTATTTTTTAAATTACATTGTAATTACATTATACATTACATTACAAAAAAGACTTTCTCAGAATGAATTACTTTAGTTTAAATACTTTGCACATAGGCAATAGACTTTTTAGTACAGTAGTTACAGTTGTTGCAATGGGCAACACATTTTCAAACACAATGCAACATTCAGCTCAATGTGAATTTCTAGTTAAATGCAATTAGTTACTTTATGGATTACTTTTCTAACCACAGGACTGGATCCTAGATTCAGTCCTGGTACATCTCCTGTAAACAGTTGAGTAAAAGCGTTTTGGTTACAGTCGTGATTTTTAAGGAATATTATTGTATTTTAAAAGTTGACACTTAGAAACTTTTTCTCATAGAATCACCAATGTTATCCTATGGAAGGAAATTCACTTAGCAGGTAAAAACAGTTATCGTTACTTTTTCTTACTCAGTGTTGGATCCTGGATCCAGCACTGGTGCATCTCCTGTAAACAGTTGAAAGAATGCGTTTAAGTCATACAGGCGATTTTTAAGGAATATTTGTAGTTTGTGAAAATCGACACTTTGAAACTTTTCTGCTGAAAACCAGACAATGGATTCCTATGGAAGAAAATATAAGTTACTGGTAAGTACGGTTAAAATTACTTTTCAGGGTCAGTGCTGGGCTAAAAGATGCAGCACTGGGTTCTCTCCTGATAACAGGTGAGTAAATTGGAATTCGTACTTTGGTTGATTTTAGAGGAATATTATAAAGTTCCAAAACTCCACACTTAGAAGAATTTCCAAGTGAAACCAGTCAATGTTAGCCTATGAAGGAAATTCAAGTTACCGGTAAGTATGGTTAAAATTACTTTTCAGGACCAGTACTGGGCTGAAAGATGCAGCACTGAGGTCTCTCCTGATAACAGGTGAGTAAATCAGAATTCGGATTTCGGCTGATTTTAGAGGAATATTTGTATGTTTCAAAAATCAACACTTAGAAACTTTTTCAGCAAAAAGCAGGCAATGATATCCTATGGAAGGAAATTCAAGTTACTGGTAAGTACGGTTAAAATTACTTTTGAGGATCAGTACTGGGCTGAAAGATGCAGCACTGAGGTCTCTCCTGATAACAGGTGAGTAAATCGGAATTCGTATTTCGGCTGATTTTAGAGGAATATTTTAAAGTTCCAAAACTCCACACTTAGAAGAATTTCCAAGTGAAACCAGTCAATGTTAGCCTATGAAGGAAATTCAAGTTACCGGTAAGTACGGTTAAAATTACTTTTCAGGACCAGTACTGGGCTGAAAGATGCAGCACTGAGGTCTCTCCTGATAACAGGTGAGTAAATCGGAATTTGTAGTAAGGCAGATTTTAGAGGAATATTTGCACAATGGTGAAGGGAGGGGGCGGGGCCTGAGGTGACATCTGTGCAAACGCGCCCGTGGCGCGTTTTAAGTTGGGGGATTAAGTCCCCTTGAATCATGAGGTTCCCTAGGGGCCAACTAGCCCACCATGAACCTCCAGTATGCGCCAGGGGGCTGCGTTGCAGAGACGTGTAGAGAGGCCACACCCCTTTTTACACCTCTTTGCAACGCAGCTCTGTGGCGCTTTCTGGATGTACCTGTTGGGCTAGTTGGCCCCCAGGGACCCTCAGGATTGAAGGGGATTTAATCCCCCATCTTAAAACGCGCCACAGGGCCTGTTTGCACACATGTCACATGAAGCCCCGCCCCTCCCTTCACCACTGTGCAAACGCGCCCTGTGGCGCGTTTTAAGTTGGGGGATTAAGTCCCCTTGAATCCTGAGGGTCCCTGGAGTCCAACTAGCCCACCATATACCTCCAAAAAGCGCCACAGAGCTGCGTTGCAGAGAGGTGTAAAAGGGGAGTGGCCTATGTACACGTCTCTGCAAGGCCGCCCCCTGGCGCATACTGGAGGTTCCTGGTGGGCTAGTTGGCCCCCAGGGACCCCCAGTATTCAAGGGGAATCGTTCCCCTCTGCAAACGCGCCAGGGGCGCATTTGCAGAGTACTGCAGGGAGGGGGCGGGGCCTCCGGCACGATGCCGGTCGTTTTTTTTTCGTTTTTTTTTTTTTAATGGGAGGGGAATGCGTGGCCCCCTTCCCTTGCCCACTTTTGGCCCCGGGGACCCCATCCCCGGGGCCTGAGCATTTTTTTTTTTTTTTAATTTTAAAAAAACGGGAAGGGGGCCACGTGGCCCCCTTCCCTGGGCCTGTATTGGCCCCGGGGACCCCATCCCCCGGGGCATGGCCTCGATTTTTTATTTTTTTCTTTGGAGGGGGCTGCGTGGCCCCCTCCTCAGGCCATTTAAGGCCCCGGGGACCCCATCCCCGGGGCCGGCCTTTCCCTTATTTAAAAAAAAATGAATTGAACTTTGGGGAGGGGGGCTGCGTGGCCCCCTCCCGGGCCACTTATGGCCCCGGGGACCCCATCCCCGGGGCCTGGCCTCACGTTGGAGACTGTGGGGGTCCCCAATCCCCCCACAGTCCCAGCCGGCTCCCCGCCTCCTGCGGAAGCCGGCATTGCTTTTCCACATGGGGAGCAGCTAACATGCTGCTCCCCATGTGGAAAGCAATTGGTTTGCATTTTGAAAGAGAGAGCAGGTTTCCTGCTCTCTCTTTCAAAATGCAAACCAAGTTTGCTATGACAGGACGGGAGCCGCGAGGCTCCCGTCCTGTCATAGCAAACAGCAGTGTCCCGGGGGTAGGCACCCCGGGACACTGCAGGAGCCGGCCCTGGGGGTGGTGGTCCCCAGGGCCATCAAGGGCTCCAGGAGGGGGGCCGCGCGGCCCCCCTCCCATTCAGTGCACAGCCCCGGGGAGGTGGTGGCCCCCGGGGTTTGGGGGTCCGTAACGGACCCCCATATTTAAATGTTTAGTGCCCCGGGGAGGTGGCGGTCCCCGAAGCATGTGGGGGGGCTGGAGCCCCCCACACAGGTTTTAAAAAAAAAAAAAGAAGCCCCGGGGAGGTGGCAGTCCCCGGGGCTGCGGGAGGGCTCAGAGCCCTCCCACCATCATTTTTAAATAAAGCCCCGGGGCTTGGGGGCCTTAGAGGCCCCCCTACATAAATTAAAACCCCCCACCATGCCCGCGCTTCGATTTTTTTTTCCGGCAGGATCCGCGCTCCCTGAGCGCATCCTGCCGATTTTTAAAAAAAAAAAAATTTTTGCTCAGGGGTCCTTGTGGGACCCCTGAGCAGACCTAGAGGGTCAGGGTGTTTCTACCCTGCCCCCTTTGTGCGTTTTGCGCACTTGTTTCTGTCCCTCGGTTCTACCGAGGGACAAAATGGCTGCCAACACTTCCTGATTTGGAGTGTTGACAGCCAATCAGCATGCAGCTCGTAATCGGGAGGGTGCGCGAATCCGACGCGGCCATAGATATATATGTACTTTTACTTTTGATTTTCTCAGCAACTACTGAACGGATTTACACCATTTAACAAAAAGGGTTCTTTCTGAACCAAGAACTACCTCTTTGCCAAATTTGGTGTAATTCCGTTCAGCAGTTCGGGCTGTAGCCGTGTCTAAAATTTCCTATGGAAAAATGAATGGGGAAAACGCGTTTTGGGACCCCCCTTTTTTCTCGGCCCCCGCTTGACGAATCACCCCGAGACTTTCAGGGTAGGAGCGGACCGGAGCGCCCCACAAAGTTTGAAAATTTTGCGAAGATACGTCAACCGGCAAGAGAGTTATTTCAAATAGAATGTCGCGGATTTCCTATGGAAAATAGGTTCTAACTATAACTATCTACTGGCGACCGCCAGTAGATAATATATATCTATATATATATATATTTATATATATATATATATATATATATATATATATATATATATATATATATATATATATATATTCACTGAAAAAACCATAGGTTTCAGACACGTTATAGTTAGAAATTAGCATTTAAAAAACCTTTGAAATTCACTGAAAAAACCATAGGTTTTAGGGACATTTATAGTTAGTTGGACATTTCACTCATACAAAACCATAGAAATTCCCCCGTTATAGTTAGTTCAGCTAATTATAACTCGCGCCCCCGCAATGCACTGCTGATGACGTCACATATTACATCACTCATGACGTGGTCAGTGACATCACTGATGACATCACTGATGACATCTCAAATGACATCACTGATGACATCACTGATGCCATCATCCAGTGACTGTGTGTTTCTGTAAAGTTTAAATATGTTTAATATATATTGGGAAAGGCGTATTGAAGAATGAGTGGGTGTATAAGTGTCTGAATGGATGATTTAGTACGTGAGTGACTGACTCTACAAGTGAGTGATTAAACGTATCTTACTGAATGCATGGGTTAGTGACTAAACTGTGTGAATGTCTGTATCCGTCTGTTTGTTGGTGTGTAAGTGGATGCATGGATTTGCGAATAGCTACATGAGTGTCTATATGGGTTATTGATTGGTTCTCTGAGTATCTGTATGGCTGCCTGAGTGTTTGTGTGGGTGGGGTGTGTGTGACTCTGTACATAGATGTGTGAGTGGGTGATTAACTGGGTGCATGATTTCAAGAGTGCATCTGTGATGGACTGCTTGGGTGGGTGAGTGTGTGTATGGGTGTGTTAGTGAGTGAATGTATATCTCAGTGGTACATGTGCGAGTAACTACATATGTAAAAGGCAGTATATATGTGTGTTAGAGTATTTAAATGGCTATAAGTGAGAATGTGTGATAGTGAGAGTGGCTGTATGGATGCGTGTGTGCTTGTATCAGTTATTGTATAAGAGCGTAAGAATGTGCTAGTATTTGTATGAGTAAGTGAGCTGGTGTGTGTAACTGTATAGGTGAGTAAATGGGTGTGTGATTAATTTTTGCATGACTGACTAGGTGTGTGAGTACCTCTATGGATGAGTGGCGGTGTGTGAGTGTTTATATAGGTGTATGAGTGCATATGATAGTCCTGTACTGAGTGACTGTAAGTATGAGTGACTGTACGGGTGAGTGAGTGGATGTGTGTGTAGACCTAAGAATCAGTGAGTGGGTATGTAGTTTTTGGTGTTGGAGTGTCTATGGTTTTGAGAATGGCAGTCTGTAATTTAGAGTGGGTGTATCAAAAGTTATATTAGGGTGTGAGAAGATGCATGAAATTATCACATGGATGATGTCATCAGTGATGTCATTTGAGATGTCATCAGTGATGTCACTGACCATGTCATGAGTGATGTAATATGTGACGTCATCAGCAGTGCATTGCGGGGCGCGAGTTATAGTTTGCTGAACTAACTATAACGGGGGAATTTCTATGGTTTTGTACGAGTGAAATGTCCAACTAACTATAACTGTCCCTAAAACCTATGGTTTTTTCAGTGAATTTCAAAGGTTTTTAAATGCTAATTTCTAACTAGAACGTGCCTGAAACCTATGGTTTTTTCAGTGAATTTCAAAGGTTTTTTAAATGCTAGTTTCTAACTATGCCTACAGAGGTAGGACATGTGAAGAAAGAAGAAAAAATGCACAGAAAGAAGCAAAAGAAATGCAGAAAGAAGCAACAGAAGTCCACAAAGACGAAGAAAAGTGCAGGAAGAAGCAAGACATGTGCAGAAAGAACCAACAGAGGAGCAGAAAGAGGCCTTGTTGCAAAATCATCCTGTGCCCACAACTTTTTCAGACGGGTACTGGTGGTAACTGACTCTGACTAACCAGAGCCAGTGCTATGCTAAAAGACACTTAGAATACAGTGAAAACACCTACATACACTAGGGAACACTATGCGTTGGGGTACCCCTGTGATTAGCATGACCTCCTCTGCAAGTCCCTAGTACATAATAGGGCAGGGGATTAAAACTACCTCTTAAAATGCGCTACAGGGCGCGTTTGCACAGTGGTGAAGGGAGGGGGGCCTGAGGTGACATGTGTGCAAACGCGCCCCGTGGCGCGTTTTAAGTTGCGGGATTAAGTCCCCTTGAATCCTGAGGGTCCCTGGGGCCCAACTAGCCCCCCAGGTACCTACAGTTAGGACCACAGAGCTGAGTTGCAGAGAGGCGTTCCGAGGCCACGCACCTTTTTTCACCTCTCTGCAACGCAACTCTGTTGTGCTTACTGAAGGTACCTGGTGGGCTAGTTGGCCCCCAGGGTCCCTCAGGATTCAAAGGGAATTAATTCCCCAACTTAAAACGCACCACAGGGCGTGTTTGCGCACATGTCACCTGAGGCCCCGCCCCCTCCCTTCAACACTGTGCAAATGCGCCCCATGGAGCGTTTTAAGTTGGGGGATTAGGTCACCTTGAATCCTGAGGGTCCCTGGGGCCCCACTAGCCCACCAGGTACTTCCAGTAAGCACCACAGGCCTGCGTTGCAACGCCTGTAACAAATTGTGCAGTTGTGTTTAGGTAGTGAAGAGGGTCGTGCTGGGGGTAGTGTTTTAGGGTTTAGGGTAGTGCAGTGGTGTTTGTGTAGTGTAGGGGGTCATGCTGGGGGTAGATTTAGGGTTTAGGGTAGTGCAGTGGTGTTTGGGTAGTGTAGGGAGTCGTGCTGGGGGAGTGTTTTAGGGTTTAGGGTAGTGCAGTGGTGTTTGGGTAGTGTAGGGGGTCATGCTGGGGGTAGTGTTTTAGGGTTTAGGGTAGTGCAGTGGTTTTTGGGTAGTGTAGGGGGTCGTGCTGGGGGTAGTGCAGTGGTGTTTGGGTAGTGTAGGGGGTACTGCTGGGGTTAGTGTTTTAGGGTTTAGGGTAGTGCAATGGTGTTTGGGTAGTGTAGGGGTACTGCTGGGGGTAGTGTTTTAGGGTTTAGGGTAGTGCAATGGTGTTTGGGTAGTGTAGGGGGTACTGCGGGGGTAGTGTTTTAGGGTTTAGGGTAGTGCAGTGGTTTTTGGGTAGTGTAGGGGTTCGTGCTGGGGGTAGTTTTTAGGGTTTAGGGTAGTGCAGTGGTGTTTGTGTAGTGTAGGGGGTAGTGTTTTAGGGTTTAGGGTAGTGCAGTGGTGTTTGTGTAGTGTAGGAGGTCGTGTTTTAGGGTTTAGGGGAGTACAGTGGTCTTTGGGTAGTGTAGGGAGTCGTGCGGGGGTAGTGTTTTAGGGTTTAGGGTAGTGCAATGGTCTTTGGGTAGTGTAGGGGGTCGTGCGGGGGTAGTGTTTTAGGGATTAGGGTAGTGCATTGGTGTTTGGGTAGTGTAGGGGGTCATGCGGGGGTAGTGTTTTAGGGTTTAGGGCAGTGCAGTGGTGTTTGGGTAGTGTAGGGGGTCGTGCTGGGGGAGTGTTTTAGGGTTTAGGGCAGTGCAGTGGTGTTCGGGTAGTGTAGGGGGTCGTGCTGGGGGGAGTGTTTTAGGGTTTAGGGCAGTGCAGTGGTGTTCGGGTAGTGTAGGGGGTCGTGCTGGGGGAGTGTTTGAGGGTTTAGGGCAGTGCAGTCATGTTCGGGTAGTGTAGGGGGTCGTGCTGGGGGAGGATTTTAGGGTTTAGGGTAGTGCAGTGGTGTTTGGGCAGTGTAGGGGGTCGTGCAGGGGGTGGTGTTTCAGGGTTTAGGGCAGTGCAGTGGTGTTCGGGCAGTGTAGGGGGTCGTGCAGGGGTGGTGTTTCAGGGTTTAGGGCAGTGGTGTTCGGGCAGTGTAGGGGGTCGTGCTGGGGGTGGTGTTTCAGGGTTTGGGGCAGTGCAGTGGTGTTCGAGCAGTAAAGGGGGTCGTGCTGGGGGTGGTGTTTCAGGGTTTAGGGCAGTGCAGTGGTGTTCGGGCAGTGTAGGGGGCGGTGCAGGGGTGGTGTTTCAGGGTTTAGGGCAGTGCAGTGGTGTTAGGGCAGTGTAGGGGGTGGTGCTGGGGGTGGTGTTTTAGGGTTTAGGGCAGTGCAGTGGTGTTCGGGCAGTGTAGGGGGTCGTGCTGGGGGTGGTGTTTCAGGGTTTAGGGCAGTGCAGTGGTGTTCGGGCAGTGTAGGGGTCGTGCAGGGTGTGGTGTTTCAGGGTTTAGGGCAGTGCAGTGGTGTTCGGGCAGTGTAGGGGGTCGTGCAGGGGTGGTGTTTCAGGGTTTAGGGCAGTGGTGTTCGGGCAGTGTAGGGGGTCGTGCTGGGGGTGGTGTTTCAGGGTTTGGGGCAGTGCAGTGGTGTTCGAGCAGTAAAGGGGGTCATGCTGGGGGTGGTGTTTCAGGGTTTAGGGCAGTGCAGTGGTGTTTGGGCACTGTAGGGGGCGGTGCAGGGGGTGGTGTTTCAGGGTTTAGGGCAGTGCAGTGGTGTTCGGGCAGTGTAGGGGGTGGTGCAGGGGGTGGTGTTTCAGGGTTTAGGGCAGTGCAGTGGTGTTCGGGCAGTGTAGGGGGTGGTGCAGGGGGTGGTGTTTCAGGGTTTAGGGCAGTGCAGTGGTGTTCGGGCACTGCAGGGGGCGGTGCTGGGGCTGGTGTTTCAGGGTTTAGGGCAGTGCAGTGGTGTTCGGGCAGTGTAGGGGGTCATGCTGGGGCTGGTGTTTCAGGGTTTAGGGCAGTGCAGTGGTGTTTGGGCAGTGTAGGGGCTCTTGCTGGGGCTGGTGTTTCAGGGTTTAGGGTAGTGCAGTGGTGTTCGGGCAGTGTAGGGGGTCGTGCTGGGGGTGGTGTTTCAGGGTTTAGGGCAGTGCAGTGGTGTTCGGGCAGTGTAGGGGGTCGTGCTGGGGCTAGTGTTTCAGGGTTTAGGGCAGATCAATGGTGTTCAGGCAGTGTAGGGGGTTGTGCTGGAGGTGGTGTTTCAGGGCTTAGGGCAGTGCAGTGGTGTTCGGGCAGTGTAGGGGGTCTTGCTGGGGGTGGTGTTTCAGGGTTTAGGGCAGTGGTGTTCAGGCAGTGTAGGGGGTCTTGCTGGGGGTGGTGTGTCAGGGTTTAGGGCAGTGCAGTGGTGTTCGGGCAGTGTAGGGGGTCGTGCTGGGGGTGGTGTTTCAGGGTTTAGGGCAGGGCAGTGGTGTTCCGGCAGTGTAGGGGGTCGTGCAGGGGGTGGTGTTTCAGTGTTTAGGGCAGTGCAGTGGTGTTTGGGCAGTGTAGGGGGTCGTGCTGGGGGTGGTGTTTCAGGGTTTAGGGCAGTGCAGTAGTGTTCGGGCAGTGTAGGGTGTCGTGCTGAGGGGTGGTGTTTCAGGGTTTAGAGCAGTGCAGTGGTGTTCGGGCAGTGTAGGGGGTCGTGCAGGGGGTGGTGTTTCAGGGTTTTGGGCAGTGCAGTGGTGTTTGGGCAGTGTAGGGGTCGTGCAGGGGGTGGTGTTTCAGGGTTTAGGGCAGTGCAGTGGTGTTCGGCCAGTGTAGGTGGTCTTGCTGGGGGTGGTGTTTCAGGGTTTAGTGCAGTGGTGTTCGGACAGTGTAGGGGGTCGTGCTGGGGTGGTGTTTCAGGGTTTAGGGCAGTGCAGTGGTGTTCCGGCAGTGTAGGGGGTCGTGCAGGGGGTGGTGTTTCAGGGTTTAGGGCAGTGCAGTGGTGTTCGGGCAGTGTAGGGGGTCATGCTGGGGGTGGTGTTTCAGGGTTTAGGGCAGTGCAGTGGTGTTCGGGCAGTGTAGGGGTCGTGCAGGGGGTGGTGTTTCAGGGTTTAGGGCAGTGCAGTCGTGTTCGGCCAGTGTAGGTGGGCTTGCTGGGGGTAGTGTTTCAGGGGTTATTGCAGTGGTGTTCGGGCAGTGTAGGGGGTCTTGCTGGGGGTGGTGTTTAAGGGTTTAGGGCAGTGCAGTGGTGTTCGGGCAGTATAGGGGTCTTGCAGGGGCTGGTGTTTCAGGGTTTAGGGCAGTGCAGTGGTGTTCGGGCAGTGTAGGGGGTCGTGCTGGGGCTGGTGTTTGAGGGTTTAGGGCAGTGCAGTGGTGTTCGGGCAGTGTAGGGGGTCGTGCTGGGGCTGGTGTTTCAGGGTTTAGGGCAGTGCAGTGGTTTTCGGGCAGTGTAGGCAGTCGTGCGGGGCTGGTGTTTCAGGGTTTAGGGCAGTGCAGTGGTGTTCGGGCAGTGTAGGGGGTTGTGCTGGGGCTGGTGTTTCAGGGTTTAGGGCAGTGCAGTGGTGTTCGGGCAGTGTAGGGGTTGTGCTGGGGCTGGTGTTTCAGGGTTTTGGGCAGAGCAGTGGTGTTCGGGCAGTGTAGGGGGTCGTGCTGGGGGTGGTGTTTCAGGGTTTAGGGCAGAGCAGTGGTGTTCGGGCAGTGTAGGGGGTCTTGCTGGGGGTGGTGTTTCAGGGTTTAGGTCAGTGGTGTTCGGGCAGTGTAGGGGGTCTTGCTGGGGGTGATGTTTCAGGGTTTAGGGCAGTGCAATGGTGTTCCGGCAGTGTAGGGGGTCTTGCTGGGGGTAGTGTTTCAGGGTTTAGGGCAGTGCAGTTGTGTTTGTGCAGTGTAGGGGGTCGTGCTGGGGGTGGTGTTTCAGGGTTTAGGGCAGTGCAGTAGTGTTCGGGCAGTGTAGGGGGTCGTGCAGGGGTGGTGTTTCAGGGTTTAGGGCAGTGCAGTGGTGTTCGGGCAGTGTAGGGGGTCGTGCTGGGGGTGGTGTTTCAGGGTTGAGGGCAGTGCAGTGGTGTTCGGGCAGTGTAGGGGGTCGTGTTGGGGATGGTGTTTCAGGGTTTGGGGCAGTGCAGTAGTGTTCGGGCAGTGTAGGGGTCGTGCAGGGGGTGGTGTTTCAGGGTTTAGGGCAGTGCAGTGGTGTTCAGGCAGTGTAGGGGGTCATGCTGGGGGTGGTGTTTCAGGGTTTAGGGCAGTGCAGTGGTGTTCAGGAGGTGTAGGGGGTCGTGCTGAGGCTGGTGTTTCACGGTTTAGGGCAGTGCAGTGGTGTTCGGGCAGTGTAGGGGTCGTGCTGGGGCTGGTGTTTCAGGGTTTAGGGCAGTGCAGTGGTGTTCGGGCAGTGTAGGCGGTCGTGCTGGGGCTGGTGTTTCAGGGTTTAGGGCAGTGCAGTGGTGTTCGGGCAGTGTAGGGGGTCATGCTGGGGCTGGTGTTTCAGGGTTTAGGGCAGTGCAGTGGTGCTCGGGTAGTGTAGGGGGTCACGCTGGGGGTGGTGTTTCAGGGTTTAGGGTAGTGCAGTGGTGTTCGGGCAGTGTAGGGGGTCGTGCTGGGGCTGGTGTTTCAGGGTTTTGGGCAGAGCAGTGGTGTTCGGGCAGTGTAGGGGTCGTGCTGGGGGTGGTGTTTCAGGGTTTAGGGCAGTGCAGTGGTGTTCGGGCAGTGTACGGGGTCGTGCTGGGGGTGGTGTTTCAGGGTTTAGGGCAGTGGTGTTCAGGCAGTGTAGGGGGTCTTGCTGGGGGTGATGTTTCAGGGTTTAGGGCAGTGCAGTGGTGTTCGGGCAGTGTAGGGGGTCTTGCTGGGGGTAGTGTTTCAGGGTTTAGGGCAGTGCAGTGGTGTTCGGGCAGTGTAGGGGGTCGTGCTGGGGGTGGTGTTTCAGGGTTTAGGGCAGTGCTGTGGTGTTCGGGCAGTGTAGGGGGTTGTGAAGGGGGTGGTGTTTCAGGGTTTAGGGCAGTGCAGTGGTGTTCGGGCAGTGTAGGGGGTCGTACTAGGGGTGGTGTTTCAGGGTTTAGGGCAATGCAGTGGTGCTTGTGTAGTGTAGGGGGTCATGCTGGGGGTAGTGTTTTAGGGTTTAGGGTAGGGCAGTGGTGTTTGTGTAGTGTAGGGGGTCATGTTTTAGGGTAGTGCAGTGGTGTTTGGGTAGTGTAGGGGGTCATGCTGGGGGTAGTGTTTTAGGGTTTAGGGTAGTGCAGTGGTGTTTGTGTAGTGTAGGGGGTCATGCTGGGGGTAGTGTTTTAGGGTTTAGGATAGTGCAGTGGTGCTTGTGTAGTGTAGGGGGTCGTGCTCTGGGTAGTGTTTTAGGGTTTAGGATAGTGCAGTGGTATTTTTGTAATGTAGGGGGGTCATGTTTTAAGATGCAACGCTCCAATACCTGACCAGTCTGCACTACATAAAACTGCAAAAAAACTAAAAATAAAAAGTGTTTTGAACACTTTTGTCATTGGGCTATATGTGGGCTACATCTGGGTAATATTTGTGCTACATTTGGGCTCTTTTTTCACTGGTGGCCATCTTGGAAGACTTCTTTGTTATGAAGTTTCCTAATTTCCTCATTTACTGCAGTCTCCTCAGTAGGAAATGCTTTCAGTTTTTTACTTTGATTCCATCAAGAAGGCATTCAGATGTGTCTCACATTTGCCATAAATTCAGAATGTTAGCACTCTAGTTGCTCATTAGATCACTGTAGTAAACCTACTGTTCACCAGGGAGTTAACTGGAAGTCTGCTGCTGGTATTGAAAGTGATTGTTTCAGTCTGCATGTCAGAATTTTCTAATGAAATAGAAGAGGATTTGAGATCTCACTTAAAACATGCCCTAATTTTTCTTTCTGCAGCACTAACCATAATTTCTATTTCAAAAAGAACCCCCTCATTTTGTTCCTTTTTAAATTAAATGTTTTAAGTGTTACCAGTTTATTCCAATCAAGATGGCTTCAGGTGTGCCATACTTTTGTCATAAGTAAGGCTGTTAGCAGTCTAGTTGTTCTTTAGAACACTCTGGGAAGCTGCAGTAGAACACAAAGGCATCAACTGGCAGGCTGCTCCTGTTGAAATATAACAGGAAAATATTTGAGATCACACTTGAAACATGTCCTAATTTTTCTTTCTAAGGCACTAACCATAATTTCTATGGCAAAATGAACCCCATCATTTTGTTCCTTTTTAAATTAAATGTTTTAAGTGTTACCAGTTTATTCCAATCAAGATGGCTTCAGGTGTGCCATACTTTTGTCATAAGTAAGGCTGTTAGCACTCTAGTTGTTCTTTAGAACACTCTGGGAAGCTGCAGTAGAACACAAAGGAATCAACTGACAGTCTCTGCCCTTGTTGGATGTACATGTTTTACTGAGAATGTCAGACTTCATTCTCACATGACTGAGAAAGATAATGTGAATTTACAGAAAATATGCTCTCATTTTAGCTTCTGGAGCACCTTCCAACACTCTATGGGACAAGCATGTGAAAATAGTTTTCTCTCAAACATGATTCATGATATCCCAGCAGAAGGTTTTTCACAGGGTAAAATCACCTTAGAACACACCACAATTCCTGAAATTAGTATGGTACCATCAACAAATGAATTCTAATGTAACTAAAGTCTGTTATCACCCTTTATAGTTCTCCTTTTGGTAACCCTCAAAATCTTTGATTCACTACAATGCATTTCAATGGGGTACTATCATTTATATTGGTCCCAAGATGGCTGCCAGCAATTCCAGGATGAAGTGCTGACAGCCAATCAGATCTCACGATGACATGTGTGGTTAGGCTCCGCCCAGATATATATGTGATTTTACTTTTGATTTTCTCAGCAACTACTGAACGGATTTACACCATTTAAGCAAAAGGCACGACACTGAACCAAGGGCTACCTCTTTGCCAAATTTGGTGTAATTCCGTTCAGCAGTTCGGGCTGTAGCTGCAACTAAAGGTTCCTATGGAAAAATGAATGGGGAAAACACGTTTTGGGACACCCCTTTTTTCTCGGCCCCCGCTTGACGAATCACCCCAAGACTTTCAGGATAGGAGCGGACCGGAGCGCCCCAACAAGTTGGAAACTTTCGCGAAGATTCGTCAACCGGCGCCAACGTTATTTCAAATAGAATGTTGCGGATTTCCTATGGGAAATAGGTCCTAACTATAACTATCTACTGGCGACCGCCAGTAGATATATATATATATATATATATATATATATATATATATATATATATATATATATATATATATATATATATATATATATATATATATATATATATATATATACACAAACAGTCTTCGAATTTAAGGAACCTCTAACCCATCAGGTCGGCTTCAGTATACGGGGACGGAGCACCCCGTGATTCAACAGGAGACACAGCAAAAAAGCAGCACTGAAGCCCAATTTCAGGAAACAGCCGAGCATTTATTTCGAGATCTTCGTGTCCGCACACAGAAAATTCCTTCCTTTCCTTACATGTTTCAGCTCAAGTAAGAGCCTTGCTCACAGGTGAAATGGATTGACCTCCAAGGATGGCTGCATATGTATGCAGCAGTGCTGTCACGTGATCTCAGTACTTGAGGTCCTACAAGTACCAGCATGCAATGTAAAACGTTAACAAACATTTGAACAAGCAGTGCAGAATAGTCATTCCAGCATAATAGCGTCTTAACACACTGTAATTTCGTGCTGCATCATCCACTTTACATTCTGCATATTGCTAAATAAACGTGGACCAACTCGATTATAAAGAGAGTCTAACGTGCAGCTGCATTTCAATTTCCAAGCACATTTTTGGTAAGTTAAAATGCTGTGATTCATCATCCGATATAATCTTTTTCTTTTACCTCCAATGGGCTGAGGTCATTTGATGTCACTAGTCCTGACACACTCTGTAAATAGTCTCAATAATGCAAGGAGTACGGAAAAAGTCAGGAGGAGGTGAGATGACCCTCCCGTATCCCTTGCTAACCTCCGTGCCTATTGAATATCAGGTAAAATCCTTCTTTCACACAAGGACAAGCGGGTCATGCTCCTAAAGTAAATCCACAAACAGTCTCCGAATTTATGGAGCCTCCAACCCTCCAGGGTGGCTTCCGGGACGGAACACCCCATGATTCAACAGGAGACACAGCAAAAAAGCAGCATTGAAGCCCAATTTCAGGAAACTGCTGAGCATTTATTTCGAAATCTTGGTGTCGGCACACAGAAAATTCCTTCCTTTCCTTACGCATTTAGGCTCAAGTAAGAGCCTTGTTCACAGGTGAAATGGATTGACCTCCAAGGATGGCTGCATTTGTATGCAGCAGCGCTGTCACGTGATCTTTAGGTATGGCTTCAAACCGAACTGTTGAACGGATTAATGCCAAATTTGGCAGAAATGTAGATTTTGGTCCAGGAAAGGGTGTTCTCTTGATGTGGTGTAAATCCGTTCAAAAGTTCTGGAAATACTAAGGGAAATCCAGATTTGTATATATAGGAAAGCAGCACCTCCTCGGATCCTTTTCGGATTCGCCAATCCACACACCAACAGCAATGCCATGATTGGCTGGTCGCATCCTGAGAGGAACGTTATGTCTGCCATTTTTGTTAATTGGGACTCGATACCCTGAGAGAAAATAAAGTAAAAAACTGTTAGGAGTCAGGGAAGAGGTGCTCTGACCCCTTGGGACTATTGGGACTGTGGGACCCCTCATGGGTAAGAATCAAAAACCTTTTTTCAGTTACTGCATCAGGAGTCGAGGATCTTCCACAGATCTTTCTCAGATTTCCCCAGATCCTCATGAATTTGGGTGGATTTGGGGAGGATCCGGGATTCAGACCCAAAATAAAATGAAAAACATACACTCACTCACAGATCCACACACTTACTCACTCACACACCCACTTACACAACCACCCCACACCCACTCATACACCCATACAGCCACTCACATACCCACAAAATCACTCACACACCCTCTCAGACACTCACACAACCACTTAATAACCACATACCCGCTCACACACCCATAGAGCCCTCTCACACAACCACTCTCACACCCATGCAGCCACTCGCACACCCACTCACAGACCCTCAAAATAACTCACAAACCCACTCACAGACCCACACAGCTTTTACACACCCACATAGACACCCACATAACAACCCAAATGCCCACTCACACACCCATACAGCAACTCAAACTCACTCACAGACCCACATAGCTTTCACAGACCCACATAGCTTTCATACACCCACATAGACATTCACTCACACACCCATACAGCAACTCACATACCCACTCACAGACCCTCAAAACCACTTGCACACCCAAAAGCTTTCACACACCCACTCACACACCGACTTACACACTCACACAACCACTCACACACCTACTCACACATCTGCACAGCCACTCCCACTCAAAGACCAACACAGCCAGTAACACACGCACTCACACACCCACCACACACTCACACACCGACTTACATACCCACACAACCACTCACACACCCAGGTTGCAGTGACATTATAATTAGGAAATAGAATTTAAAAACCATAGAAATTCACTGAAAAAACCAAAGGTTACAGGGACTTTATAGTTAGGAAATAAAATTTAAAAAACGTTAGAAATTCACTGAAAAAACAAAGGTTACAGGGACGTCATAGTTAGGCTCAGATTTCACTCGTACAAAACAATTGAAATTCAGCAGTTATCATTAGTTATCTTAAGTAACTATAACTCGTGCCCTAAGGTAACTATAACTTGCACCCTCGCCGTGCACTGCTAATTACCCCACATATTTCATCAGTCATGACATCTTCTATGACATCCTTGATAATATCACTGCACATTTGCTCTAAATTATTGATAAGAAAACTGTGCATGGTGAGGGCGGAGAGCGAAACACGTGTCAAGGGTTTTATATATATATATATATATATATATATATATATATATATATATATATATATATATATATTATCTACTGGCGGTCGCCAGTAGATAGTTATAGTTAGGACCTATTTTCCATAGGAAATCCGCAACATTCTATTTGAAATAACTTTGGCGCCGGTTGACGAATCTTCGCGAAATTTTCAAACTTTGTGGCCCGCTCCGGTCCGCTCCTATCTTGAAAGTCTCGGGGTGATTCGCCAAGCGGGGGCCGAGAAAAAAGGGGGGTCCCAAAACGTGTTTTCCCCATGCAATTTTCCATAGGAACCTTTCATCGCAGCTACAGCCCAAACTTCTGAACGGAATTACACCAAATTTGGCAAAAAGGTAGCCCTTGGTTCAGAGTCGTACCTTTTGCTTAAATGGTGTAAATCCGTTCAGTAGTTCCTGAGAAAATCAAAAGTTAAATCACATATATATCTATGGCCGCGTAGGGTCCGCGCACCCTCCCAATGACTAGCTGTATGCTAATTGGCTGTCAACACTTCAAACCAGGAAGTGTTGGCAGCCATCTTGTTCCTCGGCAGAACCGAGGCACAAGAAAGCAGTAAAACAAGTGCGCAAAACAAGAAAAGGGGGCAGGGTAGAAACACCCTGACCCCCTAGGCCTGCTTAGGGGGTCCCACAAGGACCCCCAGGGTCAACAAAAAAAATCGGCAAAAAACGCGCTGGGTGCGCGGATCCAGCCGATTAAAAAAAAAAAAAAAAAAAAAAAACAAAGCGCGGTCTCCCGCGCTTTGATGGTATTTCGCCCCAGGGTGGGCCAAGTCCCGGGGGCATGCGGGGGTAAATGAAATAATGTGTGGGGGGCCTCTAAAGCCCCCCAAGCCCCGGGGACCGCCACCCCCGGGGCTTTCAATTATAAATGGTGCGGGAGGGCACTCGGCCCTCCCGCAGCCCCGGGACCGCCAACCCCGGGGCTTCTTTTTAAAATTAAAATTACCTGTGTGGGGGCTCGAGCCCCCACACGCCCCGGGACCGCCACCTCCCCAGGGCACTAAGAATTTTAAAATGGGGGTCCGTTTCAGACCCTCGAAGCCCCGGGACCACCACCTCCCCGGGGCTTTGCAGAAGTGGGGAGGGGGGCCGCGCGGCCCCCCTACTGGAGCCAGTGATGGCCCTGGGGACCACCACCCCCCAAGGCCAGCTCCTGCAGTGTCCCGGGGTGCCTACCCCAGGACACTGCTGTTTGCAATGGCAGGACGGGAGCCTCGCGGCTCCCGTCCTGTCATTGCAAACTTGCTTTGCTTCATTGAAGCGAGAGCAGGGAAACCTGCTCTCGCTTCAATGAAGCAAAGCAGATTGCTTTTCCATAAGGGGAGCTGCATGTTAGCAGCTCCCCTTATGGAAAGCAATGCCGGCTCCCGCAGGACGCGGGAGCCGGCGGGACCGTGCGAGGATTGGGGACCCCCACGGTCCCCAACGAGTGGCCAGGCCCCGGGGGATGGGGTCCCCGGGGCCATTAGTGGCCCGGGAGGGGGGCCACACAGCCCCCCTCCCCAAAAATCAATTAAAAAAACCAAAAACCGTCAAGGCCGGCCCCGGGGGATGGGGTCCCCGGGGCCTTAAATGGCCTGAGGGGGGCCACGTAGCCCCCCTCCAAAACATTTTTTATTAAAAAAAAGAGGGCATGCCCCGGGGATGGGGTCCCCGGGGCCAATAGAGGCCCAGGGAAGGGGGGCCACGCGGCCCCCTTCCCGTTTAAAAAAAAAAAAAAGAAAATCCTCAGGCCCCGGGGGATGGGGTCCCCGGGGCCAAAAGTGCCCGAGGGAAGGGGGGCCTCGCAGCCCCCTTCCCATACAAAAGAAAAAAGAAACAAAAACAAAAAACACCAGCATCGTGCCGGAGGCCCCGCCCCCTCCCTGCAGCAGTCTGCAAACACGCCCCCTGGCGCGTTTTAAGAAGGGAAATAATTCCCCTTCAATACTGGGGGTCCCTGAGGGCCAACTAGCCCACCAGGAACCTCCAGTATGCGCCAGGAGCTGCGTTGCAGAGAGGTGTACAGAGGCCACGCCCCTTTTACACCTCTCTGCAACGCAGCTCTGTGGCGCTTTTGGAGGTACATGGTGGGCTAGTTGGACTCCAGGGACCCTCAGGATTGAAGAGGATTTAATTCCCCATCTTAAAAACGCGCCACGGGGCCTGTTTGCACAGTGGTGAAGGGAGGGGGCGGGGCTTCAGGTGATATATGTGCAAACAGGCCCCGTGGCGCGTTTTAAGATGGGGAATTAAATCCTCTTCAATCCTGAGGGTCCCTGGGGGCCAACTAGCCCACCAGGTACGTCCAGAAAGCGCCACAGAGCTGAGTTGCAGAGAGGTGTAAAGGGGCGTGGCCTCTGCACACCTCTCTGCAACGCAGCTCCCTGGCGCATACTGGAGGTTCCTGGTGGGCTAGTTGGCCCCCAGGGACCCTCATGATTCAAGGGGACTTAATCCCGCAACTTAAAACGCACCACGGGGCGCGTTTGCACAGTGGTGAAGGGAGGGGGCGGGGCTTGAGGTGACATGTGTGCAAACAGGCCCCGTGGCGTGTTTTAAGTTGGGGGTTTAAGTCCCCTTCAATCCTGAGTGTCCCTGGAGTCCAACTAGCCCACCAGGTACCTTCAGTAAGCACAACAGAGTTGCGTTGCAGAGAGGTGAAAAAGGTGTGTGGCCTCGGAACGCCTCTCTGCAACTCAGCTCTGTGGTCCTAACTGTAGGTACCTGGGGGCTAGTTGGGCCCCAGGGACACTCAGGATTCAAGGGGCCTTAATCCCGCAACTTAAAACGTGCCACGGGGCGCGCTTGCACACGTCACCTCAGGCCCCCTCCCTTCACCACTGTGCAAACGCGCCCTGTAGCGCGTTTTAAGAGGTAGTTTTAATCCCCCTGCCCTATTATGTACTAGGGACTTACAGAGGAGGTCATGCTAATCACAGGGGTACCCCAACGCATAGTGTTCCCTAGTGTATGTAGGTGTTTTCACTGTATTCGAAGTGTGTTTTAGCATAGCACTGGCTCTGGTTACTCAGAGTCAGTTACCACCAGTACACGTCGGAAAAGATGTGGGCACAGGATGATTTTGGAACAAGGCCTCTTTCTGCTCCTCTGTTGGTTCTTTCTGCACATCTTTTGCTTCTTCCTGCACTTTTCTTCATCTTTGTGGACTTCTGTTGCTTCTTTCTGCATTTCTTTTGCTTCGTTCTGTGCGTTTTTGTTCTTTCTTCACATGTCCTACCTCTGTAGGCATAGTTAGAAACTAGCATTTAAAAAACCTTTGAAATTCACTGAAAAAACCATAGGTTTCAGGCACGTTATAGTTGGAAATTAGCATTTAAAAAACCTTTGAAATTCACTGTAAAAACCATAGGTTTCAGGCACGTTATAGTTGGAAATTAGCATTTAAAAAACCTTTGAAATTCACTGAAAAAACCATAGGTTTTAGGGACAGTTATAGTTAGTTGGACATTTCACTCGTACAAAACCCGTGAAATTCCCCCGTTATAGTTAGTTCAGCTAACTATAACTCGCGCCCCGCAATGCACTGCTGATGACGTCACATATTACATCACTCATGACATGGTCAGTGACATCACTGATGACATCACTGATGACATCTCAAATGACATCACTGATGACATCATCCATGTGATAATTTCATGCATCTTCTCACACCCTAATATAACTTTTGATACACCCACTGTAAATTACAGACTGCCATTGTCAAAACCATAGACACTCCAACACCAATAACTACATACACACTCACTGATTCTTAGGTCTACACACACACACATCTACTCACTCACCCGTACAGTCACTCATACTTACGGTCACTCAGTACAGGACTAACATATGCACTCATACACCTATATAAACACTCACACTCCGCCACTTACCCATAGAGGTACTCACACACCTAGTCAGTCATGCAAAAAAATAATCACACACCCATTTACTCACCTATACAGTTATACACACACCAGCTCACTTACTCATACAAATAATAGCACATTCTTACGCTCTTATACAATAACTGATACAAGCACACACACATCCATACAGCCACTCTCACAATCACACACTCTCACTTATAGCCTTTTAAAAACTCTAACACACATATATACTGCCTTTTACATATGTAGTTACTCACACATGTACCACTGAGATATACATTCACTCACTAACACACCGATACACACACTCACCCACCCAAGCAGTCCATCACAGATGCACTCTTCAAATCATGCAACCAGTGAATCACCCACTCACACATCTATGTACAGAGTCACACACACCCCACCCACACAAACACTCAGCCACCCATACAGATACTCAGAGAACCAATCAATAACCTATATAGACACTCATGTAGCTATTCGCAAATCCATGCATCCACTTACACACCAACAGACAAACGGATACAGACATTCACACAGTTTAGTCAGTAACCCATGCATTCAGTAAGATACGTTTAATCACTCACTTGTAGAGTCAGTCACGCACCTACTCAATCATCCATTGACACACTTATACACCCAGTCATTCTTCAATACGCCTTTGCCTATATATATTAAACATATTTAAACTTTACAGAAACACACAGTCACTGCATGATGTCATCAGTAATGTCATTTGAGATGTCATCAGTGATGTCATCAGTGATGTCCCTGACCATGTCATGACTGATGTAATATGTGACGTCATCAGCAGTGCATTATGGGGCGCGAGTTATAGTTAGCTGAACTAACTATAACGGGGAATTTCACGGGTTTTGTACGAGTGAAATGTCCAACTAACTATAACTGTCCCTAAAACCTATGGTTTTTTCAGTGAATATATATATATATATATATATTCCAACAAAAGTTATCCCCATGAAGGAAGCCACACACTGGAGGTAAGTATCACCGCTTTATTGGGGAAAGCTGCAGCGTGGAAAGCAGGACAAAACGCCGTGAATCTTGAGCCCGACGCGTTTCGTGCAACCAAGCACTTAGTCATGGGCAAAACAAAGTCTATGAGCATTCGTACCACTTGTCACGCACCTGTTAATATTCAAGAGGCCCGCCTCAGTGGACGTGTGCAGGCGCACTGCCTGCTGGTCCCTGTAGTGCATGTCCGTGCTCCTCAAGTGAGTAGTGGTGCGCTGCCCCATCAAAGGCCGGTATATTCCAAGTGGGTTGGCAGAAGGTCTTGCTTGATCCAGGTTGCACCGTAGAACTTCCCCCGCGTTCCTCCAGTCCCTTCACAGCATGGCGCCACCCGGCGCCGGCATGGGTCCGTAACAACACGGCGGGGCTTCCTCTTATGGCAGGATGGGCCGTATTTAATTCCAACAAAAGTTATCCCCATGAAGGAAGCCACACACTGGAGGTAAGTATCACCTCCAGTGTGTAGCTTCCTTCATGGGGATAACTTTTGTTGGAATATATATATATATATATATAAGTGTTTGTGCCATCCTTCTCTCCTTCCACTGAAGCAGTAGCAGGGGGCAAATAGCCAACCTCAGACATGTAAAAAAAATAACATGATCTGTCCTTTCACTCCAGAGGGAAATATTTTGTTACTTGATTGTGTGGGATGACGTTAAATGGAGGTGGGGGAGTTTAGGAGGAGTGAGTTTTTATGAGGGATTTTTAGGGTGTGAGTGTTAAATGAGCACTGCCTCCTCAAGAGGTTTCTAAAATCGAACGGACAATGTGAGAGAAATAACCTTCCTAAAGACACATTAATTAATCATTTAAGATATTTATGAGAATTTGGCTTATTTATCTATGGAATTATTCATGGTGTTTTGTCTACCATGACAAGCCGGGAAAGTCCTGCTTTAATACATGCATTACACATTACCAGCTCACACATCCATAGAAGTAATACTGCATTGCAGCTCATTGTGTATTTGCATCCGGGCTCCCACTGGCCAATAAAAACCTTTAGTTTAAACTTTTGTTGCATAAGTTATATGAAGCTACTGTTTTCACAAGGGCTTGTGATGTGTCTGAAATCAAGTCTTTAAGCACAACAGCGGTGCAATAGTCATGCCGTGCGCAGTTGTGTGGGTGGCCACAGCATCAAACCGGGTAGCATTTTTTTCGGGCCTCCTGTGGGTACAGTGCAATGGAATATTATTCCAAGAATAGAAAGACTCGAGGGCTTCCGTAGAGATGCTTGGCATCCACTGTTCTATTGGACTCTGCTTGTTTGTGCCTGTCTGAATGCCGCCACAAGCCAAATAACCAGCAAGGGAGCGTAATGCAGAGTGCTTAAGGGGGCAGCGCCATAAATATGGCTGCGAGTGGAAACTTAAATGGTTGCTGTGGTGTTGCCCTGAACTCCCCAGTGTGAGGAAGAGAGAGAGATTGTGTTTGTGTGTGTGCGTGTGTGTGCGTGTGTGCGTGTGCGTGTGTGTGTGTGTGAAGAAAATGCATTATTTGTAAGTATTGTCGTCTTCTGACCTATTTATAGAGCACGTTATTCCAGAGGGACTATCTCTCACAAACCATGTTTCCATTTACTCAGTGAATCTAGCACATCCCTGCAAGAGTGCAATGTGTGCTGAGTAAGTGTTTTTGCATGTGTGGGCTTCCTGTGTGGTTGCAGTGCATGAGAGTGTGGTACTTCTGAGTGTCTGCTGTAGGGGAGTGTGCATTCTCTTAGGTGTGATGAGTGCAGTAGCACTTCTTCCAGCAAAGGAAGCTGCTACAATGATTCAGCCTCAGGGGAGATTGCAAAATCCGCATTGGACTGTGGGCCAGATGCATGAAGAAACTGTTTTGCGATTTCCTAATTGGGAATCTTTGTGATTCGCAATTAGTAAATGCGCAAAACGGAATGCATGAAAGTGTGTGGAACACTTTTAGCGATTCCTAGGGGATCGCAAATGACCTACCTCATGAATATTAATGAGGTAGGTCGCAATTTGCGACCCCCTAGGAATGGCAAAAATCACAGGGATGGTGACCTGCTGGGCTCAGCAGACCACCATGTCTGTGATTGCTTTTAAATAGAGCATTTTTTTAAAAATGTAGTCCGTTTTCCTTAAAGGAAAACGGGATGCATTTCAAAAACAAAAATGAAAAGTTTTCTTTTCATTTTATAAGAGCAGGCAGTGGTCCGTGGGACCACTGTCTGCTCTTAAAAAATGATTGTACAAACATTCACAAAGGGGAAGGGGTCCCTTGGGGACCCCTTCCCATTTGCGAATAAAATGTGAATGTTTCGCAACGGCATTCACGGTCACAAAACATTCATGCATACCGTTAGGATTCGCTATTTGGAAGGGACACCCTAAACACGCCCCTTCCAAACAGCGAATCGCAAACCCATTTTGCGATTTGGTAACAGGTTACCGAATCGCAAAATTGGGTTTGCTGCATCGGAAAAGCATTTTTTGCGATCGCAAATGTGCCGATTCTGCGATTCGGCCCGTTTGCGAGGGGAAAAATGCTTGATGCATCTGGCCCAGTGGGCCAACTCAGAGGGGGGGGGGCATATTTGCTCTATGGCATGTGCAGGGGGCCAGAAAGAGCCTAACATGGTTCTAACCCCAAAACATTAGCTTGCCTCTTAAAGTGGCAGTACAGTATTTTGAGAAAAAACAAATGCCTTGTGTATATGGCAGATAAGTACGTATGGATTTTCTTTACGTAACTCCACATATGTATACCATATCAATATGTTTATTTATCTTCAAGTTACATAGATGCGGAGTTAAGAATGGTAAATCTATACTTGCCTATATGCATTTACCATCTTGATATTTTGGTGATAATATTGTGCTCATTTAATATTATATGCTAAATATTACAGACCACAGCTTCTCAGACTAGTAGTTTTGGCTTCCTACACGATGTCTGGTGCCAGAGATGGCAGATCACTACTGTTGCTTTATTTATAGCGTAAAGCTAGATGGGAACATCTGCTGTGGGTGCAAGAATTGATGATATTCAAAGCAGTGTCGCCAGAGTACCTTGAGCAGGCATGTGTTCAGGGAGAAACAAAAGTGCTCTAGTAATGATACATAACACCCATAAATGCTGACCGCATGTAAAACGTCACTTAGGCCTGACTACAGAGAGCCTTACCCAAAGGTTATTCGAAGGGCATAGGTGGGATCTCTGCAATCCTCAGAATTCAATAAATTTCAAGCAGGAACAAAAGATGACTACAATGTTTGAGAAGGTGGTCTGAGAAAGACCACACTTGTTAGCTGGCTTCTCAGATGCCAAAGGAGAGTGCTGATTGCCTACCTGCACTCAATTTATGAGAATATTGAGCATCAGAAAATATGACCTGGGATGGGTAAAGACCAGGGGATGAAGTGAGACCTTACACTTTTGAGTCATGTACTAAACTGGATCAGATACTTGGAGAAGTGCAGATACTGAGTTAGGGATGACTAGAGAAGAGATCACTGGGTCAAACGTAAGCACCTTCTAGGTATTTTTTACCTAATTTCTGCCGAGGGACATCCTAAAGTGTGGTTTATGATGGGTTCCTAAGGTGGTCCTGTAGTGACACCATTTCACCAAATAGAAAGAGCAGCTGAAGTGACTGCTTCACGTTGGGAGTTTGTTACTGAAATTCAAAAGAGAATACCCAACAGGCTGAATAATCATAGCTACCCACACAACACTAAAGTGTATTGGAATGTCTTCTGCTGCACCGCAGGGTGCAGTTTCATCACAGCACAGAGATCCATGCCAGGGAGGCGGAGCTTTCTAAACCAGTAGCGGCCCGTGGAGGGAGTGCCGTGGGGCGGTGAGGTGGGGCGGGGGAGGGGCAGGGTGGGGGGGTAGTAAACTCCGGCTCACGGCCGACCGGAGT
This sequence comes from Calotriton arnoldi, assembly GCA_963921515.1. NCBI lineage: Eukaryota > Metazoa > Chordata > Amphibia > Caudata > Salamandridae > Calotriton > Calotriton arnoldi. The sequence goes on from CAWUFW010011803.1 coordinate 40,046, forward strand.
AATGTAAAGAAATGAATAAATAAAACGAATTTCGTTGCGCGCGCTAAAACGGCAAATGCGTTTCAGCGCGCGCAATGAAATTAGTTTTATTTATTTATTTCTTTACATTACTCCGGTCGGCCGTGAGCCGGAGTTTACTACCCCCCACCCTGCCCCTCCCCCGCCCCGCCTCACCGCCCCACGGCACTCCCTCCACGGGCCGCTACTGTTCTAAACGGGTCAAGCAGTCCTAAAAAAATCTCTAAATAGGCTCCAACATTGTTTTGAATCATTTAATGTTGTCATTTACGAAGTAACAGTGGATGCACGATGAATTTACTGTGTCCTGATTATTAACCATCACATCAGCAAATTCTGTAAAAAGGAATTTTTAACTGTATTTTCGGTTAACCCGTGTGATTTGATAGTCCGTGATTTTCACTGTGTCAACACTATTATACATTCACTCCCGTTTAATTGCAATACATTTTTTTTGTAATTGAAAAAATAGCTTGAAAATGTATGTCGTTGCCTTTAATGGGGTTGTCTGATAGAATATTGAGGACAAAAATATTGTTTGGCTAAATATTGTAGCAAAAGTATTACGGACAAAATATAGAGAAGGTAAGTGCAAATAGGTAAGGACAGATTTGCTATTCTTAGCTCCTAATCTATGCACCTTGAAGATATATTTATGTGGATCTAAGCATGATAAAACTTTGCTTGCCCTTCGAAACTTACATTCACAATATTCTTGTCAGTCATATTCTTCCCACAATATATTGATCATACAATATTTTATCTTTGATATTATTTTATCTTCGATATTTTGGTCAATCAACCATGATGGGCCTTTCTTTCTTAATTAAAGTTTGACATTAACTTTCATTTTGAAGTAGTGTAACTATTTTCAAGCTAAGAGATTGTCCCTGAGGAATCACTTCCTAGATATACGTTCGTACCCAGATTCTCCCAAGATGAGGCTGAAGAGTGTGGGATATAGTGTAAAAAAAAGTGAGCAAAAGAAAGAGAGAGAAGGAGGTGTGCAAATAGTCATAAATTTAAAGAGGTGGAACAGGTGAGACAGAAATCAGAAACGGAAACTGAAAATAGATAGAGGTATGGGGAGAAGATATCAACATGATCGTAATGAGAAGAGAGAGCGAAATTAATTCAGATGTGAGACAGAGAGAGAGAACTAGTCAGAGATTAAATGAAATAGACATAGACAGTGACACGAGGAAGAGGGAAGTAGAAGGGTAGAGGGTCCATCGAAGGCTGGACAGATACGGGGGTGTACGGGTCAGGGGAGAGAAAGATATAAGCTAAAGTGAGAAAGAGAGAGTGGACAAAGAAAGAAACGAGAGGTGATTTAATTAGACAGACTGAGAGAGACCAAAATTTGCAAAGGCACAGAGATACAGGTAGACAATTGGGAAAGAAAGGGGTTGACAGATGGGGAAAGGTGTGGCGAAAACCTGGGGAAACATAGTGATTTTGATGGAACAAGAGGTAGACAGATGAGTGAGAGGAACAGCGAGAGAGAGAGCGGGGGTACATGGACGGGGAACCACATTCACAAGTGGGGTGTGGGAGAGAGAATATGAGAGAGAAATGTTGACAGGTGAAAGAAAGAGGCGGCGGAATATGAGAGAAGACGAGAGTTTTTCAAATAATTTTCTGCGGCCTTTCTGTTGATTCAGAGCTTTCGTTTTAAAGAATTACACATTCTAAGGTGAAACACAACCAATCACACCCTGCTGAAAATGCGCTAAAACCTGCCAGGCCACAGCCCGCTGGAGGCCGCGGACATGATTGGCACCGGCACCTCGCCGCGCGCGCTCGGCCCTGCTCAGGGCGCGGTGTCCTTGAGAAGCAGAGGCCTCTTCCTCCAGCGCAGCCCGCAGAGAGCAGCCGTTACACAAACAGCCGCCATCCATCAAACTGAAACGCGGATTCGCAATGAATAATACATCAAAATTAAAAAGACGGCGCATGAAGTGCATTTTTACCCACTTGGAAAAGGTAACGCGGATTCAAGCACCAGGTTGCATTACGGGAACGTGGCTGCCAATTAAATCAATACAGTACGGGGGCTGTGCTGTGGTAGCAGTAGAACATCTTCACTACTTGCATGTGTGTAAAGGTGACTGTAGGTCGGAACTGCTGTACTGCCCTGCCAAGTAGCACGCTTCAGGGGTTAATCTCACGCAAATCAATCATTTCCGCATTACTATACTGGACAATTTTGTAAGCCAATTCTGAGAACTCCTGTGAGGTCAGAAGGCATTGAAAGAGGAAAAGAGTTAACTAAATCTGCATTAATTTGCAATGTACATAACCATAAGACTTGCAGATGCAAAGCAAACCCCTCAACTATAATGTACTCCCCAACACTAGCGTTTCATTGAAAAGGGGAAATGGGCTACATTTTTCAAACTGGTAGTTTTTGAAGTAAATATGCCGATTATTCGGTGACAATTTTTGACAAAGCCAATAGTGGCACCATGAAGTTGGCACCTGTGAAGTCAGTTTGCATCCAAGGAGCCAGAGTGGCTATGTAAAAAATATTACTAACACTGTCCTTAATGCATACCGTTGAACACAGACACAGTATAGAGGAGTCTACTACTCTTGCACTTGGGAACCTAGCCGCCATCTTGTAACACAAATGAGCCCGTCACGACGGCAGCAGCATGTGCCAAAGCTCAAAGTGGCGTAGTGCTGTGCAAAATGGAGAATGCCTGCAAAATAGAGTCCACACAAACAAATTTATCACAAATAATATTCCATGTACATAAAAAATAGCTGCCCACACTACAGGACCAAAGAGTCCTGGTCCCGATAAATAGGTGCTTTTGAGACCCCTGATACTTACCGGCACAGATTAAGTCCGTTAAAGCCCCATGCTTCAAAGGCACTGGGCAAGTGTCCAAAGAATGCTTGTACGCTTCCCCCATAAATCCTGCACTTCACACTACTGTGCAAGGTGCACTTCAGTCAGGCACCTAAAGAGCGAGCAGCCCGTCCCAGTCATCCTGTGTTACACTCTCACTGATCACAGGGTACTGGGGTGAGGGGTCGAATGGTGCTGGATCATTCCCATAAGCCTGCAAAGCGCCCCCTAACTGTGATGTACTGCGGAGAGAGAGCTCTCCACGCAATTTAACACTTCATCCAGTGTTGAATTCGAGTCAAGGCAGCGCTCAGTTTTCACCATGGAAGCCAAGACAAACCTGTCTTGCTAAAGAAAAAGTCCACTGTTTTCTCCTGCCCACGATCCATTGGACCAGGCGTTTCTTCTAAAGAGCAGAGTGCTGCACCTTTCAAAAGACACAAAGCTCAAACGTACTATAGAGGTCTGCTATTTTGAAGCCAGAATTGAAAGAAACAAGTTATGATGATTTCCCATATGTGTCAAAAGTGATGAAGCTGCAGAAGGTCCAAAGTCTATGCTTAAACCAAGATGGAGATCACCTTAGCTTTAACGCCCAAAAATGAATATTTTTTAATCATTTCTTAAATTTTTATTGAAAGATTTGATACACCATATCAGTGGCACACCATACCTCACATGAATAATTTAAAAAGAAGACATATATCATAATTCTCAACCAAAGGCATGTAGAGTGATGTGGTAGTTCAGCGAGCGTACCTAGGCGATGGAAGAGTCATTTTATTGAAAAACAGTACATGGAAAAAAGTTAAGGGGAAACGTAAAGCATAGAGGAAGAGAGAAACGAAGATAGGAGAAAAGAGGTAGCAGGGAAGGACGGCCAGCATTAAAATTTAAATCTGTTTAGGTGGAGATTTACGTTAAGACTAAAACATGAGATTTTGGTGTGCAATGTGGAGTAAGCAATCATGGTGGGTTGTTTTTCTGCAGGTAGTTCTATCAGTAGTGTCCCTTGGGTTCCTGGTTGGATAAAGATAGTGTAATTTTCAGCATACTGAGTTGTCAGCCCTTCTAGTAAAGCACAACCATGCCCATCATGTGTGGCAATTATAGGTTAGCTAAGCTTTTCCATCATTTCACCCAAAATAAACATTTAACATAAAATAAATATTTCTTCTAAGCTTTGTTTGCAACAGTTGTATAAACAGTTCAGAAATCTTTGCTTATCAAAATCATATTATTTTAAAATAGTAGCCTACGAGCCATCGTTGTCCTACTCTATCAAATGAGGTTGTGGTGCAGAATATCTTGAGACAGATGCCCAATGTCAAGGGCTTAATCAAACAAAGCGATCACATTTGTACATGGGACATGTGAAATATATGAAGCATGGGGTGAGATATGTCGAAACCACTAGCAAGTGACATGGCACCATAGTCACTGAGAGGAAGACCATGTTTCGGTGGAGGCCCTGGGGTATTGAGCTTCTAATGTGGTGGAACCTGAAATTGAGGTCTAAAACCCCAAACAATGATCATTTCTTAAAATTCTTAACCTAATGTCTTTTAAAAGGACCAGCAAAACAGATTCTTACACAGAATCTTATTTTAGTATAAAGATACAGTCACAAAAAGGAAGCAGACATTTCAATTTGACCAGACCTGTTGTGTAACATCGACCACAAAAATGTAATGAAAAAAACTCACACAGACGCGCGCTTACATCACCCATTATAATGATTAGTGGATGAAAAGAGACTGGTAACAAAAAACAGGATTAGCATGTTTTATCTTAGAGCATGTATTGGGAGCACATTATATCTTTATACAACCTTCTTGATTCTTTACAGACAACTTTGGTACCCTTGCTGGGTTTCCAATTGTATAGTCAGAAATTTGTATCTAAATAAGCCATTGATTTTGGTTAGTCTTCAGCAGTGGTGTGTGAAATTGGGCTACTGGTTGTGGTGGGATGAAGCCCTACTCAAGCAGGAACCACAATCCTTGTCGGAGTGAGGCACAAGCAAACTTCAAATTAACCTGTGCTCAACCCTTTGGTAGCTTGGCACTGATCAGTCCGACTTAACTTAGAGGCAATGTGTAAAGTATTTATGCAGCACTTCAAACAGTAATAAAGGAAAAACACAACACAAGAAATATCCTACATCAATTTAGAAAAACAGAACAAAATGTAATAAATAATTTTACACCAAAACAACAAAAGTCCAATCAGTAGAACTGGAGAACTGGAGATATGCAATATTAAAGACTTAAGTGAAATAGCGCCAAAAAGTACCGAGCGTCACTCGCCACTATCTAGTCGTGCAGGGCCTAGGAAAAAGTAACAAGTTAGTCCTGCTAAAAAGTTACCTTCTCAGTCCATCACAAAGAGTTCCGTTTGCTGTGGAAGGGGGCCACGAGGAGCAGGAAAGTGTCACAGATGGTCGTCAATGTAGCGCAAAAAGCAGGTCTTGCGTCGTGTTCGGTCATCGCTCTAGCGCAAAGATCCTGTTCTTATCGTGTATGGTCGAGCCGGAGCTTTGTAGTGGCAATCCCTGCCAGTGGTCAATGCAGGAGATGTGAAGGGTTGTGTTGACGGAACTTTGCGTTGGTGGGGAGTGCAAGCGACAAGGTTTTGGCAATGCTGTTGTTCATGTTGATTCCATTTATGAATATATTTTTTTATTAATTCACGGAGAAAACCTGTAGACACACTCTCATGCACTGTAAGGTGAAGAACTGCTATGGTAGATGAGGCTGCTGTCTTCTGTAATATTCCCTCTCTGTGTTATTACCATATATCTTTATTGTGGTAACTCATGCTGACGTTTTTACAGCACACTTATTGTACACACATACTTATTTTTCTGCTGCTATTTCACTTATAGATGGCAGGGAGTAGTCAGTCTTGTTTTCACACTCTGTAAAAAATTAGTTGTAAAAATAACATCAGGTCACTACTGCTCTTAAACATAAGAAAACCTTGTTATGGGAAGAGAGTTCTATTAAAAAGGAAAGGCTCACTAACTTTGTCAAAGGATCTGACCAGCTTATTCACTTAACACATCCCCTCAGCACCTGCATCTTGCCGGGGTAGTCACGGAGGGTCTTTTTACCTTTGCACGCAGTCAGTTCCAAGTCAGATGACTTGGTCACATGGTTTGTGTACGTGAGTGAGCACGTCTTTACACTGCTTACTTATGTGTCCTATATATGTTGTTATGGGCTTTTACTGGATCTTTCAAAGAAAGAGTTGTCTTTCTTATGTTATTATTTCTCAATCACCAGCCTCTGAGTACTTTAATGGATAGCTTACATACCCGATAAGTATAACACATATACTTATTTTGCATTGTATGTCATTTTTTGTATTTTTAATCACAAACATATTTGGTGTCACTGGATAAAGTGCTCTAGTGAGACTTCATGCATATGTGGAAGGTCAACAAGTGGGGAGTTTTTAGGGAATACCCCTTGTATATTCAGAGGATTATTACTCCTGGATACTTGTGATTTATAAGTGCTTTTTCTGTCATGTGTATCGATTTCTTATGGCCTCATTTTTCTTAAAGAGAGTTTAAAGGAAGTGTTATTAGTTAGTATACTGGAGCCTGGAGTGTTGCTAATACATACTGAAATATGAAATCCCAATCTATGTTTTTCCTTGAGAATCTAATTTTTTCATTGGTGCCCAAGGGAGATCATCATTCATTCCTATTAGGTGGCTTTGAAGGCGGAACACCTGTATTGTTCTTTCTCAAAAAGTATTTTCTTGGGGTTCTCTGTACCTTCCTTGAGTTGTTCTAATGTAACTCCTTCAGGTCAGTCTGTTCGCAGCCCTTGATGTTGTAGTGATTGGCCATTTTTGTCTAATTTGTCTTGCACTTCAAATTGCTCCAGTGCTCCCCAATTCTGGTCTTCACTTTCTTAAATGTCATCCCACACACCTCAGTTCGCAGGGGTAGTTTACTATGTTTATGACACAAGCTGAGTTCCAGTTTGTGTCTCGTCTCAGAACCCAAGTTTTACCTAAACCTAGATCCAGGGATGTTGTGTGTTGTTTGGTTACCCATGCTACATCAATAACATGGATAGTGTCCTGTTATCCTAAGGTCTCTGGGATACAGAGTCACTGCGTATGACTTTGCATGTTTGCCTTGTGTTATTCCAAGTATGTACTAGAATATCCCTAAGGTTACTACTGCTTTTATGTGAGAAAAGGGCTTTCTAAATTTAGTGACCCTTTATTCATGAGATGCCAATGTTTCCGAATGATTCTAGTCATTGATTAGAGATTGTGTTGTATGTTGTAACACAGATGAGACCTGTTTCCATTTTTTCTTTTCTTGTTGTGTCCAACAGAGTGTCCCTATTCTGGTGTCGTTCTCTTTTCCTTATGATGTGTTCCGGGTAATTAACTGCAGTTTCCTCACAAGTTCTTCTGATTGTTGTTTGCAGTCTCCTATCTTTGTACAATTTCTCCCTAACCATAATAACTGGCTGTATGGTAGATTTTCCCTCAGCGATCTTGGGTAGAAACTATCAAACTTTAATAACTTGTTCTTGATTTGTGATGAGTGGTTGTGTATAGATCCCCTTTTCCTGTAAAGATATTCACATCCAGGAATATAAGTTCAGTGTTACTAATAGTGTAGGTAAACCTCAAAACGTGGTCCTGGTTATCATGCCGGAGAAAAAGGGGTTCAATGAAATCCTGGCCACGTTCCCAAACCAAAATAATATTGTTAATGTAGTCATTCCATTCAAGGATCCTGTTATGAAAGAGGTTGTTTTCGCTCAAAATTAACTTGGGTACATACAGTCCTGCCACACTCGGGGCAAAAGTACTCCCTCCCCATAGATGTACCATGTGTCTGCGTGTAGAGAATACCTTCAAATTCAAAGACGTTTTCTATCAGTGCCACTCTGGCACATTCTAAAATAAAGTGATGTTGTGTATTATATGTCCAGGTCTCCTGGGACAGATTGTCTTCCAGAACTCTGTGTCTTATCTTGGGGAGGCTCACATACAGGCTCTCTATGTCCAAGCTTACTAACAAATTTCAAGCAGTGACAAAATGGACGTCCTTCAGTAGAATCAAGAAATCTTTTGTGCTTCTTAGGTAGGTTGGGGATTTTTTGTACCACTGGTCTCAGAATGCATCACACAATTGTGAAAGAGTTTCTAAAATTGATCCTATGCCCAAAACAATTGGTCTGCCTAGAAGTGGTCTCGTATTCTTGTGTATCTTGGGGAAGGTGTACAAATATGGGGAAATCCCCCTCTTGATGTTTTAACCAGCCCCCTGTTTCTGCTTTCTTTATCAAATTTCCAATTTCTACAGTAATCCTGGGCTTTGGATCTATATTGATCTTCTAATCGTTCCTTTCATCTTCCAGAAGGAATTTACATGCTTGTCTATATTCCTTTCTTGTCTGAGGACCTTGGCCCCTCTGTTACCTGCCAGTTTTACAAGTAAAATAGCAATGAAATTGCTGTGAAAAAACACATTATTCGCCCAGTACAACTAGGCCCTAATTACGAGTTTATCAGATTAGAGTGGATTATTTACCACAAGTGGTAAAAAGCCTTACCCCAAGAAGAGGTATTTACCAATTTGCCACTGAGTGTTAAACAAGAAAATGAGGCATTACATAGTGAATTGGTTTTTAACACACCAAACAGATCGCGGCTCCTGGAGGGAGTGATGCGGGGCGGTGGGGGTGGGTGGGGAGGGGCAGGGTGGGGGGTAGTAAACTCCGGCATACGGCCGAAGGGAGGTAAGTACATAAATAAATAAAATGAATTACATTGCGCCCGCCGCATCGCCATTTGGCGTTGCAGCGCGCGCAATGTAATGCGTTTTTAAAATTTATTTATGTACTTACCTCCCTTCGGCCGTATGCCGGAGTTTACTACCCCCGACCCTGCCCCTCTCCCGCCCCGCCCCACCCCCGCAGCACTCCCTCCAGGAGCCGCGACTGACACCAAATTGCACATATTTTGCCTTTTCTTTTGGGCTTTTCCCCCAATAAATGTTGGCAGGTATGACCTTCCAGAATTTATCAAGGGAAAACTGCGAGAGAGTGATAATTTTCGCACTACTTGTAATTCCAATTCAACTTTTGGCAGGTTTGACCTTCCAGAATTTACTAGCGGGAAAACTGAAAAGGTTTGATCATTATCACATAACTCGTAATTCTGATCCCTGTGCAAAATCTGTTTGCATTGGAATGTAGCCTTAACTCGTATGAGGGTCGTGGTGCACTGCTACTACACTGTTCCCATGTCTCGGCCAAGGAGCAATGTATGGGAAATTCAATCACAAATTAGTGGAAGTATTAGTGAGTAGGGAATTATCTCCCAGAAAAATGCTTTATTGGGACTATGTACAGACTCTTTGCAGTATGGTTGAGTCAGGATAGAGGACAATCTTCTCAAAAACGCAGCCTCAGTACTGGTGAAAGACAACCTTTAAAATAGCCTGAGGGAGCAGTGCAGACTCCCCACAGAATAGAGCCAACAGGCAGGTTTCTGACTCCCTAAACAGATGGCCTCTTCATGGCATGACGGAACATTCATAAGAAGACATTTAGTGGAATAAAGGGTGGATTCCGCTGGATGGAGTGGGTCACCTGCGTGAGGGGGCTGCTTATCTGTCAAAGTTGCTGCGATATCATTTGATGACTAATGCCATCTCATCCTACTTGTGATTTCCACGGATTTGCACATTCTCAGAATTGTTTTATCACTTAAATTGTGTTTCTTATCCATTAGGCCCACACAGATCAAGATTTATATAAAAATTATATCAGAATTCATGATTGATCTTTGTTCATGTAGGATCTTTTGCCATGTTTGTGTGATTGGAGCAATGGAAGGTTCCACAAAGCGAGGGCTGACTGAAAAAGAAAGAGATCTGTGGATATAAGTTGATGAATAGAAGATCTCTTATATATGCATCACATGTATATCGCTTTTCTGTTGAGTACTACACATTGTATTAATCTAAAGCTATATTTTGGTGCTCAGTGAAGGTAAAATCGATAAAAGTATTAAATATTCAGACAACCATTTTCTCCCCGAAATCAAAAGAGTCTCCCTGATTTTCCAAGCTTCTCAATCTTGATAGTTAATAACCTTAAACCTCTGTGAATCCCTATAAAATCAAGTTACAAAGACGTTTGACGGATGTATTTCTATCCATAGGGCATTGTACATCCAATTCAGGTTTGGTATTAACAACTTCCATTTTATTTAGCCTAGTCATCAGCCAATATAATTATAATTATAGAAACTAACAAAAACCGTGTTAGCACCATAAACCCTTTGAGTGCCTGGAGTTATCTATCCTTTATATAAAATAAATATGAGTCCTTTTCTCCTGTGGACTCCCAGAATTCAATTTACCAACATTAGCCAATTTCAGTTGGTAAACAAGCATTGGCAAAGCCAATAGGTCTGGCGTTAGCTGGCAGCCTATTGATTTTGACAATACATATTTTGTTTTGTCATGGATTTTACAAAACTTTACTGTTAGGGAAACTGCTTAGCCCTCGTCAGTCTTAAAAACTAAACAGCGACTAAAACAAAAATATTCTTTTGCTCTCAGAAAGCACATATTGCTGTTGTAGTTCCTAATACTAAAATGGACTACTTTGTGTGTTGATGTGCTTCTTGTGAAAGGGCAGAATGCTGTCACTCTTAGTGAAGTCAGCCAGTAGTTGATGTGGGCTGACCCAATGCCCCTTGCCATGAGGGTGGAAGAAAAACACGAATGACACAATAGCAGACCAATGGATGAAGACGACTGGCTGAAAGCTCCTGTAGGTACATATATATTATGTATATAATGTTATTAAAATCGAAAGATCTTGGCTAATGCAAGACCTAAAAATAAATAAATAAAAAAGCTTGGAGGCAGGTAGTTTCTGTATTTCCCGAACTCGGAAATTAATACAGGATTGAAACAAGATCAAGTAGTGGATAAAAATAGAGCTAGTGCAGCATTAATAGCGAAGATTGCTGCACAGCAAGTTAAGTGCAAACTTAGGAAAATAACAATAACATTAGCCGGCACTTAGCAAGGAGAGGATTTATCACAGTGAAGGTCTAAGATGGCAATTTACTTTATAAATTGGTTCTTCGAGTATAGCGTGGCTGAAGGTCAGCCATATATTTCAGATATTAGCAGTGGTCTAAGAAAAGTATAGCTTCTGTGATCCATGAATTCAGAGTTATAGGGAAAGGGGGTGACTAGCAGATTTATCAACCTTAGAATAATTTTCACCATTTGATCGTACAGGGAAACGGGGTCCAGTGCCTTGGAGACGGGGCAGTGGCATGGAGAGCAGGATTTGTATTCACCTGCACTTCCTAAACAGTCATATGTACTCCACAGCAAGAACACAAACATCTGGAGCCACCTCACATGTCCAGAGGACGTTTTAATTGAAGTCCAGCTCTACAGAACACTCATGCCTGAGCTGGAAACCTATTTACACGAGTTTTGGGATATTTTCAGGAGTTCAGTGTTTCACACGATTTCAGCTTTGATTGGTTCTGAAACCCCTAGTATCAAGAATTGAGAGGAAGCCTCCCAGTTTCCTGTGTCATATTTATTGACATCTTATGTTACCAACATATTTCTAAATTTCGCAGTGTGCCAGTCTTAGCTTGTCCTAGAGAAGCAGTGTACAATAGAAACATACACTTTGTTGACTAGTCACAAAGAACATACACTCTGTTGACTTGCCCCAAAGAAGAGCAGCAAGCAGAATGCAGCTTTGAATATGAAATATCAATTGTTAATGTATTTGGGCAAGCCAGTGGGGCGTGGAGACTTGTGCTTTAACAATCCCACATCAGCCTTAGAAGCTGGGATTGCTTGGATCGGGATAGCTTGGATCCACAAACATGTCCGCAGACAGATCATGACTAAGACTGAGAATGGAAGACTATATCACCCATGCAATGGGGTATGGTCCTTGAGCGAATCCGGTTCAAAGCTCCATACCTTGCACATAAGACTACAGTCATAAATTCATTCCCCTGTCAAAGTGTTTTAAATGAAGTCATCTATTCAGAAATCAAACATCTTTGATCAATTTCTTTTGATTGATCCTAAGGCCTCAATTACGTGTCTGGCAGTCCGAGGACCGCCAGACTCACGGCGGCGCAGTCGTGGTGGTCCAGCCACTGTCGCATCGGCGGTCCGACCACCCCATTACAAGTTGGGCGATTGGACCACCCTGGGACTGCTGCCACCCCAGGGAACTGCCGTTCCCTGGAGATGGCGAGACGGCCAGGAGGCCGCAATATGCTTGATGGGACTGCAGCGGCCCCGCCAAGCAAATTACCAGTTCCCTCTCCGCCGGCGGTGTCATGGAGGTTCCTCCACCATGTACACCGTGGCGGAGAGAAAACAAAGGGGCCCTATGCTTGTGGATGCACACAGAGAGACATAACATGTGCACAACAGTTCCTGCACTGCATGGACTTTCGAGCCCATGCCGTGCAGGAACCTTGTGAAGCGTTCCCATTGCGGTGCAAGAGGCACCGCCCTGGGATTACCAAGCCGTCCGCCCAGGCGGGCGATGGCGAGTCTCGGTGGTTTGGGGGTGCGGCGGAGGCGTACCACCCGTCCCGCACCGCAGAAACTCATAATCCGGCCCTAATTAGAGGTGCATGTGTCCATAGGTATGCTCTTTTTGTGGTGCAATTACTCATGCGTTCAATACAGAGTAACTAGTACTTTTTCTTGTGAATGGCAATGGAAACTGCAGGATGTTTCAGTCTGAAAGATTAGGGAGTTTTCAGACAATGAATCAGTGATGTGATGGCTACATTGGCAAACAAGGTTTTTGACCTTTTCAAGTGGAAACCGAGGGACAGTTGTACTGACATCTCTGCTACGTATTCGTTGTAATGTAGCCTTTCAGTGACTTCCCACCCGACAAACTCAGCGCCAAATCTTATCTTGGCGTGTGGGGTTTGTGCTGTCACTGTCATCTCCTATACCAATCGGTGAGGCTAAGTAGGTCACTCCCATTTCTCGCTGATGCTTCGATCTGCTTTTTTAAAATAGACATTCGGATTAGTAGAAGTACATATAACATGGCTGAGACCCATCATGGCCAGCTTTCCATAAAATGTATTACGGTCACTAAGATGGTGCAAAAGGTGGCAAATTATATATCAACCTTTGATAATTCATTTCACAGCTATCATCTCTGAAGGAGACTCGTGTGCAATAGATGGCTCTTCATTACACTCTTGACCCTTCATTGAATGCTGTAAATGCATAAGGACCGGCTGCAGAGATGGTGTGCAAAAAAGGAGTGACAGCATCACATGCGAACAGCTCAGTGTTCTACCACAATATTCAAGTTTTAATATCGACATTCACTCATATTGACGCCAAAATCACCAACCAACCAGCCGTCAAAGTAGATGCAAATTTAACAATAGTAAACATGTCCTTCCTTGGATATACTCACCATGATGACGTGTTTGTACCAGATATTGTGAGATTGCTACAGCTTGATTTTATTGACCACAGCATTGTGCTTTTCAACCTACTGCACTCAGTAGAACACAATTATACAATCAGGCTTCTCAAAATACATGCCTCCTACAGCTCAATTGTGAAATCTTGTTGGCGCTGGCTGCCTACATTTAAGTATTCTGTTTATTAAGAAATAATTATCTTCCTCTGGTGTTCCTAAACATTAATAAGTGATTAATTGTTGTAGAGTGGCTACTGAATGTTTATATTGGTTATTGAATTAAATAGAGATGTAAGGACTGCCTAAGGACAACTTAAAAAATAATATACTTAAGAGTGCCAAAACTGGTCCATGGGTCAGATCATTGCTAATATTAAAATAATATATACTAAATATCTGGAAAACCGTTTCACTGCACCCAAAGCAGTTTAAAACGTGACAACACCAGTACAAACAACAACATTCATGACATAACAATTCTTGCACCGGAATAAGCCAAAAGAGCAATGAAACAATGCCAGTACCATAATGCCACCTCTAGTGCTTAATTTGTTGACGATAGTGGGCACTGACAATCATTTTTGGGGACTGAGATTTATTTCCATTATTGTAATTTGACTCAGAGCAAGAAATAAAAAGACAGAAAAGGAAGAAAAAGGGATGCAGTAGGCAAGAAATGTGATTGGCAAACACATTTCGTGGTTGAAATACAAACATCTGAACAGCTATAACCTGAAATGCAAAGTGGTGGCTGAAGGCAGCCATGAATGGCTTGTTGACAGTGATTAGTCTGTCCAGGTTTTTGCAGGTGGTGGGCACATGTAATCATTCTGGGGGACAGAACATAATTTTCATCACCAGACATTAACCCACAGCAACAGAGAAAAAGGCAGGAAAGGGACAAAGAAGAGGGCCGAGAAATTTAGGAAGACCGTACAAAGGGAGAAAGCAAGGATGAAAATATGAAGCTGCCAGAGTGAGATAAAGACACAGGGAATGTAGGGTGGTGGAAGAAAGAGGCATGAGGTGGAATCAAAAGTCTCAATATTCAGTAGGCCTGGTCTTCATTAGTGCCAAGCACCTAAAAAAACATTGGGACCCTATTTTGCTTTTTACAAATTAAGCACTGGTCTAACCAAGGCAAAAGTACTCAGTCCAGTATAATGTACTACTTTTACACAGTCCCCAAGCTTTAGAGTTATATAATATGGTTCACAAGCAGAAAATGTCAGTTCTGAATCAGTAGCAGAGAGTCCCAAGGTACAGTTAATGCCAAACTCAGAATACACGTAACCCAAATGTAACTCGGAAAATGAGAATTGGAAGTCAGGTGATCAAGATTACATAGACATGCATAGAAGAGGATCGACTCAGTTGGACCCAACATGTCATAAGAGTAGTAGCGCAGTAGCAGTATGAATACTGTAATTGCTGGGAGGATGGGATATATCAAATTTACTGAATATATACTCCTTCCCACTATTAGTCCTCCATTCTCTGGTGCAGGTAGAGCTAAACTACAGAGAATCCCTCTTAGAAAATCTTCTATCAAAAATGAAGTGTGGAGGTAGCAGTATGTAAATTGAGGTAAGTAGCAAAGGGTAAAGAACATTCTCAATTAGCACAATTTGTATTAAGCAACCTTACTAAAGACCTAATTGTAATGATTAGGTCGAAGGTCATATTCTTTGAAGGGAATCAATTGCCATTGCCCACAGAAGGGAAAACACAAGCTATTTTACCATTATATTAAACTGAAATGTTGGTAACCCATTAGCTAAATGCACTATAGTCAGGACAGCAATATTTTCACTTAATGCACCTAAATATTGGGTGTTATTGATCAGCTGAATAATAAGCACGAAAAGAAAAGATCTCTGGCCAAGAGCCCCCTCGAGGGGCCCGATGGGCATTGCAGCACCAGCCCAACGAGGAGCTGGCAGATGATGAAGCATGACACCCCTCGGGGTAGGTGAGGGCCCTTGCTCCTAAAAGGAGCACTCCCCTCCTGTGACCACTTTCCTGACCTAGAGACCCAACCAGGAACTGCACACTCTTTGTTCTCACTAATAATAAGCCCGGTCCGGTAATGTGCTAGGAGTCTGCATTTTGGCTCGTACTAAGGAAATGAGCCGGTGCAGCAGGGAACAGGAGACAAAGGCCAGCTGTGAGACATGGTACTCCTGTTGTCCTAAGCAAAGCCCATATAAAGGTAAAAGACGAGTTCTTACACAATGTTTAGGTAAATGAGGATTATTGGCCTGTTTTGATGGCCAGTTTTCTACCTGGAAGTGGACTCGTGAATTGTCGGTGTACTTTTACAGGCTCAACTTGTAGCACCTAGGAGCTGCATCAAAGCATGTACAAAGATACTGAAAAGCAGTCAGGGTCAAGATGACACAGTTGGTACCCCACATGACAATGTGTGTGTGGATGATCCATTGATCCACACTTGTAGATTGTGATTGGGAATTTAGGATCAAACCCATTCTAAGACAGATCCAGACGCACCATCACATCCCTTACGTCTTCTCAGCGAAAGGTTGTGGTCCACACTGTCGTAGGCCAATGAGAGGTCGAGGAGCATGAGGACTTATTTAATTGTTTCAACCACATTGCTTTGCAATTGTACTTGCTTGGGTTTTTTGACTGCAAATTGCACTTGCTTGGGTTTTTGCTCAGACAATTACCACCTGTTTGTAGCTAGTGATCATTTGGATGCAGAACAGCGTGCAAAAGATAATACCACAGGCAAAGCAGGCGTCACAGCTGTTTGCTTGTGTTATTTCCCATTTTTCACATCAGTCATATTTCAGGGTGTTTTTTTTTTTACATGTTATTAGCTTATCTTGCGCCTAATGCCTCCATATGTCTGCTACGCCAGCCCTTCAGACAAGCGTCATCAACCTCCCTGTGTTCCTGCTTTCCATGCAGTGATGCACTGAGTAACAGTTGACATATATTCTTGCTTTCTTCATTCCATTCAGTGCATGGACATGATACATGATGGCAAAAATACCTTATTTCTTAGAATGACACAAAATAATGGAGTGTCGTGCCTTGGTCCATGCAGGGGTGCGATAAGAAATGGAAGACATTTATCCTTACCTCATTGTGTTTCTTGGTTGCACGCTGTAGTGCAGTGATAGACGAGGGGTTTGAAAATACTACTGCATTTATTATTTCGTGTAGTGCGTGTCAGAAAGACCCTGCTTTGTTGTAATTTCAGCGAGCGCACGTTTTCCCACATATATTTCTAGATACATTTCGGAAGGAAGTGCTTGTCGGGCAATTGACTGACTGCTCTGTAGATTTTCCCTTTCCTGACAGAAAACACTACTTCGGATTCTCTACACTGAGTTACCGCGCAGACTGATTCTGGCTATGACTGACATCCTTAGAAAACAAGTGTCCTAGCCTCTTAATTGTAAAGTGACTCATCACCGTGAAATTGTCGAGGTCGGTAAAAACCATAATGTATTCCCCTCGGACCGGCACAGGCCTCGTGCAAGGCTTCCATCAAAATTATATATCACTGGTTAATGGAAACACTGGTTAATGGAAACATTAAAAAGTTATCAGTCCGGCCCCAGCAGAATAGAACACTTGGCTCCATTCTTACTGGCTTTGCATATTTCATCGAATGTGTCCAGTGATGCGTGACGCTGCTGTGGAGAGCTTTGGTGACGCGTTTCTCTAGCAATATTTTTGGGTGGCCACGGTCAATGTTTGCGGCTAGAGGGGTGCTTGAGTGATAGGAAACTATTGCATGACCACAGCGTTGCTCTCAGCAATTTGCCGCATATTCCACCAATTAGTGCATAATTTGTAAAATTAAAAAACTGTCATCTTTTAGGTTTTTAGGTCGAGCCTGGACAGCGCATGCGCTGCTCTGCGAGGCATGCTGTATTAGAGTACAGACTTGAAGCTCCGCCCACTCTCCACCCATATTTATCATTGGCTTGTGTCATTGTCCTTTGTAAATACTGGCTTCTGATTCGTAATAGGCTTGTTAGTCCCTCCTTGGTACCGCCTTGTCTTCATTTGTAACCTCCGATGAGGACTGGCCCTTTTACTTCTGATGTTACAAGGTATGTCTTATTTAGTCTGTAAGTACTATTTTCTTTAATGATTTTCTCCTACTGCAGGCACGACATGCTTTCCTGCAACATTCAGCGCGCCATACCCGCTTTCACATTCCAAGCAGCCTGGGACTATGGCGGCCACTCCTTTGAAGTGAAATAGGTCTCGCATTTACAAGAGTTTGAGCTATTGGCATTGTAAATGATAATGCCTTTTATTTATGTGTTAGTTATCAAAATATATAAATAAAATGCATTGTCATTTACAATGCCAATAGCTTAAACTCTCGCAAATGCGAGACCTATTGCATTGCAAATGCTTGTTTTTGATGTTATCAGGCAGCAAATAAAGGGAAACATTTTCTCCACTACTGTAAAACATACTCAGTTGAAGGAGTGTGCTGAGGGCTTTGGTCAAAACAAAAAAAACTTAAATGCAATTCAGATGTAATGTAATTATGATACTTTCGTTGTGATGAAAATGTTTTGTTATGGTATTCACTCAAAGATATTTGAATGTCACACAGCGGGACTTAAAGTAGTAGCTTTTAAAATGGCATTCAGACTTTAGCAAGGGCAAGGCTCTCGTGCTTGAATTCCAAGTCTTTAAAAAAATGCATCTTAAACCATCGTTTTCCTAATTTGCTCCCAGAGTGTGGAATGGTATTCTGCCTTCAGTCTACACCCTTGCCTCTGTCTAATTGTAAAAAGAACTTGAATTCTTCCCTCTTGATCATTACATTGCCCTCTTTCTTTTTATTCAAGGCTCTATATTCATCGCATATGGTTACTGGTCCTTGTCGCTTGTACTTGACGGTCCTGTTTTTTATTTGTATATTTGCGAACATGCCTTTATGTTATTGATCCCGCCTGATTTGGAAGACTTGTTCTTGCATTGTATATCTGCTCATTGTTTATTTTTTTAAGATTGCTATGTGCATTCACTTATTTCACCATTCTTTCTTTATTCGTGTTTTTTGGTATAACTATAAAAGACGACAACAAACATACAATACATCTTTAAACTCCAACTCTAAACCTAGTCATGGATACTGACCCAGACCCATCCAGCCAACGTTTTGGCCACTCTGGTGCCTTTTCTTCCTAAGGAATCCAGTGGCTGGGCAACTGTGGCTTAGGGGACGTTCGGCAACTCTCCCACCCAAACACGCGGAAGTACACATACTACTCCCCAGCTCATAAAACGTATGCCCGCATCAACGACTACCTGGCCTCCCCTGCGATACAGGCCCTTGTTCAGGAGGCCCACATTGCTCCCATGTCTTTATCTGATCATGCCCCACCTCTCACTGGTCCTTCGGGTGGACGGACACCACCACCAGCCTTCTCACTGGCGGCTTCGGGATAGCCCCCTCCAGTCCACGCCCACAATAGAAACGCTACAAGCGGTGGTCTCCGACTTTCTCCAGAACTGTAATCCAAGTAGTTGATAGCTATTTCAGTGGCTAATAACCACCGTAGGAAGGAGAAAAGCTTGGGCCTGGGGCAGAAGGTACTAGAGCTGCAAGCCATACACAAAGGCACAGGGACCCCAAAAGCAAGGAGGGAATTGGAAAAAGTGCGCCTGCACCTCAAGCGCCTGGACCTTGATAGGGTGGAATACGAGATGGCATGACTAAAACATACATTTTATCTAAGGAGCAATTGCTGCGGCTGGATGCTAGCCCACTGACTCCGGGCTAAAACACGCAAAGACTCTATCAAAATGATATGTAAGAACTCGGGCACAGAGGCCTGTGGAGATTCTCAAATTGCAGCAGTCTTCCAAGACTTCTGGAGCACACTAGGCAAAGCTTCTGATAGCCTGGTTGATGGTATTTCTGGGTACCTGGAGACGACTCCAATAACTCCTCTTTCACCTCATGATTCTGATGGCTTGGAGAGGACTATCCGGATCAAGGAGGCAATTTCGGCTATTGCACGCCTGAAACCAATGAAGTCCCCAGGGCTGTATGGCTACTCTTCATAGTTCTATATACTCTTTGGTTAAGACCTGGCCCCGTTGCTTACCCAATTCCTTTGCCAACACCGGGTCCATTACAGACATTATGCTGGAGGCCTCCATTTCAGTTATCCCAAAGCCTGGTAAAGATGATACTCTATGCAGGTCCTACAGGATTATATCACTCCTGAATATTGATGCCAAACTATTCACTAGCCTCCTCGCTCATCGTCTCAATCCCCTCATGCCTGGCCTAATCCACCCCAATCAGACCGGTTTCCTCCCTAACCACCAGTGTTGGGACAATACCAAACGCATCCGCCATCTCATGGACAAGATCCACCAGTCCCAGAGAGAGGCTCCCCTTTCAATCGATGCTGAAAAGGCACTGGACAGGGTGCAATGGCCCTATTTCTTTGAGACCTTGGAACAATTCAGCCTCGGAGAGAGATTTCGAAGCTAGGTCCGAAGTGTATACAGCTACCTGCGGGTGTCAGTGAAAGTTCATGGCTTGCTGTCCCCACCATTTCCCATCCAGAGATGCACGCAGCAGGGTGTCTGCTCTCTCCTCTGCTATTTGCCTTATACATGGAACCTCTGGCGCAAAGAATAAGGGCAGATCCTGCCATCTGACCCAATGTCGTCCCTCCCTGCCCTGTGTTGGCACGCCACTCCTTTGGGGGAGTGTCTGGGTTCAAGGTTAATATACAGAAATCCAAAAATCCTGAACCTTTCGCTTGTCCCGGCACACAAGGCCCACATTCGCTCTGTGTTCCCTTTCGAATGGGCGGGTGAATACATAACTTACTTTGGCATTAAGCTGGCCCGTTCGGTGGCTAAGTGTGTGGTGCTCAATTATGCTGCCCTATCCTCCCAGGTACTGTCATATTTGGCTAACTGGTGCCAGCTGCAATTGTCCTGGCTGGGAAGGATAGCTGCCATAAAAATGACAGTCCTCCCCCAGATCCTCTACATTTTTCTGGCCCTACCGCTGACCCGACCCAAACCTACCCTTCGGCCTCTGCAGTTAGGGATCAATAAGTTTATCTGGGACAGGAAAAACCTTGTCTCCACAGACAATTGCTATATTGCACGACAAGGGAGGGTGGGCTCGCCATACCCATGATTGCACAATACTACCAAGCCTCTCAACTTCGCTTCTTGTTGGAGTGAAGTCGACCGGCTCCGAGAAACACTGGTGTTTTATGTACCAGGCCATGGTGGGTTCCCACATATGGAAAGAGCCATGACTCCCCAGTAGACATCTTGTTTGGGGTCTCTACCCTTCCCCAGTGACTGGCTCCGCATTCAGGGTTTGGGACGCAGTGGTAATCCAGGCCGAACTGACCTCCTTACCCTCCCCTATGACGCCTATCACAGCTAACCCCGATTTTTCACCAGGAATGCAGCAGGAGAAGTTCCAATGGGGACAGGAGGGAGGTTGCAAATGTACAGGCTGCCAGTTCTAAACTAGATAATCCCATTTGACTAACTTCAGTTAGGGGAGGCAGACTATGACCTGCAAGAGGCAGATCGTATCCAGTACTCACAAATGCAACATTGGGTAATGCAGCCATCCATCAAACCCTATGCAGCACGCCCCCTCACACCTTTTGAGAAATTGATCTTCCTCAAGAAAGACGACAGACGTCTTATCACAGAGATCTATGCATTACTGAGTGGGGTAACAATACCGCTCAAGACGGCTGGACAGAAGCGATTGGAGGCAGAACTGGGCAGGGCCCTTTTCATTAAAGATTGGGAGGACATCTACTACCAAGCCTACCACAGTGCTAATAACATGGCGAGTACAAATACGGCATATAAAATTGTTTCTTACTGGTACCTCACACCCGTGAGGCTCAAGTCGTGGGGCCTGGGGTGCATAAATAAGTGCTGGGGGACTGTGGCACCTTGGTCCACCTTCTTTGTCACTGTCCAAAATTGGTCCGCTACTGGGAGTGCATTCTGGATGACATACATAGGGCCTTCAATACCACAATCCTAAGGTTCCCGGCCTACACAATATAGGGGCTCCCCAACCCTATCACATACGCATTGCGCTCATTGAGAGGTAGACAGATGGTCCTGGCCCTGGGTGCAGCCCACCAGGTCATTCTCTCCACCTGGGGTTCCGACAGAGTTCCTGACTATACAACACGGCTCCATAAACTATGGTTCATTTTCGGAATGGAAAAACTTTCCTTATCGGTGGACCCAAAATCTGCCTCTTATCATGACCTGTGGGCGCCATTCATCTTTAATCTGTCCACCAAATTCAATGAATTGGCTAGCCTGATGTATCTTAAACTGTTACACTTGCTCCCCTCGACAGAGAGGCCTGGGGAATCAGCCCAGCCCTAAATACTAAGTGCCGACACGTGCTCGCTAAGGCCTGAAAAAATGAACCACCATATAGTAGTTGTAGGATAATGGCGCTGCCTCTTTAGAAGGAGTAAAGGGGTAGGGGAGTAGCTCTAGGGGATATTTGCTGAGTTTTGACCCTGACTGTGCCTTTATGACGCTGCTGGCCCAAGGGTTGTAGGCAGAGAGCTGTGTGCTCAAATGGTTTGCTTTTACTATAAAACAAAAAGACACACAGATGATGGACAGAATCAAACATTCGCCCCCAGTCAATAGATATGAGTTAAATCCATTGTTCTTTTGCTCACCATGACACCCCAGTTTAGACTCTAGCCATATGCAAAACAGTCTTGACCCTCTGCCTCATGGAAAGTCCAGCCCGAACTGCCAAGCCAGGTCCTCCCTGGAGCGGAAGCAAGCATCCTGTGACCAGTTTCGGAACGATGTTCATCATCTCCTTGTGTTTGCTTTGGTTGCCCTAAGGTGGCAGGGTATGCCCAGGCGTGGGTCCCTTGCTCACTTTGCCACTGGATTCAAGCTAGCCTGGCTGATGAGGGTTGTTACCCCGAAACCAGTCCCAGGAGGCTTATTTTCAGTCCAGGGAAGTCATGGCTTGGCAGTTCAGGCTGGACTGTTCCCATAAGGATCAGGGTCAAGACTAATTTGCATATGGCTGGGTCTGAACTGGGGTGGAGAAGTGAGCTAAAGATGGATGATGGATTCAACCCAGATCTGTGGCTGGGGGCGAGTGTCTGAAACGTTTCAGCGCTCCGTCCATCATCTCCTTGTGTTTGTCTTTATTCGCAGCCTATATCCTGCTGTCTCTGTTCTCACCCCGAACGTTACTGGCCCCACTTATGGGGGAATTAGATAGATTAGAGCGGGTGGCGGGCTTCTGAATCAACCTAACGAAATCCTTTATACTTAACTTAACCTTATCACAGGCCGAGAGGGATGCACTGGAAAAAACTACTCCCTTTCAATGGGCCAAGAAAGATATTGCGTATCTAGGCTTGAAAATAACCCAGCGCCTGGATGGGCTATACAAGGCCAAGTACCCTCCACTGATGCAACATTTGAAAGCGTTTTTTGAAAAGATGAGCGCCTCTATATTTGTCATGGATAGCACGCATTCAGGCAGTGAAGATGACCATATTACCCAGGCTCCTCTATCTGTTTCACGGTCTGCCTGTCGAATTAGATAGGGGGTTCTTCTCTGAACTACGCTCATAGGTTACGCAGTTTATTTGGCAAGGACAACGCATTTGTCTCTCGTACAAACTACTGCGAAGATCCAAATCGGCAGGCGGTCTTGCAATGCCAGACTTTCAACTCTACTATAGGGCAGCCCAACTCCGAGTGATCCCAGAATGGTCTGCAGGGAAATCTAACAAACACTGGCTGCACATGGACAGGGAGGTGGTGAGAAAGTACATCTGGGATTTAATCTGAAAGCCTAAGAATGACCGTCCGGTAAATGTCTACCTAAGCACCCCAACACGGACCACGCTAAGAGTATGAGATGGCATACATAGACAGACGGGATGGATGACCTTTCCCTCTCCCTTCACACCCATACACCTTAACCCGGCATTCCCAACGGCAGAACGACTGGGGCCATATGAGGCGTGGAGACTAGGAGACTGTTTGACAATCACAGATGGGGACATTAAAATGTTTGAGCAATGCAAACTAAACTTTAACCGGTCGGATACAGAACTATATTCCATTACCCTCAACTTAAACACTGGGTCATGCAGGCGAACATGAGTGATGAAGCCACTAGAGACATTAACACCGCTGGAACAATTTTCAAAAAGAGGCTGTGGGACCAGAGGATTCATTTCCTTTTTCTACTCGCACTTACTAGAAACGCAAACTCCAGTTCGGCCACGCCATATGACACAATGGGAGCAAATCCTTGGGGAACATATCTCAGACTCTAGTTCGTCACAATTGTGGTGGGACATTCCACAGTGTAATCACTCCACGGGACTGAGGAAAGCACATTATAAACTCCTGTATAACTGGTACCTTTACCCCACCAAACTCAAGAGAATATTTCCCCAGACGTCAGAATTGTGCTGGAGAAGTGGCGGAATGCTGGGGACTTTAAACACATATAGTGGGATTGCTCGACCATTCGCCTTTTTTGGACTGAAATTCTTGCCCAAAAGAAACTTGTATTGGGATACCCGATACCGAATGACCGAAAACTAATCCTATTGGGGTTGCGTAGTGACCATCTCCGATTCCAGATGAGGAGGGATAAAGCAGTGATGTGGCTGTGCCTGGGGCCGCAAAAATGGCGGTAGCTGCAGCATCGAAACGTGCATCCGGACCCTCACTAACACAGTGGCATGCCAGGCTATGGTGGCCAGTTACAATGGAACGAATGGCTGACATTGCCACAGATTCCTACAAAAACTTTGAATATACCTGGGGTTCACTGGTGCGATATCTCTCCCCAGGTCTGCCTATGTGTGCATGCCCCTCCCGCACAAGGGCACTGCACTTGCTCCAATTCGAACTGAGCTGAGTCTTGTGGAAAGAACAAGGGGGAGCGGTCCTATCTGTCTCTAAATCTAGATGAGCACTGGGGGAGACTTCTCCGCTGACTCTCTAGTACACAAACATGAATTTGCCCATGTACCACAGTTATGTTTAAGGGGTTCATGGGGGGAGGGGAAGGGAGTTCTGGGGTAGGATGCAAAGATAACACTGTAACACACAGCTCTTATACTGCCCCCAGAAACCAGACTGAATCCCTCTACTGCCTCTTTCAAAAAAGAAGTACAATCTCTTCTCATGTCTAAATTCACATGAACAATGTATGTAACTCGTAAAACGTCCGCTGGTGTTTGCATGACATAATTCTGTCTTTCAATGTTTCTTGTTCAAATATATGCCCTTGTAAAGCGCTGTAATACCCGCAAGGCTCATGTTCGCGCTATATAAAACCTTCAAAATAAATAAATAAGGATCAGGGTCAAGACTAATTTGCATATGGCTGGGTCTGAACTGGGGTGGAGAAGTGAGCTAAAGATCGATGATGGATTCAACCCAGATCTGTGACTGGGGGCGAGTGTCTGAAACGTTTCAGCGCTCCGTCCATCATCTCCTTGTGTTTGTTTTACTACAAAATAAACAGAATTGATCTATAAAATCCAACTCTGTATGTAAAACCAAGCAATGCATTCGCTCATATTAATTTTATTTATGTTTTTCGTTTTAGTTTTATTTTCATATTTTGTCCTTTGTAAAACGCTCTGATTCATTAGGGCCTTGTACATATATAAAAACTTAAAGAAGTTCTGCTCTCTTGAGTTTTACAGTAAATCCTAGTGAAAGGTGCACAATAATATGAATACTTTATTTCTCTTACTTGGATTCCAAACTGATTCCACGGGCCATACTGAGTGAAAAAAAGATACAACTGAAGCCACATGGACTTGTTACCTTTTATAGGTTTTACACATTCTAAATAGGTGGAATGGATGTTAATAAAATGGCGCTCCTGGAGTTCTGTGCAAAAATATATCCTTAACTGTTGGAGAAGAATATATGACGTTACCCCGCAGCCAAACACTCCGCATACCATTACCACGAAATTATCTTTACGCAAATGCCATGACCCCGCAAGCTTTTATAACGAAGCAGACACAACGCAAATTGTATTCAATCAATTAAAAGTACATTTACCACGCTGTTTATAACAACGCATGCTAGAGCAACGAAAATTCAATGCGAAAATGTTTTTTTTTTATTTTAGTCACTTACCTACTGGCACGGCATGCCATGGAAAACAGGGGTTTTGGGTGGATAATTAATAAAAATGACGGTATTTTAATTAATCTTTTTTTTTTAAATTAATACTCGATTATTAATTTTAAATTGTACATCTCTTATTGTTTTTTTTTTAAAATGTTCCATATCCACTGGGACAGGATAGCACGAAAACTGTATTAATTTAAAACTGTACATTTAATACACTACCCTAAAGCACAACCCTACACTACACATACAACACAACACTACCCTAAAGCACAACCCTACACTAACCCCAGCACGACCCTCCCCGACCCTGCTCCCTACACTGAAACACTACCCTGCACAACCCCCCCGACACTACCCTAAACCCAAAAACACTACCCTACACTACACAAAGACCGAAACACTACCCTAAACACTACCCCCAGCACGACCCTCCCCCGACCCCCACTCTGCTCCCTACACTGACACACTACCCTGCACGCCCCACCATAAACCCTAAAAAAGTAACCCCCACTTCAGGCCCAATCCCCCTTACCTCTCTCTCCTCGTGGGTCTGCTCTGCATGTTCCTGCATCGTCTGAGGGGCGGTGCACGGTGCACGTCGTTGTGAGGAAACGGAATAGCCTCAGTTTCCTCACAACGAGGTGGATCATGATTACATCGCATGCGTTGTAAATGCGCATGCAATGTAATGACATGCGAAGTGATGGTATGCGGGATGTAATAACATGCGGAGTGTTGGTATGCGGGATGAAAGTATTCGGTGTAAAGGATTCGTTGTAAAGGATATTTACCGTTGGAGAATGATATTTTAAATAGGATTTGCTGTATGTGTATAATTGACCTAAGAAATGTACATATTTTTAATAAACTGGAATCCATTTTCTATTATTGTGTTAAAATGTCAAAATAGATAAACAGTAATGTTGGAAATATTTCCTTTACTCGTTTAACAAGCCACATAGTTCACATTTTTTCTTAGCATATAGTGTAAACCATGGGCCTTTATCTTCCAGGGTTCATCAAAGCAAGCACATGTATATTCTGTGGATTGCCTTGTTTTTGTGGCCAGTCACCATGGTTCTTCAGCAGCCTTTTCCTTTGTACTGCCCATTTTAAGATTCGTTTTTTTAACATCAAAACAGGCATAGTCACAAGGCACCAGACACACAACAACACCTCTCTTAAGGAAACAACCATTGACAACAAAAAATACCACAATAGTGAGAAAGAAGGCCTTCAACTGTAAGAAACAAGAAATAGTAACTCTGTAACAACATTTATATACATAGAATATGTCTCCAAATGTTGTTACGAGGGCAGGTTGCAGTGATTGGGAGGAAGGTTCCCGGAAGCTTTCCAAGCTTTGGGCACTTAATGGAGGTGGGGCCTGATGCATCACTGGGCGGGTTGAAAACAGATGGTGGAACCTGTGCGCCAAATGTTGGCAACCTGGCCAGTATTTTGTGATGTGACCGATGTACCAATCAGTTACCCAGCAAAGTGAGGGACAGCAGACCGTTAAACCTGCTTTCACATTTCCGACTTGTCAACATTTATTTTTTAAAGGCAGCCCTTGCCTTTTACGGGGACAGATGGCACTTAAACTTTTTTTAAACACTGGGAAGACAACAGCAGACAATGCAGTGGTCCCCTGGACCATTTTCTGCTGCCATTGAGGACACGCACCACTGAGGACACGCGCCACAAATCAGTTACCACCTCTTCTCTGGGTTGTTTTGTTGACCCCCGGTTTGTTGCAACCACAATTATTAATTACATATTAAGAAAGACAGAAAATATGAAGGTTTCAAAGGTACAGGAAAGATACAGTGACATGATTCTGGAGAGACCGTTCAGAAGAAAAGCAATTTTCATGCCAGAAATTTGTAGCAACTCGTGGTGGAGAGATCATATGTAATTTCCCAATTTTCTAATGTCTTGTATATCCTGAGGACTGATGATCGCTAATTTCACATGAAGTCCATAAAAATACAATTGCATTTTCCGGGTTGTATGACCTAACAACGCAGGGAAATACATTGCATGCCTTAACAACGCATTTTTTACCCCGCATGTTTTCACAACGCATATGTTTTTACAATGTTTGCCATTACCACGCATTGTTTATATTTATATAAACATGTATTTGTGAGGGGAGACCCCGCACCCCCTAACTTACCTTAAATGTGTGGTAAAGTCATGCGCTGTAAAAACATACACGTGGTAAAAACATGTGTGCTAACAAATGCGTGGTAAAGGCACAACGTGGTAAAAACGTCATTGTAAAGGCTGTTTCCCCATTTTCCATGGTCTGAGTCCATGCCCACCCTTTTTCCCACTGGGTGCAAGTGCACTCTGGTGCCCAGGCTGTTCTTTTCTGAGTGCCTTGAGGTTACCTACAATTAAGGGCCTTATTGTGGAAGTGTCCTGGAGCACTATTATGAGTCCAGTGGCACTTTCGCAGAAAGAAGTGTTCATCCAAAGAGCAGAGACTTTGTGCATTTTGGTAGAATTTCTAGAATGTGTGTTGCTGTGACCATGATGACTTTTTATTTGAAGGTTGTTTCGTTTCATGCTAATATTGTACGCAAATATTATGAATATTTAGGGATTATCACTTCATGATTTAAATAATTTTTAGTGCAATATCTTTTGGAATTGTGTTGTAGTTTTAGTAATAATTGATGTTATTTTTGCGGCATTCCACAAGGTTTTATGGAATGGGATGAGGGATTTAAGAATATTTTTAAATGCCCTTTAAATGTATTTTATGGTGACATTGTGTACAACTGGTCATGTTGATCATGTGGACTGCTCACCACGTCCGGGACCTAGCACTTGGTCTTCCATCATGTGATCCTAACGAACTCTTTTTGTCTCACAATTGTAAATCTGGGAAGTGTACCGCTATATGTAATGTGCACTTAAGTAGTGTTCAATTCCTGATCAATCACCTTGAAGACCTGGCATGTGGGCATTCAGCTGCCAATGACCTAATATACTGTCATGTCACTATGTACATTGTTTGTGGTGGAAATGTTTGTCTCTTAGATACATTAAAATAATATACTTAGATTTCTTATAGAATTTCAAATAATCTCAAACTGTGATTTAGGAGAAGCTAAATAGGATTTTAGAAAAATTTCATTGGAATCTATAATTTTATGGTATATAAGGTAATATAGTATTGCAGCCTACTCAAAATGAATTTTATCACACTTTAGAACCAAGCAAGGGGTGCAGTTTCTTCCATCCCAAAACGCTTACATAAAAATAGACATGTTATCCTTTTCCTTGGCATTAAAGAAGCATCCAAGATTTTTTGCTATTGTCACAATAGAACTCATCAACCTAGTCCCCATATCCCCTTTTTGCCATCAGCTCTGCTTGTTACAGAATTCATACACTGATTGCATTATTGTTTGTGTGCAGACTTTTGCTTCAGAGCCAATGAATCTCTGGCTTTTAACTAGACCTTTATATAACTTGACATAGCACACAACTTAGTGCACAAGGAGTAAAAATATGAACATCATAATCTGTTTACAGCGGGCCAACCATCATCAGCTCAGCCCCCCACAGGATGGGTCTGCAGGAAGGCAGCCTTCACACAGAGTGCTAACAGTAATGTCATGCCACCCCTAAACAGTCGCAGTAAACGATCTTGACACCACACCACGGTCGGATGCACATAATTTGAAGGGGAATACCTTTTATTTTGTTGTGACCAGATGCATTATTTATTAATTAAAGATACAAGAGGGTAATTTAGAATTTGGTGGCTTCTGTGTCCCCAATTAGAGGTTGGCAGATTGCCAGGCGTCCTCTGGCAGAGCCTTAGCTGAGTTTGCCAGAGGAAATCTTTGATCGACAGCCCGCCCACCACACATAAGTAACTAAGTAAGTATAATTGCCTTTTTAGGGATACACATTTACTCTGTTACTGACCACCAGACAGGGAAAGTCTGGTGTCCCAAACAGAAAATAAAAAAAAACTTACACACTGGGAGTAAACCTCCAGCACACTGGGTCTATTTTTTTTTTTTCAAGAACAGACTCATTCTTTTGGAGTTATTACTAAATAAGAACATTTTGAGTGTATCAAACATGGCACCCATTCCGCAAATATTCAGTGCCATCACTGGAGCTGCCTCACCAACAGTTCTGGTGAAGGCAAAGAAACGCCCACCTGCATGGTGGCGATCACCAAGTATTGCGGACAGCCTTTCACTAGGGGAGTGGTGTCCGTAGACTTCACTGACCTGGCAACTTACCAAACTCATAATCACCCCCAGGCTGTTTAGGCATAAGCACATTAAACCAATAAATCTAATTAATTAACGTTGCAATAAAAAAATCCTATATTTAAAACACATGTACAATATTAATATTTAAATACATTTTTCTTCTTAAAAACCTATTCCACAAAAATACCTACCCCATTAAACACTTTTCACGTCATACACATGACCTGTTATGCTGTATTTTTTTACCTCATTAAAGTGAAAAAATCTGTTATAATCCTAGGATCAGGGAGTCACAGCTACTGAAATAATGCACGATCAACCCTTCTACAGAAAAAACAATACTCCAAGCGCTCTCTCTGCATGGCCTGCCTCCAAATCCTAGTGATTAACCCCTTCGCTGCGTCCGTCGGCCAACGGCCGTCGCGAGCACTACCTCTGTAGTACTGCGCACGCCCGTTGGCCGACGCGGCCCCGCCCACTCATTCAAACCGCCGCACCGCGGCAGAGGCGGGGTAAGCTTTCCCTGAAGGACACTGCTCAGCAGTAGCCTGTAGCCCCCAACAGTTAGGGAAGCAAAGTCAGAGAGGATTTTAAGCGGAGATTTTTTTAGCAAATAATATTGTAAACAACTGTCCGGTCTACCACTCTTTGATTCGATTAATATAATATTAGTCGTTGTAGTTTGGAATACAAAACAGCAAGACGGCTCTTATAACAAGATATGCCGAGACTTTTTTTAGGCTGGAGCAATATTCTCCTGTAAGCACAATTCATTGATTGTTTCTAAGTAGTGCTTTGAAAATATGCATATCTATAAAATATTACACTGTGGAAATTAAGCCACTTTTAAGCATTTTTATTAGGGGATATATGTATTTTTAAAGTTTCTTTTTAACTGTTTTATCGGAATTTATTTCACCTTTCAGTTCATGCTTCAGTCCTCTAACTTTTACTGATTGTCATTCTACTTTGCCAATCATATGAACATATCAATTACTCAGTAAAATCAGCGGCTGCCTTTAAAGGTAAATAAATTGGTTTCTGCTTGTTGCAGGTATGATATTACTGACATGCATGTTGCCTCCATATTACCCAATCATTGTACTAGTCAACCAATGATACATCACTTTCAATTGAGTACTTTTAGAGATCTTAGGCAACTTTCATTATATAATATAGCCTTATAGCCCGCCGTAGCGGGCTATACCGGCTATTAAAGGCCTGCTCCAGCGTTAAAGGCCCGAGCCGAAGACGAGGGCCTTTAACAAGGGAGCGGGACTTTAATAGCCGGTATAGCCCAGCTACGAAGGGCTATAAGAGTTATTAGGAACATTCTGCCACTAGAGGGCAGAATGTTCTAACAAATAAAACAAAGGCTTTAGGGAGCGCGAGGGGATTGAAATCCCCTCAGGCTCCCTGAAGCCTTGGTTCACAGCCACAGCTGTGAACAAAGAAACATTGGAATGTTGGAGCTCCGGGCTTATACCAGCCATTATAAGCCTTCGGCTCGGGCCTTTAAAGCTGGAGCGGGCCTTTAATAGCCGGTATAGCCCTCTACGGCGGGCTATAAGGCTATAATGAAACTTTCAGAATGTTTAAGAACACCATTCATTATGTCACCTCAAATCCCCAAATGTATAATTATCAAAAACATCATTAATCAAGTCAAACATTTAAAGGGTCCTTTTGCTACTTACGTAAACAGGAGGTAAGTAAGGTAAGGTATTTAGTAAAGATATTATAAAAGATTCAGAAATTCACTTAAGTTTGAAGGATTAGATTGATTAGGTGTTGGGGAAGAGTTTTGATGTGTGTTGATCAGCTTCATAAAGAATCAATCCATTGTGTGACTTACGTGGATTCACCTATGCTCACATTTTCTAACCTAATGTTGTTATTACGTCTTAAATAGGGGCAGGCAAAATGTTAATTATGCCAGCATAATGGATATTCTTATGCAATATGTGTATTCTGCCTCATTTTTCCCCACAAGCTAGTGTGTGTAATTTTTAGCCTCAAGATATTCTGGTTCAAGCAGAAGATGTCACATAAGAACTGTGTTCTGAGGCTCCAAGTCACGTTTCTTCTTCAACTACACTTTTACAGCTATTTAAAATTAATTTTGTACACGAGGTATAACCTTGGGAGAAACATCACTCGAGATACTGACAAAATATATTTTGCACTACAATCATAATTGTAAGGAAAATGATGCTTGTTATGCAAAATAAATATTTTGCAATTTCACGCACCCTTTGTCCTTACTGAAAGCACTGCTATGAGTTCCTAAAGTGTCAGTTCCCTTCTTGATCACACTTCCTCAGGCACCCATATAAGTCACCAAGCAGGGCTCAGTGTATTAATGAATCTGCTTCCTCCTGGCATAGCTCCTCTCTTGGTAAAATGCAAGAAAGGTTCAAGGCCACAAGGGCGCAGCCTTTCCCTTAAAAGTTTAGAGAGTGGCTGGTGGCCATGCCTAAAAGGATGACAGGAGCTTTTATCTCTAGAGCACGGTGCACGCCAGATGTTGTAGCAGATGCTTCTACTGTAGTCAAGAAATGTGATATTTCTCTTTTTTTATCTGTTAGGGGCACACAAAGCAAATAAAAGGATAGCACTCTTAAGGTGGGCAATAATCCTAAATTCAATTCATGCACTGCATTAGCAAATGCATACTCAATCACAAATGCAAAAATTGAAAAAGAATGTGAAATATCAATATCTTAACCATATCCAAGTATACATGAATAATTATTAAGGGTTGCCAGCCAAAAACATAGTGTTGTTTCTTACTGCGAACGACCGCTTATGAGGGGCACACAGTTATATCTAATGCTGGTAAAAAATATTCAACACAGATTTTATTTAACTAGGCTAAGGATGGGTACACTACATTATTTGGTAGCATTTCCCAGAACGGAAAAGTGGTGTTATAAATTACCAAACTGCCCGTGTGATGGAAAATCCCCACAATCCACGTTGCATCTTATTCTTTTTTGTAGTTTTTATAGGGATATCCGGAAATCAGTTTAAAACCCCTTTTTCTATCAAATATGCTTTTTAATTATAATTATGCTTTTGACTTTGTATGTAGTCTGGAAAATGTGAAAATCATAAACGCTGTTATTCGATTCGTACAACTCACAATCAGGAAAAGAAAGGACTATTCACACTTGGATGTATTGACATATGAAAATCTGGATGACTACCTTTAGTCTTGTTTTAAATATTTACCTTGATAAGCTGTGGCACCTTGCACTTTATGTACTGTTATGCACTTTTATGCACTTTTATGCATTAGCACTTTACATCTTATGTCTTTGATGTACTGTTTCCTTGAATAGTCTGTAGTGTATTATTGATTTGTCTTTAATCTTCTATGTCTATTTAATAATGACATTTTGCACTTTATGTACTCTATATGTACTAGTATTTTGTTTTATCCTGCCTCTCTTTAGCTGATGAATTTTAAATTGTTATCCTTTATAAATTTTAATTATGATGTACTGTAGGAATGTTTTCCTTGATTAGTATGCTTTTATGGTGGTATTTGTCGCACCGAATAAAGCTGATTTTGACTTTGACTTTGAATAATTATTTACTACAAAGCAAGGCCCATAATGACATATTTATAATTAGCAATGAGTCAGAAAAGACAGATCATTATTCATTAGTACTAATTCAAAATCAATAAACAATAAAAGTAATAAACGCTACTAACAATAATACCAAAATTCTACTAGGAGGCAAGGCCAAGAATGACGTGTTCATAATTAGCAATGAGTCAAAAATTACACATCATCATCCATTAGTTCAAATTCAAAATCAATGAACGATAAAAGAAATAAAAGCTACCAAGAATGATAGTAAAATTCTACTAGCATATAGAAACAATTAAACCCGCCTCTACTCAGGAAGACTCCAAAAGGACCTAATGAGTTATATGATAAGACAAGCACAGGGGTATAGGCAGACTCTTGAATTATGTGACAGGAGAGGAACAAATTATCCAGCAGGGTTGACTAAGCCATGGCGAAAGAAAAGGCAAAATATGCAGCATAATTAAGCTCATTTTGTGATATTATTACTTCTTTGTTTTTTTTTTTTACGTGTGTTAACACCATCTGGGCAAAGGTTTCACCTCATTAGCAGCAGTTTATTAATAACCAAATATAGCAATGAGAAAATGGACGGTGACCAATTCATCTTTATTAAGGGCCTTCCACTGCGCTGCAACAAGTGCAATTGCATTTTAGTGTCTTTTGATCTGTTTGCGCTAGAAACATTTTTTTAATACAATCTGCAAATTATACAGGAGATAATGGATTGTGTGGCGATATAATTATGCAGAAAATGCTTCAGCCTCAGAATCACATAGTTCCAGTGGCCCAGGGAATTAGGAGCATATTTTCTGTAAGATATTGACAGTGAACATGGAGCTTATGGATAGCAAGCTGCAAAAAGAAACTCCTGTAGTGGCAGAACTTGCCACACCAGAGATGTGAAAGGCGAGAGTGAAAAAATGCTTGTGGGGTGTAGTTGTGGAGGGAAGGCATAGAAGTCAAGATGAGAGGACAGAATCATGACCAAACAGGATTCATATTTTATTATTTTAGAGTTTAGAGGGGTATATTGAAAATCTTTAGTGCTCAACCACATGCCTTCCTTCGGGCCTTAATTTGCAAAATACTTCATTAAAAAAATAGAAATAACTGGAGGGTTCCCAACGTTTTTGATAGGTTGCAAAGCACAAGTTGCTTAGTCTTAATTCCACCTCTTGCTTCTTTTTAAACTCAACCCTGCATTTCTTTACACTTTATGTCGGGTACTTTGTCATCCTCTTATTTCTCCCTTTGTGACTGTTTTCCTATGTTTTCCTTCTTTCCTCATTCTCCATTTTCTTCCTTTCCTTCACTTGCTTTGAGAAGAAGTTTGATGATAAAAAATAAGTATTGCCCCCGAAAAATGAGGGCTAGTGCCCGACCTCTGCAACAACTGAGCACCCAATTAGCACTGATTTAATTGAAGCATCGACCCGCAGGTACAAACCAGAAGTCTTTTTTTCACTATCAAAGATTGTCAGGGGCAGTTCCTTACAGAAAGTTGTGAGGGGATGTCAGCTTGAACAGACACTTTCTGTCAGCACAAGTTTCAAACAAAACAAAGAGAATGTGATTTCAGAATGTTTTTAGTGTTGAAGAAACACAATAACCTATTATGGCCGCAGCAGTTAAAATGGCAGTTTTCTTCTGCAAAAAACACCTGCTCCTATCTCACAGCAACTGTCAAAATCATGCTGAAAGGTTTCAGAGAAGGGAAAACGTTTACATTTTTCACAGACCTCAGAACAGATAGAACAATGTCAAACAAAGAGGTGTCGCTGGCTAAGAGACTTGCCCCAGTCTCCTATTCTGTACATATCTTGTCCTGCTTTTGGTAGTGGAACTGCATTCTCCCGTGTTGGACCTGGAAAATAGTAAGATATTATTTTAAACCGTATATTTTAATGTATGTATGTTGTATGATTTGATTTGTTTAATGGATTGTTATCAAAATAAAGAAATGATTAAAAATAACTTTTTGTCATTTACAACAAATAACACATACAACTATTAAAACACAGCACTAAAAATAAAACCATAAAAGCACAGGCACGTTCTAAATAAACTGAGTTTGAGCTTACACTTGCCCTTAAAATGTTAAATCACTTGAGCCTCTGGGGAAGCAGCATAGCTTTATCAGTGGAGTAGCCGCAGTGTCATCAAGACCAAGGGGTTTGAGGGCCGACTAAACCCCAATTATCACTTTATTTCACTACCCAACCAGGGGTTCATGAGGTCCATTGTCCCTGCTAGCCTGTGGGCACTTAACACCCATCGTGCACCTCTCTCTAAGGCTATCATAATGACCACAAACACTATGATAAAATGAGTATCGCCACCATGGGAATTTCCTTGTTGAATGTGACACAGTCGAAGAAATAATGAGAGAGCAAGCTAAAGGGGTAACTGTTAATTGAAGAGAGAAGGAAGATGTGAAGAGTGTCACTGAAAGGAAGGGGAACATTATTCAAGAGGCAAATCTACTTCTACACCCTGATTTCAAATGGGCCTGGCACATTCTGGATGGTCTGGCGTAGTTAGATCTTTTGGCGCCTGGGGCGGTCCCTGAGTTTGCTGCCCAGTAAGGGCCGGTACATATTGCCCTTTGGTCTGCCGTCCTACCCAATAGCCATGAATATCATTTGTTGCCGATCATCGATCTGAATATAAATAATGTGCACCATGTTTAAAAAACAAAAGAAGGATGGTGTTCCTCCAGAAAAGGCAAGAGAGAAAAATGGGAAGCTGTCGGTCGGGACCAGGAGAGAGCAGATGATCGACTTGATCCGGGATCCGTGTGATCAGAAGTGATTGCCCTCACACAGCCACATGGGTGTCATGCTTCATCATTGGGCTGCTCCTCATTGGGCCGGCACTGCATTGCTCAACAGGCCCCTCGAGGGGGCTCTTTATCGAAGATCTTCTGATTTTTAGCCATAATGATGAATGCAAGTGAGTGCAGGGTGGTGTGCTAAGTGATTTAAAACTGTCTAAGGAGTACCAAGAACTGTTTTAATAGGGTGGTCCCCTTGACAGTAGTAAAACAAAAGAGCAATGTCACAGGAGCCAATGAATTTTGACAGCTCAAAATATGTGACGTAGGGTCAACATGTATCATTCCTTATGGCCCAACTGAATTTTAGGCATTTCTTCAGGACCTAATAGTTGACGCCTACCCTACACCTGATTGGGAGATGAGGTGTGTTAAATAGATGTGCCCAATCAATATTTGTCATCTATACCTGCTACGGTACAGGACAGTGAACTTCCGACCTTTAAGAGAAAAAAGAGACAGCTAATCGGGGGTGTCACCACTGACTGAATGGGTTGACACTCCTTTAATACATGTAGTGTGCCTTTATTTGAGTTAAAAAACATGCTGAGGGCACATTGTTGCCCTGCAGTGAAGGGTGCACAGTAAAGCAAACAAATAGGCAGGTGGCCACATGTGGAGAGCACAGCATAGCACAAAACACCACACCAAACACATAGATAGATTGTGGTACATTATAGGGTAGCATATCCCAAAAGTAAGCATAATTTCTAATTTCTATACTCGCTATAGCAGTTTACTCCTTATTTTAGTAATAAAAACATAACTGTACTGGCAATTTCCACATTACTCAGTATGAAGAGTATCTTAGCCATGATAATTTCCACATTTTCCCAGTTTGTCAAGTCACAATGCCCCTATGCTCAACTCCGTTGTTGTTGTTAATGCATGAAAAGCACATAGGAGAACACCAGTCTGCAGTACTGCAAAATGCAAGTGTAGGCAACGTTTTGTAAGACGTGCTTACAGTTGGGGTCAGTGTAGAGAGTGCACAGAAGCCAAGAGGACCGCATACACCACTTAACACCATGAATGACTTTTTCCCTCCTTGAATGCATGTCTACAAATGCACAACAGAGTGGCAGAGGGATGTGAAACCATGTACAGGCATGATCTCTGGAGGAGAAGGTTGCATGGTTTCACAGGTAGCAAGAGACCTGTGATACAAGGCTCCCACCTGAGAGTGGATGTCTCTCTCCTGGGGCTGGAGATGTGCCACTTAGCAGGCCACTTGTGCTGGGCAGTAAGGTGCAACCAGCTGTATCAACAGGGCTGAAGAACCACCACCTCCATGAGGCTGCCACTATTCATGGATGGATGGGCTGAGAGTCCCATCGCCAATCCATCCCGGAAAGGAGCCTATAACATATGAGAGGCCCCACGGTGTCTAGCCAAGTATTTATAGGATTTGATGACTACGATCACTTCCCTTTCAACTGCCATAGTCTCCATACAGGGCACAAACCTTTCTTGTTTTGATCTCAGAGACCCTCATCTTCAGAAACAAGTTATGCATCCCATGCAGTGGCCCTTCAATGGTGTAGAAACTAAAAGGACATTCACCCCAAATTCGTTGCTAAGGGCAGGAACCTGCATGATAGGATAGTGTGGTGGTCTAACTTTATAGAAACTATGCTAAAGTTTCTAAATTGCTGGTGTACTAATCTGCTGCCCAATTTATTGAAGCAAGACAGTCATCCCAAAAGATTTGTTGCATTAATGATGTGTAAGCAGTGATTCATAGGATTAAAACGAGTGTGGGCCCAAAGTTTTTCTTCGGAGCCCATTGTTGGTGTTGCAAATGTCAAGGTTGCCAAATGTTGATCCCACCTCATGCCTCTTTCTTGTCCCAACCTACACTTCTTGTCTTCTTGTCTCTAGGACAGGTTCTTTTTCAGCCCTTCTTTCTCACTTTTTCAATGTTTCCTGTTTTTCTCTCCCTCCTTCTTCTCCATTATTTTCTTCCAATCGCTCACTTGTTCTGGGACAAAGTCTAATGATGAAAAGTAAGTCATGGTCCCCAAACAAGAATGACAGAGTCCACCTACTGCTACCACTGGCACAATTTAAATGTTGTAAGGTTTTCTTGTATCTTCATTTTCCGACAGAGAAATGATGCTGAAAAATGAAAAACCAATGGTAATAGCAGCAAAGTCCTAAAATTGAGAAAATACATCAACTATATTTAAATCCAGCAAAGCCTCTGGACTGATAGTATGCTTTGTGCTGGATTTTCAATGGGACGCATGACATTGGTTTACACCCTTGTGCACCCACACATGGTGCACTTCGTACAGACTGGGTCTGGGCATCTCATCAGTAAAGACAGAATACTGCAAAAAACACCTATACTATCTCGGAAGGTTAGTGCATGCACTATGGATTGCAGAGCAAGAAGGCAGAGGCGGCTAAGCCAACCCCTCAGGGGGTCTGTATAGGCCCCAAAGAAGGTGAACGCCACGACCCTCATGGATGCTCTATGTATCAGCCTCCGGGGCTGTGAAAGTATTGGTGACTGCACCCCCTGTGGATGGGAGGTGTGAGTTTCTTCTAAATTCATCCATGCCACCTCCCTATGCATGCAGGGGGCTCAGTACACTTGCACCATCGCGTGGGCTGAGAACAGTAAGGTTGTCCTTCAAGGGACTTTTTACCCATATGCCCGCATTTCTCATATGATGCAGGCACTTGGGCAAAGGCCTTCCTCCACTGCCTCGCACAACACTCCCAAGCAAATAAGGGAACACGCACTCTCCATTACGCAGCAGCTTCACTTTGCACAGGGGCACAGGATTTACAGGAGCGGTCACATATGCCAGTGGTGCTCTTTCTGCAACCAAAGGTTCCCTAGGTGTGCGAAAAGGAGCACAAATACTTGTTGGGGCTCCTGGAGCACCATTGGAAATAGGCTTCACCTGCCATTTTCTACTCTGGTGGTAACTTGCAGTTGGGAATTACATTTGGAATGGCAATTCCCAAAGATATAGAGAAGTTCACGTTCTGTTCTTAAATGATCCTTTGGCAATAGCCAATAGCAAGATACAAAAAGAGCATCACATAATTTTCTTGGGATTGTCCAGGAAAGCAAGTTAGCACCACAGGCAAAGATATATCTGTAGTGGTCAAAAATGGTGGAACGAACAGCGTAACAGGGTTTGACACATTTGTGTTGGAATAAACTTCAGTATTTTGTATGTCTGTGTCAAGCTTAGCTGTAAATGGTGGATAAATGTAAAGGAAGCTGCTCAAATGCTGAATCCCAGGGCTTGTAAGTGACAGTCTGCTCTGCTCTTATTGGCTGGGATCTGTCTCTCAGTCAGTGTCACTGTATTTTGATGTTTGCTGTTCAGCCGCCAGGTGCCTCGACTGAAGTGCTGCAGGCATGCTCTGAGGCAGAGGAGAAAGCTGGTGCTTGTTGTTCAAAGATCACGCTGTATGGAGTTGTCATACTTTGAAAGACTGCTCCTCTGCTCCCTCCTGTAGGGCTGATAGGGTCTCCCGAATGCAGTAGTCACAATTCATGATCTGCAGTGTGCAGTAGCCACAATTCATGATCCTCTTGTCCATTGCACAGCTTTTGTGGGTGGTTCCCCCTTAACAACCATAACTGACAGACAGGCCAAGTCAGTAGACCGGGTTTGAGCAAACTGTGGGAGATGCTTAACTCTACTTGTTTAGAAACTGATAACTTGTAACATAAAATGGAATATGTTTGTTAAGTGAAGGGGCATTTGAAGGTCAATTTAACATATTCACTTTTTTACAGTGACGGGGTAGCCATCCATCCCCAGCGGGTTGGGTTTCATGCACCCATTTTGGCAGGGAAAATCAGAGGTTGTGAATTGAATCAAGAGGGTTTAATGTGTTCTTCAACGTGAAATTTGTTCATGCATTTACCCATTTAAGGGAGGTTTCAGTGAATGTCCCTATGTGTATGTAATCAGTCCATAGATAGAAGACTAAAATTATCAATGTGAGGGCAAAATTGGGTGTATGTTTTCCAATGGGACTCAGGCAAGAATTTGTATCTGCTGAATTCTATTTAAACCATGAAAGTCTCGGTGAG
Source organism: Calotriton arnoldi (assembly GCA_963921515.1). NCBI lineage: Eukaryota > Metazoa > Chordata > Amphibia > Caudata > Salamandridae > Calotriton > Calotriton arnoldi. The sequence goes on from CAWUFW010011803.1 coordinate 80,363, forward strand.
CCTCAGGAAAAGAAACCCAAAAAGAAATAAAAACAACCTAGCTCATTCTGGAACCAAAACACCATTTAGATTACGACGATCTGGGAAAGTGTAGCTTAACAACAGATTGTTTTTTAGACACAAAGGAATCCACCACATGGGACTAGCTGTGTTAAGGAAAGTGTGTTATTCATCCGAGTATGGATGCACACAGCGTTTGCTTAAATACCCCTCACACACCAAAAGGACCCTTGGTGTCATGCTTCATCATAGGGGTCTTCCCGTCCCGCTGCGGGACGGGGCGTGCTACGACCTACGACTACGCGGGAGCACTGTTATTAACAATACTATGTGTAGTGATGGGGTAGTGAGACGAGGGGTTGGGAGTGAATAAGTGATTTAAAAAGGACCTGGCCTCATGGACTTAAAAGAAACTTTAATAGGTCGTCGAGGCTGGGCCTGTTAAAAAGGTGATGCGGAGATGTCCTGTCAATAGGTCGTAGCACGCCCGTCCCGCAGCGGGACGGGAAGACCCCTATGATGAAGCATGACACCAAGGGTCCTTTTGGTGTGTGAGGGGTATTTAAGCAAACGCTGTGTGCATCCATACTCGGATGAATAACACACTTTCCTTAACACAGCTAGTCCCATGTGGTGGATTCCTTTGATTCATTTGTTAAGTACTAGAGGAGGATATATCCGCCATAGTGTCCGTGTATGACACTACCTCTTCACTCCCTCGTTTTGTTATATAAAGGTGTTTTTAGACACTACTTTACTACTTTAGGAAATCCTAAAGTATAGTCACAGAGTGCTCTGAAGGTGAACCTAGATAAAAACAATAACAGCAGTGTGAATGTCAAAATACCACAGCCCCAGATTGTGCATAGTTCAAGTAAGAACCATTGAACCTATGCTTCCAAAGTAGCCCAACTACGCTAAGAAGGACCAAGCTCACACAAGCGTGTGCCCGGGGAGATTGTGTGCGTTGCAGTTCTTATTAAGTTTTGGAGAGAAAAATGAGGTGACTGGCATACCACAAACAAAAAAGGGGAAGAGAGAGAAACAACCTGTTCTGCTGTGAAGGACACAGTGGGTTCTGATCATTCTCATTATGCTCCACTCACAAGGTTATGTGGCACATATTCCTGCAAAGTGCAATGTATTCAGCATCCATCTAGTTGTCATGCATGAGTTGGATCTTCACTTTATTAATAATAGGCCTGGGCAAAATTTTTGTTACACTGGCACAATTGTGCATAATTACAGCCATTTAGCATTACGCATGTTATGCCAAATTCCTGAAATTCCACGATTACGCCATGTCATGTAATTTCAAGTCTGTTCTGGTGAAAGTCCTATTGCTGGAGCATGGCAACAAAGTGAACAAACACAAAGCAAGCAGCTGTTGTGCTTGGCACTTATGTTCCGCACTATTTTTTGTATGTGAAATGCATCCATGCATCCAAAGATGATGCAAGAACACTTTTCACACTACACTATAGCACTAAAATGGCAGGTTTGCATTTCATGTAATGTCACTTAATTTCGCATAACTGTACATAAGTATGCCATAATTATGCCAAAGGTAATTAGGAGAATGCTGTACACCCCTAATTAAAACTCTTACATGAATAAATGTCTAACAAGAGAGGTACTTGTGGGAGAGGGATGCTGAGAGAAAGGAGACCGCTTGCTGGAACAGTAAGTTATCCAATAGTGAGAGCGAAATATATTTTTCTGTTTGTTCCTTCAAACCTGTTTCAGCAAACGCTAGAGGTTATTAGATACACTTTGACAAGGCAATATTTTTCTTTTACAACATGACCTCTTTCAACAAGTTGTCGGGAGATGTTAAGTGCAGGAAGTCAGTGACCAAAGCCGCCTCATAGTGACTATTACGATTAATTTGTGTGAGGTCGAAATAATCCAATCACTGAACTCGGAAATGGGCTCATTTCTATTATAATTCAATGTGTTCTTAATGCTGTAATTTTTTTATGGTTAGTATGTGCAAAATTGTAGGGTGGCAATTCTGGAATCAAGCTGATCACTGGTAAATTCTGTGCACCTACTCAATTTGCTTGCTTTTATCGCTCATCTGTACCACTGTTGACAAATTGTCCCTGTCTCAAAAGAGACAATTCAGCTTCAAATGCCAGGGCACATCCCCTCTGAAAGATAACACACAAAAGTTCCAAGTGCGTTCTAGCCTTATTCGACCTCCTCTGAAATGTGAAACCTCAATCCTCTGCACATTGACCTTTGGACATACCTCTGGCCACACCCATTCCACTTTTGTTGACTAACTATACTGCACAAAACTGATCAATAGAAGACAGTCCAAAGAAAACCACTTCAGCCATCCAATGTATGGTGCAGTCACAAAACAACACTTATGCTGTCTTTGTGGGTTATTCCAATGGCCGTGCCCCACTGCCTGGCTGCAAAATGGCGAACAGCAAAGGACATGGGTGCTTGCGTACACTTAGGCCTGACCCCTAGCCAAGGAGAATAGCAGTTGTTTAAATTGACATCAATTAGAATAGAAAGCTCATTCTCGTCTCTGCTTTTAATTATCAGGAAGTTGTCCTTTTATGTCTGCATTTTCAACTGGCAAACTTAGCCATGAGTTCCCCACTGTCGCCACCATCTATTGAGTGAGTAAAGGCGGCGTCCGTCCAGGAATTCTATCGCCATAACAACTTGCGTGTGGGCCCAGGGCCACATCAAATAAATTGTCGACCCTCATCTTCCGCAGTTGTCTTGGAAACGTACCCTCTCCACTATGCAGAGCAGGCCTCGAGAGCGGCTTTTAAGATGTTCTCTGAAAACACTTGAAAACAAAGCGTTTGCCTGGGTATTTGTTCTGTGCCTGTCATTAAATATGAATGGCGGTGACAGGAGGGGCAGCGGAGACGGTCGTGTCAGCGAAGGACCCGGGACCTTTCCTCGCTGTAGTACCCAGCGGCCCTTGCTCCCTGAAGCCACCCGGCTGTTCATTGTCTGTCACGACGCACCGAGCCCGGCCTTGACAAGTCCAAGTCCTTCCTCGGCAGGCTCGCTGCGGCAGGCACAGCGGCGTTCGTTATAGACAGTAACAAGATGTGGTGTCAGGCGCGTCATGCCCGTTATCTGACGGCTGCTCTGGAGGCGCTGCAGCATGATAGCTGACTAACAGGACCTGTCTCCTAGCGTGGAAACCAGAGACCAGGAAATCAAGACCCCTCTCTGGCAGATCCAAGGCCTGTGCAGAAAACATACGTGCTCGCAGTTTCCCGCCTTTTGAAAAATCGACGCAGCATCAGCAGCTCCAAGAGGGTGAAAAAAAAGTGCACTGTTCTGGCAGCTCCCAGCACTGCCTGAAGTCCGGTCTCTGCAGTTCCAACAAGTGTGAGAATCCAAGGCACTGACGGATCAAAGGGCTGCGAATTATGCGCCTCCACACCAATGACAATCAAGGCACTCTTACCGCTGTGGGCTGTGTATAATTAAGGCATGAGCAAAACCTGGGGCTAGTGCGTAATTTGAGCTGGTGGCTGCAGGTGGTTTCTAGCCTGCGACAGCGCGTACTCGGCTAGTGCATGCGCTCTTGCTTGGAAGAGATATTGTCTACTAGAAGGTGCTTGGAACCCACCCATTGCTTACCATTTGTGGGCTTCATTGTCACTCTCATTTGCTGCCTTCTAATTGGGCACGGCTTCAAGGCTTCACCTCCTCTTCTTTTATCTGGAGCATGGACCAAGTACTGATTGCTTTACCTTGATTAGGGTGCCTCTGCTGCTGGTGCTGTGAGTGATATACTAGTCTTCTTCTTGCGAGTGCAGTTGCCCATCACCCAGCAGTCCATGCTGCTTTTTCCCTGCCCCCACCACCACCCCCGTAGTCCATGTTGCTTTTCCTACCCACTCACCCGTTGTCCATGTTGCCTCTTGCATCCCAGCCTCCACCCCCACCCCCATTGTCTGTGTTGACCCCAACTGCCATAAGAAATTTTAAAAACTCAATGACGAGGCCAGCGCTGGCCTTGTCATAGAACTTTTTTTTTAGCTTCCCTTAGCTTCCAGTTCCTGCATCAAAGCACTTTTTTATATATACCTTTTACACATGCTGTACAGCAGCCAATCTGCTTTACAATATGAGTAAAAGAAATTAGCAAAGCCAATAGCTCTCACATAGGAGAAATATATTGTCTTTCCCAATGCTGGTGACTGGCACTTATTTTCCTCATCCGACTTTTACCCAGAGCATGGAAGAGAAAAAACAAAAGTGGAAGAAGGAGGAGGAACAAGATGAAAAAACACTAACAAAGAAAGAAAGCAAGGATAAAAAAAAACCTGAAAGAGTAAGATAAAGGAGTAGAGAGTGTTTGCTGGTGGGCAAAAGAGGCATGAGATGGAATCAAGACTACGCAGCTTTGGTATTCGGCATGCTGACATTGGATAGCTCTGGGCACAGATATTTGAGAAAAACCTGTTCTTAGTCTTTTACAAATTAGGATCTCTCCATGTCTGTTGATAGGCAAGAGGGTAGTTACTTCTGTGGTTGTTATTTCATGACCAGTCGTGACTCGCACAGGTAAGTGCGGTGGGGCAGTGAGGCGGGGGTGAGGAGGGTGGAAGTCGACATACGACGGGATAGTGAAAAGTAAATACATTAATTAATTAATAAAGGTAAGTGGTTTTATTTATTCATTTACTTTTCACTATCCTGTCGTTTGTCCACTTCCACCACTCCCCCGCCCTGGCCCGCCCGCCCGCCTCACTGCCCCACCGCGCTTACCTTTTCAAGCCGCCACGTTCATGACATGCGTTGAGGCATCATCATCTAAATTAATAAAGCTATGTATGACATTATTACTTCTGCTTTGTGAGACCTTAGTTTGTAATTTTGGTGTACTACGTCTGCTGTATTATCCTGCCAGCTTTAAGTAATTGATCTGTAGCACTTCGGTATGAGCATGTAAGGTTTGTCTTTGTCCATAGTCGGCGATCTCTGTAAGATTTGTACAATGTGCGATTTTTTTATTTTTTTTTACCCTCCCACATCCAACTACATTCTCAATCAATGAGATGTGACACAGAATTTAGTTGGAAAGGACAGAGACTCAAATGAGTACTCACCTGGTCTGTAAGTCACCCTAATGCAGTGCCAAAAAGCTACCCCTAATGAACTAATTAACCTTCCATGTTCCTTGCAGCTTGTGGCACATCGCTTCTTTCTTGGGCTTTTCAATTTTATATCCTTCACCTCAATGAATCTAGCTACCTCCAAGGCTCAGCCTAACAAAAATGAATGTGTCCGCGCTCCGATACCTTTGGCTCGAGTTTGTGGCATAAGCGCTGGTGTTCATGATTAAGTGCTGGTGCTGAGCACCAGAAACCACCACCTCAAATTAAGCACTGATGGGAATACTAGGGCAGAATTCCAGATTTCAATGGATATTATCAGCCTTGCACTGTGAAAGTAATAGGTTATAGGTTTTATGACTGGAATGGGGAATAACGTGTGAGTTCTATAATTACTGGTCCCTTCCCCCCAAACTTTTGTCCTCAGTCTGGTCCCGTTTCTGCACAGAAATTCCTCCTATTCCTCCTGAAGTGGATATACTGGAATGGGGACTAACATGCAAATCCCAGAATTAGTGAGACATTTCCTATATGTTTTGTTTTGACTTGTGAAGTGGATTTACCGGGTGCGAATCTGCACCTGATCAACCAGGAATCGCTTGAGTGGGTACCAGCTACGGACATACCATTCACCTGATTCTGTTGGACCTTTAGATTCCTCATGGAGTTTGGTAAATTGTGCTCAGTTGCGCTTACACAGCTTACTCCAGGTATTACCTAGATATAATTGTGTGGGTAAAGAAGTGTGGTAGCCGGGAATACCAGTTCACAAATATATTTTTTCATGTTATTCTACATTGCACAGCACAAAAGTTGGAAGTGGATGCAGAACTAACATAATATCATATAAAAAATGTATTTCAAAGGGTATGTTTTGAAGGCAAATCTACGGTGGCCCTCAAAATGAAGGTGTTATAAAGTTTACTGTGTTGAGGTAGTGACAGATAAAGTTAAACACAAACTAGAGGTGTTTGGTGACTCTGCCACTCAGCTTTCTCTGAATTATTTTTGGTTTTCTCTGACTTCCTTCTCTGCCATCAGCCACTGTTCAATGTTATCATGTTTTATCTTCCGAGCGTTAATTCTCTGCCACATTTCTCACCAGCCTTTTTTGCTACTCTTTGTTGCATCTTCCTTTGCCTTCGTTTCCATCTGGTTCTGCATTTTCTGTCATCTTGCTCTGTCATCTTTCATTCTCAGTCTTTTTTGACACCCAGCTTTACCTTGTCTATTGTACTTCTCTACGACCTGCTTTTTGCCAATTTTTAGCTACTTTTCTGTCCTGCCTTTTCCTATTCAGCCTTGCTACTCTACATCCAAGACTTTGTCTGCTTTACCTTCCATTCTCCTCCGCCACCATCTCTTGTCTTTATATGATATTTCATTTTTTTACTGTTTTTATCCGTCTTATCGTCGTCTTCCTCTTACTCCACCCTTCTCTGCCCTTAGGAAACTAGTGGGCATATTTACAAGAACTAATGCAGCGGCATCAATGCGTCAGGAATGTTGACGCATCTTTTGGTGCTAAAGTGACACATTACTGAATTTGGTCAAAAGACTGATGCAACTCCAGCAATGCGTCAGAACACAGAGGCAAGTCCATTGTTAAAAGTCTGCATCAATCTTTATGCCTGGTTTGAGAAAGTGTAGGGATCTTGACACAATCAATTCATTGAGTGATTCAGCGAAAAGTTGTAAATTTCACTGCGTCAGTTGTACATAGCTTTTTAATGTGGGAAAGTCTACCCTCTATACATTATACCTGGTGTAGGTATAATGTGACGCAGGCCTTTGTTTGAACACACTATTATAGCCTTCCTGGTCTGAGTTTTATGCAAAGCCCCTTCATCTTTTGATTGATGGGGCTCCGGGGGAAGAGAGGACAGCTATCCACATCAATCCAAGGGAGTTGCCCCTTCTCTTAGCACTGGGTCTGTGAATTATTTAGCAAAGTACAATTGAATTAGATTGACTCTACTGCTCATCTGCCCCAATCATCAGTAAGTAATGACAGTCAGAGGCTATAACACCTTGAGGCCATGCCCACTGCTTTGAGCCTGCTAGCCTATGTCCTCTCTGTACAATAGTGTTGAGCAGGGCTCTATTACTCCCATGCTGCTAATTGTACAGATTCTGTTAAAAAAGCAGCACTGTGTTCAGTATTTTTCCTTCCCTGCAGCCCTGTCTCCCTGGACTCTGCAGCATAAGGGGCATACGTTCTAAAAGCTATTGATCGTCAAAAAACACAGCGTTGAGTCAGCGGGCCGTTAATATTTAATAAGCAAACTCGTCCTCGCGAAAAGGGGATGAGTGCTGACACGTCCGCCTCCTTTCATTCCTCCTCTGAAGCTGTCTGCATTTTAAGGCATGCAGTTCCCTCCGCTAGCTTTCCTCCCCTACAACATGAGCCCCCCCTCAACTGCCATGCCTCGCTTTTTCAGTTCTCCTCCACTCCACTTTCAAGCCGCCAAGTGCTGCAATGCTGTCGAAGTTTTACTTTGCATAATTGATCAGTGCAGCAGAGTTGTTGTTGGCTCAGAGGTGGGGCCCATCGATCCCTGATGCCCGGATCTAGCTGTCTGTGTAGGCCCCCTGGCTGCCGCGGAATGGATTCTGCTGAGCACTGTTGGGAACTTCTTTCTTCCAAGAAGGCCTGGGTTTTTCTTACAATATTTCGCTCTATTATGCCAACTCCCTCGCTTGCTGGGTTTCTCCTGCTTTTGATGGTAACCCTAGATGGGAACCTTTGGGTTTGCCTTTAGCTAAGTGTGGGGGGCCAGATGTTGCCAGATGGGACACCAACCCTAGAGCTCTTCATTTGTTTTTATCATAAAGTCTAAGTTCAGATTCTAGTAAGGTTGAGGTTCTTTCATTCTTCCCCCTTCTTAAAATATTCTTGGGTTACTTATTTTACAATCTAGTACACTTCTTCTACCCCTAGCTAAATTCCTGCTCTTTTGATTGGTTTATTCAGTTATTATAATACGATTGGATAAAGGGCAATTATGTTGGGAGGTTGTATTGTTTTCATTAAAGTCCATTGATGTTGTCCGATATCTCAGGAGATTTCGCTCGACACTGGTGGGACTACTTGAAGTGGCAAATCTAGACGATGCAGCATTGCATGACTCGGCAGCAGCACAGATCTTGGTGGTGGCACTTCTTGTGGTTTTAGCACAGGCCACTCCAGCAAGGAGTTTGGGGATGAAAGACAGAGGTTGGCATGGGGCGAAAGGTTAGGTATGATAGAGAACAATGTTCCTTTGCTTTGTTTTTTGAGTGGTACCATTCCTGTTCTTCTTATGCTTTGCAAATGATTGCAAGGGCCAGCTTTTGGTGAAAAAACATAGCTTTAGTTTGCACCCCTGTGCACCATGTTTGAAGGCAACAAGTGCAAACTTAGGCTATGCAAATGTTAAATGAAAAAAAAGGGATATCTCCATTGCACAGGCCCACCCACTAGGATCACTGGACTTTCAAAACCAAAACCAGGACATGCCATAGACTTCAAAGTAGGAATATAATTTAGCAGCAACTATAAGCATAATGCTAAAATACCAGCATTCTGTGACTTGGAACAATCATAAGAACATGCAGTTTGCAAGATATTGTAGCATACATTTGATTTATAAATCTAACAGTGAGCTACCCACTTCATAAGTAATAACTATTAGAAAATACATTTTCGGGTGATCAGATAAATTAAAATTTTGTGATCCATTCCAAATTTGTACATTTTGCCAAATACACATGGAAATGGATTTGCTCATATGTATATTTACTGATACACTTAGGAGTAAGTCTACACTTTTCTGCTATTTACAACTAAATGTAGACTTACATGTCTCCACCCCGAGGTGGAGTCTTCTACAACAGGATTTATTAGAGTAAAGTTACTATAATTCACTTTTTGCATGTAGATGGAGACCTCCCTATGGGAAAATAAAGAGAAATATATATATAGTTTAGTTATCATTAAAAAACGTAAACACACTTTATTATTAAGTATAAATGCAAAATAATTCAAATATGTATTACTAACTTAAAACTAATAAAATATAATGTTACTATTAATTAAATTATGTGTATTGAATAATTAATTATTTGAATTTTCTTATTCAATTTATAACTAATAATTTCTTAAAGAATACTGAAAATAAATCCCCATAGTAAGATTGGTATTTTTATTTAATATATATTAGATTTTTATTAAACTTTATGTGGCGTGAAATAAGCTAAATTCTTTTCATTTTATTAGAATATATACATATACAAGTAAATATATACATTTGTATATACATTTATATATCAAATCCACAACTTCCTGCAGGCAGAGAAGATGCACACTCCAAAATGCATGGCAGATGTTTTTTTGTGCATTGGCTGTACCATGACAGTCCTGCGATTGAGGTAAATGCAAAACCTGAAACGTTTCGGGAATCAAGTTGCCTTGGTCATGGTTTTAAATATATATATTCACTGAAAAACCATAGGTTTTAGGGACAGTTATAGTTAGTTGGACATTGCACTCGTACAAAACCCGTGAAATTCCCCTGTTATAGTTAGTTCAGCTAACTATAACTCGCGCCCCGCAATGCACTGCTGATGACGTCACATATTACATCACTCATGACATGGTCAGTGACATCACTGATGACATCACTGATGACATCTCAAATGACATCACTGATGACATCATCCAGTGACTGTGTTTCTGTAAAGTTTAAATATGTTTAATATATATAGGGAAAGGCGTATTGAAGAATGAGTGGGTGTATAAGTGTCTGAATGGATGATTTAGTACGTGAGTGACTGACTCTACAAGTGAGTGATTAAACGTATCTTACTGAATGCATGGGTTAGTGACTAAACTGTGTGAATGTCTGTATCCGTCTGTTTGTTGGTGTGTAAGTGGATGCATGGATTTGCGAATAGCTACATGAGTGTCTATATGGGTTATTGATTGGTTCTCTGAGTATCTGTATGGCTGCCTGAGTGTTTGTGTGGGTGGGGTGTGTGTGACTCTATACATAGATGTGTGAGTGGGTGATTCACTGGGTGCATGATTTCAAGAGTGCATCTGTGATGGACTGCTTGGGTGGGTGAGTGTGTGTATGGGTGTGTTAGTGAGTGAATGTATATCTCAGTGGTACATGTGCGAGTAACTACATATGTAAAAGGCAGTATATATGTGTGTTAGAGTATTTAAATGGCTATAAGTGAGAGTGTGTTATTGTGAGAGTGGCTGTATGGATGCGTGTGTGCTTGTATCAGTTATTGTATAAGAGCGTAAGAATGTGCTAGTATTTGTATGAGTAAGTGAGCTAGTGTGTGTATAACTGTATAGGTGAGTAAATGGGTGTGTGATTAATTTTTTGCATGACTGACTAGGTGTGTGAGTACCTCTATGGATGAGTGGCGGTGTGTGAGTGTTTATATAGGTGTATGAGTGCATATGATAGTCCTGTACTGAGTGACTGTAAGTACGAGTGACTGTACAGGTGAGTGAGTGGATGTGTGTGTAGACCTAAGAATCAGTGAGTGGGTATGTAGTTTTTGGTGTTGGAGTGTCTATGGTTTTGAGAATGGCAGTCTGTAATTTAGAGTGGGTGTATCAAAAGTTATATTAGGGTGTGAGAAGATGCATGAAATTATCACATGGATGATGTCATCAGTGATGTCATTTGAGATGTCATCAGTGATGTCATCAGTGATGTCACTGACCATGTCATGAGTGATGTAATATGTGACGTCATCAGCAGTGCATTGCGGGGCGCGAGTTATAGTTAGCTGAACTAACTATAACAGGGGAATTTCACGGGTTTTGTACGAGTGCAATGTCCAACTAACTATAACTGTCCCTAAAACCTATGGTTTTTTCAGTGAATTTCAAAGGTTTTTTAAATGCTAATTTCTAACTATAATGTGTCTGAAACCTATGGTTTTTTCAGTGAATTTCAAAGGTTTTTTAAATGCTAATTTCTAACTATAACGTGCCTGAAACCTATGGTTTTTTCAGTGAATTTCAAAGGTTTTTTAAATGCTAATTTCTAACTATAACGTGCCTGAAACCTATGGTTTTTTCAGTGAATTTCAAAGGTTTTTTAAATGCTAATTTCTAACTATAACGTGCCTGAAACCTATGATTTTTTAAGTGAATTTCAAAGGTTTTTTAAATGCTAGTTTCTAACTATGCCAACAGAGGTAGGACATGTGAAGAAAGAAGAAAAAACGCACAGAAAGAAGCAAAAGATGTGCAGAAAGAACCAACAGAGGAGCAGAAAGAGGCCTTGTTGCAAAATCATCCTGTGCCCACAACTTTTTCAGACGGGTACTGGTGGTAACTGACTCTGACTAACCAGAGCCAGTGCGCGTTTGCACAGTGGTGAAGGGAGGGGGGCCTGAGGTGACATGTGTGCAAACGCGCCCGTGGCGCGTTTTAAGTTGCGGGATTAAGTCCCCTTGAATCCTGAGGGTCCCTGGGGCCCAACTAGCCCCCCAGGTACCTACAGTTAGGACCACAGAGCTGAGTTGCAGAGAGGCGTTCCGAGGCCACGCACCTTTTTTCACCTCTCTGCAACGCAACTCTGTTGTGCTTACTGAAGGTACCTGGTGGGCTAGTTGGCCCCCAGGATTCAAAGGGAATTAACTCCCCAACTTAAAACGCACCACAGGGCGTGTTTGCGCACATGTCACCTGAGGCCCCGCCCCCTCCCTTCACCACTGTGCAAACGCGCCCCGTGGCGCGGTTTAAGTTGGGGGATTAGGTCACCTTGAATCCTGAGAGTCCCTGGGGCCCAACTAGCCCACCAGGTACTTCCAGTAAGCACCACAGGCCTGCGTTGCAACGCCTGTAACAAATTGTGCAGTTGTGTTTAGGTAGTGAAGAGGGTCGTGCTGGGGGTAGTGTTTTAGGGTTTAGGGTAGTGCAGTGGTGTTTGTGTAGTGTAGGGGGTCATGCTGGGGGTAGATTTAGGGTTTAGGGTAGTGCAGTGGTGTTTGGGTAGTGTAGGGAGTCGTGCTGGGGGGAGTGTTTTAGGGTTTAGGGTAGTACAGTGGTGTTTGGGTAGTGTAGGGGGTCGTGCTGGGGGTTAGTGTTTTAGGGTTTTAGGGTTTAGGGTAGTGCAGTGGTGTTTGGGTAGTGTAGGGGATACTGCTGGGGGTAGTGTTTTAGGGTTTAGGGTAGTGCAATGGTGTTTGGGTAGTGTAGGGGGTACTGCTGGGGGTAGTGTTTTAGGGTTTAGGGTAGTGCAGTGGTGTTTGGGTAGCGTAGGGGGTACTGCTGGGGGTAGTGTTTTATGGTTTAGGGTAGTGCAGTGGTGTTTGGGTAGTGTAGGGGTTCGTGCTGGGGTAGTTTTTTAGGGTTTAGGGTAGTGCAGTGGTGTTTGTGTAGTGTAGGAGGTCGTGTTTTAGGGTTTAGGGTAGTGCAGTGGTCTTTGGGTAGTGTAGGGAGTCGTGCAGGGGGTATTGTTTTAGAGTTTAGGGTAGTGCAGTGGTCTTTGGGTAGTGTAGGGGGTTGTGCGGGGGTAGTGTTTTAGGGATTAGGGTAGTGCATTGGTATTTGGGTAGTGTAGGGGGTCATGCGGGGGTAGTGTTTTAGGGTTTAGGGCAGTGCAGTGGTGTTTAGGTAGTGTAGCGGGTCGTGCTGGGAGGAGTGTTTTAGGGTTTAGGGCAGTGCAGTGGTGTTCGGGTAGTGTAGGGGGTCGTGCTGGGGGAGTGTTTTAGGGTTTAGGGCAGTGCAGTCGTGTTCGGGAAGTGTAGGGGGTCGTGCTGGGGGAGTATTTTAGGGTTTAGGGTAGTGCAGTGGTGTTCGGGTAGTGTAGGGGGTCATGCTGGGGGTAGTGTTCTAGGGTTTAGGGCAGTGCAGTGGTGTTCGGGCAGTGTAGGGGGTCGTGCTGGGGGTGGTGTTTGAGGGTTTAGGGCAGTGCAGTGGTGTTCGGACAGTGTAGGGCGTCGTGCTGGGGGTGGTGTTTCAGGGTTTAGGGCAGTGCAGTGGTGTTCGGGCAGTGTAGGGGGTCGTGCAGGGGGTGGTGTTTCAGGGTTTAGGGCAGTGCAGTGGTGTTCGGGCAGTGTAGGGGGTCGTGCAGGGGTGGTGTTTCAGGGTTTAGGGCAGTGGTGTTCGGGCAGTGTAGGGGGTCATGCTGGGGGTGGTGTTTCAGGGTTTGGGGCAGTGCAGTGGTGTTCGAGCAGTAAAGGGGGTCGTGCTGGGGGTGGTGTTTCAGGGTTTAGGGCAGTGCAGTGGTGTTCCGGCAGTGTAGGGGGTCGTGCAGGGGGTGGTGTTTCAGGGTTTAGTGCAGTGGTGTTCGGGCAGTGTAGGGGGTCGTGCTGGGGTGGTGTTTCAGGGTTTAGGGCAGTGCAGTGGTGTTCGGGCAGTGTAGGGTGTCGTGCTGAGGGTTGGTGTTTCAGGGTTTAGGGCAGTGCAGTAGTGTTTGGGCAGTGTAGGGGGTCGTGCTGGGGGGAGTGTTTTAGGGTTTAGGGCAGTGCAGTCGTGTTCGGGTAGTGTAGGGGGTCGTGCTGGGGGAGTATTTTAGGGTTTAGGGTAGTGCAGTGGTGTTCGGGTAGTGTAGGGGGTCATGCTGGGGGTAGTGTTCTAGGGTTTAGGGCAGTGCAGTGGTGTTCGGGCAGTGTAGGGGGTCGTGCTGGGGGTGGTGTTTTAGGGTTTAGGGCAGAGCAGTGGTGTTCGGGCAGTGTAGGGGGTCGTCTTGGGGGTGGTGTTTCAGGGTTTAGGGCAGTGCAGTGGTGTTCGGGCAGTGTAGGGGGTCGTGCAGGGGGTGGTGTTTCAGGGTTTAGGGCAGTGCAGTGGTGTTCGGGCAGTGTAGGGGGTCGTGCAGGGGTGGTGTTTCAGGGTTTAGGGCAGTGGTGTTCGGGCAGTGTAGGGGGTCATGCTGGGGGTGGTGTTTCAGGGTTTAGGGCAGTGCAGTGGTGTTCGAGCAGTAAAGGGGGTCATGCTGGGGGTGGTGTTTCAGGGTTTAGGGCAGTGCAGTGGTGTTCGGGCAGTGTAGGGGGCGGTGCAGGGGGTGGTGTTTCAGGGTTTAGGGCAGTGCAGTGGTGTTCGGGCAGTGTAGGGGGTGGTGCAGGGGGTGGTGTTTCAGGGTTTAGGGCAGTGCAGTGGTGTTCGGGCAGTGTAGGGGGTCGTGCAGGGGGTGGTGTTTCAGGGTTTAGGGCAGTGCAGTGGTGTTTCAGGGTTTAGGGCAGTGCAGTGGTGTTCGGGCAGTGTAGGGGGCGGTGCAGAGGGTGGTGTTTCAGGGTTTAGGGCAGTACAGTGGTGTTCGGGCATTGTAGGGGGTGGTGCTGGGGCTGGTGTTTCAGGGTTTAGGGCAGTGCAGTGGTGTTCGGGCAGTGTAGGGGGTCGTGCTGGGGCTGGTGTTTCAGGGTTTAGGGCAGTGCAGTGGTGTTCGGGCAGTGTAGGGGGTCGTGCTGGGGCTGGTGTTTCAGGGTTTAGGGCAGTGCAGTGGTGTTCGGGCAGTGTAGGGGGTCGTGCTGGGGCTGGTGTTTCAGGGTTTAGGGCAGTGCAGTGGTGTTCGGGCAGTGTAGGGGGTCATGCTGGGGCTGGTGTTTCAGGGTTTAGGGCAGTGCAGTGGTGTTCGGGCAGTGTAGGGGGTCTTGCTGGGGCTGGTGTTTCAGAGTCTAGGGCAATGCAGTGGTGTTCGGGCAGTGTAGGGGGTCTTGCTGGGGCTGGTGTTTCAGGGTTTAGGGCAGTGCAGTAGTGTTCGGGCAGTGTAGGGGGTCGTGCTGGGGGTGGTGTTTCAGGGTTTAGGGCAGTGCAGTGGTGTTCGGGCAGTGTAGGGGGTCGTGCTGGGGCCAGTGTTTCAGGGTTTAGGGCAGAGCAATGGTGCTCAGGCAGTGTAGGGGGTTGTGCTGGGGTGATGTTTCAGGGTTTATGGCAGTGCAGTGGTGTTAGGGCAGTGTAGGGGGTCGTGCTGGGGGTGGTGTTTCAGGGTTTAGGGCAGTGCAGTGGTGTTCCGGCAGTGTAGGGGGTCGTGCAGGGGGTGGTGTTTCAGGGTTTAGTGCAGTGGTGTTCGTGCAGTGTAGGGGGTCGTGCTGGGGTGGTGTTTCAGGGTTTAGGGCAGTGCAGTGGTGTTCGGGCAGTGTAGGGTGTCGTGCTGAGGGGTGGTGTTTCAGGGTTTAGGGCAGTGCAGTAGTGTTTGGGCAGTGTAGGGGGTCGTGCAGGGGGTGGTGTTTCAGGGTTTAGGGCAGTGCAGTGGTGTTCGGCCAGTG
The DNA here is from genome assembly GCA_963921515.1 of Calotriton arnoldi. Taxonomy (NCBI): domain Eukaryota; kingdom Metazoa; phylum Chordata; class Amphibia; order Caudata; family Salamandridae; genus Calotriton; species Calotriton arnoldi. The sequence goes on from CAWUFW010011803.1 coordinate 95,689, forward strand.
TAGGTAGTCTTGCTGGGGGTGGTGTTTCAGGGTTTAGGGCAGTGCAGTAGTTTTCGGGCAGTGTAGGCGGTCGTGCTGGGGCTGGTGTTTCAGGGTTTAGGGCAGTGCAGTGGTGTTCGGGCAGTGTACGGGGTTGTGCTGGGGCTGGTGTTTCAGGGTTTAGGGCAGTGCAGTGGTGTGCGGGCAGTGTACGGGGTTGTGCTGGGGCTGGTGTTTCAGGGTTTAGGGCAGTGCAGTGGTGTTCGGGCAGTGTAGGGGGTTGTGCTGGGGCTGGTGTTTCAGGGTTTAGGGCAGTGCAGTGGTGTGCGGGCAGTGTACGGGGTTGTGCTGGGGCTGGTGTTTCAGGGTTTAGGGCAGTGCAGTGGTGTTCGGGCAGTGTAGGGGGTCGTGCTGGGGGTGGTGTTTCAGGGTTTAGGGCAGTGCAGTGGTGTTCGGGCAGTGTAGGGGGTCGTGCTGGGGCTGGTGTTTCAGGGTTTAGGGCAGTGCAGTGGTGTTCGGGCAGTGTAGGGGGTCGTGCTGGGGCTGGTGTTTCAGGGTTTTGGGCAGAGCAGTGGTGTTCGGGCAGTGTAGGGGGTCGTGCTGGGGGTGGTGTTTCAGGGTTTAGGGCAGTGCAGTGGTGTTCGGGCAGTGTAGGGGGTCTTGCTGGGGGTGGTGTTTCAGGGTTTAGGGCAGTGGTGTTCGGGCAGTGTAGGGGGTCTTGCTGGGGGTGATGTTTCAGGGTTTAGGGCAGTGCAGTGGTGTTCGGGCAGTGTAGGGGGTCTTGCTGGGGGTAGTGTTTCAGGGTTTAGGGCGGTGCAGTGGTGTTCGTGCAGTGTAGGGGGTCGTGCTGGGGGTGGTGTTTCAGGGTTTAGGGCAGTGCAGTAGTGTTCGGGCAGTGTAGGATGTCGTGCAGGGGGTGGTGTTTCAGGGTTTAGGGCAGTGCAGTGGTGTTCTGGCAGTGTAGGGGGTCATGCTGGGAGTGGGGTTTCAGGGTTTAGGGCAGTACAGTGGTGTTCGGGCAGTGTAGGGGGTCGTGCAGGGGGTGGTGTTTCAGGGTAGTGCAGTGGTGTTCGGGCAGTGTAGGGGGTCGTGCTGGGGCTGGTGTTTCAGGGTTTAGGGCAGTGCAGTGGTGTTCGGGCAGTGTAGGGGGTCTTGCTGGGGGTGATGTTTCAGGGTTTAGGGCAGTGGTGTTCGGGCAGTGTAGGGGGTCTTGCTGGGGGTGATGTTTCAGGGTTTAGGGCAGTGCAGTGGTGTTCGGGCAGTGTAGGGGGTCTTGCTGGGGGTAGTGTTTCAGGGTTTAGGGCAGTGCAGTGGTGTTCGTGCAGTATAGGGGGTCGTGCTGGGGATGGTGTTTCTGGGTTTAGGGTAGTGCAGTAGTGTTCGAGCAGTGTAGGGGGTTGTGCAGGGGGTGGTGTTTCAGGGTTTAGGGCAGTGCAGTGGTGTTCGGGCAGTGTAGGGGGTCGCGCTGGGGGTGGTGTTTCAGGGTTTAGGGCAGTGCAGTGGTGTTCGGGCAGTGTAGGGGGTCATGCACGGGGTGGTGTTTCAGGGTTTAGGGCAGTGCAGTGGTGTTCGGGCAGTGTAGGGTGTTGTGCTGGGGCTGGTGTTTCAGGGTTCAGGGCAGTGCAGTGGTGTTCAGGCAGTGTAGGGGGTCGTGCTGAGGCTGGTGTTTCACGGTTTAGGGCAGTGCAGTGGTGTTCGGGCAGTGTAGGGGGTCGTGCTGGGGCTGGTGTTTCAGGGTTTAGGGCAGTGCAGTGGTGTTCGGGCAGTGTAGGCGGTCGTGCTGGGGCTGGTGTTTCAGGGTTTAGGGCAGTGCAGTGGTGTTCGGGCAGTGTAGGGGTCGTGCTGGGGCTGGTGTTTCAGGGTTTAGGGCAGTGCAGTGGTGCTCGGGCAGTGTAGGGGGTCGTGCTGGGGGTGATGTTTCAGGGTTTAGGGTAGTGCAGTGGTGTTCGGGCAGTGTAGGGGGTCGTGCAGGGGCTGGTGTTTCAAGGTTTAGGGCAGTGCAGCGGTGTTCGGGCAGTGTAGGGGGTCGTGCTGGGGCTGGTGTTTCAGGGTTTTGGGCAGAGCAGTGGTGTTCGGGCAGTGTAGGGGGTCATGCTGGGGGTAGTGTTTCAGGGTTTAGGGCAGTGCAGTGGTGTTCGGGCAGTGTAGGGGGTCGTGCTGGGGGTGGTGTTTCAGGGTTTAGGTCAGTGGTGTTCGGGCAGTGTAGGGGGTCTTGCTGGGGGTGATGTTTCAGGGTTTAGGGCAGTGCAGTGGTGTTCGGGCAGTGTAGGGGGTCTTGCTGGGGGTAGTGTTTCAGGGTTTAGGGCAGTGCAGTGGTGTTCGGGCAGTGTAGGGGGTCATGCTGGGGGTGGTGTTTCAGGGTTTAGGGCAGTGCAGTGGTGTTCGGGCAGTGTAGGGGGTCGTGAAGGGGGTGGTGTTTCAGGGTTTAGGGCAGTGCAGTGGTGTTCGGGCAGTGTAGGGGGTCATGCTAGGGGTGGTGTTTCAGGGTTTAGGGCAGTGCAGTGGTGTTCGGGCAGTGTAGGGGGTCATGCAGGGGCTGGTGTTTCAGGGTTTAGGGCAGTGCAGTGGTGTTCGGGCAGTGTAGGGGGTCGTGCTGGGGGTAGTGTTTTAGGGTTTAGGGTAGTGCAGTGGTGCTTGTGTAGTGTAGGGGGTCGTGCTGGGGGTAGTGTTTTAGGGTTTAGGGTAGTGCAGTGGTGTTTGTGTAGTGTAGTGGGTCATGTTTTAGGGTAGTGCAGTGGTGTTTGGGTAGTGTAGGGGGTCGTGCTGGTGGTAGTGTTTTAGGATTTAGGTTAGTGCAGTGGTGTTTGGGTAGTGTAGGGGGTCGTGCTGGGGGTAGTGTTTTAGGGTTTAGGATAGTGCAGTGGTGCTTGTGTAGTGTAGGGGGTCGTGCTGGGGGTAGTGTTTTAGGGTTTAAGGTAGTGCAGTGGTGTTTTTGTAGTGTAGGGGGTCATGTTTTAAGATGCAATGCTCCAATACCTGACCAGTCTGCACTACATAAAACTGCAAAAAACTAAAAATAAAAAGTGTTTTGCACACTTTTGTCATTGGGCTATATGTGGGCTACATCTGGGTAATATTTGTGCTACATTTGGGCTCTTTTTTCACTGGTGGCCATCTTGGAAGACTTCTTTGTTATGAAGTTTCCTAATTTCTTCATTTACTGCAGTCTTCTCAGTAGGAAATGCTTTCAGTTTTTTACTTTGATTCCATCAAGAAGGCATTCAGATGTGTCTCACATCTGCCATAAATTCAGAATGTTAGCACTCTAGTTGCTCATTAGATCACTGGAGTAAAGCTACTGCTCACCAGGGAGTTAACTGGTAGTCTGCTGCTGGTATTGAAAGTGATTGTTTCAGTCTGCATGTCAGAATTTTCTAATGAAATAGAAGAGGATATGAGATCTCACTTAAAACATGCCCTAATTTTTCTTTCTGCAGCACTAACCATAATTTCTATTTCAAAAAGAACCCCTCATTTTGTTCCTTTTTAAATTAAATGTTTTAAGTGTTACCGGTTTATTCCAATCAAGATGGCTTCAGGTGTGCCATACTTTTGTCATAAGTAAGGCTGTTAGCGCTCTAGTTGTTCTTTAGAACACTCTGGGAAGCTGCAGTAGAACACAAAGGCATCAACTGGCAGGCTGCTCCTGTTGAAATATAACAGGAAGATATTTGAGATCACACTTGAAATATGTCCTAATTTTTCTTTCTACAGCACTAACCATAATTTCTATGACAAAATGAACCCCCTCATTTTGTTCCTTTTTAAATTAAATGTTTTAAGTGTTACCACTTTATTCCAATCAAGATGGCTTCAGGTGTGCCATACTTTTGTCATAAGTAAGGCTGTTAGCACTCTAGTTGTTCTTTAGAACACTCTGGGAAGCTGCAGTAGAACACAAAGGCATCAACTGGCAGGCTGCTCCTGTTGAAATATAACAGGAAGATATTTGAGATCACACTTGAAACATGTCCTAATTTTTCTTTCTACAGCACTAACCATAATTTCTATGACAAAATGAACCCCATCATTTTGTTCCTTTTTAAATTAAATTGTTTAAGTGTTACCAGTTTATTCCAATCAAGATGGCTTCAGGTGTGCCATACTTTTGTCATAAGTAAGGCTGTTAGCACTCTAGTTGTTCTTTAGAACACTCTGGGAAGCTGCAGTAGAACACAAAGGAATCAACTGACAGTCTCTGCCCTTGTTGGATGTACATGTTTTACTGAGAATGTCAGACTTCATTCTCACATGAGTGAGAAAGATAATGTGAATTTACAGAAAATATGCTCTCATTTTAGCTTCTGGAGCACCTTCCAAACCTCCATGGGACAAGCATGAGAAAATAGTGTTCTCTCAAACATGATTCATGATATCCCAGCAGAAGGTTTTTCACATGGTAAAATCACCTTAGAATACACCACAATTCCTAAAATTAGTATGGTACCAACAACAAATAAATTCTAATGTAACTAAAGCCTGTTATCACCCTTTATAGTTCTCCTTTTGGTGACCCTCAAAATCTTCTATTCACTACAATGCATTTCAATGAGGTACTATCATTTATATTGGTCCCAAGATGGCTGCCAGCAATTCCAGGATGAAGTGCTGACAGCCAATCAGATCTCACGATGACATGTGTGGTTAGGCTCCGCCCAGATATATATGTGACTTTACTTTTGATTTTCTCAGGAACTACTGAACGGATTTACACCATTTAAGCAAAAGGCACGACACTGAACCAAGGGCTACCTCTTTGCCAAATTTGGTGTAATTCCGTTCAGCAGTTCGGGCTGTAGCTGCGACTAAAGGTTCCTATGGAAAAATGAATGGGGAAAAAGCGTTTTGGGACCCCCCTTTTTTCTCGGCCCCCGCTTGACGTATCACCCCGAGACTTTCAGGATAGGAGCGGACCGGAGCGCCCCAACAAGTTGGAAACTTTCGCGAAGATTCGTCAACCGGCGCCAACGTTATTTCAAATAGAATGTCGCGGATTTCCTATGGATAATAGGTTTTAACTATAACTATCTACTGGCGACCGCCAGTAGATAATATATATATATATATATATATATACTGTATTATATACTTACCTCAGTTTGTAACAACAACCCGGGTGCATTATGGACATTGTAGGTTTGCACCGGGTCATGTGACCATTGTGGTTTAAAAAGTGCAAGTTCACCTTACCTGTGAGCAAGGCCAGAAATAACGGCCGAAACGCGTAAGGAGATGTCCTGCTACCCATGCAATGCAATAAAGCCAGTGATTTCTACGTTGGGCTTCACTTCTTTGTGTGCTTTTGGTGTTCCAATTCACGGGTCGCTCCATGCCCGTGTCCGTGAAGCCGCCCTGCAGGGATGGGGGCCCCTTTCTTGGAGCACTTTTCCTTGGATTTAAATAAGGGAGCATGTCCCGCGCGCCATCATGCAGACGAAAGGACTTCCAAGGTATTTCTGCATGACAGTGCAAAAGGGAGCAAAAGAGGAGGCAAGTCTCCTTTTGCCAATTTGGATTTCATGGCATTGCGTTTTCAGACTTGGTGATATGTTATGCAGTACATCAGGAGGATTTTAAACATTTAAGGTGAACATTGCAAGAATACGTGACACTTTATTTTTAAAGATTACAGTGCACTCGGTTTTCCAGATTTAGGCACTGGCCAATGATGTCAGCAGACTGTGGTTATTTGACGCTAGTAAGCTGTATTATATACTTACCTTAGTTTGTAACAACAACCCGGGTTCATTATGGACATTGTAGGTTTGCACCGGGTCATGTGACCATTGTGGTTTAAAAAGTGCAAGTTCACCTAATGAAAGATTCACCTCACCTGTGAGCAAGGCCAGAAATAACGGCCGAAATGCGTAAGGAGATGTCCTGCTACCCATGCAATGCAATAAAGCCAGTGATTTCTACGTTGGGCTTCACTTCTTTGTGTGCTTTTGGTGTTCCAATTCACGGGTCGCTCCATGCCCGTGTCCCTGAATCCACCCTGCAGGGATGGGGGCCCCTTTCTTGGAGAACTTTTCCTTGGAGATATATATATATATATATATATATATATATATATATATATATATATATATATATATATCTACTGGCGGTCGCCAGTAGATAGTTATAGTTACAACCTATTATCCATAGGAAATCCGCGACATTCTATTTGAAATAACTCTCTTGCCGGTTGACGTATCTTCGCAAAATTTTCAAACTTTATGGCCCGCTCCGGTCCGCTCCTACCCTGAAAGTCTCGGGGATTCGTCAAGCGGGGGCCGAGAAAAAGGGGGGTCCCAAAACGCGTTTCCCCATGCAATTTTCCATAGGAAACTTTAGACACGGCTACAGCTCGAATCTGCTGAACGGAATTACACCAAATTTGGCAAAGAGGTAGTTCTTGGTTCAGAAAGAACCCTTTTGTTAAATGGTGTAAATCCGCTCAGTAGTTGCTGAGAAAATCAAAAGTAAAAAGATAGTGATATCTAGGGCCGCGGATCCTCCCGAGCACGAGCTGCATGTTAATTGGCTGTCAGCTGGCTGTCAACATTCCGATTCAGGAAATGTTGGCAGCCATTTTGTCCCTCAGAACCGAGGGACAGAAACAAGTGCGCAAAGCGCACAAAGGGGGCAGGGTAGAAACACCCTGACCCCTAGGTCTGCTCAGGGGTCCCACAAGGACCCCCTGGGCAAAAAATTTTTTTTTTTTTAAATCGGCAGGATGCGCTCAGGGAGCGCGAACCCTGCCGGAAAAATAATCGAAGCGCAGTCTCCCGCGCTCGATGTTAATTGGCCCCGGGTGGGCCAAGTCCCGGGAGCATGCTGGGGGGTTAATTTTATGTGTGGGGGCCTCTAGGGCCCCCAAGCCCCGGGGACCACCACCCCCGGGGCTTTATGTATAATGAAGCGGGAGGGCTCTGAGCCCTCCCGCAGCCCCGGGGACCACCACCTCCCCGGGCTTCTTTTTAAAATTAAAATCCTGTGTGGGGGCTCCAGCCCCACACGCCCGGGACCACCACCTCCCGGGGCACTAAGAAAATTAAAATGGGGGTCCGTTTTGGACCCCCAAGCCCCGGGGACCACTACCTCCCGGGGCTGTGCTGATGTAGGGAGGGGGCCGCGCGGCCCCCTCCTGGAGCCCTTGATGGCCCTGGGGACCGCCACCCCCAGGGCCGGCTCCTGCAGTGTCCCGGGGTGCCTACCCCCGGGACACTGCTGTTTGCAATGACAGGACGGGAGCCTCGCGGCTCCCGTCCTGTCATTGCAAACTTGCTTTGGATATTGGAAGACCAATATCCAAAGCCGATTGCTTTTCCACATGGGGAGCAGCATGTTAGCTGCTCCCCATGTGTAGCAATGCCGGCTCCCGTAGGACACGGGGAGCCGGCGGGACTGTGGGGGATTGGGGACCCCCACAGTCCCCAACCAGAGGCCAGGCCCCGGGGGATGGGGTCCCCGGGGCCATAAGTGGCCAGGAGGGGGGCCACGCAGCCCCCTCCCCAAAGGAAAAAAACAAAAAAGTGTAAGGCCGGCCCCGGGGATGGGGTCCCCGGGGCCTTAAATGGCCTGAGGAGGGGGCCACGCAGCCCCCTCCAAATAAGAAAAAAGAGGCCATGCCCCGGGGATGGGGTCCCCGGGGCCAATACAGGCCCAGGGAAGGGGGCCACGCGGCCCCTTCCCCGTTTTTTTTATTTTATTTTAATAAAAAAAGGGGTAAGGCCCTGGGGGATGGGGTCCCCAGGGCCTAAAAATAGGAAAAAGGAAGGGGGCTACACAGCCCCCCTTCAGGGGGAAAAAACAAAAAAACGATCGGGCCCGCAGGCCCCGCCCCTTCCTTCACCACTCTGCAAACGCGCCCTGGCGCGTTTGCAGAGGGGGAACGAATTCACCTTGAATACTGGGGTCCCTGGGGCCAACTAGCCCACCAGGAACCTCCAGTATGCGCCAGGGGGCTGCCTTGCAGAGAGGTGTACAGAGGCCACGCCCCTTTTACACCTCTCTGCAACGCAGCACTGTGGCGCTTTTTGGAGGTATATGGTGGGCTAGTTGCACCCCAGGGACCCTCAGGATTCAAGGAGTTAATCCCCGACTTTGCACAGTGGTGAAGGGAGGGGCGGGGCTTCAGGTGACATGTGTGCAAACAGGCCCCGTGGCTCATTTTAAGATGGGGAATTAAATCCCCTTCAATCCTGAGGGTCCCTGGGGGCCAACTAGCCCAACAGGTACGCCCAGAAAGCGCCACAGAGCTGCGTTGCAGAGAGGTGTAAAAGGGTGTGGCCTCTGTACATGTCTCTGCAACGCAGCCCCTGGCGCATACTGGAGGTTCCTGGTGGGCTAGTTGGCCCGTAGGGACCCTCATGATTCAAGGGGACTTAATCCCCAACTTAAAACGCGCCACGGGGCGCGTTTGCACAGATGTTACCTCAGGCCCCGCCCTCCCTTCACCATTGTGCAAATATTCCTCTAAAATCAGCCGAAATCCGAATTCTGATTTACTCACCTGTTATCAGGAGAGACCTCAGTGCTGCATCTTTCAGCCCAGTACTGGTCCTGAAAAGTAATTTTAACCGTACTTACCGGTAACTTGAATTTCCTTCATAGGCTAACATTGACTGGTTTCACTTGTAAATTCTTCTAAGTGTGGAGTTTTGGAACTTTAAAATATTCCTCTAAAATCAGCCGAAATACGAATTCCGATTTACTCACCTGTTATCAGGAGAGACCTCAGTGCTGCATCTTTCAGCCCAGTACTGATCCTCAAAAGTAATTTTAACCGTACTTACCGGTAACTTGAATTTCCTTCCATAGGATATCATTGGCTGCTTTTTGCTGAAAAAGTTTCTAAGTGTTGATTTTTGAAACATACAAATATTCCTCTAAAATCAGCCGAAATACGAATTCCGATTTACTCACCTGTTATCAGGAGAGACCTCAGTGCTGCATCTTTCAGCCCAGTACTGGTCCTGAAAAGTAATTTTAATCGTACTTACCAGTAACTTGAATTTCCTTCCATAGGCTAACATTGACTGGTTTCACTTGGAAATTCTTCTAAGTGTGGAGTTTTGGAACTTTAAAATATTCCTCTAAAATCAGCCGAAATACGAATTCCGATTTACTCACCTGTTATCAGGAGAGACCTCAGTGCTGCATCTTTCAGCCCAGTACTGATCCTGAAAAGTAATTTTAACCGTACTTACCAGTAACTTGAATTTCCTTCATAGGCTAACATTGACTGGTTTCACTTGGAAATTCTTCTAAGTGTGGAGTTTTGGAACGTTAAAATATTCCTCTAAAATCAGCCGAAATACGAATTCCGATTTACTCACCTGTTATCAGGAGAGACCTCAGTGCTGCATCTTTCAGCCCAGTACTGATCCTCAAAAGTAATTTTAACCGTACTTACCGGTAACTTGAATTTCCTTCATAGGCTAACATTGACTGGTTTCACTTGGAAATTCTTCTAAGTGTGGAGTTTTGGAACTTTAAAATATTCCTCTAAAATCAGCTGAAATACGAATTCCGATTTACTCACCTGTTATCAGGAGAGACCTCAGTGCTGCATCTTTCAGCCCAGTACTGATCCTGAAAAGTAATTTTAACCGTACTTACCGGTAACTTGAATTTCCTTCATAGGCTAACATTGACTGGTTTCACTTGGAAATTCTTCTAAGTGTGGAGTTTTGGAACTTTAAAATATTCCTCTAAAATCAGCCGAAATACGAATTCCGATTTACTCACCTGTTATCAGGAGAGAACCCAGTGCTGCATCTTTTAGCCCAGTACTGATCCTCAAAAGTAATTTTAACCGTACTTACCAGTAACTTTAATTTCCTTCCTTAGGATATCATTGCCTGCTTTTTGCTGAAAAAGTTTCTAAGTGTTGATTTTTGAAACATACAAATATTCCTCTAAAATCAGCCGAAATCCGAATTCTGATTTACTCACCTGTTATCAGGAGAGACCTCAGTGCTGCATCTTTCAGCCCAGTACTGGTCCTGAAAAGTAATTTTAACCGTACTTACCAGTAACTTGAATTTCCTTCCATAGGCTAACATTGACTGGTTTCACTTGGAAATTCTTCTAAGTGTGGAGTTTTGGAACTTTAAAATATTCCTCTAAAATCAGCCGAAATACGAATTCCGATTTACTCACCTGTTATCAGGAGAGACCTCAGTGCTGCATCTTTCAGCCCAGTACTGATCCTCAAAAGTAATTTTAACCGTACTTACCAGTAACTTGAATTTCCTTCCATAGGATATCATTGCCTGCTTTTTGCTGAAAAAGTTTCTAAGTGTTGATTTTTGAAACATACAAATATTCCTCTAAAATCAGCCGAAATACGAATTCCGATTTACTCACCTGTTATCAGGAGAGACCTAAGTGATGCATCTTTCAGCCCAGTACTGGTCCTCAAAAGTAATTTTAACCGTACTTACCGGTAACTTGAATTTCCTTCATAGGCTAACATTGACTGGTTTCACTTGGAAATTCTTCTAAGTGTGGAGTTTTGGAACTTTAAAATATTCCTCTAAAATAAGCCGAAATACGAATTCCGATTTACTAACCTGTTATCAGGAGAGACCTCAGTGCTGCATCTTTCAGCCCAGTACTGATCCTGAAAAGTAATTTTAACCGTACTTACCAGTAACTTGAATTTCCTTCCATAGGATATCATTGTCTGGTTTTCAGCAGAAAAGTTTCAAAGTGTCGATTTTCACAAACTACAAATATTCCTAAAAATCGCCTGTATGACTTAAACGCATTCTTTCAACTGTTTACAGGAGATGCACCAGTGCTGGATCCAGGATCCAACACTGAGTAAGAAAAAGTAACGATAACAGTTTTTAACTTCTAAGTGAATTTCCTTCCATAGGATAACATTGGTGATTCTATGAGAAAAAGTTTCTAAGTGTGAACTTTTAAAGTACAATAATATTCCTTAAAAATCACGACTGTAACCAAAACGCTTTTACTCAACTGTTTACAGGAGATGTCCCAGGACTGAATCTAGGATCCAGTAATGTGGTTAGAAAAGTAATCCATAAAGTAACTAATTGCATTTAACTAGAAATTCACATTGAGCTGAATGTTGCATTGTGTTTGAAAATGTGTTGCCCATTGCAACAACTGTAACTACTGTACTTAAAAGTCTATTGCCTATGTGCAAAGTAATTAAACTAAAGTATTTCATTCTAAGAAAGTATTTTTTGTAATGTAATGTATAATGTAATTACAATGTAATTTAAAAATAAAATATGTAAAAAAATTGTTTCTAAAAAATTTGGAAATCAGTATGAAAAAAATTTATATAACAATTAATACATTTAAAAATTGTCATTTACAAATCCTTTGAAATTCACTGAAAAACTGTAGGTTTCAGACATGTTATAGTTACAAATTAGCATTTAAAAAACCTTTGAAATTCACTGAAAAACCATAGGTTTCAGGGACGTTATAGTTACAAATTAGCATTTAAAAACCTTTGAAATTCACTGAAAAAACCATAGGTTTTAGGGACAGTTATAGTTAGTTGGACATTGCACTCGTACAAAACCCGTGAAATTCCCCCGTTATAGTTAGTCCAGCTAACTATAACTCGCGCCCCCGCAATGCACTGCTGATGACGTCACATATTACATCACTCATGACATGGTCAGTGACATCACTGATGACATCACTGATGACATCTCAAATGACATCACTGATGACATCATCCACGTGATAATCTGATGCACCTCCTCACACCCTAATATAACCTTTGATACACCCACTCTAAATTACAGACTGCCATTCACAAAACCATAGACACTCCAACACCGATAACTACATACCCACTCACTGATTCTTAGGTCTACGCACACATCCACTCACTCACCCGTACAGTCACTCATACTTACGGTCACTCAGTACAGGACTATCATATGCACTCATACTCCTATATAGACACTCAAACACCGCCACTCATCCATAGAGGTACTCACACACCTAGTCAGTCATGCAAATAATTAAACACACTACCATTTACTCACCTATACAGTTATACACACACCAGCTCACTTACTCATACAAATAGTAGCACATTCTTACGCTCTTATACAATCACTGATACAAGCACACACTCATCCATACAGCCACTATCACAATCACTCACTCTCGCTTATAGCTATTTATATACTCCAACACACATATATACTGCCTTTCACATATGTAGTTACTCACACATGTACCACTGGGACATACATTCACTCACTAACACACTCTTACACACACTTACCCACCCATACAGTCTATCACAGTTGCACTCTTGAAACCATCCACCCAGTGAATCACCCACTCACACATCTATGCACAGTCGCACACACCCCATCCACACAAACACTCAGGCACCCATACAGATACTCAGACAAGCATTCAATAACTCATATAGACACTCATGTAGCTATTCACAAACACATGCAGCCACTTACACAGCAACAGACAGACGGATACAGACATTCACCCAGTTTAGTCACTAACCCATGCATTCAGTAAGATACGTTAAATCACTCACTTATAGAGTCAGTCACGCACCTACTAAATCATCCATACAGACACTTACACACCCACTCATTCTTCAATATGTCTTTTCCTATATATATTAAAAATATTTAAACTTTACAGAAACACACAGTCACTGGATGATGTCATCAGTGATGTCATCAGTGATGTCATTTGAGATGTCATCAGTGATGTCATCAGTGATGTCACTGACCATGTCATGAGTGATGTAATATGTGACGTCATCAGCAGTGCATTGCGGGGCGCGAGTTATAGTTAGCTGGACTAACTATAACGGGGGAATTTCACGGGTTTTGTACGAGTGCAATGTCCAACTAACTATAACTGTCCCTAAAACCTATGGTTTTTTCAGTGAATTTCAAAGGTTTTTTAAATGCTAATTTGTAACTATAACATGTCTGAAACCTACAGTTTTTTCAGTGAATTTCAAAGGATTTGTAAATGACAATTTTTAAATGTATTAATTGTTATATAAATTTTTTTCATACTGATTTCCAAATTTTTTAGAAACAATTTTTTTTTACATATTTTATTTTTTAAATTACATTGTAATTACATTATACATTACATTACAAAAAATACTTTCTCAGAATGAATTACTTTAGTTTAATTACTTTGCACATAGGCAATAGACTTTTAAGTACAGTAGTTACAGTTGTTGCAATGGGCAACACATTTTCAAACACAATGCAACATTCAGCTCAATGTGAATTTCTAGTTAAATGCAATTAGTTACTTTATGGATTACTTTTCTAACCACATTACTGGATCCTAGATTCAGTCCTGGGACATCTCCTGTAAACAGTTGAGTAAAAGCGTTTTGGTTACAGTCGTGATTTTTAAGGAATATTATTGTACTTTAAAAGTTCACACTTAGAAACTTTTTCTCATAGAATCACCAATGTTATCCTTTGGAAGGAAATTCACTTAGAAGTTAAAAACTGTTATCGTTACTTTTTCTTACTCAGTGTTGGATCCTGGATCCAGCACTGGTGCATCTCCTGTAAACAGTTGAAAGAATGCGTTTAAGTCATACAGGCGATTTTTTAGGAATATTTGTAGTTTGTGAAAATCGACACTTTGAAACTTTTCTGCTGAAAACCAGACAATGGATATCCTATGGAAGGAAATTCAAGTTACTGGTAAGTACGATTAAAATTACTTTTCAGGATCAGTACTGGGCTGAAAGATGCAGCACTGAGGTCTCTCCTGATAACAGGATGAGTAAATCGGAATTCGTATTTCGGCTGATTTTAGAGGAATATTTTAAAGTTCCAAAACTCCACACTTAGAAGAATTTCCAAGTGAAACCAGTCAATGTTAGCCTATGAAGGAAATTCAAGTTACTGGTAAGTACGGTTAAAATTACTTTTGAGGACCAGTACTGGGCTGAAAGATGCATCACTGAGGTCTCTCCTGATAACAGGTGAGTAAATCGGAATTCGTATTTCGGCTGATTTTAGAGGAATATGTGTATGTTTCAAAAATCAACACTTAGAAACTTTTTCAGCAAAAGCAGGCAATGATATCCTATGGAAGGAAATTCAAGTTACTGGTAAGTACGGTTAAAATTACTTTTGAGGATCAGTACTGGGCTGAAAGATGCAGCACTGAGGTCTCTCCTGATAACAGGTGAGTAAATCGGAATTCGTATTTCGGCTGATTTTAGAGGAATATTTTAAAGTTCCAAAACTCCACACTTAGAAGAATTTCCAAGTGAAACCAGTCAATGTTAGCCTATGGAAGGAAATTCAAGTTACTGGTAAGTACGGTTAAAATTACTTTTCAGGACCAGTACTGAGCTGAAAGATGCAGCACTGAGGTCTCTCCTGATAACAGGTGAGTAAATCAGAATTCGTTTTTCGGCTGATTTTAGAGGAATATTTTAAAGTTCCAAAACACCACACTTAGAAGAATTTCCAAGTGAAACCAGTCAATGTTAGCCTATGAAGGAAATTCAAGTTACCGGTAAGTACGGTTAAAATTACTTTTGAGGATCAGTACTGGGCTGAAAGATGCAGCACTGAGGTCTCTCCTGATAACAGGTGAGTAAATCGGAATTCGTATTTCGGCTGATTTTAGAGGAATATTTTAAAGTTCCAAAACTCCACACTTAGAAGAATTTCCAAGTGAAACCAGTCAATGTTAGCCTATGGAAGGAAATTCAAGTTACTGGTAAGTACGGTTAAAATTACTTTTCAGGACCAGTACTGGGCTGAAAGATGCAGCACTGAGGTCTCTCCTGATAACAGGTGAGTAAATCAGAATTCGGATTTCGGCTGATTTTAGAGGAATATTTGTAATGTTTCAAAAATCAACACTTAGAAGACATTTTCAGCAAAAAGCAGGCAATGATATCCTAAGGAAGGAAATTCAAGTTACTGGTAAGTACGGTTAAAATTACTTTTGAGGATCAGTACTGGGCTGAAAGATGCAGCACTGAGGTCTCTCCTGATAACAGGTGAGTAAATCGGAATTCGTATTTCGGCTGATTTTAGAGGAATATTTTAAAGTTCCAAAACTCCACACTTAGAAGAATTTCCAAGTGAAACCAGTCAATGTTAGCCTATGAAGGAAATTCAAGTTACCGGTAAGTACGGTTAAAATTACTTTTCAGGATCAGTACTGGGCTGAAAGATGCAGCACTGAGGTCTCTCCTGATAACAGGTGAGTAAATCGGAATTCGTATTTCAGCTGATTTTAGAGGAATATTTTAATGTTCCAAAACTCCACACTTAGAAGAATTTCCAAGTGAAACCAGTCAATGTTAGCCTATGAAGGAAATTCAAGTTACCGGTAAGTACGGTTAAAATTACTTTTGAGGATCAGTACTGGGCTGAAAGATGCAGCACTGAGGTCTCTCCTGATAACAGGTGAGTAAATCGGAATTCGTATTTCGGCTGATTTTAGAGGAATATTTTAAAGTTCCAAAACTCCACACTTAGAAGAATTTCCAAGTGAAACCAATCAATGTTAGCCTATGAAGGAAATTCAAGTTACCGGTAAGTACGGTTAAAATTACTTTTGAGGATCAGTACTGGGCTGAAAGATGCAGCACTGAGGTCTCTCCTGATAACAGGTGAGTAAATCGGAATTCGTATTTCGGCTGATTTTAGAGGAATATTTTAAAGTTCCAAAACTCCACACTTAGAAGAATTTCCAAGTGAAACCAGTCAATGTTAGCCTATGGAAGGAAATTCAAGTTACTGGTAAGTACGGTTAAAATTACTTTTCAGGACCAGTACTGGGCTGAAAGATGCAGCACTGAGGTCTCTCCTGATAACAGGTGAGTAAATCAGAATTCGGATTTCGGCTGATTTTAGAGGAATATTTGTATGTTTCAAAAATCAACACTTAGAAACTTTTTCAGCAAAAAGCAGGCAATGATATCCTATGGAAGGAAATTCAAGTTACTGGTAAGTACGGTTAAAATTACTTTTGAGGATCAGTACTGGGCTGAAAGATGCAGCACTGAGGTCTCTCCTGATAACAGGTGAGTAAATCGGAATTCATATTTTGGCTGATTTTAGAGGAATATTTTAAAGTTCCAAAACTCCACACTTAGAAGAATTTCCAAGTGAAACCAGTCAATGTTAGCCTATGGAAGGAAATTCAAGTTACTGGTAAGTACGGTTAAAATCACTTTTCAGGATTAGTACTGGGCTGAAAGATGCAGCACTGAGGTCTCTCCTGATAACAGGTGAGTAAATCAGAATTCGTATTTCGGCTGATTTTAGAGGAATATTTGCACAATGGTGAAGGGAGGGGGCGGGGCCTGAGGTGACATCTGTGCAAACGCGCCCCATGGCGCGTTTTAAGTTGGGGGATTAAGTCCCCTTGAATCATGAGGGTCCCTACGGGCCAACTAGCCCACCAGGAACCTCCAGTATGCGCCAGGGGCTGCGTTGCAGAGACATTTACAGAGGCCACACCCCTTTTACACCTCTCTGCAACGCAGCTCTGTGGCGCTTTCTGGACGTACCTGTTGGGCTAGTTGGCCCCCAGGGACCCTCAGGATTGAAGAGGATTTAATTCCCCATCTTAAAACGCGCCACGGGGCCTGTTTGCACACATGTCACCTGAAGCCCCGCCCCCTCCCTTCACCACTGTGCAAACGCGCCCCGTGGCGCGTTTTAAGTCGGGGGATTAACTCCCCTTGAATCCTGAGGGTCCCTGGGGTGCAACTAGCCCACCATATACCTCCAAAAAGCGCCATAGAGCTGCGTTGCAGAGAGGTGTAAAACGGGGCGTGGCCTCTGTACACCTCTCTGCAAGGCAGCCCCCTGGCGCATACTGGAGGTTCCTGGTGGGCTAGTTGGCCCCCAGGGACCCCCAGTATTCAAGGGGAATTCGTTCCCCCTCTGCAAACGCGCCAGGGGGCGCGTTTGCAGAGTGGTGAAGGAAGGGGGCGGGGCCTACGGGACCGATCGTTTTTTTTTTGTTTTGTTTTTTTTCCCCCCTGAAGGGGGGCTGTGTGGCCCCCCTTCCTTTTTCCTATTTTTAGGCCCTGGGGACCCCATCCCCCAGGGCCTTTCCCCTTTTTTTAAAATTAAAATATAAAAAAAAAAACGGGAAGGGGGCCGCGTGGCCCCCCTTCCCTGGGCCTGTATTGGCCCCGGGGACCCCATCCCCGGGGCATGGCCTCTTTTTTTTATTTGGAGGGGGGCTGCGTGGCCCCCTCCTCAGGCCATTTAAGGCCCCGGGGACCCCATCCCCCGGGGCCGGCCTTGCACTTTTTTGTTATTTTTTTTATTTTTGTTACTTTGGGGAGGGGGGCTGCGTGGCCCCCCTCTGTGGCCTCTTATGGCCCCGGGGACCCCATCCCCCGGGCCTGGCCTCTCGTTGGGGACTGTGGGGGGTCCCCAAACCCCCACAGTCCCGCCGGCTCCCCGTGTCCTACGGGAGCCGGCATTGCTTTACACATGGGGAGCAGCTAAGATGCAGCTCCCCGTGTGGAAAGCTGTCGGCTTTGGATATTGGAAGAGAGAGCAGGTTTCCTGCCTCTCTTCCAATATCCAAAGCAAGTTTGCAATGACAGGACGGGAGCCGCGAGGCTCCCGTCCTGTCATTGCAAACAGCAGTGTCCCGGGGGTAGGCACCCCGGGACACTGCAGGAGCCGGCCCTGGGGGGTGGTGGTCCCCAGGGCCATCAAGGGCTCCAGGAGGGGGCCGTGCGGCCCCCTCCCTACATTTTGAAAGCCCCGGGGAGGTGGTGGTCCCCGGGGCTCTGGGGGTCCAAAACGGACCCCCATTTTAATTTTTCTTAGTGCCCCGGGGAGGTGGTGGTCCCCGGGCGTGTGGGGGCTGGAGCCCCCCACACAGGTTTTTTAAAATAAAAAGAAGCCCCGGGGAGGTGGCGGTCCTCGGGGCTGCGGTAGGGCTCAGAGCCCTCCCGCACCATTATACATAAAGCCCCAGGGGGTGGTGGTCCCTGGGGCTTGGGGGGCCCTTAGAGGCCCCCACACATAAAATTAACCCCCCAGCATGCCCCCGGGACTTGGCCCACCCGGGGGCCAATTAACATCGAAGCGCGGGAGACCGCGCTTCGATTTTCTGGGCAGGGTTCGCGCTCCCTAAGCGCATCCTGCCGATTTAAAAAAAAAAATAATAATTTTTTGCCCAGGGGGTCCTTGTGGGACCCCTGAGCAGACCTAGGAGGTCAGGGTGTTTCTACCCTGCTCCCTTTGTGCGCTTTGCGCACTTGTTTCTGTCCCTCGGTTCTACCGAGGATAAAATGGCTGCCAACACTTCCTGGTTTGGAGTGTTGACAGCCAATTAACATAAAGCTCGTGCTCGGGAGGATCCGCGGCCCTAGATATCACTATCTTTTTACTTTTGATTTTCTCAGCAACTACTGAACGGATTTACACCATTTAACAAAAGGGTTCTTTCTGAACCAAGAACTACCTCTTTGCCAAATTTGGTGTAATTCCGTTCAGCAGTTCGGGCTGTAGCCGTGTCTAAAGTTTCCTATGGAAAATTGCATCGGGAAAACGCGTTTTGGGACCCCCCTTTTTCTCGGCCCCCGCTTGACGAATCCCCCGAGACTTTCAGGGTAGGAGCGGACCGGAGCGGGCCATAAAGTTTGAAAATTTTGTGAAGATACGTCAACCGGCAAGAGAGTTATTTCAAATAGAATGTCGCGTATTTCCTATGGATAATAGGTTGTAACTATAACTATCTACTGGCGACCGCCAGTAGATAATATATATATATATATATATATATATATATATATATATATATATATATATATATATATATTCACTGAAAAAACCATAGGTTTTAGGGACAGTTATAGTTAGTTGGACATTGCACTCGTACAAAACCAGTGAAATTCCCCGTTATAGTTAGTCCAGCTAACTATAACTCGCGCCCCGCAATGCACTGCTGATGACGTCACATATTACATCACTCATGACATGGTCAGTGACATCACTGATGACATCACTGATGACATCTCAAATGACATCACTGATGACATCACTGATGACATCATCCAGTGACTGTGTGTTTCTGTAAAGTTTAAATATTTTTAATATATATAGGAAAAGACGTATTGAAGAATGAGTGGGTGTGTAAGTGTCTGTATGGATGATTTAGTAGGTGCGTGACTGACTCTATAAGTGAGTGATTTAACGTATCTTACTGAATGCATGGGTTAGTGACTAAACTGGGTGAATGTCTGTATCCGTCTGTCTGTTGCTGTGTAAGTGGCTGCATGTGTTTGTGAATAGCTACATGAGTGTCTATATGAGTTATTGAATGCTTGTCTGAGTATCTGTATGGGTGCCTGAGTGTTTGTGTGGGAGGGGTGTGTGCAACTCTGTGCATAGATGTGTGAGTGGGTGATTCACTGGGTGGATGGTTTCAAGAGTGCAACTGTGATAGACTGTATGGGTGGGTAAGTGTGTGTAAGAGTGTGTTAGTGAGTGAATGTATGTCCCAGTGGTACATGTGTGAGTAACTACATATGTGAAAGGCAGTATATATGTGTGTTGGAGTATATAAATAGCTATAAGTGAGAGTGAGTGATTGTGATAGTGGCTGTATGGATGAGTGTGTCCTTGTATCAGTGATTGTATAAGAGCGTAAGAATGTGCTACTATTTGTATGAGTAAGTGAGCTGGTGTGTGTATAACTGTATAGGTGAGTAAATGGTAGTGTGTTTAATTATTTGCATGACTGACTAGGTGTGTGAGTACCTCTATGGATGAGTGGCGGTGTTTGAGTGTCTATATAGGAGTATGAGTGCATATGATAGTCCTGTACTGAGTGACCGTAAGTATGAGTGACTGTACGGGTGAGTGAGTGGATGTGTGCGTAGACCTAAGAATCAGTGAGTGGGTATGTAGTTATTGGTGTTGGAGTGTCTATGGTTTTGCGAATGGCAGTCTGTAATTTAGAGTGGGTGTATCAAAGGTTATATTAGAGTGTGAGGAGGTGCATCAGATTATCACGTGGATGATGTCATCAGTGATGTCATTTGAGATGTCATCAGTGATGTCATCAGTGATGTCACTGACCATGTCATGAGTGATGTAATATGTGACGTCATCAGCAGTGCATTGCGGGGCGCGAGTTATAGTTAGCTGGACTAACTATAACGGGGGAATTTCTACGGGTTTTGTACGAGTGCAATGTCCAACTAACTATAACTGTCCCTAAAACCTATGGTTTTTTCAGTGAATTTCAAAGGTTTTTTAAATGCTAATTTGTAACTATAACGTCCCTGAAACCTATGGTTTTTTCAGTGAATTTCAAAGGTTTTTTAAATGCTAATTTGTAACTATAACATGTCTGAAACCTACAGTTTTTTCAGTGAATTTCAAAGGTTTTGTAAATGACAATTTTTAAATGTATTAATTGTTATATAAATTTTTTTCATACTGATTTCCAAATTTTTTAGAAACAATTTTTTTTACATATTTTATTTTTTAAATTACATTGTAATTACATTATACATTACATTACAAAAAATACTTTCTCAGAATGAATTACTTTAGTTTAATTACTTTGCACATAGGCAATAGACTTTTAAGTACAGTAGTTACAGTTGTTGCAATAGGCAACACATTTTCAAACACAATGCAACATTCAGCTCAATGTGAATTTCTAGTTAAATGCAATTAGTTACTTTATGGATTACTTTTCTAACCACATTACTGGATCCTAGATTCAGTCCTGGGACATCTCCTGTAAACAGTTGAGTAAAAGCGTTTTGGTTACAGTCGTGATTTTTAAGGAATATTATTGTACTTTAAAAGTTCACACTTAGAAACTTTTTCTCATAGAATCACCAATGTTATCCTATGGAAGGAAATTCACTTAGAAGTTAAAAACTGTTATCGTTACTTTTTCTTACTCAGTGTTGGATCCTGGATCCAGCACTGGTGCATCTCCTGTAAACAGTTGAAAGAATGCGTTTAAGTCATACAGGCGATTTTTTAGGAATATTTGTAGTTTGTGAAAATCGACACTTTGAAACTTTTCTGCTGAAAACCAGACAATGGATTCCTATGGAAGGAAATTCAAGTTACTGGTAAGTACGGTTAAAATTACTTTTGAGGATCAGTACAGGGCTGAAAGATGCAGCACTGAGGTCTCTCCTGATAACAGGTGAGTAAATCGGAATTCGTATTTCGGCTGATTTTAGAGGACAATTTTAAAGTTCCAAAACTCCACACTTAGAAGAATTTCCAAGTGAAACCAGTCAATGTTAGCCTATGGAAGGAAATTCAAGTTACTGGTAAGTACGATTAAAATTACTTTTCAGGACCAGTACTGGGCTGAAAGATGCAGCACTGAGGTCTCTCCTGATAACAGGTGAGTAAATCAGAATTCGGATTTCGGCTGATTTTAGAGGAATATTTGTATGTTTCAAAAATCAACACTTAGAAACTTTTTCAGCAAAAAGCAGGCAATGATATGCTATGGAAGGAAATTCAAGTTACTGGTAAGTACGGTTAAAATTACTTTTGAGGATCAGTACTGGGCTGAAAGATGCAGCACTGAGGTCTCTCCTGATAACAGGTGAGTAAATCGGAATTCGTATTTCGGCTGATTTTAGAGGAATATTTTAAAGTTCCAAAACTCCACACTTAGAAGAATTTCCAAGTAAAACCAGTCAATGTTAGCCCATGAAGGAAATTCAAGTTACCGGTAAGTACGGTTAAAATTACTTTTCAGGACCAGTACTGGGCTGAAAGATGCAGCACTGAGGTCTCTCCTGATAACAGGTGAGTAAATCAGAATTCGTATTTCAGCTGATTTTAGAGGAATATTTGTATGTTTCAAAAATCAACACTTAGAAACTTTTTCAGCAAAAAGCAGGCAATGATATCCTATGGAAGGAAATTCAAGTTACTGGTAAGTACGGTTAAAATTACTTTTGAGGTTCAGTACTGGGCTGACAGATGCAGCACTGAGGTCTCTCCTGATAACAGGTGAGTAAATCGGAATTAGTATTTCGGCTGATTTTAGAGGAATATTTTAAAGTTCCAAAACTCCACACTTAGAAGAATTTCCAAGTGAAACCAGTCAATGTTAGCCTATGAAGGAAATTCAAGTTACCGGTAAGTACGGTTAAAATTACTTTTGAGGATCAGTACTGGGCTGAAAGATGCAGCACTGAGGTCTCTCCTGATAACAGGTGAGTAAATTGGAATTCGTATTTCGGCTGATTTTAGAGGAATATTTGCACAATGGTGAAGGGAGGGGCGGGGCCTGAGGTGGCATCTGTGCAAACGCGCCCCGTGGCGCGTTTTAAGTTGGGGGATTAAGTCCCCTTGAATCATGAGGGTCCCTACGGGCCAACTAGCCCACCAGGAACCTCCAGTATGCGCCAGGGGGCTGCGTTGCAGAGACATGTACAGAGGCCACACCCCTTTTTACACCTCTCTGCAACGCAGCTCTGTGGCGCTTTCTGGACGTACCTGTTGGGCTGGGGGGGCGTTTGCAGAGTGGTGAAGGAAGGGGGCGGGGCCTGCGGGCCCGATCGCTTTTTTTTTCCCCTGAAGGGTGGCCGTGTGGCCCCCCTTCCTTTTTCCTATTTTTAGGCCCCGGGGACCCCATCCCCGGGCCTGGCTCTCGTTGGGGACTGTGGGGGTCCCCAAATCCCCACAGTCCCGCCGGCTCCCCGTGTCCTACGGGAGCCGGCACATGCTTTTACACATGGGGAGCAGCTAACATGCTGCTCCCCATGTGGAAAGCAATCGGCTTTGGATATTGGAAGAGAGAGCAGGTTTCCTGCTCTCTCTTCCAATATCCAAAGCAAGTTTGCAATGACAGCATGGGAGCCGCGAGGCTCCCGTCCTGTCCTTGCAAACAGCAGTGTCCCGGGGTAGGCACCCCGGGACACTGCAGGAGCCGGCCCTGGGGGTGGCGGTCCCCAGGGCCATCAAGGGCTCCAGGAGTGGGGCCGCGCGGCCCCCTCCCTACACCGAGAAAGCCCCGGGAGGTGGTGGTCCCCGGGGCTCCAAAACGGACCCCCATTTTCATTTTTCTTAGTGCCCCGGGAGGTGGTGGTCTCGGGCGTGTGGGGGCTGGAGCCCCCCACACAGGTTTTTAAATATAAAAAAAAGCCCCGGGAGGTGGTGGTCCTCGGGGCTGCGGGAGGGCTCAGAGCCCTCCCGCACCATTATCCATAAAGCCCCGGGGGTGGTGGTCCCCGGGCTTGGGGGCCCTTAGAGGCCCCCACACATAAAATTAACCCCCCAGCATGCCCCCGGGACTTGGCCCACCCGGGGCCACTACATCGAAGCGCGGGAGACCGCGCTCGATTTTTTTTTTTCGGCAGGGTTTGCACTCCCTGAGCGCATCCTGCCGATTTAAAAAAAAAAAAAAATTTTTTTTTGCCCAGGGGTCCTTGTGGGACCCCCTGAGCAGACCTAAGGGGTCAGGGTGTTTCTACCCTGCCCCTTTGTGCGCTTTGTGCACTTGTTTCTGTCCCTCGGTTCTACCGAGGGACAAAATGGCTGCCAACACTTCCTGATTTGGAGTGTTGACAGCCAATTAACATAAAGCTCGTGCTCGGGAGGATCCGCGGCCCTAGATATACCTATCTTTTTTCTTTTGATTTTCTCAGCAACTACTGAACGGATTTACACCATTTAACAAAAGGGTTCTTTCTGAACCAAGAACTACCTCTTTGCCAAATTTGGTGTAATTCCGTTCAGCAGTTCGGGCTGTAGCCGTGTCTAAAGTTTCCTATGGAAAATTGCATGGGGAAAACGCGTTTTGGGACCACCCTTTTTCTCGGCCCCCGCTTGACGAATCCCCCGAGACTTTCAGGGTAGGAGCGGACCGGAGCGGGCCACAAAGTTTGAAAATTTTGCGAAGATACGTCAACCGGCAAGAGAGTTATTTCAAATAGAATGTCGCGGATTTCCTATGGATAATAGGTTGTAACTATAACTATCTACTGGCGACCGCCAGTAGATAATATATATATATATATCCATCAACAAAAGGTTTCCCTGCTTGAGAATGCCAATACAGTGAGAGGTATATCCTTTCTTTATTGCAGGTAAGTAAAAACAGCGAAGTTACTCCTCCAAGTCAAAAGCGCTAAACGTGCTTCGGGCCAACTGCCCTTGATCACTGGTATCAACACAAAGCCCCACAGCTGCTCATATTTAATGTCATTGACTCCACCCTCAAAAAACAGTGCATTCTGGGCAAAGGAGTTCATTACCATAGTGGGATTCTTCTCCATAGTGGTAGCAGACGGTTCTGTGTCAAAGAACTGTATTCCCCATAATGGGCTGGCATGGAGGAGAAACCGCATTGTTCCGCACAGTATCCATGCCCACAACAGCTGAAACCTTCAACTCCACGGAACCCTTGTTAGACGGCGACGAGGAGCGCCGCATTTAAATCCATCAACAAAAGGTTTCCCTGCTTGAGAATGCCAACGCAGTGAGAGGTATATCCTTTCTTTATTGCAGGTAAGTAAAAACAGCGCGTTACTCCTCCAAGTCAAAAAAGCGCCAAACATGTTTCGGGCCAACTGCCCTTGATCACATGGCAACAACACAAAGCCCCACAGCTGCTCATATTTAATGTCATTGACTCCACCCTAAAAAAACAGTGCATTCTGGGCAAAGGAGTTCATTACCATAGTGGGATTCTTCTCCATAGTGGTAGCAGCCGGTTCTGTGTCAAAGAACTGTATTCCCCATAGTGGGCTGGCATGGAGGAGAAACCGCATTGTTCCACACAGTATCCACGCCCACAACAGCTGAAACCTCCAACTCCACAGAACCCTTGTTGGACGGGTCCGCGGCCAGCGAAGTATGCGGGGGCATTCTCGCGACGAGGAGCACCGCATTTAAATCCATCAACAAAAGGTTTCCCTGCTTGAGAATGCCAACGCAGTGAGAGGTATATCCTTTCTTTATTGCAGGTAAGTAAAAACAGCGCGTTACTCCTCCAAGTCAAAAAAGCGCCAAACATGTTTCGGGCCAACTGCCCTTGATCACTGGCATCAACACAAAGCCCCACAGCTGCTCATATTTAATGTCATTGACTCCACCCTCAAAAAACAGTGCATTCTGGGCAAAGGAGTTCATTACCATAGTGGGATTTTTCTCCATAGTGGTAGCAGCCGGTTCTGTGTCAAAGAACTGTATTCCCCATAGTGGGCTGGCATGGAGGAGAAACCGCATTGTTCCGCACAGTATCCACGCCCACAACAGCTGAAACCTCCAACTCCACGGAACCCTTGTTGGACGGGTCCGCGGCCAGCGAAGTATGCGGGGGCATTCTCGCGACGAGGAGCGCCGCATTTAAATCCATCAACAAAGGTTTCCTGCTTGAGAATGCCAACGCAGTGAGAGGTATATCCTTTCTTTATTGCAGGTAAGTAAAAACAGCGCGTTACTCCTCCAAGTCATAAAAGCGCCAAACATGTTTCGGGCCAACTGCCCTTGATCACTGGCATCAACACAAAGCCCCACAGCTGCTCATATTTAATGTCATTGACTCCACCCTCAAAAAACAGTGCATTCTGGGCAAAGGAGTTCATTACCATAGTGGGATTCTTCTCCATAGTGGTAGCAGCCGGTTCTGTGTCAAAGAACTGTATTCCCCATAGTGGGCTGGCATGGAGGAGAAACCGCATTGTTCCGCACAGTATCCACGCCCACAACAGCTGAAACCTCCAACTCCACGGAACCCTTGATGGACGGGTCCGCGGCCAGCGAAGTATGCGGGGGGCATTCTCGGGCATTCATTGACTCCACCCTCAAAAAACAGTGCATTCTGGGCAAAGGAGTTCATTACCAGTTTTTACTTACCTGCAATAAAGAAAGGATATACCTCTCACTGCTTTGGCATTCTCAAGCAGGGAAACCTTTTGTTGATGGATTTAAATGCGGCGCTCCTCGTCGCGAGAATGCCCCCCGCATACTTCGCTGGCCGTGGACCCGTCCAACAAGGGTTCCGTGGAGTTGGAGGTTTCAGCTGTTGTGGGCGTGGATACTGTGCGGAACAATGCGGTTTCTCCTCCATGCCAGCCCACTATGGGGAATACAGTTCTTTGACACAGAACCTGCTGCTACCACTATGGAGAAGAATCCCACTATGGTAATGAACTCCTTTGCCCAGAATGCACTGTTTTTTGAGGGTGGAGTCAATGACATTAAATATGAGCAGCTGTGGGGCTTTGTGTTGATGCCAGTGATCAAGGGCAGTTGGCCCGAAACATGTTTGGCGCTTTTGTGACTTGGAGGAGTAACGCGCTGTTTTTACTTACCTGCAATAAAGAAAGGATATACCTCTCACTGCGTTGGCATTCTCAAGCAGGGAAACCTTTTGTTGATGGATATATATATATATATATATATTCACTGAAAAAACCATAGGTTTCAGGGGCGTTATAGTTAGTTGGACATTTCACTCGTACAAAACCATAGAAATTCCCCCGTTATAGTTAGTTCAGCTAACTATAACTCGCGCGCCCACAATGCACTGCTGATGATGTCATATTACATCACTCATGACATGGTCAGTGACATCACTCATGACATCACTGATGACATCTCAAATGACATCACTGATGACATCACTGATGACATCATCCTTGTGATAGAGTGGCAGACCTCCTCTCACCCTAATATAACCTTTGATACACACACTCAAAAATACAAACTAACATTTTCAAAACAATGGACATATCATATGTACTCATACACCTATACATCCTGTTACACACCACCACTCATCCATAGAGTTACTCACACACATAGTCACACATGCAAACAAAGTATCAAACATCCATTTACTTGCATATACAGTTATACACACACTACCACACTTACTTCTACAGAAACTTACACATTCTTACTCTCTTAAACAATCACTTATAGAAACACCTACTTATTTGTACAGGAACTCTTCCAATCTCTCACTCTCACATATACTCACTTATATACACCAATACTCACATATACTAGTTTAAAACATATGTAGTTACTCATAAAGACACTATTGAGACAGTCATTCACTCACTAACACACCCATACACATACTCATCCACCTATACAGTCCTGCACACATGCTGTCTTCAACACATACAAACAGTGAGTCACTCATTCATGCATCTATGCACTAAGTAATACCCCCACCGAACCATACAGACACTCAGACACTCATACTGATACTCAAAAACCAACTAATAACCCATATAGACACTCATGTAGCTACTCACCAACCCATGCAGCCACTTATACACAAAGTGAGAGACTGATACAGATATTTTCATATTTAAACATTACTCACTAACCCATGTATTCACTAAGATACACTTAGTCAGTTATACAATCAATTTTACAAAAAAAAAATCATCCATTTAGACACTTATATACCCATTTATTCTTCCATCGACCTTGAGATATACATATATAAAACATATTTAATTTTCAGAAAAACACATTCACTGGTTGATGTCATCAGTGATGTCATCAGTGATGTCATGAGTGATGTCACTGACCATGTCATGAGTGATGTAATATGTGACGTCATCAGCAGTGCATAGCGGGCGCGCGAGTTATAGTTAGCTGAACTAACTATAACGGGGGAATTTCTATGGTTTTGTACTAGTGAAATGTCCAACTAACTATAACGCCCTGAAACCTATGGTTTTTTCAGTGAATTTCTAAGGTTTTTTAAATGCTAATTTCTAACTATAACGTGCCTGAAACCTATGGTTTTTTCAGTGAATTTCTAAGGTTTTTTAAATGCTAATTTCTAACTATAACGTGCCTGAAACCAATGGTTTTTTCAGTGAATATATATATATTTATTATACTATGTATACATGTGAAAATGTCTCGGTCCCCTGTTTGCCTTGGTGGCACGGAAAAAATGGGTGGAACTGACGTCAGCACGCCGACGAGGTCCTCTTATGGCTCCGATGATGTCATACGGTGTTGCGAGCGGAGCCGTGCTCGTTGACGTGGGAGAGCTAGGAAAGAATTTCCGTGGAATGCTGGTGCAGGGGATATTCACCTAAGTGTTCAGGCTAGTCCTTTGGGAGCAACTGTTTATGTTGCCACTCCAGAAACCGAAACCAGTGATCCGAGGGCAGAGGCCCTGCAGATGGCACACGAGGTGGGGTGCCCAGTCGTGTGCACCTGCGGGGCAGCAAAGTGACAAGCACCACAACCCACAAAAAAGGTAACAAGGGCACTGAATAACACAGGATCTTCTCTTTGTATCTGGCAGGAACAACGAAGTTAAAATGCCCTAGTACCAAAATGTAGAATTAGTGCTACAACGGTCTTCAAGAGGACCTGCGATGCCGCTTCTGCCTCCCGTACCCTGGAGGCGGCACATGGGTCACGCGGTACGGTCATACTGCGGTGGGACACACACTCGTTGACCTCTCATGGCACTGCTCCACACTTCAGGGAGGACGCTTTCCATTAGCTATGTTTTCTGATGACATGTCGCGCCGGCCCCGTCCAACAACAGAACTCCTTTAGATCCAAACAGACTCTTCCACTCTCTCACCGGAAGTGAAATCAGGCCACGCGGACACTTTCACAATACAACAGCCGGGAATGCACTTTTCGGTAAAAAACACATTCCTTCCTCCTAATTAATCAAATAAACGTCTCACTGTAGAACAGGGGCCAGCTTCGATCGGTAAACAGCCGTTACAACGACTTTTTACTTTGCGATACCATTACAACGCATGCATTACCACGCATGCGTTGTACATCACAAAGTCATTACTACGCATTTTTTTAGAACGCATGGTCATTTACCACGCATGCCTTTACAACGAATGTTGTTGTAAAGGTATGTATGGTAAATGACCATGCATTCTAAAAACATGTAGACAATCCATGTCGTTGTAAGTAAACAGAGGCTGTTCCGTTTCCTCACAACGACGTGCACCACCCCTCAGAGATGACGTGAAGCAGGAACCACGAGGAGAGAGGAACCATGAGGAGTGAGAGGTAAGGGGGATTGGGCATGGGGTGGGGTTTCTTTTCTAGGGTTTAGGGTAGTGCAGTGGTGTTTGGGTGGTGTAGGGGTCGTGCTGGGGGTAGTGTTTTTGGGTTTAGGGTAGTGCAGTGGTGTTTGGGTAGTGTAGGGGTCGTGCTGGGGGTAGTGTTTTAGGGTTTAGGGTAGTGCAGTAGTGTAGGGGTCGTGCTGGTGGTAGTGTTTTAGGGTTTAGGGTAGTGCAGTGGTCTATGGGTAGTGTAGGGGTCGTGCTGGGGTAGTGTTTTAGGGTTTAGGGTAGTGCAGTGGTGTTTGAGTAGTGTAGGGGTCATGCTGGTGGTAGTGTTTTAGGGTTTAGGGTAGTGCAGTGGTGTTTGTGTAGTGTAGGGGGTCATGCTGGGGGTAGTGTTTTATGGTTTAGGGTAGTGCAGTGGTGTTTGGGTAGTGTAGGGGTCGTGCTGGGGGTAGATTTAGGGTTTAGGGTAGTGCAGTGGTGTTTGGGTAGTGTAGGGAGTCGTGCTGGGGGTAGTGTTTTAGGGTTTAGTGTAGTGCAGTGGTGTTTGTGTAGTGTAGGGGTTGTGCTGGGGGTAGTGTTTTAGGGTTTATGTTAGTGCAGTGGTGTTTGGGTAGTGTAGGGGTTAGTGCTGGGGTAGTGTTTTAGGGTTTAGGGCAGTGCAGTGGTGTTTGTGTAGTGAAGGGGGTCATGCTGTGGGTAGTGTTTACGGTTTAGGGTAGTGCAGTCGTGTTTGTGTAGTGTAGTGGGTCGTGTTTTAGGGTATAGGGTAGTGCAGTGGTGTTTGTGTAGTGTGGGTGGTCATGCTGGGGGTATATTTAGGGTTTAGTGTAGTGCAGTGGTGTTTGGGTAGTGTAGGGAGTCGTGCTGGTGGTAGTGTTTTAGGGTTTAGGGTAGTGCAGTTATGTTTGGGTAGTGTAGGGTGTCGTGCTGGGGGTAGTGTTTTAGCACTTATTTTTCTTTCTACAGCACTAACCATAATTTCTATGGCAAAATGAACCCCCTCATTTTGTTCCTTTTTAAATTAAATGTTTTAAGTGTTACCAGTTTATTCCAATCAAGATGGCTTCAGGTGTGCCATACTTTTGTCATAAGTAAGACTGTTAGCGCTCTAGTTGTTCTTTAGAACACTCTGGGAAGCTGCAGTAGAACACAAAGGCATCAACCGACAGTCTGCTCCTGTTGAAATATAACAGGGAGATATTTGAGATCTCACTTAAAACATGTCCTAATTTTTCTTTCTACAGCACTAACCATAATTTCTATGACAAAATGAACCCCTCATTTTGTTCCTTTTTAAATTAAATGTTTTAAGAGTTACCAGTTTATTCCAATCAAGATGGCTTCAGGTGTGCCATAATTTTGTCATAAGTAAGACTGTTAGCGCTCTAGTTGTTCTTTAGAACACTCTGGGAAGCTGCAGTAGAACACAAAGGCATCAACTGACAGGCTGCTCCTGTTGAAATATAACAGGAAGATATTTGAGATCACACTTGAAACATGTCCTAATTTTTCTTTCTACAGCACTAACCATAATTTCTATGACAAAATGAACCCCATCATTTTGTTCCTTTTTAAATTAAATGTTTTAAGTGTTACCAGTTTATTCCAATCAAGATGGCTTCAGGTGTGCCATAATGTTGTCATAAGTAAGGCTGTTAGCACTCTAGTTGTTCTTTAGAACACTCTGGGAAGCTGCAGTAGAACACAAAGGCATCAACTGACAGGCTGCTCCTTTTGAAATATAACAGGAAGATATTTGAGATCTCACTTAAAACATGTCCTAATTTTTCTTTCTACAGCACTAACCATAATTTCTATGGCAAAATGAACCCCTCATTTTGTTCCTTTTTAAATTAAATGTTTTAAGTGTTACCATTTTATTCCAATCAAGATGGCTTCAGGTGTGCCTTAATTTTGTCATAAGTAAGACTGTTAGCGCTCTAGTTGTTCTTTAGAACACTCTGGGAAGCTGCAGTAGAACACAAAGGCATCAACTGACAGGCTGCTCCTGTTGAAATATAACAGGAAGATATTTGAGATCACACTTGAAACATGTCCTAATTTTTCTTTCTACAGCACTAACCATAATTTCTATGACAAAATGAACCCCATCATTTTGTTCCTTTTTAAATTAAATGTTTTAAATGTTACCAGTTTATTCCAATCAAGATGGCTTCAGGTGTGCCATACTTTTGTCATAAGTAAGGCTGTTAGCACTCTAGTTGTTCTTTAGAACACTCTGGGAAGCTGCAGTAGAACACAAAGGAATCAACTGACAGTCTCTGCCCTTGTTGGATGTGCATGTTTTACTGAGAATGTCAGACTTCATTCTCACATGACTGAGAAAGATAATGTGAATTTACAGAAAATATGCTCTAATTTTAGCTTCTGGAGCACCTTCCAAAACTCTATGGGACAAGCATGTGAAAATAGTTTTCTCTCAAACATGATTCATGATATCCCAGCAGAAGGTTTTTCACAGGGTAAAATCACCTTAGAACACACCACAATTCCTGAAATTAGTATGGTACCATCAACAAATGAATTCTAATGTAACTAAAGTCTGTTATCACCCTTTATAGTTCTCCTTTTGGTAACCCTCAAAATCTTCGATTCACTACAATGCATTTCAATGGGGTACTATCATTTATATTGGTCCCAAGATGGCTGCCAGCAATTCCAGGATGAAGTGATGACAGCCAATCAGATCTCACGATGACATGTGTGGTTAGGCTCCGCCCAGATATATATGTGTTTTCTTTTTCAAATTTCTCAGGAACTACTGAACGGATTTACACCATTTAAGCAAAAGGCACAACCCTGAACCAAGGGCTGCCTTTTTGGCAAATTTGGTGTAATTCCGTTCAGCAGTTCGGGCTGTAGCTGCAACTAAAGGTTCCTATGGAAAATTGCATGGGGAAAACATGTTTTGGGACCCCCCTTTTTTCTCGGCCCCCGCTTTCCGAATCACCCCGAGACTTTCAGGATAGGAGCGAACCGGAGCGCCCCAACAAGTTGGAAAATTTCGCGAAGATTCGTCAACCGGCGCCAAAGTTATTTCAAATAGAATGGTGCGGATTTCCTATGGAAAATAGTTCCTAACTATAACTATCTACTGGCGACCGCCAGTAGATAATATATATATATATCAATTGAAATTCGCACGCCTTCCGTTGTGCGAAAAGCAAGCCACTCCAGTCGAGAATGGTCGAAATAAGGTTTTAATTCAGCAGGCAGCCCAATATCATAGCATGACGCGTTTCAACCCCATCGGGTCGTAATCATATGTAGTAATGAGACGAGCAGTTGCTTCTGGTTTTTAAATATCCTGTGGCTTTAAACAGTAAGGAAGGACTTGTGTGCAAAAGTTTTAAAGGTATAGTAACCTTCAGTTCTTTCACGGACTTCAATGCCCAAAATACTTTGCAAGTGTAAAGATAACATCACTGAGTCCTCCGTTTTAGTACCGATTTCATCAATGCTTTGTTTGCAACAATAAACAAAAAAATGTGCCCTCTTGTTGCCTCATGTGGAATAATTCCATGTAGGGCTGAGTGGCAGTATTATTTGTAATTTACACCCAAAGCACTTCTCGTATACTCGTTAGTTCATAACAGCAATCTGGGCTTGGTTTAAAGTTCAATATTTCCCCATTCTCGAAGTGCAAGGAAAAGTACCTCCGCAAACTCTGGCTGTTTCTCCAAAATGTTCAAAAGATATTCAGCAGGCAGGCCTCCCGCTCTCACAGTGGCGTAGCCTTCCGTGGGCAGTAGCCCCAAATCTGTCAAATCCTCCTTAGTAGATCAAAGGCAGCCGGCGGGCATCCCCTTTTAATATATAATCCAAACGAAAATTGACATGAAGGACGCCTCAGCCAGGCGAGTCGGGGCGTGGTCAGCGACGTCACCGCTTATACATAGCAAATGAAATTCGCACGCCTTCCGTTGTGCGAAAAGCAAGCCAGTCCAGTCGAGAATGGTGGAAATAAGGTTTTAATTCAGCAGGCAGCCCAATATCATAGCATGACACGTTTCAACCCCATCGGGTCGTAATCATATCTTATTTCCTCCATTCTCGACTGGAGTGGAACAACGAACCCATTTGGTGAGGCGTAAGCAGAACAGCAGGCTGACTCAAGCCGACCGTCTATACCATGTTGTAGTAATGCAAGGCGTGACTTAGATCCTACTTGTCATTTTGGCATATATATTATGGGCCATGTGACCTATATTGATAACAACTCTTATGTCTAGAATCACCATCTGCGTATGCGCGCTCCGTGTACATTGTGCGAATTTAATCAGGCTGCCTAGGCTCACATCGTCACCCCCGCCTATAAATTATAGACCCATAAAATTATAGACCCATGAGACCGGCATCAATAGAGTATTTGGACTCTGGATTTACCCAGAAGTACGCGCACCGTGTAATGATCGACAGCCTTGATCTCTAGTAGATGTAGACTTTAATTACTTGCACACACGTCAGTTGGTCGCTATTTCATGGGGCGGCGCCACAAACATTAAGACTAAGTGGGGCGCTGTCTTCCTTGATCATTTGGGAATATAGTACCTTTATCTGCGCATGCTCACACTGAACACACTTCCACACGGGGCAGTACATCGTCATCTAAACATTGACGAACACGGCTGCTCTCTTTGTACAGACTTTTCCCCGGTTGGCTACCAGGCAGGTCAGGCAGCTATCTCTATAGCAACTCGGAGACACCGGATATCAGCCAGTGGTCAGGCAGAACTACCTACTGCTTGGCCGAGACATCGTCAGTCGGTTCATTTACCTTAATTATCTTTCAATTAATATAGCCATACCCTCGCGCCATTACTATATAAAGGGCTCGCTGTCTCTCCTCATTTACCAGCGAGGAGGTGAGGCATGCAGTCATAGGTTCAGCAGCGGGAGACCCTTCCATTACAGTAAGAGTATGAACGGCTTGTGTGGGTTTATGCATGTATGTTCGTTTGCTAGGCACAATGTGCGTTTTCTTCCATTTTTTGACAACTATGGATTACTGTGTCCGAGCTCGCTCTATAGCGGGGTTTCTTCCATTTTAAACAACCATGGATCACTGTGCCCGAGCTCGTTCTGAAACGGGTCACTTATTCATCTATTCTGATCATTATGGATGTTCTTTTCTCTTCGTTTTCTCTTCGTTTTCTCCTCATGCCACCTTTTGGTTTTTGGCAGCAACCCTTTTACCCTACAGGTTTTGGCTTCCCTCAAGGTCAACAGCCTTTTTTATACAGAGGCCGAGGGAGGGGAAAAGGAAGAAAAAAACTGAATACCCGAGTACAATGGGAAGACCAACAAACAGTCGCAATGGGAACCAGGAGCAGAGGGAAAGGGAACGGTCCTTCGACGAGCCGAGATTGACAAGTGTTGTTAATTTAAGCACTTATACACTCTCTACAGATGAAGAAAAAGTCCTCTCAAAAGGCTTAGGTTTCGTACCCACACCGATGAATGATCCTTTTACATTAAACATAGAATTGGCTCAGTTCTTTAGAAAATCAAACTTCGCAACCACTTCGGTGACACAAGGGAAGAACAACCTGAGAAGATCAACACTGATTTGAAGAGAAAATCGACATTTGTTCCCTCTCTCATACGATTCCTTGCCACATATTGGCATTTGAACAGAGAGTTCTAAAGGAAATAGAACAGATCAAATTCGGTAAAGAAAAGGGTTTTCAAAACCTTACGAAACTAGAGCGAAAGGCACTAGAAAATTTGAAGAATAACAGTACACTTACCATCAAGCCGGCTGATAAAGGCGGCGCAATTGTACTAATGGATAAAACTATGTACAAGGATGAGTGTAATCGTTTACTTTCAGATGGCACCAGCTATGAGATCCATATAGAAGATCCCACGCCACGGTTGAGAAGGAAAATCCAGACTATGGTAGATGAGGCCTTGAGCCAGGATTGGATTACGAAACAGGAAGCTGATTTCCTTATCTGTGAGAATCCTAAAACACCAAGGTTCTACATCTTACCTAAAATCCACAAAGGAAGATTACCACCCCCAGGAAGGCCAATAGTCTCTGGTATTGGTTCCATTTTGGAGCCCCTTTCGCAATTTTGCGATTGGTTCTTGAAACCTCTAGTACAGAAATCACCATCTTATCTCAGAGACACAAAAGATGTACTATGTCTGTTGCGTGATCTACAAATTAATACAACAGAGGATATTCTTATCACCATGGACATAGAAGCTTTATACACAAGTATTCCTCAGAGGCGCACACTGGCAGTAGTGGAAGAAATCCTGTTGAATCATGAGTGGAATTTCCTTACTCCCCGCCATTTCGTTATGGAATGTGCTGAAATTGCTCTTACAGAGAACTATTTCGAATTTGAAGACACCATCTATCACCAAGTTACTGGAACATCAATGGGCAGTACATTTGCCCCCAGTTTAGCATGCCTTTACGTCCATCAGTTCGAAGAGAATTACATCTTTAATACAGATAACCCTTACACTCAACAAATTAAGACGTGGAAACGCTACATTGACGACATTCTCGTCGTGTGGCAGGGTAACGAAGACACAGCCAACAGTTTTATAGACTGGGTGAACACGAAAGACCATCACCTTAGGTTTACTCATTCGATCAGCAGGACAAATGTTGTCTTTCTCGATCTAGACATCAGCCTAACGGAAGAAGGCATCAGTACAAAAGTGCATAAAAAACCTACAGATAAGAACAGTCTTCTATTATATGAGAGTTACCATCCCAAAGCACTAAGGGATAATCTACCAGTGGGTCAATTCCTGCGAGTATGCAGGAACTGCTCAGAAACAGAAAATTTCATGACTCAGGCGGATGAACTTGAAAAGAAACTTCTTGAACGACACTATCCCAAAAAATGATTAAAAAGGCCAGAAAAAGAGCTAGGAATCATAATCGGGAGGTCCTCCTGGAAGATACAAATAAAGAAAAACAGATCGCCTTGTATGTGTTACCACTTATACACCTGTGTCTAACACAGTACAGAAGATAATTAAAAAAACTGGCATATCTTGAATAGTGCCAATTACCACTGGGAGTCTCCTCTGTTTGCCTTCAAAAGAAGTAAAAATCTCCGGGATACATTAGTACATGCCAAAGATCCCCGAGAATAGAAGAGAATCAGATCACCCTGTGGAATACCCAAAGACCAACAGGTCATTATGCATGTGGAGGCTGTGTTGCATGTCCCTTGACTATAACCACCAAAGAAGTCGATATAGGAACTGGGAATGCATGGAAACTGAACAGTTTTAGTAACTGTAACACAGAAAACGTGGTCTATCTCCTTATATGCCCCTGCAATCTCATGTATGTGGGCATGACAACCAGGAAGATTAAAATCCGAATTAATGAACACCGTAGCACAATAAGGTGCAAGAAAAGCAACACCAAACTCACAAGGCATTTCCTAGAATTAAACCATAAGGAGAATGATCTCAAGTGGGTGGTTCTAGAAGTTATGAAAAAATATAGATTGGACCTTACTAGACCACTCCACATCAGAGAGCAACGATGGGTGTACAGATTAAAGTCTTGGGATAAGGGACTGAACGATGAAATTCCTTGGCTGCAAATGGTGCTAAAAATCATTCTCATTATAATCCCTATGTTGCCAGTAGGTATCAAATAAGACACGCATATTTTGCACTCAAGCCGACCGTCTATACCATGTTGTAGTAATGCAAGGCGTGACTTAGATCCTACTTGTCATTTTGGCATATATATTATGGGCCATGTGACCTATATTGATAACAACTCTTATGTCTAGAATCACCATCTGCGTATGCGCGCTCCGTGTACATTGCGCGATTTTAATCAGGCTGCCTAGGCTCACATCGTCACCCCCCGCCTATAAATTATAGACCCATAAAATTATAGACCCATGAGACCGGCATCAATAGAGTATTTGGACTCTGGATTTACCCAGAAGTACGCGCACCGTGTAATGATCGACAGCCTTGATCTCTAGTAGATGTAGACTTTAATTACTTGCACACACGTCAGTTGGTCGCTATTTCATGGGGCGGCGCCACAAACATTAAGACTAAGTGGGGCGCTGTCTTCCTTGATCATTTGGGAATATAGCACCTTTATCTGCGCATGCTCACACTGAACACACTTCCACACGGGGCAGTACATCGTCATCTAAACATTGACGAACACGGCTGCTCTCTTGTACAGACTTTTCCCCGGTTGGCTACCAGGCAGGTCAGGCAGCTATCTCTATAGCAACTCGGAGACACCGGATATCAGCCAGTGGTCAGGCAGAACTACCTACTGCTTGGCCGAGACATCGTCAGTCGGTTCATTTACCTTAATTATCTTTCAATTAATATAGCCACACCCTCGCGCCATTACTATATAAAGGGCTCGCTGTCTCTCCTCATTTACCAGCGAGGAGGTGAGGCATGCAGTCATAGGTTCAGCAGCGGGAGACCCTTCCATTACAGTAAGAGTATGAACGGCTTGTGTGGGTTTATGCATGTATGTTCGTTTGCTAGGCACAATGTGCGTTTTCTTCCATTTTTTGACAACTATGGATTACTGTGTCCGAGCTCGCTCTATAGCGGGGTTTCTTCCATTTTAAACAACCATGGATCACTGTGCCCGAGCTCGTTCTGAAACGGGTCACTTATTCATCTATTCTGATCATTATGGATGTTCTTTTCTCTTCGTTTTCTCCTCATTTTTTAGGGCGCTCGACCTAATGGGTCTTCTTTACTCACTCTACCTATGGGGCAAGTAGGTCCCAGGGAATAGGGTAAGCGTTGGGGATTAAGTATCCCTCATTATTCGTTAGTGCACAGATGACTGACACAGTTTGTTGCACTTATAGCCACTCACTCATTTTGCATGTGTACGTGGCGTTTTTGAATGACTCTCACAAAAATAATGTGTGATTATGTTGCTTTCCTTTGAATGTTTATTGTTTTCTTATTTCACATAGGCTGGAACATTTTAGCCGCGATACTGTGGTGCGTGATCTTGATCACCCCATTTTAGTGGACACCTCACCAATATTGAATGGTAAGGTAGGAGCCCGTTGATGTATGATAGGTCCTGATGAATGCCGCGGACCCGGTTGGGCCATTAGGCAGAAACATGTTGACCAATAGGGATACGGTGGGGGGACTATAATATCCCCGATACACCGGTCATTTCTTTTAATACCATACAGATGTCAGTCACATTAAAAAGAGGTTTGACATTCGTAATGGCTTTTTAAATTTCACTTTTTTGTTAAGGGCCCCCACTTAGTCTTAGAAGTGCATCCCTGTCTTCAGGTGTATGCCCGCCCTCTATCAAACCAAGTTTTTAGAGGGCGAGGACTGGCCAATGATGAAGCATGACACCAGGTGGTGTGTGAGACCAGTCTTTTACCTTTTGTGAGATGTCTACACTCATATAGAAGACATATTAGCAATTAGGTCAACAATTAGGAGAGGCTTTGTGTGTTAATCAGTTTGAGGTGGAGGCTGCCTACTCCTAATACCCCGTGCCTCTAGTTCCCTACCCTGGATCGCTTCCAGGTTGTTGTGGTTGATGACCCTGTCTTTGCCAGTGACCCGATGGATGTGCAATTATGGAGGTGAAGGTAAAGCGGTCTCTACTAGAGAATTGAAACACTTACCTGGACTATGATATCCAGCATTCTTAGCGATGACACGCCCACTGAGGCAACTAAGAATTTAAAACACCTGCAAGAACTATGTCCGCTGC
Organism: Calotriton arnoldi; assembly: GCA_963921515.1. NCBI lineage: Eukaryota > Metazoa > Chordata > Amphibia > Caudata > Salamandridae > Calotriton > Calotriton arnoldi. The sequence goes on from CAWUFW010011803.1 coordinate 134,445, forward strand.
TCCTTTCCCCCGAGACGCCAAGCCAATGAAGAAGGGAAGTTTTCTCGAAACGTGTATGGCAAGAGTTGGCGCAAGATTACACTGAAAAGACTCGTTTTCAGTCGGCTGCTGTCTGCCAAATAAAGGAGGGTTTTATTTATTTTATTTATTTATTTTAGAGGTTTTATATAGCGCTGGCTGGACCCGGAGGTATCAGAGCGCTTTACAAGATAGAGCTAGTTACGGGTTGAGTACAACGTTGTGTGTGGTGTCTTCAAAATGCGAGCATTTGCATATGGAATATATATATATATATATATATATATATTCACTGAAAAAACCATAGGTTTCAGGCTTGTTATAGTTAGGAATTAGCATTTTAAAAACCTTTGAAATTCACTGAAAAAACCATAGGTTTCAGGCCTGTTATAGTTAGGGTTTAGCATTTAAAAACCTTTGAAATTCACTGAAAAAACCATAGGTTTTAGGGAAAGTTATAGTTAGTTGGACATTGCACTCGTACAAAACCCGTGAAATTCCCCCGTTATAGTTAGTTCAGCTAACTATAACTCGCGCCCCGCAATGCACTGCTGATGACGCCACATATTACATCACTCATGACATGGTCAGTGACATCACTGATGACATCACTGACATCATCCAGTGACTGTGTGTTTCTGTAAAGTTTAAATATGTTTAATATATATAGGGAAAGGCGTATTGAAGAATGAGTGGGTGTATAAGCGTCTGAATGGATGATTTAGTAGGTGCGTGACTGAGTCTATAAGTGAGTGATTAAATGTATCTTACTGGATGCATGGGTGAGTGACTAAACTGTGTGAATGTCTGTATCCGTCTGTCTGTTGTTGTGTAAGCAGCTGCATGGGTTTCTGACTAGCTAAATGAGTGTCTATATGGGTTATGGATTGGTTCTCTGAGTATCTATATGGGTGCCTCAGTGTTTGTGTGGGTGGGGTGTGTGTGACTCTGTGCATAGATGTGTGAGTGGGTGATTCACTGGGTGCATGGTTTCAACAGTGCGTCTGTGATGGACTGTACGGGTGGGTGAGTGTGTGTATGGGTGTGTTAGTGATTGAATGTATATCTCAGTGGTACATGTGTGAGTAACTACATATGTGAAAGGCAGTATATATGTGTGTTGGAGTATATAAATGGCTATAAATGAGAGTGTGTGATTGTGAGAGTGGCTATATGGATGAGTGTGTGCTTGCATCAGTGATTGTATAGGAGCGTAAGAATGTGCTAGTATTTTTATGAATAAGTGAACTGGTGTGTATAACTGTATAGGTGGTGATTTTAATGCAAAAATTTCAGGGGTAAATTGGGCAGGTGCTGCTTATACATTGCAAGCACCCCCATGCAGAAGGGGGACTGAGTTATTGGGTTATTTACCAAAATATAATCTACTTAATGTGATGGATATTGCTGATATAAATTACTGCAACAGTCACCCATTACCAACTTATAGAGGACGTGGCTGTGCCTCAGTAATAGACTACGTCTTTATATCAGACGTACTGGAAGATCTCTTGGTCAAAGCCGAGGTTATACCTACCATGTATGGGGATCACAACCCTAACTTTGTAACATTTAGGGTAGCACTAAAACCCGGCTTTTCTAAGGAACCAGGGGCCTGTAACATAGCATCCTCGACAGACAATTTAAGAATTATATGGAAAGGTATAGATAATTGTAAAGTATTTTCAAAAATGCTGTCAACATATCACCTATCCGTTAATAGCTGCCTGTCGTTAATTGACCCTAACCCCGAGGTAGTCACCGCATTTACCGATTTATGCGCAGGTGTTAAACAAATAATTTCAAGACCCGTGTCAAACAGTAAAAAGAAATGGTTCAATACCACATGCTCACAAGCAAATAGAGAGCTTTGGGCAGCTATGAATGAGGCACCAAGGGATGTTAACCATATAAGATTGTTGAGGGGCCAATATAAAAAGGTGGTCAAGGAGAGAAAAGATGAAATCCTAAAAGAACAGTGGGACAACTTGGCATGTGCTGCAAGGCTCAATAATTCAAAGGGTTTTTGGGCTGTGGTTAAAAACATGAGAACCCGGGCCCTTTCAATTACCCCGATAAGTTGTAACATATCTGCTGAAACTTGGGAAGCGCATTTTTCTAAAATATATACAGCTCCGCCTGACAATGGGGACTATAGTGACATCTATCCTGTGTCAAGAATACATATAACGTTGACTGAAGTCGAGGATGCCATTGATCAGAGTTTAGGGAATAAGGCCCCTGGCCCGGATGGTCTACCGATTGACCTCATAAAGTATAATACAGAGTTTTGGGCACCTCTTCTTCTGAACGTTTTTAATAACTTAACAAACTCCCATATTCCTGAAACATGGGCCTCCAGTATAATCGTTCCAATATTTAAAAGGGGGATAGATCCAACCCGAGCTGCTACAGACCGATCTCCCTGATCGATAATACTCTTAAGATACTTGGCAGGGTATTATTCAACAAAATCAGGTCCTGGGCGGAGGAAGGAAGTATTTTAAACAAATGCCAGTTAGGTTTCAGAAGTAATCTGGGAACTGTGGAACAATGCCTTAATCTCAATCTAATTATAGGTAAATATACAATAACCCGGCAATCCCCAATCTACCTGGCTTTTATGGATTTGACATCCGCCTTTGATTTTGTTAATAGATCGCGTTTGTGGGCATGCCTTTTAAGATACGGGTTGGATGAGGATTTAGTGCACTTTTTTATCGTATTTACATAGGGATTTAAGGGCAAGGGTTAGGATTAGTATGGCTGGGGAGGTATCAGGGGGTATATCCATTGGTAGAGGGGTCAGGCAGGGGTGTGTACTGGCCCCTCTCCTATTTATTTTATATATCAATGAGTTGCATACTACATTATTAACTTTGAATACAGACGTCCCAATGATCAATGGTAACAAACTCCCTGCTCTATTGTATGCGGATGACGCGGTTTTAATGGGTCGCACCCCGAACTCTCTCCGCATTTTAGTTAGGGGTTTTGATGATTTTATGAACGGATTAGATCTTTGCACTAATTTAAAAAAATCTTTTTTAATGTGTTGCGGCCCCAAAAAATATTCTATTAAAGTTATTAATTTAGGTCCTGAAAAATTGATAAGCACTTGCACTTTCCCCTATTTGGGTCTAGTATTCTCTGATAACGGTTCCTGGGCGGCCCATTCTGCATATGGCAGAAGTAAATTCTCAAAATCGGTTAACTCAGTTTTGAGTTTTCCCCAGCCTAGAAGATCTGAGGTAGTGCTATCTTTACTGAATATTTATAAAACTCAGTGTCTACCCATAGTAACATATGGGGCAGAGATATGGGGTCATACAAATAGTAATAGCACCCAGATCGAGGAAAATAGATTCTGCCGGAGAGCACTGGGGGCACCGATCTCTTCATCATCTTATATCTGTCACAGAGAGTTGAATTTGCTATATGTGGAAGATTATATTAGGTCTCGCCCTGCCGTATTTTGGTTAAAAGTATGGCAAAATCCAGCGGCAGCACTGAGCAGAGAAATTATAACTGACTGCCTTAACTGTGATAAGGGCATTGATATACCATGGTTGGCTGCTGTTAGGACTAGCTTGACTAGTATAAATCTCGCACATATTTTTATAAACTCAAATCATTTGGAAGGCATCAATAAAAAGATTATTCAGAAGGCTCTGTATAAACATTATGAAGGTATTAGGTATGAGCGAGAATTCTCGAAATCTACAGTATTTCGTTATATATCCACGGTAGAGGGTGATGTCACCCGTCCATATTTGCCAGCGGGTTATCTTTTAGAAGCTATTAACCGCTGGGATCGTAGTTTGCTCTTTCGCCTTAGATCAGGCACCCTAAAATACTTATTGTGCTTCCCTTTAGGCTTTAATATAAACCTTGAGCAAACGCCATGTTATTGTGGCAACTATGGAAATCAATCGATGTTACATTTTATATTCTTTTGTAACTACTACCGAAAATACAGTATGCAATTATTGATCCCTTATTTTAAAGCCCTGGGTATTGATGATTTCAGAGAAGCCTATAGTGTTATTCTTAAACTTGATGGGGAAAATTTAATTTTTCGTGTAAGCACATTTTTGAAAATGGCTGTCCGCTCACGTGCCTCTATGGACATTATTTAAGCAAAACTCGAGTGTATTTTTTATTACTGTTCTCCCTTTGGATTAGTATTTAAATTTGGATTACGGTTAATGTAGAACGTATTCTAATGACTGATATCTGTTATAAAACATGCACTTTACTTATCATGCTGCTATATTTTTATGTAATATCCTATCTTTGCAGTGTCGTCTCATTTTCGAACAGTGTATATGATATTATTGTATTTTATTGTATCAAATTAGGTATTTATTGTTGTTTTAAATTTGAATATATTAATGTATGCTGGTATTTTGCTTTGTACTTTTATGGATATTTTGTATATCCGAATAAAGGAGATTGATGATGATAACTGTATAGGTGAGTAAATTGGAGTGTGATTAATTATTTGCATGACTGACTAGGTGTGTGAGTACCTCTATGGATGAGTTGCGTTGTGTGAGTGTTTATATAGGTGTATGAGTGCATATGATAGTCCTGTACTGAGTGACTGTAAGTATGAGTGACTGTACGGGTGAGTGAGTAGATGTGTGTGTGTAGACCTAAGAATCAGTGAGTGGGTATGTACTTATTGGTATTGGAGTGTGTATGGTTTTGAGAATGGCAGTCTGTAATTTAGAGTGGGTGTATCAAAAGTTATATTAGGGTGTGAGAAGATGCATTAAATTCTCACATGGATGATGTCATCAGTGATGTCATTTGAGATGTCATCAGTGATGTCATCAGTGATGTCACTGACCATGTCATGAGTGATGTAATATGTGACGTCATCAGCAGTGCATTATGGGCGCAGAGTTATAGTTAGCTGAACTAACTATAACGGGGGAATTTCACGGGTTTTGTACGAGTGCAATGTCCAACTAACTATAACTTTCCCTAAAACCTATGGTTTTTTCAGTGAATTTCAAAGGTTTTTTAAATGCTAAACCCTAACTATAACAGGCCTGAAACCTATGGTTTTTTCAGTGAATTTCAAAGGTTTTTAAAATGCTAATTCCTAACTATAACAAGCCTGAAACCTATGGTTTTTTCAGTGAATTTCAAAGGTTTTTTAAATGCTAATTCCTAACTATAACATGTCTGAAACCTATGGTTTTTTTCAGTGAATTTCAAAGGTTTTGTAAATGACAATTTTTAAATGTATTAATTGTTATATTTATTTTTTTTGATACTGATTTACTACATTTTTTTAAACTATTTATTTTTAGATATTTTATTTTTTAAATTACATTGTAATTACATTATACATTACATTACAAAATATACTTTCTCAGAATGAATTACTTTAGTTTAAATACTTTGCAAATAGGCAATAGACTTTTAAGTACAGTAGTTACAGTTGTTGCAATGGGCAACACAATTTCAAACACAATGCAACATTGAGCTCAATGTGAATTTCTAGCTAAATGCAATTAGTTACTTTATGGATTACTTTTCTAACCACAGGACTGGATCCTAGATTCAGTCCTGGGACATCTCCTGTAAACAGTTGAGTAAAAGCGTTTTGGTTACAGTAGTGATTTTTAAGGAATATTATTGTATTTTAAAAGTTGACAGAAACTTTTTCACATAGAATCACCAATGTTATCCTATGGGAGGAAATTCACTTAGCAGGTAAGTAGTGTTATCGTTACTTTTTCTTACTCAGTGGTGGATCCTGGATCCAGCACTGGTGCATCTCCTGTAAACAGTTGAAAGAATGCGTTTAAGTCATACAGGCGATTTTTAAGGAATATTTGTAGTTTGTGAAAATCAACACTTTGAAACTTTTCTGCTGAAAACCAGACAATGGATTCCTACGGAAGGAAATATAAGTTACTGGTAAGTACGGTTAAAATTACTTTTCAGGATCGTTACTGGGCTGAAAGATGCAGCACTGAGGTCTCTCCTGATAACAGGTGAGTAAATCGGAATTCGTATTTTGGCTGAGTTTAGAGGAATATTTGTATGTTTCAAAAATCGACACTTAGAAACTTTTTCAGCAAAAAGCAGGCAATGATATCCTATGGAAGGAAATTCAAGTTACTGGTAAGTACGGTTAAAATTACTTTTCAGGATCAGTACTGGGCTGAAAGATGCAGCACTGAGGTCTCTCCTGATAACAGGTGAGTAAATCGGAATTCGTATTTCGGCTTATTTTAGAGGAATATTATAAAGTTCCAAAACTCCACACTTAGAAGAATTTCCAAGTGAAACCAGTCAATGATATCCTATGGAAGGAAATTCAAGTTACTGGTAAGTACGGTTAAAATTACTTTTCAGGATCAGTACTGGGCTGAAAGATGCAGCACTGAGGTCTCTCCTGATAACAGGTGAGTAAATCGGAATTCGTAGTTCGGCTGATTTTAGAGGAATATTTGTATGTTTCAAAAATCGACACTTAGAAACTTTTTCAGCAAAAAGCAGACAATGATATCCTATGGAAGGAAATTCAAGTTACTGGTAAGTACGGTTAAAATTACTTTTCAGGATCAGTACTGGGCTGAAAGATGCAGCACTGAGGTCTCTCCTGATAACAGGTGAGTAAATCGGAATTCGTATTTCGGCTGATTTTAGAGGAATATTATAAAGTTCCAAAACTCCACACTTAGAAGAATTTCCAAATGAAACCAGTCAATGATATCCTATGGAAGGAAATTCAAGTTACTGGTAAGTACGGTTAAAATTACTTTTCAGGATCAGTACTGGGCTGAAAGATGCAGGACTGAGGTCTCTCCTGATAACAGGTGAGTAAATCGGAATTCGTAGTTCGGCTGATTTTAGAGGAATATTTGCACAATGGTGGAGGGAAGGGGCGGGGCCTGAGGTGACATCTGTGCAAACGCGCCTCGTGGCGCGTTTTAAGTTGGGGGATTAAGTCCCCTTGAATCATGAGGGTCCCTGGGGTCCAACTAGCCCACCCTGTACCTCCAGTATGCGCCAGGGAGCTGCGTTGCAGAGAGGTGTTCAGAGGCCACGCCCTTTTGCACCTCTCTGCAACGCAGCTCTGTGGTGCTTTCTGGACGTACCTGGTGGGCTAGTTCGCCCCAGGGACCCTCAGGATTGAAGGGGATTTCATTCCCCATCTTAAAATGCGCCACAGGGCCTGTTTGCACACATGTCACCTGAAGCCCCGCCCCTCCCTTCACCACTGTGCAAACGTGCCCGTGGCGCGTTTTAAGTTGGGGGATTAAGTCCCCTTGAATACTGAGGGTCCCTGGAGTCCAACTAGCCCACCATGTACCTCCAAAAAGCGCCACAGAGCTGCGTTGCAGAGAGGTGTAAAAGGGGCGTGGCCTCTGTACACCTCTCTGCAACGCAGCCCCTGGCGCATACCGGAGGTTCCTGGTGGGCTAGTTGGCCCCCAGGGACCCCCAGTATTCAAGGGGAATTACTCCTTCTTAAAACGCGCCAGGGGGCACGTTTGCAGACTGCTGCAGGGAGGGGGCGGGGCCTCGGCACGATGCCGATCTTTTTTTTTTTTTGCTTTTTTGCCCAGGGGTCCTTGTGGGACCCCCTGAGCAGACCTAGGGGGTCAGGGTGTTTCTACCCTGCCCCCTTTGTGCGTTTTGCGCACTTGTTTCTTGTGTTTTTCTTTTTTAATCAGTGGGATCCGCGCACCCTAAGAGCATCCCGCCGATTTTGAAAAAAAAAAATGCTTTTTTTCTGCCCAGGGGGTCCTTGTGGGACCCCTGAGCAGACCTAGGGGGTCAGGGTGTTTCTACCCTGCCCCCTTTGTGCGTTTTGCGCACTTGTTTCTGTGCTTTTTTTATCGGCGGGATCCGCGCACCCTAAGCGCATCCCGCCGTTTAAAAAAAAAAAATGCTTTTTCTGCCCAGGGGTCCTTGTGGGACCCCCTGAGCAGACCTAGGGGGTCAGGGTGTTTCTACCCTGTCCCCTTTGCGCTTTGCGCACTTGTTTCTGTCCCTCGGTTCTACCGAGGGATAAAATGGCTGCCAACACTTCCTGATTTGGAGTGTTGACAGCCACTTGACAGCCAATTAGCATGCAGCTCGTGATCGGGATGGTGCGCGCAGGGTGCGCTCAGGATACGCGGACCCTACTCGCCCATAGATATATATGTGACTTTACTTTTGATTTTCTCAGGAACTACTGAACGGATTTACACCATTTAAGCAAAAGGCACGACACTGAACCAAGGGCTACCTCTTTGCCAAATTTGGTGTAATTCCGTTCAGCAGTTCGGGCTGTAGCTGCGACTAAAGGTTCCTATGGAAAAATGAATGGGGAAAATGCGTTTTGGGACCCCCCTTTTTACTCGGCCCCCGCTTGACGAATCAACCCGAGACTTTCAGGGTAGGAGCGGAGCGCCCCAACAAGTTGGAAGCTTTCGCGAAGATTCGTCAACCGGCGCAAGAGTTATTTCAAATAGAATGTCGCGGATTTCCTACGGATAATAGGTCCTAACTATAACTATCTACTGGCGACCGCCAGTAGATATATATATATATATATATATATATATATATATATATATATATATATATATATATATATATATCCTCCAAAAGTGCTCTGCATTAAGGAAGCACTCCAACAGCTGGTGATTTTTCCAAACCTTTGATTTCAAGGAAACAGAACTTCCATTCTGATCATTAAAAATCCTCCTGCCTTACGCGTTTCAGAGATTCATTCTCCTTCGTCAGAGGCAGTTTGAAAACACACAATTATTAAGGCTCCCACAGTTCCTTGCGCAATGCTTCAATTTATAGGCCTCCGGTGTGCCTTTCTCGGTGAATGTTATTCCAGTGCACACTGAACTTGTAGCTTTGCTGCATTTTAACCTCCAGTGGGTTGTGGATCAAACAATTACAAGGACCACTTTTGGAGGGCTTAAAAGTGGTCCTTGTAATTGTTTGATCACGCACAACCCACTGGAGGGTTAAAAATGGCGCAGAAAAACCACAAGTTCCAGTGATTCGGCAAGCGGGGGCCGAGAAAAAAGGGGGGTCCCAAAACGTGTTTTCCCCATGCAATTTTCCATAGGAACCTTTCATCGCAGCTACAGCCCGAACTGCTGAACGGAATTACACAAAATGTGGCAAAAAGGTAGCCCTTGGTTCAGAGTCGTGCCTTTTGCTTAAATGGTGTAAATCCGTTCAGTAGTTCCTGAGAAATTTGAAAAAGAAAACACATATATATCTGGGCGGAGCCTAAACACACATGTCATCGTGAGATCTGATTGGCTGTCAGCACTTCATCCTGGAATTGCTGGCAGCCATCTTGGGACCAATATAACTGATAGTACCCCATTGAAATGCATTGTAGTGAATCGAAGATTTTGAGGGTTACCAAAAGGAGAACTATAAAGGGTGATAACAGACTTTAGTTACATTAGAATTCATTTGTTGATGGTACCATACTAATTTCAGGGATTGTGGTGTGTTCTAAGGTGATTTTACCCTGTGAAAAACCTTCTGCTGGGATATCATTAATCATGTTTGAGAGAAAACTATTTTCACATGCTTGTCCCATACAGTTTTAGAAGGTGCTCCAGAAGCTAAAATGAGAGCATATTTTCTGTAAATTCACATTATCTTTCTCAGTCATGTGAGAATGAAGTCTGACATTCTCAGTAAAACATGTACATCCAACAAGGGCAGAGACTGTCAGTTGATTCCTTTGTGTTCTACTGCAGCTTCCCAGAGTGTTCAAAAGAACAACTAGAGTGCTAACAGCCTTACTTATGACAAAAGTATGGCACACCTGAAGCCATCTTGATTGGAATAAACTGGTAACACTTAAAACATTTAATTTAAAAAGGAACAAAATGATGGGGTTCATTTTGTCATAGAAATTATGGTTAGTGCTGTAGAAAGAAAATTTAGGGCATGTTTTAAGTGAGATCTCAAATCCTCTTCTATTTCATTAGAAAATTCTGACATGCAGACTGAAACAATCACTTTCAATACCAGCAGTAGACTTCCAGTTAACTCCCTGGTGAGCAGTAGCTTTACTACAGTGATCTAATGAACAACTAGAGTGCTAACATTCTGAATTTATGGCAAATGTGTGACACATCTGAATGCCTTCTTGATGGAATCAAAGTAAAAACTGAAAGCATTTCCTACTGAGGAGACTGCAGTAAATGACGAAATTAGGAAACTTCATAACAAATAAGTCTCCCAAGATTGCCACCAGAGAAAAAAGAGCCCAAATGTAGCACAAATATCACCCAGATGTAGCCCACATATAGCCCAATGACAGAAGTGTGCAAAACACTTTTTATTTTTAGTTTTTCTGCAGTTTTATATAGTGCAAACTGGTCAGGTATTGGAGCGTTACATCTTACTTGGACCCCTTATTGCGTATTTTGCACGAAGTACATGAGATTGATCTTGCGAAACATTGAAGTTTACGATTCTGTTAACCTGAAGTTGCTCTGAACCGGGCTTTGTAACACCCGTTTTTACCTACTGGTTTTAATTAATTCTCACTGTATTGTATTAGGAAAGAGGATTTACTGTTTTTATGTACACTTTTATGATCTATGTTTCTAAATCAGATCAAATAAAGTTTAATGAATTCTATGGCAGGACGGAGGCGAGGATTATGCATATCTTTCCTCACTTTATTTGCATAGCAGTTCAAAGAAAACGTAACACAACATTCATTAAACAAAAGACTACACAACCCATGAACCATTAGGGGTAGTCTCCAAGGCAACTATAGTCCAATCATATCACAGTCCATCGTATATAATATCGTGACGTCCCTTCCGCTTCCTCTTTCTTCACTGCTCGTCAGTTAAGTGCATTCCTTACATTCTTGGCTTAATCTGATGTTGTTGCTGTTTGTATAGCGGTTTCTTGTGCACATTATTAGCATTATTGCCTTGGTATTGTTTCATATTCCCTGCGCAGCAGGCTCTTGCCCGAGCGCGTTCTCCCCCTCGCAGTTTCTCCCGCTGTGTGCTCTGCGCGTGGTGAGATCCTGTCAGGCGCGTCTGGTCCGAGCGAGGCAGCTCCGTCGAGCGCTCCTGCTGGTCTTTACGCGCGTTTGGGAATCCGGTCACTCCTTTAGTGTCCGCTTGATTCCCGACCAACCCTCGCCTAATTTTGACACCGCTACGCGGTGATTTCCCCACACGGCCACGTTAGTGACCAGCGCCACCTGGTGGTGGTAATTGGTATTGCGCCTCAGTCTATTCTTATAACAGCTTCGGGAAAAGCCCAGCTGTTGGAGCACCGGCGAGGGGGCTGTCTTAAGGATTTTAAGGGCATTTGTTCTGTGCTCACACCCTCTGCTATCATGTCTTCTCCAGAAGACCATTTTTACTCCTCCTACCAGGAAGTGGAGGAGGAATGGCCCCCAACTTCTCCCTCCAGCAGTGGACCAAGCCCTCTCTCTGGCTATTTCTAGGGCGCTGGCTCCTTTTAGGGATCAGGTTGATAAGCTGGCGAAAAGCATCCCTGGGGTGTTCAGTGACCCAGATCTGGTGGTGGCGGGTCCAAGTAGCTCCCAGATGGGGAATAAAAGGGCCGTTAAGCATAACGCGGGGCACTTGGAAGGATTTGATAAACTTACGGAGACCTTCCTCAAGAGTGTGCGAACGCTAAAACATGCACCCTGCCGGGAGGAGGAGCATCCCGGAGAAAATTGCGACACTGTCACCACTATTGTAGACCCCGACGGCGGGTTTCACTTAGAGGGAGAGGGTGTATCGGAGGACGATTTTTCCTCCGATGAGGATAAGGACTCGGGGCGTCCCTGGCGTCCAGAGTCCCACTCCTCTCAGTCCCCGGTTGGGGACGGGGTCCACTCGGACATGTTCGAGCCTACCCAAATTTACCATCCTAGGTCGGCAGAGTGGACACCTGACGCCAAAGTGGCAGAGTATGTGGTGGGGAAAATCCATCAACCCCTTGAAAGGGAGGTCAGGAATAGGATGAGGGAGAATGCCCCAGGCCCTCACTGAAGGGGAAGGTGGCACACACGCCTGAAATTGATGAGAAACTATGTACCTTTTTCTCCAAGTATATGAGGGATCCCAAGAAAGGAATTGATAGGTCTTGGACATGGTAGGGCCCTTGACCCAAATTATTCAATTGACGGAGCGTTCCAAAGAGTCAGGATCCCCTTTGTCCACGGATATTGTGGCTGGTTGGGCGCACTACCCTAAACCCTAAAACACTACCCCCTCCATTACCCAAACACCTCTGCACTACCCTAAACCCTAAAACACTACCCCCAGCACGACACCCTACACTACCCAAACATAACTGCACTACCCTAAACCCTAAAACACTACCACCAGCACGACTCCCTACACTACCCAAACACCACTGCACTACCCTAAACTCTAAAACACTACCCCCAGCACGACTCCCTACACTACCCAAACACCACTGCACTACACTAAACCCTAAATATACCCCCAGCATGACCTCCCACACTACACAAACACCACTGCACTACCCTAAACCCTAAAACACTACCCCCAGCACGACCCCCTACACTACCCAAACACCACTGCACTACCCTAAACCCTAAAACACTACCCCCAGCACGACCCCCTACACCACCCAAACACCACTGCACTACCCTAAACACTAGAAAAGAAACCCCCACCCCATGCCCAATCCCCCTTACCTCTCACTCCTCATGGTTCCTCTCTCCTCGTGGTTCCTGCTTCACGTCATCTCTGAGGGGCGGTGCACGTCGTTGTGAGGAAACGGAACAGCCTCTGTTTCCTTACAACGACATGGATCGTCTACATGTTGTAGAACGCATGGTCATTTACCATACATACCTTTACAACAAAATTTGTTGTAAAGGCATGCGTGGTAAATGACCATGCGTTCTAAAAAAATGCGTAGTAATGACTTCGTGATGTACAACGCATGCGTGGTAATGCATGCGTTGTAATGGTATCGCAAAGTAAAAAAGTCGTTGTAACGGCTGTTTACCGATCGAAGCTGGCCCCTGTTCTTCAGTGAGACGTTTATTTGATTAATTAGGAGGAGGTGTGCTTTTTTTTATTTGGTGTAAATCTGTTGAGTAGTTTTTAATATATTAAGCTACAAAAATATTAGTATATCTGGAGGATTGGGTTTGATGGACTGTCGTGGGAGTCCCTCAAACTCAGTTAAAAAAATCGAGCCTTCTGATTGTCCCAGGGGGCTTTTTTTCCCTTGGGCCATCTTCTCCGACTGGAGCTGTGCTCTTATTGGATGGCCGCAATGACTTAGAAAAGTTTGCGACAGCCATTGCAGGACTCTGGAACTTCGTCCCCTGTCCTGAGATGATAGCAAAATACTAATAAAAGCAGGCAGGTTATGGATACCCTGCCCTCTTAGACCCTGAGGTGGGGTCCAAAAGGGGCAAAAATATATACATTTTTAAAACAAGCCACAATCTGGCAGGCATCTTAAAGGACTCCTGTTGGATTGCGGCATCCCAAAAAAGAAATGAAACGATGGCCAGGAGCTGCTGTGATAAGTAAAGGGGAGTGGGGTGTGCGACCGCCCTCCCGACCCCATTTCCCAGGGCCCATTTAATTAAAAAGGGGACTGGGTGCGGTCTCCCTCCCTGATCCTGGAGAGGCCTGGGGTCCCGGTCCTCCAGCCTCAAAAGTGAATTAGGGGAGTGGGTGTGCAGCCCCCCTCACCCTGCCAGCTATGGGTCCTGGGAACCCCACCCTGGGGCAATTAGTTTGATATGGGGGTCCTCCCTAAACCTTAAAAGTCCCCAGGGACCCCATCCACAGATCCAGCGCATACTGTGTTCTGGGGAGCCCTCCCACGGGACGCAATAATTTCCCGGGCATTTTCAAAGCTACCGACCGGTGGGAGCTCACTTATGTAGCGTCCTCCCCATCCCGGGAGCATGGCACTCACAGATCGCTGGATTGTACATCTTTATTCCTCCGCATGCAATCAAACACTGTTCTCTGATTATGTCATAACCGTTAATAACCGTACCTTAACACCTCCCAGCCAGAAAACGTACTTCGCCTGTTGAGCCGACCCAGACCACAAGGGTCTTGGCACACATAGTCTTACAACACACATCTTACTTTCCCTGTCTGCGCTCCTGCGGGCAGGGAAACTTAGCTTGCTCCCGCCTGGTGGGAGCAAACAAAAAGAGCAGCTCCCACTAGGTGGGAGCAATGCCGGCTATCCATACACTCAGTATAGGTGCATGCAGGGAGTCAGCTTGGTCGCAGGAGCCCTGGTGCATCCCTCTCTCTACTTCATGCTAGGAGTAACCATACATGTAGCCTAAAGTGGAGTATCCTTTATGGAGTACTCCTGTGCATTAAACACAATTGTTTAACTGAGAATGGCTATAAGCAAGCAGGAAGGGAAATGATAACAAGATTTAAGGCTAGAGGCTATCCAGCCATGGTGCTAAATACAGCCAGATATAAGGTACAACAGTATTCGGAGGTTGAACTCTTACAAGATAGGAGAAAGGAGCTAGAAGTGCCCAGACTAAGAATGATTTCAGATTTTTCAACCAATGCACCTGAAATGTTCTCAATTTTTAAGCAAAATTGGCATATCCTTTGATCAGATAACATCTTAGGAACTGATATATCTAGTCACCTGGTGATAACCTATAGAAGGAGTATCAGGCACATGCATCAAGCATTTTACCGGTCGCAAACGGGCCGGTTCTCAGAATCGGCCCGTTTGCGACCGGTAAAATGCAATTTGCGATGCATCAAACAAAATGCAATCGCAAATTAGGTAATCGCAATTTTTTGCGATTGCCTAAATTGCGAATGCATTTAGGGAATCGCAAATTGCGATTCCCTAAATGCAATGCATGATGCAATTCCTAATTGCGAATTGGCAATTAGGGATCGCAAATTACCATCAATTTGAACTTGATGGTAATTTGCAAAAACTTTGAAAAATGCACTAAAGTGCATTTTTCAAAGTTTCATGTTACACACACACATGTCCTTGGGGCATGTATGTGCGCAACATGTGGTAACATCTCAATTTCAGGGGTACAACAGGGTGTTCTTTTGGCACCCTTGCACCCTTGAAATTGCATGCGCAATTTGCGAGTACCTATTTGGTACTCGCAAATTGCGCATGCAATTCCCATTCATTCCTATGGGCCTAGAGGCCCATAGGAATGAATGGGTAGCTATTCCTTAATTGCGACTCGCAATTTGCGAGTCGCAATTAAGGAATATGTAGGAATCGCTATTTTTTTTCCGATTCCTACATGCGTAGGGATTTGCGAGTCCTAAATAGCGATTTCTTAAAATTCGCTATTTAGGATTCGCAAATCCTGAGTTTGATGCATGTGGCCCTATGTCTCTTCAGGACATCCTAATACACAGTCATTTCACCACACATATCAACAAACTAACTAGTGTCAAGGTGGATGGATTCTATCCATGCATGAGATGCAAAGCGTGCAAATTCAGGGACAAGGCGAAAGAGTTTCAAGTACCAGGACAGAGAAAACCACAAAAAAGGAAACACTTCTTGATCTGAATTTTGGACCACACAATATATTGTTTGCTCTGCCTGTGGGACACAAAATAAATTGATAGCACGACACATCCATCCAAAAAACACATACTTGAGAATATGCGACCTATATCTAACAGGGATTCCACCTATCCAGTCGCTAGACGTTTTGAGCTAAAACACGATATCAATAGAGGTCTGTTGCTAATCTTCTACCTCAACTGAGTGCCTATGGGAGAAAGGGGAGGAAATAGAATTTTATCTTTAAGACAACTGGAATCTAAGTATATCATCAATCTACAAAGCAAGGTGCCCAGAAGCTTAAACAGTAATGAAGAAATAGCAAGTCACTTAGGTGAATAATGTGCACTAAAGGGTTCAACAATGAACAGTACCTGCACACCTTTATATAATTTACTAGATAGAACAGCCTATACAGGGCATGACTGTAAACCAAATCATGGGGAATTAATTAGTGGTATACTGTACTGATTAATGTTTATTAATATTGTCTGTTGTGTACAGTATGGTCCAGGAGTTAGTAGCAGCAACATACATATGTTTAATACATGAAATCCATTAGCCTATCTATGGTGTGATTGAATCCGAATGTAGAGGAATGCATTTAGAGCACATCCTATTAATTGATTTTAATGGCAAATTATTATGGTATTTTGTGGCATAAGGAAGGAAGCTTCATGGATGTCATTTAGGAGTAGCCAGGGTCGCAGCTATGCCTTCTAGCTTGTTACCTGCTACTCAGGGCTCTTCTTTTGTGACCCCTGGCCTCAGTGGAGGCAAATTCCCCTCTGAGATCCGGGGTCACAAAGTAAGTTCCTTTGAGAGTGAGTGTGTGAGTGAGTACATGAGTGTCTCAGTGGGTGTGTGAGTGAGTGTCTCACTGGGTGTGTAAGTGGATGCGTGAGTGTCTGCGTGGGTCTGTGAGTGGGTTTGTGAGCATCTGAGTGGGTGTGTGAGTGTCTGAGTTGTTCTGTGAGTGGGTGCTTGAGTGCCTGAGTGGGTCATCCACATTTTATGTGCGTTTTCTGGCTTTTTTCTGCTCACTTCTGACCTTTATTTTGCCTCTATATGCTTTTTCTGACCTTTATGTTACCTCTTTGTGCTATTGCTCGTGGAGTTTCAGTCCGCGGAGTTACCGAAAAACTCAGCCAAATTCTGCGGATTCCATGAGCAGGCGTAGTATTGGTCCACCACCCCTAATTAAGTCCACTTACATGCTGAGAGTAGTTAGGGGCCTGTTACCACCTGTAAGTCCCCCACAGTGGGATTGCTGGGACCTCATCGGAGACCCCGCCCCTTTTCTCAACCACTCTGCAAACGCACCTCCTGGTGCACTACTGGTAGGGGGATGAACCCTCTTGGCTGCTCTGGGTTGTTGGGGGCCAAGAACCCCTACTGTTGCCACAAGTTAGTCCCCCACAGCAGGATTCCTGAGACGTTGTCAAAGGCCCCACCCCCTTTCTCACCCACTCTGCAAATGCACCCCCTGGCTCACTACTAGTTGGGGCATGAACTCCCCTTGGCTGCTGATTGTCATTAGGGGCCAAGAATCCCTATTGATACCACAAGTAAGTCCCCCACAGCGGAATTGCTGAGACCTCGTGGGAGGCCCCGCTCCTTTTCTCAACCACTCTGCAAAGGGGCCTCCTGGCACGCTACTGGTTGGGGGATAAAGTCCCCTTAGATTCTGAGAGTTGTTGGGGGCTAAGAACCCCTGTTGTTCCCTGAGTGGGTTCTGCTCATTTTCTCCTCATTTTAGGCCTTTTTTCTGCTCACTTCTATCCTTTATTTAGCCTCTTTCTGCTCGTTGCTGACCTCTAATTTGCCTCTTTGTGGTCTTTGCTGACTTTTAGTTTGCTTCTTTGTGCTCATTTCTGACCTTTATTCTGCTTCTTGCTGCTTGTTTCTCACCTTTATCTTTCCTCTTTCCGCTCGTTGCTGACCTTTATTCTGCCTCTTTCTGCTCGTTTCTGACCTTTATTCTGCCTCCTGCTGCTCATTTCTGACCTCTAGTTTGCCACTTTCGGATCTCTATTTTCACCTTTATTCTGCCTCTTTCTGCTAGTTTCTGACCTTTTTTTTTTTCCTCTTTCTGCTCGTTGCTGACCTGTATTCTGCCTCTTTCTGCTTGTTTCTCACCTTTGTTTCGCCTCTCTCTGCTCATTACTTACCTTTACTTTGCCTCTTTCTGCTCGTTGTTGATCTTTATTCTACCTCTTCCTGCTAATTTTTCACCTTCATTATGCCTCTTTCAACTCGCTTCTGACCTTTATTTTGCCTCTTTCTTCTTGTTTCTGTCCTTTATTTTGCCTCCTTCTGCCTTTTCCCCCGGACTGCGGGGGGGGGGCCTCAAGGCCCCGCGTTCCCAGTCGGCACCCTGCCTCTTGCAGAAACCGGCATTACTGTTGCACTGAGGGAGTTGCTGAAAAGACAGCTCCCTCTGTGCACGAGCAATAGTTTCATCTCTTTCCCTGCCCACCACATGTCTGTGGGCAGGGAAAGAGATGAAACCTCCGCTTCCAGCAGGAGGGAGCACTTTGACAGCACCCGCCTGCTGGAAGTGGAGTGTTTGCTTTAGATTGGCGAGAGCTGTGAGCTCCCGCCAAGCTAAAGCAAACAGCTATATCCCAGTTATGGGCACCCCGAGACATAGCAGGAGCTGGTGCTGGGAGGGGGGCTCCACAGGGCAATTATTGGCTCCAGGGGGGGGCGCGCTGCCCCCTCCTTTAATTTTCAAGGGCCTGCCCCGCGGGGGTCGTGGTCCCCGGGCCCGAGAATGGCCCAGGAGTGGGGTTACGTGTCCCCTCTCCCCTTGTTTTTAAAGTATTTTACCCTGGGGAGGTGGTGGTCCCCAGAGCTCAGGGGGTTTGTGGGGCCGCCCATTAGGTGTTTCTTAGCCCTGGGGGTGTTCTGGTCCCCGGAGCTCGGGGAGGGGGACATAACCCCATCAATGTATCAATAGCCCCATAAAGGTGGTGGTCCCCGGGGCATATAGAGCCCATGGAGGGGGGCCCCGTGAGACTCCCTCCTTTTTTTTAATAAAATGCCACTGGGACCTGACCCACCCGGGGGCCCTTTTCAAAACAAGCATGGAGCCCATGCTTATTTTTTTATTTATTTTTGCCGCAAAAGGCACGATTTTGCAGTAAAACCTTTTTATTTTAAATGCTTTTTTGGCCTGGTGGGGTCCCTCTGGGACCCCATGACCAAGTGTAGGGGGTCAGGGTATTCCTACACTGTCCCCTTTTCTTTCTACATATGTTTCTGTTGGGGACTCGGCTTCCAAGCCGAGTCCCAAGATGTCTGCCAACACTTCCTGGTTGAAGTTTTGGCAGCCAATCAGTGCTCCACATTTCCCTGCACAAGCTCATCATTTTTGGTGCTTATTCGCGAAGAACCCCAGCACCTTGAGACCCTCATGGGTGAGTAGTTGCACTTTACCAACCGGTGATTGATTTATTGATTGATTGATTGATTGAACCAGCAGCCACAGATATATAATTATCTTGATTCTCTTAAGTTGTTCAACAACTACTGAATGGATTTACACCAGATAACAAAAAGCGTGATCTGCGTAACCAAATCTACCTTTTTTTACCAAATTTGGTGTACTTCCGTCCAGAGGTTCGGGCTGTAGATATGTTGACAAGTCCTATGGGAATTAACATGGAAAAACACACTTTTTTTACCCCCTGTTTTCTCGGCCCCCTCTTCACAGATCACCCCAACACTTTCCATGGCCAACAAGATTCACCGGCCTACTTTTTGTTTTTTAATTTCGTGAAGATTTGTCAAACTGTGCCAAAGATATAGGCACGTCAAGAAATGATTTTCCTATGGAAACATGGTCCTAACTATAACTACCTACTGCTACTGTTAATATATATATATATTTTTTTTAATATATTAACACGGCCGTCCTGCCGTGAAGACAGCAACATCCCATTACTATGTGAGGAGCCGCAGGGGCATGGAACTTTCCGAGCCTCTCTTCGGAGCAGCTGATGGGCAGTAAATAATTGTAAAAACTGGCATTGACATTCAGAGGCCCACTAAAGGGAAAATAACAATAATTGTAATTTTGGGAACATCGGCGCAGAATGAAGCAAGGTTTCAACATAAGTGGGAACACTACATGTCCCAAAATGCAATTTTAATTGCTCTCACCTGCGAGGCCCCATTGGGGGGTAAAATGAAGCAAATCTCGTTGCTCTGCAAAGGTGGTTCTCAGCCTGTGACCAAGGACCAGGAGGTCTGAAACGCGTAAGGCACGATGAATGAAACTGTTTGACTATGCCGGTTTGCCAATAAACATAATCTGCTGCGGAGTGCGTCTTAAATGCTTTGGGCATTTTTGGTTTTGAGTATATATATATATTGGCAACTGCTTCAGGACAAAAGTTCCAGGGGGCAGTGGATGAAACTTCTACAAATGCAGACAGTGATTCCCTCACGAGCGAAGTGTCATCAGACAATGGAAGCACTAGCAGCATGGGGAAGTCAGGGCATTCTAAGATTCTGGATTTAGGAGAAGAAATTGATTTTTTAGTGTTAGATCGTCGCCAAACCTTGCGACCACGGAATCAAAACAAAAAACCAGAACCAGAAAGAACGCAAGAAGAAGGGAAAGACGCAAGAGGCGGAAGCAACAACAAAAACCCAAAAAAGACATATTGGCGCAGAAAGTAATGAGGGATGACAACACTCATCAATTTGTCAACCATGACACTATCAGAGGCAGAGAAACAACTATTATGTCTTGGACTGTCATTCTGCCCCATAAGTGACTTTAACTATGCGCGCACGCGCATTGATGTTTTTTGTTTTATCCGGAAGCTGAAATTAAAAAAGTTCTTTAGCATTAAGGATGGATTAAAAGAAGTGCAACGAGGTATAATGGTGACAAGTGAACCATGCACGGAACTTTTAGCATCGGATGCTCCAACTTTACTTATGTTGCATGATCTCAGCAACAACACCAATGATGGTGATCAGGAATCCAGTCAGGAAAGACCAACACAACAAAGGCTCTCTGAGGCCAACATCAGACAACAAGGTGCTGGTATGAGCCCATTTAAGCCCAAGTCAAAGTTCATTCCTACTATGCCAAAAGATGCGATTGACATTTTCCATGAGGTGGTTACGGAAGATTTTAAAAGTTACACCATCAGATTAAACATCGTAAGTGGTACAAGAGCGAGCATGAAATGCAATATGCCAAACTAATCAAAAAATTAAACAGCAATCATGAGATAGTTGTGGCAAAATCCGACAAAGGCGGCAATATTGTGATCTGGCCGCAGAGGGATTACATACAGGAAGCACGCAGGCATCTGGATGATCGTTCCTGCTATGAAAAAACAAATTGGAAACAATATAACTTGGCAAAGGAGGAACTGAGAAAGATTCTCTCACAGTGGAAACGTGAGGGGGTGATCTCTACAGAAGAATATCGATTCCTGCATGTTGAACATCCTGTGTTACCCAGACTCTATTTTATACCAAAAGTTCATAAAAAGATCTCACCCATCCCAGGAAGACCCATAATATCGGCCATCCACAGTATGGGGGAACAAGTGACACAGTATGTCGATTTCTTCTTGCAGGACTTAGTCAAACAACTCCCGACATATGTAAGAGATACAGGGGATTTCCTCAAGAAAATCAGCGGTACCCAATGGGCAGATGATTTGTTGTTCATAACTCTGGACATCGAATCACTTTATACAAGTATTGAGCATACCACCGGACTCGAAGCAATAGAACACTTCTTGAATACAAGGCCGTTGGAGTGCTATAACCACAATAAGATGCGTTTAAAGTTGGTTTTCTGGTGCCTGCACAATAACTATTTCTTATTTGGCAATGAAGTATACTTGCAAAAGAGGGGTGTGGCGATGGGAGCCTGCTTCTCCCCCAGCTATGCTTGTTTGCATGTTGGCTGGTTGGAGGAGCAGGTCCTCAAAGGCACCTACAGGACTGAATTTGTCAATCATGTTGTACAATGGGTAAGATATATTGATGATGTTTTTGTAGTATGGAGAGGAGATGAAAAAAGTGCCATCGATTTTATTCATCAAATTAACATCAATAATGCTAACCTAAAATTCACATCACAGATTAGTAAGGAAAGCATTGAGTTTTTGGATGTGAAAGTTTACATTAAAGATGGTAAAATAGCAACTACCCTCCATAGAAAAGCCACTGCTGGTAATTCCACACTTCATGCCAGCAGTGCGCACCCTAAACATCTCATCAAAAATATTCCATTCGGCGAACTATTGCGCCTCAAAAGAATCTGTAGCACGGAGGCAGATTTAACCATTTGTACAGAACAGGCTCTCTCTAGATTCAGGGAGAGAGGATACGGTGAGGCCATGTTGAAGGAGGCTGTCAGAAAAGTACAAGACAAGCCCAGAGAATCCCTATTCAGTGTCAGCACCAATGAAGGAACAGTTTATGTAGATGAAATAGATGTCCCGAGATTTTAACCACATACAATAAGCAGGAGAGAAAGATAAGGTCAATAATAAAACGCAGTTGGCCTATACTGCTCACAGATGGTGTTTTAACTTCTAGGCTCCTTTTGCAGCCCACCATCACTTACAGAAAAGGTCCATCTATGAGAACTCAAATTGTTAAGAGCAGTCCGGAACTAGTAGGGGCAGCGATGTGGTTACAACCTAGACAAGGGTTCTCAAATTGTTCCTCGTCCAGAGCCTGTAAATTTGGGGTAAACACCACGCAATACTACACCCCTTTTAGTCCTGTTAAAATCACATTCAGGGGAGTTTTAATTGTAGAACAGAGTTTGCAGTGTACGTTCTGACATGCACTTGTGGCTTGAGATATGTTGGCAGCACCAAGCTACAGGTGCATGTCAGGATTTTGCAACACTTGCGAGCGATTGTGAATAACGATGCCTCCTATCCCGTGGCTCGCCACTTCAAGCAAGTACATAACAAAGATCTTAACTGTTTGAAATACTACGTGGGGGCGGCCATTCCTAAATTACAGAGAGGGGGTGACAGAGAAAAACTCTTGAGGCAAATGGAGTCCAAGATGATACTTGAGATGGATAGCAAATCCCCCAATGGTCTCAACAATACAGAGGATCTCCATCATTTCCTATAAAATTACAACAATGATGACAGACAATATTAATATTTAATGTGTATTCCCCTGAAACGATGCTTAGATTGGTACAGATATGCAAAAAAAGTTCTGGTAACAGTGGGCCTCCAATTTCCATCTAGGCTCGGATTTTATCAACTAATTTTAAAGTTAAGAATTTCTACGAGGGTATTTAATTATTGGTTTTAGCACTTGCACTTTAATATGTCGTATTGACCAAAAGGTAGCACTTTCATTATATAGTGATGGAGCAAGGTTTCAAAAATGAAACTTGCTTGTACGCAATCCTCCTCATAGTATTAATTTATTAAACTTGTATTGTAAATACTAACCTTTGCATTCACAAACACAAGAGGGACAGAAGCTTGCTTATGTGTTTTACTAATGAATAACGCTTGTCTATAATCCAAAATGTCCGCTAAAGCGCGGGAACTTCATTGCGCATGTCGCAACCTGATCACATGGTGTGACGTCTTTCTTTGCTTGGTGGGAAACTTCTGCTTCTGCGCAGTGTGCACTAAAATGGCCGCTAAATGTTTTCACATGCTTCAGCTTGCTCTCATGTCATTATTAAATTGTCATTTTCTTAATGCTACTAATGCAGGATAGTATTATAATTAATTGGGAATAGAGTAGGGAAAGTGGGCATACAGTGAAACTTTTTATTTGTGATTTTAACATTTTCTTCTTACATTTTTAGTAATTCGTAAACTTGGGCCTGGGTTGATGACTTGAAACTCGAGAGACAGATGGTTCTGCGCATGTGTCCTGTGTGCCTGCCAAGTGAAGTCAACTTGGACGTCTTCCAAGGCCATGACCCATTGGCCGAAGATGCTGTACTTCATGTTTCCGGCGGACAAATTGTTACTTTTCTCCTGTAAAATGTATAACATTTGTCGTGAGACGGGTGGGAAATAAAGTGAATGTATTAATTTGAAGGGGCGGGAAGCTAAAAACAATAGGCTTCACAATTTAGGCCAAAATTGACATGGTGCGAGAATCCACCCCCTGTCCCTGTCCAATCAGAAGTAGTGGTCCCATATTTTAGCAACATTAAGGGGAGGTACATGGGCGTAGAAGGGTATAATAGAATATAGCATTAGTTAATTAGTCAGAGCATACTTTCACGAAGAACAGGCGTCCATGCTGCGAGAGAGCTGACTCTCAGAACACACAGAAGAGCTCCAGACTGCCATGCTGATCGGTTGCTGACTGAATCCCTGTCCAGAAGAGGTCCTGAGGAGGGGCGGCGGAGTCCATTAGAAGGAAGGCACGGGAGAATCGAGAGAAGTCGAGTATCAGAGAGGGGAACGGCGCACGCGTCGTTGTAGAGAGGTTACCGGTCCTGTCCTGATCCTGGAAGAAGTCTTTGCTCTTCATCCTTCCTGGGTCCTATCTTTTCCAACTCCTTGGCCAAGGGGCTTGGTTCTCGCATTTAGGTAACTATACGGCAACCTTTAGTTGCGCTGCTGTCTCTATCTTCTTCTTTTCCTTAAACACCGTCATTTATTAGCAAAATCATTTCTATGCTTTTTCTTGGGTATTTCAATCAAGTACCGTGTTTTCTGTATTTTACTCTGCTAAAACTTTAGATAAACATTTTAAAACTTCCTGACTCAGTGGTTATTTCAGGATTATGTACTATAATGAATGTCACTCATTTTAAACTTCCCAATTAGCAAAGGATCCATTGGTAAGTTATTACTCTTCAATCAGAAGGTAATTGGTAGCAGGGACTTTGATAAAAGAGTACATCTGACACCCAGCGTAAGTATTAGTGTAGTGTGAATGTATGGGCCCAAGTGAGTATATGGTGTATGAATGTTGTTGGCTAATATTGCGCTGGATCAGTTTTCTGGTAAGCAGAGGACGGTTTTTGTTACTCTTTGTTAATTGGGTAATGAGAATTTTATTTGTATTTTTTTTATGAACTAACATCCGCTTAAATTTTGAGTTTTGTTTTATGTTGTCCAGAATACTTCGGGGGGAAAAAGAATAGTGGGTGGCAAGTGGAAGCCATACTGCAGTGAGGTTATCTGTCAGGCAGAATTAGTACTGAGAAGTTAAGCAGGACTTTCAGTACTCGTTAGGGACTCTATGCGTGTGAGTAATAGCAAAAAGGGTACGCTGATAAAAATTTGATGTTATATCACCTAGTAAGGGTAACATTGGAGAAGTAACAGGTACTTTTGGAGCTTGTGTGAAGAGTAGACGGAAGTGTTTTACTTGTAGTGTATGTATTAGTAAACGGAAAGGTTTTACTAAAGTGTGGAAGAAACTATCTTTTTCGAAATTAGTGGAAACTGGCACGATAGCGAATGTTTTATGCTGTTACTGAAATATAATTAAGATTTATATTGAAAATAAGTTTGCGTAAAGTTTTGTAAAGGGAGGGTCAATTGCCGGAGAGGGAGCTGACGTCACAAAATGCAGCGCTGTGGTAGGTTGAAACAGCGTGTGTGGAAAAACCCTTGTAAAGGAGGGGTCAGTAGTCAGGAGTAGTACTGACGTCACAGGTGCCGCGCTGGGATTGGTTAAACCAGCGAGGACAGAAAGGAGCAGATTGTAAAGGAGGGGTTGACAGAGAAACGTCATCAAAAGGCCGCGCAAGGATTGGCTCGGAAATAAAAGATAGCAGACATTTGATTGGTCGAAATTATAGAAGCAAAATTCTTAGTGGATAAGGATTGCATGTTAAAACGTGATCCGACTTTAACAGGAACTCGTCCGGATAGGAGATTCATAGGTTTTACAGAATATAATTTTGTACACAGAAGATTAGATAGAATGTATGGAGAAAGGAGAAAAATGTCATTTTTGCAAAAGATTAAGAATTATTTTAAAAAGGACAAACCAATCAAAACTAGAGAAGGAATTATTATTCCACCAGCTAAAACGCCAGCATCATTTATGATGATGGAGAGAGGTTATCATACTTGTGTATGGATGGAGAATTGGATAGAATACACCAAAAATGATGGAATATTAGCATTTCCCCATATCAGGAAGGGACAAGTGGATGCACCCCAAGTGCACCACCAAAAACTCCAATGGTACCACAGGTAATGCATGAGTTCACCCCGAGTAGAATGCTACATGATAAAGAAAAAGAAGCCCTAGAAAAGACCAGAACAGAATTAATACAGAAAATAACTCAGATAAAAGTACACCCTGATTCATTGACTATAACTGTAACAATTGGTCCAGTAGTTCCATTATATGGTACTCAGGGAAATTGTCCTCCACCGATACTTGCACCTACTCCTGTGAGTAATCCCAGACCTGAAGCTCCAGTTATAATTGAGGATCAATTTAGTGACTGTGAATCCACAATATCACTTATGGACTTGCCTATTCGAGGTTCTGTAAATAGTACTCCAAGAAAAGATGTACCTGGAGGTTCAAAAGATGTAAGTTTAGTAACTTCATCGGGAGCAAAAAGTGCTACCATAGTAACACCTGAAGATCTAGAAAGATGGGTGCAAGGGTCAGTTAAACAGTGCACACCTCCGAAAATAATGAACATTCATAAATTAAAAGTCGAATTAGAAGAAATAATAGCAGGAAATGTAGGACTAGAACGCTTAAATACCTATGATGAAGAAGAATTATTATTCCTGTGCAGGAGTATCACTAGAAATGTGAGGTTATTTCATGAAAAATTGTCCAATCTAGCACTACAGATGGGAATTGAAATAGGGAGATCAAAAGTACTACAGAAACCCTATAGAGCAGAATTTTCAGACAAAGATTTAGAAAATATGAATGCATCTGGAAGAAGACTGCAAATAAGAGAATTAATGTTAGTTTTACAAAAATGGGGAGATCTAGATAAATGGAGATCTAGGTGGGCCAAGAAAAAGGAAGAAGCACGAACAAGTAGAACAGCATCTGAATATGTGATGAAGGAAGCAGGAAAAGCAGATCAAATGTATCCAATGCGAGAAGTTGCGGGAGGAGGATATGTACATGTCCCATGGAGCAGACAGGATATTTTATCATTTACGAATGATTTTCCAAAGCTGAGGGAAAAGCCAATTGAATGGTACAAGCAGGTTGAAATGTTTGTGACGGTGTCAAAGGTATTGTTGAAGGATTTGGATGGTCTGTTTGACATAGTGGTACCTGCCGATTTATGGACAGATTGTAAGATCACAGTGGATTGGCCAAGTGATGAGTATCCCAGAGATCCGAAAACAGGTGCCCCGTCAAATGATGTAATGAAAAAGTATCAGGAGGTGATAACATACCTGAAAGGAAAAATACCCCCGAAAGAAACAGATTGGGTGAAAATAGATCAAACCACCCAAGAAGCCAGTGAAACAGTACATGCCTATTATGAGCGTTTATTGCAGGTGTTTAAACAGTATTGTGGATTTGAGGACATTGGAGACAAAAACATGAGTCAGTTTGTATATCGATTTGTTTATGGTCTGAAGCCAGAGATTTGCCAGATGATTAAACAGCATATGCTGTGTTGGCAGGGAAAGCCCATAGATGAAATTCTGAAGTATGCAAAATATTGTGGAGACGATATTGAGGATAGACACAAGAAATGACAAGAAAAGGTGATGTGGGCACAGGTGAAAATGGCAGAGAAGCAGGGAATTAATTTGGAAAATCCGAGTGAAAATCAAGGAAAAGATTCTGGAACGAGTGGTGATACTGGGAATGGTGGAAAATTTAGAGGACGAATGAGTAGAGAAGAAGCTAAAAGAAATTTCCTTGTCATGGATGCGGAAAATTGGGGCATTGGAAGGACGAGTGTAAAAAGATTCGGAATAATAATGGCCCAAATCAAAACTTAAATCCACAGACGCAGAATGACTCACAGCAGGGTGTAAATCCCCAGAGTCAATTACCACCTCCACCTGTTCAGGGTAATGTAAGCAGAGCAAAGCACGGTACAGACATTGGATACCCAGGAGGGAGTGGTAAGAATGATTATATGACATCACAATTTCTTTTTCAGGACAATTACTGTGAATTCAACTCATGACGGTGCCTAGGAGAGGGGAAGAAGGAGTGCGTACTTGGCGCATCCTTACAGGTAGATCAGTCTGGTCCATATGTTGAAGGAAATGTGAAAGGTAATGATATTACTTTCCTTTCGGACACTGGTGCTACCAGGTCTACGGTGAGATCAGCAGACATCCCAGACCTTCCTCTCTCTGGTGAAGATATCCAAGTAGTAGGGGTAGCTAATCAAAGAATTAGAACACCTCTTACAGAACCAATGGAAGTCAAAATAGGAAACTTCAGAGAAATGCACCAATTTGTAGTGTGCGATTCTAGCCCAGTGAATTTATTAGGTAGAGATTTATTGTGCAAAATGAACTGTACAATTTTCTGCACGCCGGGTGGTGTGGCAGTTCAGACACCAGATGAGGACCATGTATATAAAATTATGGTTGCAAAACAAGGTACAGAAATAGATGAAATGTTTTCGTTGATAACAAAAGATGAGTTGCCAGAAGAATTAAAAGGTACAGTAAACCAAATAGTATGGGATTTCACCGGAAAAGAAGCAGGACTTATGGCAAAAATAGATCCAGTTCAAATTACTGTAAAAGAAGGTGCGATTTTCCCAAATACTAAACAATACAAAATGAGTGCAGAAGTAAAAGCAGGAGTCATTGAAGAAATAAATCGAATGGTAAAACAAAACATTCTAAAAGAAGTAATGAGTAGCCCATGCAATTCACCAATCATGGGACTAAAGAAACCTAGTGGAAAATATAGGATTGTTCAGGACCTGAGGAAAATAAATAAGATTGTAGAACCATGTTGTCCTACAGTACCAAATCCTGCAGTAATTCTATACCAGATCCCTTGGAATGCAGGATGGTTCACAGTAATTGATTTGTGTCAAGCATTCTTTTCAATACCATTGCATCCAGACAGCCAGTATCTTTTCTCATTTAAATTTGAGAACAAAGTCTATGTGTGGAATCGTGTTCCTCAGGGGTACACAGAGTCCTTCCATCTTCAACCAGATACTGAAAAAGTGCCTGGAAAAACTAGTGATGCCAGGAAGCTCAGTCTTAGTCCAATATATCGACGACTTATTGGTGGCGTCGACCACCAGAGAAGACTGTGTTGTTGACTCCATAGCATTATTAAATATTTTGGCTGAGGAAGGGCATAAAGTTTCACCTGAAAAGTTACAGTTTTGCAGGACAGCTGTTAAATATCTGGGACATCAAATTGAGAGGGGAAAAAGAAGAATAACCTCTGAAAGAGTAGAATTAATAAAGAGAATGCAAATGCCTGAAACCCAAAGACAAGTACGGATGTTCCTAGGAATAGTAGGCTACTGTCGACAATGGATACCAAATTATTCCGTTAGCTAAACCCTTAATTAACATGATGAAAAAGAAAGCAAAGGACCCTGTTGAGTGGGAGGATGAAAGTGTAGAAGCTTTTGTAAAATTGAGAAACGCACTTTGTTCAGCACCTGCCTTAGGCATGCCTGATTATAAAAGAGAATTCGCATTATTCTGTCAGAGAGAGAAAATTGTGCACTTTCTGTCCTAACTCAGAGACATGGACTAGACAGACGTCCTATAGCGTACTTTTCTGCTACATTGGACCAAGTAGCAGCTGCGTTGCCAGGATGCTTAAAAGCAGTGGCAGCAACTTGTTTGAGCATTGAACAAAGCGAGTCAATTGTGATGGGACATCCTGTAAAAGTATATGTTCCACATGCAGTTGTCATTCTGTTGACAAGAACCCGAACTCAGCATCTTACTCCTAGTCGGCTGACTAAATATGAGAGGATAATTATGAGTGCTGAAAATGTGACCATGGTAAGGTGTACAATAATAAATCCAGCAACTTTATTGCCGGACCAATATCATGAAACAAATAAAGATGACGAAGAAGATGAACATGATTGTGTACAAATTACAGAATTATGTACAAAACCACGCCCAGACATAGAGGAACAGCCTCTTAAAAAGCCAGATAGGGAGCTATTTGTCGATGGTTCATGTCAAAGACATGAAGATGGTAAACTAACTGCTGCCTATGCGGTATGTGAATTAACTGGAATAGTCGAAGCATCCTATTTACCAGGAGTAAAATCTGCACAAGTAGCTGAATTGATTGCTTTGATAAAAGCTTGCAAAATTGGGAGGAATCAGAGAGTGACCATATTTACAGATAGTCAATATGGTTACGGGGTTGTGCATGATTTTGGCCAACTGTGGATGCAGAGGGATTTCATGACTTCTTCAGGATCCCCCATTAAAAATGGACAATTTGTAAGGGAATTGCTAGAAGCAATACAATCACCAAAAGAATTGGCTGTGGTGAAATGTGCCGCACAGCAGTCAGGAGATGACTGGGTGGTAGTCGGCAACAGATATGCAGACCTGGTGGCTCAACATTGTGCCAAAACCAGAACGTCAGTCAATAAGAGGGTGGAAAGAATGGGAATCAGCTGCCAACTTATGCTGTATATGCCACCTGAAACTTGGAATGAGGTAAAGAAATTGCAAGATGAGGTTGAGGAAAGTGAGAAAAATTTGTGGATCAAAGTGGGTTGCTCCCAAAGAGGAGAAGATGAAGTGTGGATCAGTGCAGATGGCAGACCAGTCATGCCAGACTGTTTACTCTCACAAATGGCTAGAATGCACCATGGAGACAAACACATAGGGAGAGATGCAATGATTAGGCTGTTCAGACAAAATTGGTACAATCCCAAATTCAGGGCTGTTGCAGAGAGTCTTTGCCAGAGATGTCTAACTTGCAAAATGCATAATCCAGGCAGAAAAATGATAATTGGGTTTGGAAAGATTGGAAAGGCAGAGGGCCCATTTATAAGACTCCAGTTCGACTTCATACAGTTACCACCATGCAGAGGACTAAAATATTTACTAGTCATAGTATGTCTGTTTTCAAAGTGGGTGGAGGCTTACCCTACTAGGAGAAATGACAGTATTACAGTTGCAAAACTGTTGTTACGTGAGCTCATACCTAGGTTTGGTTTCCCAGTATCTTTGGAATCAGATAGAGGAAAACACTTTAACAGTAAAGTAATCAAACTAATTTGTGAAGCATTTCAAATTAAACTGAAATTGCACTGTGCATATCGCCCAGAGGCTTCTGGAGTGGTTGAACAATTAAATGGCACTATAAAGTCAAGATTGGGAAAAATGTGTGCATCAACATCATTAGAGTGGCCAGACGCATTGCCACTTGTCTTGATGGGACTCAGAAGCATACCTGACAGAAACACAGGATTGAGCCCCCATGAAATAATGATGGGAAGAGCAATGAGACAAACACATGTTCCCACAAACAAATTAGTAAATATATCTGATGATATGGTTCTGGATTATTGCAAAGGATTGGCTGACCTAGTGCGTTCTGTCTCTCATCAGGTTGGAGAAGACGCAGTTTCCAGGCAGCCTGAACTAGAACATGATCTGAATCCTGGTGATTGGGTGGTAGTGAAGAATCACACCAGAGAAACGTGTCTATCACCCAGGTGGAGCAGACCTTGTCAAGTTATATTGACCACCAATACAGCAGTGAAGTGTGCAAGATTTCCTAATTGGATTCACGTAAGCCACACAGAGAGTACCAGACCCTGAAGAGGAGAATTCACAGACAACACCAATCACTGAAGAAGCTGAAGGTTGCCCAGCAGAAGAATCTCAAGTTAGAGGTTCGAGGAAGCTGACGGAGAACAACCGAGCACAAGTCAGGATTGGATACCAGTGGTAGAAGTTCCTGAAGTATACCACAGAACGAGAAATCAAACTAAATTGGAAGAAATTGAAGAAGATAAGATAGGTGAAGAAGAAGCAGTTCAGGATCAAGAAGAAAAGATAGTAAAAGATCCTGAACAAAATAAGATAGGGAAAGAAAATTGGACTCAAAACAGTGAAGATTTAATTGACTTTACACAGGGAAAAACAGGTTTAGAAGAATCCGGTCAGGCTGCAGAAGTTCACAGTGCAATAAGCCCTGATCAGAAGCAGTTAGATCAAGAAGAATTCACTAAAGAAAAAGGGGTTGATACAAATGAACATAAAGAAATAAAAAAGGAACAAAGCCAACATCTTGAAAGTCATTGTGGAGCTACTGAAGAGAAACCAATCAGACCTGAAAAAGAACAAACAAAAGAGGCAGTAAACAAAGAAACAAAACAGTATTAAGCAGTGAAAATAACGAGATATTTGAAGACGTAAACAGAGAAACAGTGCCAACAAAGTAAACAAGAAAAGGAGATCATTGGCCAAGTGTCATTAAAAGAGTAAAATACCACATAACAACCAGAAGTGAAGATCCAGAACAAGTACCTGAAGTGACAAGTCAAACTGAACAAGAGAAAAAGTCAGGAAAAAGAAAAAGTAAAAGACTGAGACTTGTGAATAACAAATTCAAGGGTCCTGACTGGACTTATATCATTCTTGAAGATTTTGAAAGCTCAGAGTCAAGTGACAGTGGTGGCGAAGGAACAAGTGCAGAACTAACATACGAGAAGAAACAAGACCACCCTGACAAAACAAAAGAATCATCTAAAGAAAAGAAGAAGAGATAAGAAGAGCAATCTTCCTTGTCGAAAAATGCCTGACGATAGAGTTACTGGGAGACCAAAACGAAATTGTTGTAGGAGATGCTGTGCAATATGCATATGTAGTCTAGTATTGGTGCTTATAGTATGGTTAGTCCTGATTGTAGCAGTTCCTTACCTTATGATAATAGATAAGAAGATAAATAATGAAACTAAAGGGAGGACAGCAAACATGAAGGGCAATAGAGTAGAATTAATGGCAGAAGATGAGGCAGAAATTCATCATGAAATAGCTGATAACGACACTAGTTTAAATGTTTTCACAAAGTTATTGTTTCAGTATGTAGACACAATGGAAGTTAGTAATTGTTATGTCTGTATGAAGTTACCTGAATCAGTAGCGGAAGGATTAACATACCATCATTTACCACTGACATATGGCATCTCATGTAGTGTATTAACAAGTTTATTTTATAGAACAGGTAGGCTACAGTATTATTATTCAAACTTGGATGTGATATTTTCTGAGGTTCCGATTCGCAAAAGTATGAACCCAGTGCTTAGTAGTCAAGACGCACAGTTTATGGGAGACTTTTTCTTAACAATGAAATCGATAGACATAACACATGCACATAGACACAATCTAACATGTTCTTTACTAGAAGAAGAAAAGATATTTTTGAATTTAGTAGAAGATAGAAGACATGATTTTCAAAAGAAAGCTTCAGAGCATAAGGCTCAGTTGTCACCTTGGGCGGAGAAGGAAGGGAGTTATACACCTGGTAAAGCTCAAGCTGCAATGGCTCTGGATTTCGAGAAGAAAGGGAAAATTTGTCTTCATAGGTTAAAGACTGATTATAACAATGTTTTCATCGGTACCAGTGAATGTGAACACAATTTTTTAATTCTTGGAGGTTGGGGACTCAAAGGAGGAACAGATTCAGTTTTTCCTGGAATCTATTATGTATGTGGGAATAAGGCTTACTTTAGGCTTCCTGCACGGTGGTATGGAAGTTGTTATTTTGGAATAGTTTTTCCAAAGATATACCACGTAAAAGAAACACTGGAAGCAATGAAATCAATAATGAATTAATACGTAGTAAAAGAGCTAGTTTTTCAGAAATTGTAGGTGATATATTTGGTGCATTGATACCTTCAGTGGGAATAATTCTGAACTCAAGGAAAATATGTAAATTGTCTACAGTGGTTGATCGTTTATCAACGGATACTGCTGGAGGTTTTCTAATGATTAATACGGAGATGGTTGCGATTAGATCTATGGTAATGCAAAATCGACTTGCTCTTGACATTCTATTGGCAAAAGAAGGAGGAGTCTGTAAATTATTGAAGACGAAACATTGTTGCACTTATATTCCTGATAAGAGTGCAGAAATTGGAACGTATATTCAGAACATAACTAAACTTGAGAAAGAACTTAAACCACTGGAAGTTGATAGTGTATGGGAAAGATTGACAAATAGTATTGCGTCAATTGGAACCTGGTTTGCTAATATAGGGAAAGGACTTATAGGTCAAAAATTAGTACCCCTAGCAGGGATAGCAATAATAATATTGGCAATAACAATATGGTGCAAATGCTGTAGAAAGAGTGGAACATATAAAGTAACAGGAAAAGGAAAGAAGAGAAAACTAGATGAAATAGAACTTGAAGAATGGAGAAGTGATTTATACAAAAAGTTGGAAGGGGATGTGAAAAACAGAAAATGTAAAAATGAGAATGAAACGAATTGCTAGAAGTTGGCATCTGATTGAGGTTAGTATTTTTGATGGCTCAGAAACGCCATCAGAGAGGGGATTGATGGAGCAAGGTTTCAAAAATGAAACTTGCTTGTACGCAATCCTCCTCATAGTATTAATTTATTAAACTTGTATTGTAAATACTAACCTTTGCATTCACAAACACAAAAGGGACAGAAGCTTGCTTATGTGTTTTACTAATGAATAACGCTTGTCTATAATCCAAAATGTCCGCTAAAGCGCGGGAACTTCATTGCGCATGTCGCAACCTGATCACATGGTGTGACGTCTTTCTTTGCTTGGTGGGAAACTTCTGCTTCTGCGCAGTGTGCACTAAAATGGCCGCTAAATGTTTTCACATGCTTCAGCTTGCTCTCATGTCATTATTAAATTGTCGTTTTTTTAATGCTACTAATGCAGGATAGTATTATAATTAATTGGGAATAGAGTAGGGAAAGTGGGCATACAGTGAAACTTTTTATTTGTGATTTTAATATTTTCTTCTTACACTTTTAGTAATTCGTAAACTTGGGCCTGGGTTGATGACTTGAAACTCGAGAGACAGATGGTTCTGCGCATGTGTCCTGTGTGCCTGCCAAGTGAAGTCAACTTGGACGTCTTCCAAGGCCATGACCCATTGGCCGAAGATGCTGTACTTCATGTTTCCGGCGGACAAATTGTTACTTTTCTCCTGTAAAATGTATAACATTTGTCGTGAGACGGGTGGGAAATAAAGTGAATGTATTAATTTGAAGGGGGGAAGCTAAAAACAATAGGCTTCACAATTTAGGTCAAAATTGACATGGTGCGAGAATCCACCCCCTGTCCCTGTCCAATCAGAAGTAGTGGTCCCATATTTTAGCAACATTAAGGGGAGGTACATGGGCGTAGAAGGGTATAATAGAATATAGCATTAGTTAATTAGTCAGAGCATACTTTCACGAAGAACAGGCGTCCATGCTGCGAGAGAGCTGACTCTCAGAACACACAGAAGAGCTCCAGACTGCCATGCTGATCGGTTGCTGACTGAATCCCTGTCCAGAAGAGGTCCTGAGGAGGGGCGGCGGAGTCCATTAGAAGGAAGGCACGGGAGAATCGAGAGAAGTCGAGTATCAGAGAGGGGAACGGCGCAGGCGTCGTTGTAGAGAGGTTACCGGTCCTGTCCTGATCCTGGAAGAAGTCTTTGCTCTTCATCCTTCCTGGGTCCTATCTTTTCCAACTCCTTGGCCAAGGGGCTTGGTTCTCGCATTTAGGTAACTATACGGCAACCTTTAGTTGCGCTGCTGTCTCTATCTTCTTCTTTTCCTTAAACACCGTCATTTATTAGCAAAATCATTTCTATGCTTTTTCTTGTTTATTTCAATCAAGTACCGTGTTTTCTGTATTTTACTCTGCTAAAACTTTAGATAAACATTTTAAAACTTCCTGACTCAGTGGTTATTTCAGGATTATGTACTATAATGAATGTCACTCATTTTAAACTTCCCAATTAGCAAAGGATCCATTGGTAAGTTATTACTCTTCAATCAGAAGGTAATTGGTAGCAGGGACTTTGATAAAAGAGTACATCTGACACCCAGCGTAAGTATTAGTGTAGTGTGAATGTATGGGCCCAAGTGAGTATATGGTGTATGAATGTTGTTGGCTAATATTGCGCTGGCTCAATATCACTTTACTTGAGTCTGCATAATTTTTCACATTTGTTTGGAATTAAACTATTTCATTCATAACAGTTGTTTTTTATGTTTGATACACACAAAGAAACGGGTTAATATGTATGTCAATGCATTTATGTAGGAAGATTAACTATTGTTCTTTGATGTCGATAGCAAGGTGTATATTTATTGATGTTTACATCGTCCTTTTTTTTTTTTTTTTTGAGACATTTGTACAATTATGCCTCTGCATTCAAGCAGTAAGATAAACTGTAGCTCTTCCATAAGGAAGTTTTGGGCACATTGTCGAAGGTATAGAGTGGTATTTGCGATATTTGCACATGTGTTTATTTATAAATTAATTTACTGCATGCCCAGTGGCTATCCAAGCAAATAGATAGATATTACTACTGTGGGATATGCAACTGATCGAGGGATTTTAACCAGCAATACAATTAGGTGGTACTGTTTGGTTTTTATCTATTTTCCCTGCTTTTAAATCACATGTTTTTAATACTCAAACAGGAATGTCATGCATATGCAGCATCAACTGGGGTTTGTGCATAATAATACGCACAAAAATTCTAAATATTGCCATTTGATCATGATTGAGTAATCGGCAGTGCAATGCAATCTGAAACATCATTTATTAAGACACGTGTTCAGTTTGTGTTATTCGTATTGACCACATGAGATTTTGAATGCAATGTGCAACAAATTGAAGAACAGACTTATCAGTATGCAGAACGATAAAGTTAGTGTTTCTTTTATGTCTATTTACCACGTGGGGGTGTTTCACTGCATATTTAAAAAGGACGGCGAACTAGGCTCTGTGATCAAGGACAAGTGTTGTCTGAAACGCGTCAGATCTGAGGACCGAATAAAACAACAGTGCCTAATTTCGTGTGGTTCGTGAATTCTCTGTTCGCCACACGGCTGTGCGGAAGTGCGTAGAATCCCTTGTTTTTTTCGAATATATATATATATATATATATATATATATATATGTATGTTGAACCTTCTTTTGATGTGTGAATAAACGATCATCCTTTTTCACACCAGCTTTCGGAGTCTGTGCCCGTGTGTTACACCGGAGTGACTGTCGTGGCATTGTGATTTCTTGTGATGTATATATATATATATATATATATATATATATATATATATATATATATATATATATATATATATATATATATATATATATATATATTATATTAAGGCGGGTGCTTTGCTCGTGAGTGCAGGCTCACGATCATATGTAAAAAACCACTCCCTAAAGTACAAATGAGCACTCCACATGGTTCAATATTACAAAGTTCTGTAATCGATAGCAAGCGGACTCATTTCAGCTCAATGCCTTTCTCAAAGCTCACTTGGATATCAGGGCACCATTTTAACAATCTGTTTAAGTCACACATCGCTCTCACCCATTGGTGGGCAAGAGTATGGACACAAAGAAAGGACTGAATATATAAGTATATATTACCTACTGGCAGTCGCCAGCAGGTAGGTATAGTTAGGACCTAGTTTCCATAGGATTTTTTTTTTGTTTTGCTAATAACTTTGGCGCCATTTGATGAGTCTTCAAAACTAGTTTGCCACTCCATTTATCAACTGTCTGCAAAGTTTTGGGGTGATTTGTCAAGTGGGGGCCGAGAAAAAAGGGTTGTCCTAAAACGCATTTTCCCCATGCAATTGGCCATTGGGATTTTAGACATGACTACAGCGTGAACCGCTGAATGGAATTACACCAAATTTGGCAGGTCTTTGTCCAGAAAGAGTAGTTTTGTAATTTGGTGTAAATCTGTTCAGTAGTTCTGGAGTTATTAAAGAAGCAAAGATTTCT
Organism: Calotriton arnoldi; assembly: GCA_963921515.1. Taxonomy (NCBI): domain Eukaryota; kingdom Metazoa; phylum Chordata; class Amphibia; order Caudata; family Salamandridae; genus Calotriton; species Calotriton arnoldi. The sequence continues at coordinate 171,957 of CAWUFW010011803.1, forward strand.
GTATTTCTATGAAAACCTATGGACATGTGATCTTACTGCCATAAAGACAGATACTATAAATTTGTTATTGTTCATATGTGCTATCATAAATACATGTGAGTTAAAGTCGTGGTTTCTTTGGAGTCTGCTCCAACATTGCAATATCTTCCCAAAATTGTCTGAAGTGTTTTTATTATATAAATGTGAATTGCTTTAATTACATGTACATAATGTAAATATTTGTTTCTGTGTTGTATATATCTCTTGTAGCCCTGAAGAAGTCCTTGTTGGTCGAAACGCGTTGGCTACTGTGTTTTTCAATGGCGCACTGTTTATAAGAAGAAAACAAATAAAGAACGATTCAACAAAGAAACTCTCCTCATATGCATTAATTATATGCAGTGTGCCGATGCACATGAACATTGTTGTTGTGTATGGAATGAAAACCTATGTTGAACTTTAAATGCTCTCCTGACATAATCGTAAATTTTTAGCGCTGAACCATTTATAATCATTTTGTTGGAAGTTGTTGTCCATTTGAAGTATAGAGGGGCTGTGCTTCAGGTTCATTGCACCATTGGGAATACACTCTGCCCAATACCTTTGTTGGCAAGTGCGGTCTTTTTTTATTGCTTCAACCCCTCACTCCTCTCACTGCATTTCTGTGTATATATATATATATATATATATAAACTCCAACTCCAGTCTTCTCCTTACAACATGGACACCGACACAGGGGTTCAAATCCTTTGAATAAAATCTCTGTTTATTCTCGGTTTTTTATGGTAACGCGTTTCGCCTGTCTCTGCAGGCTTGCTAACACACTAAACGCCATTCTCATGTTTACCTTTTAAAATAAAAAGCTCCCGATCACATGATACGCTGGTCCTATAGCCATAGAAGACAGACTCGACCGGATTGAACCATAACACAATATTATTCAATATATGTGCCGTGTTGAAAGACACTCTTAATTACAACACATAATTAAATGTCTCATGCTAATAAATAAAGATAAATTCATTTATGTATTTTCACAAATTTGGAGTCTCTCTTACTGTGTGATTCTCACACAGATTTCCATTACTCTTTTGGGCCAACTGTTGCGCAAAAAATCAGGCAAGTGCCTGCATGATAAGACAGTTATAAATATCACTGAATTACATGCTGTCCTATATATACAGTTGACCATTAATTCTACACAATATACACACCACATGAGTAAACAAGCGTGTACATAAATAGCCGAAAAAATACAAATATTTCTAAAAATACATATTAAAAACATATATATTTAAAATATTTGTAAAATTTTATATTATTCGGGCGGGCACAATAATTGTTTTGTCCAAGGTAGCCCTCTTTGAGTTCCCTACTCTCATGATTTGTCATTAAGGGCTCAGATCTTTCCGTGAGGTCTAGTGCAAGTGCAAGTTAATAAGTTTATTATATCTCTTCATTGTCCATTGTAGATAATCAGCTCATAAAATAGCAGCAAATAAGGATGCAGAGTTTCCAATAGCATAAAGTGCAAGTGCTTCACACAGTACTAATTTTTTAAAGTGCAAATACCACAATAAAATCCTCTCTATGAAGAATACAGTACGTAAAGCAACAAAATGCAAGTGCTTATGTCACAAATCTCTATTGGTTCACTCCTGAGTTGGTATTGCATCCCTACATATAAGACAAATCACATAAAATGTATGTGCATATTAAAATTCATACTTGCATATTCATCATTCCCTTATCTTCAATATGCCCTGATGTAAAAATTAAAATTTAAAAAATATATATATATAATAAATAATTACTCCAAAATTTGTAAAATTAGTCATTTCAACAAGTTGTCCAACAACCCTGTTTCGACACGTAAAATATGATTAACAATTTGGTTTCTTTTGAGAGCCTTGTTTAAAATGAGCCCTTATTCCATGGATACTGCTAATGACCTAAATGTATATGCAGATCCTCGTCTGCATTTAATCCTGACGGGATTTTCGTGTTGAACAACAAAATATACTTCGATTTAAGTTGTCGCAATTTACGCTCTCTATTTCCTCCCCTTCTCATTTTCGCCACCTGGTGCAAAATATGTCAATTCATTCAAGTTCCCCTTATGCACCTCATTCATATGGCGAGCCACCGGATAGGTCTTATCATTGTTCTTAACGGCTCGTAGGTGTTGGAGTATACGAACATGTACCATGTGGATGGTGCTTCCCACATATAATTTTGGGCAGGAGCACTGTAGAATGTAAACCACATATTCACTCCGACAGTTCAAAAAACACCTAATCTTCCAAGGGCTCACCATTAGAGGAGACGTGACCTGTTTTTCATTACGAGCAATTCTACATGCCTTACACTTCAGACATTTGTAAAAGCCAGGGTTAGCCTTCAACCAACAATCTGGCCTTACTAATTCAGGACTACTGTACACCAATTCCTGCCTCATAGACCTTGCCCTTTTGAATGTCACTTGTGGTCTACGTCTCACTACAGTACTTAAGATGGGATCACTTCTCACTAGATGCCAGTGCCTTCTCACACAGTCTCTCACCCTTGTGTGATAGGTACTGAATCCAGTGATCATCAGTATCTCTTCATTTGCTTTACTTCTTACATCAAATTCGAGTTCTTTCAGTCTCAGTAGATCATTTCTTTTGATTCCACTGACTTTCTTTAATGCCTGGTCTAAAATCTGTTTGTTATAGCCCCTAGCAGTAAATCTTTCTGTTAGGCTATTTTGGGCTTCCTCCAAAGCCGGTCCCTCACTGCAATTCCTTTTCATCCTCAAATGTTCCGCATAAGGGATGCTCATCTTCAGTTTGGCAGGATGAAAACTTTGCGCGTGCAATATAGAATTGCCCGCCATGGACTTCCTAAATGTGCGTGTGTGTAAGATATTCTCCTTAATATAGATTTCCAGATCAAGGAAGGAGACCCGGGATCTGCTGATGGTGTCTGTGAATTTTAAATTCAATGCATTGTCATTCAACTGCCTGACAAAATTCTGCTCAGATTCTTCAGATCCCTCCCAGACCACAAAAAGGTCATCAATAAACCTTTTCTACACGATCACATTCTCATTCCATTCCTTAGCATATTTCACCATGAGCACCTGCTCCTCCCACCAGCCCATATGCAGATTCGCAAAGCTGGGGGCGAAGCAGGTGCCATAGTTGTCCCTCTCACTTGCTTGTAAGTATAATTTCCAAACATGAAAAAATTGTTTTTGAAGCACAAACTGCCCATTTCAGCCAGCATCCCTGAATGCTGGTATAAAGCTATGGGACGTGTGTTTAAGTAATGCTCCAACATTGCAATATCTTCCCCAAAAATGTCTGAAGTGTTTTTATTATATAAAATGTGAATTGCTTTAATTACATGTACATAATGTAAATATTTGTTTCTGTGTTGTATATATCTCTTGTAGCCCTGAAGAAGTCCTTGTTGGACGAAACGCGTTGGCTACTGTGTTTTTCAGTGGCGCACCGTTTATAAGAAGAAAACAAATAAAGAACGATTCAACAAAGAAACTCTCCTCTTATGCATTAATTATATGCAGAGTGCTGATGCACATGAACATTGTTGTTGTGTATGGAATGAAAACCTATATTGAACTTTAAATGCTCTTCTGACGTAACCGTAAATGTTTAGTGCTGAACCGTTTATAATCATTTTGTTGGAAGTTGTTGTCCATTTGAAGTATAGAGGGGCTGTGCTTCAGGTTCATTGCACCATTGGGAATACACTCTGCCCAATACCTTTGTTGGCAAGTGCGGTCTTTTTATTGCTTCAACCCCTCGCTCCTCTCACTGCATTTATATATATATATATATATATATATATATATATATATATATATATATATATATAGTGAGTGAGCGAGGGGTTGAAGCAATAAAAAGACCACACTTGCCAACAAAGGTATTGGGCAGAGTGTATACACAGCTCCCCACAAAGTAGAATGGACCAGCACTCACGTTAGTTAAATCCTCGTTCAGATTTATTCAGCGAAAAACTCAGAAAACAAACGCGTTTCGGCAATCCTGCCTTTGTCAATGTTTAAAAACATTTATTTGCAAACATTAGTTCCTATTGGTGAAGGCTGGATTTCTGGCTGACCACAAAGGATGTTAACACCTAAGTGCCATCAATTCTACACATGGCTAGGCCCCTCTCTGACCACTCCCCTTTTTTTTAGGGATAACAGGGCCTAGCATGTATCGTAGACCATTTTCCTAGAAACTCCAGCCTGGACGATTTCAATGAGTTCAGTAGTGAACTTAGAGAAGATATAGTTGAAATATTTAAAAACTAATGTTGGATCACTAGGTAATGAGCACACACGTTGGGAGGTGTTTAATGTAATCATGAGAGAGGTCTGCATAGTGAAACAAAGTGGGATTTTACCAACTCTCTGTACGCTTATGAGTAAACTATAACACAATAGCTGAGGCTTGCAAACTAGATATTTTGCAAATTCAGATCCAGTTATTCTTGCAGACTTTAAAGGGAAAATGACAGAATACTATGACATTGCTGACAGAGAGATTAAGTAGTGGGGAAAACTACTGCTTAATAATAACCCCAGGACACACATCCATGTTCACGGCATAATAATATAAAATCAACAGATGGCACTAGGCAGAGATGCCCTCTCTCACTGCTTTTCTTTGCATAGCCTTAGAACCTCTTTCATGCCTACTAAAACACCATTATTCACACTGTGAAATCATCTTCCCTGATCAGAAGCTGCTTGTTTGATCTGCTTATATCTCTCTACTTGGACAAAATGTTAGTTTTCATCAAAAACCCACCAACCAACTTGCCATCCATTATACAAAAATATATTAAATTTGTATTTTTCTTTTTTTCTCCGGCCTTCATATCGACTGGAGCAAATCATTAATCTTTTCTGCCATCCCTAATATGGAAGAATTTGCCTTTGAATACTCCCTCAAATGTTGTGCAGACTGTGAAATATTTAGAAATATCGTTCAGTGGGGAAATTAACAGTATCTTTGGAAAGGTGAGGGCGTAGCTATATCTAAGCTGGGGATCAGGGTCTATAGCTGGTCATGTCTCCACCTATCCCTTGCCGGATTACACTCATGAAGGTGATTGTCCTTCCTTAGTTTCTGCACCGTTTGAATAATAGCATGTTACCAAATCCCAGATCCCTTAAAGGATCTTTGTCATTCTCTGGTCCCTAATGATTAAATTATCATAGGCAGGCAAAATCCTAGATTGACATAGGAGAACCTAACACTGCTGTTTGAGCAGGGCGGATTTGCAGCACCCAATCTCGTGCTACTACCTTTGCGCACAAACCAGATGCTCACACTTCTGGTTTTACCCGCTGCCATGTCTCCCCCACTGAGCCATTGAAAAAGGCAGCGCAGTATCTATTCCACTCCAGGTTATGAATTACTAGCACATATGGCCCAAAGATCAGAAACAGAACTAAAATTCATATAGCCCCGGATATCCACCTCATGAATTATTTATCATCTGAAGATATCCCCAACATTTGAGAGAAAGGCGATATCCTTACTTCATGTAATCGAGCAAGTAAAGTTTTGCAATATATTTCCCCTAGGGGAGTTCATCTGACTAACTGATATAGCCAGTAGCGATAACCAGTGGTGTAACATAGGCCCCCGCTGCCCCCACGGTGCGGGGACCCCAAAGCTCCAGGAGGGGCCTCAGCACAGTACCCTGGTCGGTGAGCTCCTAATTGAGTCTGGAGTGGCCATCTTTCAGGGGGGCCCGTCAAGTTTAGTTACGCCACTGGCGATAACCCAACCACATCAGAAATGTTCTTATCCTATGGCCTACATGCAACATATAAGACTACTTTTTCCATATTCCCATATGAACCTCGACAGCTCAAAACACAATGCTAACTGCAAGACTAGTAAGCGCCTTATCACGTGTTTCTAAAACACCATGTAAATAGAGGCTCCAGTTCTTGTATCCACCTCACAGGTCATATTGAATCTTTTTCGAGGCGGACTGGGACTTTGGCTGCACAGAAACTAGCACTCTTTCTCCTAACAGTAAGCTTTGTATTATACACTTTCAGTATTTGCACAGAATATACCGCTCCCCACTTACTTTAATGAAACAAGGTCTTGAGGCCTACTCAGCTTGTGCTAGAAGGAAGCCGGCCTATTGCCTTTTGCATGGCTATGACCCATAGGCGCTAGAAATAATGATGTGAAGAGTGCTGCAGCACCCCCAAAATAACCATGCTGGAGTTCAGAAAGTCAATGAGCAGTAAAGATGCCTTGAAACATTGCTCTTATCTTGTCACAAAATTGCAATGTGTTCAAAGACAGGAGTCAAATGTCAGGGTATGTCTACTGACAAATTGCAACATTTTCTTTTAAAAGGGATGTTGATGTTTACTTTACTTTCTCTGACTGCAAAGTGAAAGGATTCTGAAAAGTGACCTATGTGACAATCTTGCTGCGGTACAGGCAGTCTGAAAGGAAAGGTTGTGGGATGTCATGTTTTTCTAACACACAACAAAATTTAAATAACTGTAAATGAACTGTAGAAATATTTCAAAATATGCGAGCAGCAAGGAAAGCACAAATGAGGCACGTTTTTAATTCTGAACTGTGATGGAACAAAGATTCTAATAGGATCAAAATAAATCAAGACACTTTGCTTGGTGATGCGCGAATGAATACTTGTTGAAGCCTGTTTTCTACACATTATCTTTGGTAGCTATACAGTTCTATCAGTGAAACACTATGTCTGTGCAAATTTGGTGGGCAGTTCAATTGAAAATGTGCTGTATTTAAAGGACAGTGCCTTACAACATCATGCTTTAGTAATATATTTGCGACAGTGTATGTGCACCGCCGGACACATACTATGCCCATACCACTCTCCTGCTGAATGGGCGTGTCTCATTTGCTACACTTGTTCTTTGTGTGACGCTTGGATTTTTCATAATCCCTATGACTTCAGTGAAGTAACATTGATGACTGCACATTTCTCTGAAAATTGTTCCTGCACCACTGCTCTGACCACCAGTAAATAAATTCAGGCAAGAAGTAACATTACATTATCAAAAATGATAGAACATAGTTACGTGCTAGAAACCTCTATCTGTCTACTAGGATTGGTTAAAAATACAGACCAACGTCAGTGCACTAGCACTGCTGCAGGCGAAAAGACAAGTATCCCAAAACTGATTTGTGTATAGGCCTTTATCAGTCTCTCCTATCTGCTCCTTGTCTGCCTGATCAAGAAAAAACATTGGCCTGATTACTTACCAGAAAATACAGCGCTGTTTGGTGACATGCAGAAGGTCTTGAACGAGAACAGCTCAATATGGAAGAAATTATTTGCGCCGACTAGGTAGAGGCAAGAATGATGTGAGTAAAGGGGAGGAACAAGGCCAACCTCAAACCATGGACATTGGATGAGTAGTAAAAGCATAAGGGACGGTTGATTCAGATGGAAGAGAGCTAGACAAGGGAGCGGCCTCATGCAGGAAGACACAACCTTGCCCGCTTCATATAAGCTTGAGGTGCACAGTCTCAAGCAAGAAAGAAAGAGGAGCGAGCAAGCCTTTATTATGGTGCTCGTTACTTACCTTCAAAAAACCATTAGCAATCACTTTGTCTTTCTGCTCTCCATTTCTGGCCATTTTGTTCTGCCATCTTTCATTCTCGCCATCCATTAATGTACCTTGTGTGCGTACTAGGACTTCTACTTCTCTGCCATTTTTTTCTTCTATTCTCCCTTGCCATCTTGGTTTGCTTGCTCTAATACTCTGCCTTCCAGGCCCACTCTGCTTCCTTCTCCATCCTCCTCTGCCATCTTCTCCTGCTCTTTCTGTCTTCTTTAAATGACATTCTTCTTTGCCTTCCTCATTAACCTTATCTCTTATCTTAATCTTCATCTTCTGCCATCCTTCTCTGTCATAAAGAAATTACCTACGCATGCATGTTTAGACGGTGGTGACACCTGAAGAGCAACCCAACCAATTTAAGGTATAAGGTACATGGTCCTAATACCTTTGCCAATTTGCACTGTGATAAATTCAGTCAATACTCCAGATTATGCATTGAATTGAATTGAATGGCTTTGATAGAAAGTCTCTTAGGAATTCGCCAACCCTAAAATTAAGAAAATATCTGTGGCTGAAAGACCTAGGGGGGTGAATGGAGAGAAAAAACTTCCACCCACTCAGAAACAATTCTGGATTGAGAGAAAGGTAACCTCGCTGGTTCACTGTGGAGCAGACTTGCATCAAGAAAGAAAGCAGCTCCATGTGCATCTTGTTGCTCTATCAGGGCATCAAAAAGAACTTCTGTTGTGCATTTAATCTGAAGCTGAGCTTGGGTGCGTTCAGCCCACTGTGTCATTTTACTGGCTAATCTTTGTGACGTATACTACACAACATTATAGATTTATTACAGTCTACATGTGGCACACATACAGCATCCCTTGCTCACTTTGCCACTGGATTCAAGCTAGCCTGGCTGATGACGGCTGTTAGCCAGAAACCGGTCCCAGGATGCTTGTTTCCGGTCCAGGGAAGACATGGCTTGGCAGTTCGGGCTGGACTGTTCCCATGAGGCACAGGGTCAGACTGATTTGCATATGGCCATGTCTGAACTGGGGTGGCGGAGTGAGCTAAAGAATGATGATGGATTAAACCCAGATCAGTTGACTGGGGGTGAGTGCTTGCAATGTTCAACACTCCGTCCATCATCCCCTTTGGTTTTGCTTTGTTCGCCCTAAGTTGGCAGGGTATGCCCAGACGTGGGTCCCTTGCTCACTTTGCCACTGGATTCAAGCTAGCCTGGCTGATGACGGCTGTTAGCCAGAAACCGGTCCCAGGATGCTTGTTTCCGGTCCAGGGAAGACATGGCTTGGCAGTTCGGGCTGGACTGTTCCCATGAGGCACAGGGTCAGACTGATTTGCATATGGCCATGTCTGAACTGGGGTGGCGGAGTGAGCTAAAGAATGATGATGGATTAAACCCAGATCAGTTGACTGGGGGTGAGTGCTTGCAATGTTCAACACTCCGTCCATCATCCCCTTTGGTTTTGCCACACATACAGCATGTAGCCAGATGGTCACTGTCGTTATAGGTCCAAAAGCACACTTTCTTCACCATCATAATTTTAAGACTGTCGGAGACAAGCACGTAAAATTGACCTAATATTACCCTTGCTGTAGCCATGTTATATAAGTTGTAGTATCCAAAGCTCAGTGCACTAAATTGAAGCCGCCACCATTCGACACTGCCCTGTTCCAGGGTAGCATCCCCACCAGTGCTAAGTTTGGGCTGGTGGGCCCACCCGCACTCATTTTAGAAGACCGGCACTTATTTTTCTGCATCAGACATTTATCGATAGCAAGATAGAGAAAAACACACAAAACGGAAAGATGAAGGAAGAGAAAGACAGAAAAAAAGTCACAAATGGAGAAAGCAGGAAACTGCAAACTTGAGCTAAAGGGGCAAAGAGTGTCTGGTGGTGGATCAAAGAGGCCTGAGGTGAGCTGAAGACTACACAGATTTAATAACAACGTCTGTGGGCTTCTGAACAGAGCTTCGAGCACCGGCACTCATTCTTTTACAAATTAAGCACTGATTCCCCACCAAGAGACCCAACATACCCACAACTCTCTGTAGTCTGCACAAATAAAGACAAGGGTGCAATATTAGAGTAACGGCCCTGGCGCTGATATTTTTCACCAATGTGTCATTTAGCACCACATTACAAATTTTCAGACGTGTATAATTTTACACCATTTACCTCTTAAGATATATAGCGAGATTTTGTGTCAACAGATTTTTTAGACTTTTTAGACAATATAAAAGACCATTGATTTTTGATGCCATGAAATCAATCTGTTTGACGAGAAAAGAAACAGAACAAACGACTAAACACATATAATGAAGTGTTGATTAGCTAAACTGGGAAAATTAGCACCATACAAGCAGTGTATGTAATCCAGCCCAGCACTTTATTTTATTTACTGCCCTGGTTATATTTTAGACTACATGAAGTAGGTGTAGTTTAATTTCACTAATTGTTATTGTTGTTTAGAATTTATGTTTCGGTTTGTAATGTAATAGTTGGGCCTCCAATTACCTGCACGTCCAATAACTTATTTTCATTGAGGCATTTAGCAACTCTCTCTGGGGTCATATTCAGTCCAATTTTAGGTGTAGGCATTTCAGATTTGTTGTACAATAAATAGCTCTACGTTTTTTTTCTAAAGTTTTAAATAGCTTTATTCTTTTTTTTCTTAGATCAGTGTTTGCTAAAGTATTTGCAACTGCTAGAAAAATTGACTTCGTAGTGAAACATTTTACAACTGGATTAGCATACAGATATTGCAAATGTATTTCCCTGTGCCAACGAACAGAATTTATATGATTAGTTTATGATAAAAAAAAGAGTCCGTACATTTTGGGGAAATTGATGGATTAATGTAAACTATACATTGAGCAAAATTGGCATTGATATGCAATAGCTGTAAGGCAGTTTTACTATACGTGTGACGCATTCTGATCACCCTTTAAGGAAAATTTCTCTTCCAGAACCCTCTCCTATTTTCAGTTGTGTCCTGATTAATGGCAGATCTGTTGTTCCAATTATAGATTTCAATCTGGATTGTTGGTTTATCTCTGAAAACATGGCTTTCCCTTGACACTAATTCTACTTTGATTGATTTGGTTCCTCCAAAGGTTTCCATTTTACATGTAGATTGCGTAAGAGACAAGGAAAGGTGGAGCTGCTGTAATTTGTCAACTCGCGATTACAGAACAAGCACATTGTATCTGCTTTTAAAACTTCATTAGTGACGTTTCTGGCGTTTAATTTTTAATTTAGTATATGTGAAAACTCAATTATTTCACTGGCTGCCTGGTTTGATGGAGGGTTTTTAGGTCTTGCTTTAGCCAAGACCTTTTGATTTTACTTACATTATATGTATAATATACTCACTTATAGGGACTTTGAGCCAGCCCTCTTCAACCATTGGTCTTTTATTGTGCAGTTCACATTTTTGTTCAGCACTTTACAGCATTCAGTATGGGGCAATGGGTCAGTTCACTCCAGCCAACTTCAGTGGGAGTGACAACACGCTGCCCTTTCACAAGAAGGAGCACATCTACACGCAAAGTTTTTCCACTAAGTGTCAGGGACTACTGTGGCAATGTGTGCTTTTTGAGACAAAAATATTTTTGCTTTTAGGCAATGTTTTTTTTTAGATTGATGAGAGCCCAGCAGCTTTTCAAACTACAGCATTTTGCAAAAACCATGAAAAAACAAAACAAGTACCAACAAAGCCAAAAGGCAGGCAGCCAATGCCAGACCTATTGGCTTTTCCAGTGCTTTTTATATATGCTTTCACAGTTTTAAAACATTTTGTGTAATGAACAATGAGGCAGTCATCTTGCATCTGTGGCATGCCTGTAAGACTGCTCAGTGGCTTTAGCACCCTTTGCCTAGTCTTTTGTGTAACTTGTAGAATCCAAGCAGAATGTTCTTGAGTGAATGGAAGAATAAAAAAAAGGTAGGTGTCTTTTATGTGGTTGCAAAAGTTTCTAGTTATGTTTCAATCCAAAATTACTATTACAAGGTGTAACAAAACTTTGGGAAAATATCATTCTGTTTGCATGGGTTTATGGGACCTTTATGACATTCTTAATTGTGCTATGTTAAATGTTCTTGAGAGGGTATCTTCTGTCCCTCTCCTTTCTTCCTTCTTCTTATTTAATATAAGTAGTATACAGAGCTAAATCGTGCATATTACACTGATCTCAGGCACTGCTTTGAATATACCGACTGATTATTGTGACCTTGATATTTTGTTTTTGCTATATTATTTATTGATAGATGTAAATAAACAAAAAAATATAGGAGCTACTGATTCAGCCATTGTCCTGAGCTAATAATATTATCAATTACACAAGAGTTTAGAGATAATCTAGTGTATGCTTTAATATTTGAATGTATGATTAATATAATATTTGGTTTTGTACTCTAGGTAAACTGGATTTCCGTATTTTAATGACTAGCATTTCGGTTGATTACAAAAGGCACGCATAAAAATAAGCTCCCCCATAGATCCTTAAGTTAGCCTGTCATCATCATAAATATATAATTAGAGAGAAACTCTGCTAGTAGACGATCTTTAACAGTGCATATCACTAAGCAGTTGTCATTCATTTCTTCTTAAAGGTAAACATTGTTCTCATGAAAGTTTTCAAATGCGTTGAGAAGGAGTATCTGGAATTTGAGTACACAGAGGATGCAAAAGCTCCTTAATCTTATGAGAAAGATATTGGGAGCAGTAAAGGAATTTTAGCAAATATTGTACCAGTCAACAGGCTTCGATTTAAAGTTAATTGGTAATATAAAGTCCTTGGATTTTTAGAAAAATGGGAAATCCAGAGAAGAACCCTCCACAGAACTTTCCTGAACTATACTATCCCTGGGGTGGAGTAATTCCGAAGGTAGGGCCCGATTCACAGAACTAACTTAAGACAAAATCCTAAACTTACTACCATTTTGGTATTCACAGAAGGCACTTACTCATCAATGAGTAAGTGCCTTCTGAGGCACTTACTCATTTTGGTATTCACAGAAGGCACTTACTCATTGATGAGTAAGTGCCTTCTGTGAATACCAGAATGAGTAAGTGCCTTCTGTGAATACCAAAATGAATAAGTGCCTTCTGTGAATACCAAAAGGAGTAAGTGCCTTCTGTGAATACCAAAATGGTAGTAAGTTTAGGATTTTGTCTTAAGTTAGTTCTGTGAATCGGGCCCCTGATTCTGCTCCAGATGTAAGATTTTCTCCAGAAACAAGATGATGTTAACACCCAGCTACAAATCATGACCAAAATGTATGTTTGTTAGGAAAAATATGGCCAAATGGTACATTACTAACATAATTTTACAGGGTATCTCAAATGTAATACTCTTTATGTTGCAAAGGGTAATATTTGCAGCACCATCGTACATGGCTTCCAAAGACCTCTTAGATAGTACAGCGGTGTGGTACCAGATTATCATTGTCAGAATAATGTCTATTAAAATGTCTTGTTCTAAATATTGCTTGATTAAATATTGCCCTATTGGAGTTAAAATCAGAAAATATACACCCCTTGGGATGATAAATTTCTGAATGATTTTTAGGACGCAAGATTTTTGTGAGACAACATTTCTGAGAAAACTATTGTGACATACAGCCTATTACCACATATTTGTTGCACTTACCATGGTGGCATAAAAGGCATACATTTAGTAGCTAATATCAATGATGGACGTCTCTGAATTGACCTTGTCTGAAAGACACTCATATTGAATCCTTGTTAATCCGTTGTGGGCTCTATGCAAGCAACATCAAAACATAATGCTAGCATGGTGCCTGTTTTCTCAAGCACGACATAAATTAGTATCTGCTCTCTCAGCTGGTATCAGAAATTGGAATTGCACCATAGCCTTCACAGCACAGGCTGTCAAATAAAGTATTCAAATGAAATACTGTTGAATTATTGATAAAAACTCCTTATCTGGATAACAAACTGATTCCTATCGGCAAATAATTTTCTGTGCAGGAAACCTCTGTCAAGAGTCCCCTCACAGGTGCTCTACATGTTTTAGATGTTCATGAACAGAGGGCAGACTATGGTAACAAAAACTGCAGAGGTATGAAAATGCTTGACTTTGAAGGGGTTTGAACACAAGATGTTAAGTCTTCATTTCATTTCTTTGTTTAGTGGGGAGCCACTCCAGAAGTACCAATGCGGGAAGACTAGGTGGGCTCAATAGTTTTCTACTGATTGGAGCATGGCCGTAGGCATCTGCAATAGAGCTGCAGTAGATTGCTATACAGTTGTCAATTCTGGAGATCACTGTGGCATGCAAGTAATCTTTTAGAGGTAGACACCATAGAGGCAGGATAGCCCGAAGAATCAGTTTGTGGGACATTGTTCCCCTGTTAAGTCAAAGAAATGTTAGTGCCAAGAACAAAATCCTGTTTGGGGACATTTTGAGTAGAGTGGGGCTGGTCATGCGGAATGAGAATAGCCAAATGGCAGAGTGAAATAGTTGCTTCTTTTTATTATTAACATTTTAGTTTTAGAGGTGTTAAGACAGAAATGGTTGTGGTGCATCTTACTTTTGACGCTTACAAGGTATTGCTTCACTCCCTGATGATCACTAGGTCATTGAAGACTTTAACGTGAATTTAGGTGTCATTATCATCCACATGGTCGCCAAATTGAAACTCTTGATGGTGTTGATATGAGTGGTACCATGTAGATGTTGATGAGAGATGGAAAAAGGATGCGCCTTGTCTAACATCATTTATTATGAGGTCTATTTGGAGCCTGGAAAGTGCCAGGTAAGCGAAGGCTATGCCTCTACTCAACTGATCAAGAAATGTATGCCCTATCTAGGGAATAAACTCATAAAGTAGGAGTTTTTGAAAAACAAAAATTGAGCCCTATACACCGAATGTTTTATCCCTACATGCATGGTGTTTTCTATTTGTGCAAAGGTGTTATTGTTTGATTTTCTGGCCGGGGTCTGCACTGCGTGGTGGCCCCTTTTTGATTTTCTGGCTGGGGTCTGATGTACGTGGCGGCTCCTTACAAGTAAATCTATTGACGTTCCCTCCCGAAATATGGCATGGCAACAGCCACTATGACCTGACGGCCCTGCTCTGTATGGGCTTCCAGGCTAAAGGTTTCCACCAATGGAGCCAACTGCGGCTCCACCAGTGGAAACCATTCAATTTGCTGATCTTTAAATTAAATGAGGAAACCAAGATGTTTTGAGGTTCACCCACTTTATCAGAGTCTAAATATCTTATATCACTGAAGATGGCTAGGTAGGTTGCAACCTGTTGGACAGAAAGGAGGCGAACAATTGAAACACTGTGTTATATATAGTTTTTAGGCTGCTTTAACTACATTGTGTTGACTTTTAATCCTGTTCATGCCAGTGCTTTGCCTTAAAGGTTCTGGCTCTAGGATTTTGCAGAGAGTTTGTAGTTGTGCTGCCTGGACTACAGGCAGGTACTGTGCTGTGTCTCAATAAATCTTTGGAACTTAATTTGGACTTTGCATTTGTGAATTTAACACTGGTGACAAGCAGAAGAGGTGCTTTCTACCTTTACCATAGCACACGAGTAGTAGCCTTTTCTTAGATTACTTTCTACACTTTTTTGTCACTTGAGGAACTGGATATTCGTTGGAACTACTGGTTACCGCTGCTGAGAGGAATTTTGAAAACTGCTGCCATTTGCCTTGGGCAGTATCAGGTACTTTGGAATTTTGAGGTATTGGGTACCTTTTTCTCAGAGTTATCATTACTTTTGGGCTCTGCTTCATTCAAAGGCTTGTGTGAGACAAAGCTACGGAGCGAGAAACTGAGTGAGACAGCGGAACGTGACTGGCAGGTCCTGTGTGGCTGTGTGACATATACATTGTTAAGGGACTTAACGAGACTGATGAGCGTAACTGGCAAGTCTTGTGCGACACATGACGCTGGTGGTGGAACGCTGATGCGCTCTTCCTCAAGCACGTCGATACTAGGATGCACAGCTTTGATGTGTTTGAGACTGCAACGCGCTTCACTCCTGTCGTGCTGCTGCTAGGATACCCAGTGTTATGCACACATTACAATGCACGCATTGCAATGCACGCAAAATGATGCCATATTGGATCAGGCTACCTCCATGTTTGATCTTGAAACACACGCCGATGCGCACTGCAGAGCTGTGTGTATGTTGGAAAGGTTTCCTGCAAATATCATCGTTCTACATTTGGCAACGTCTATGCGCACAGGAGCGTGGCATCAAAGGTGGAAGTGGAAGGCTTCCTGCAACAATTTATTTTGCATATTTGACAATTCCAATACACTACTAAGAGACCATATTGATAGTCATACTCGTGCTACGCAAATGCGCACAGCAACACTGTATACTGCACGATCAGCTTGCAAATAACAGCATTCCCAGGTGTTAGGTGTGCTGTGTGATTCCGTTGGAAATTGGGATTCAGAAAAAGCAACTGTGATGGTTAAGGTGACTGTATAACGATATTATACCATTATTGTTACCATGCAGTTTGATCCTCCCTCTAAATTTCTACAAAGTAAGGGTGATCCCCTATTCCGTGGACCAGGTGGAAAGAGGAATTCCTAACTTATATGATGGCCATTGATGGGGATAGGATGGGTGCAGAAAGGAAGAAAAAAATTGCTTTACTCTTTAGGCTTGGAAGGGCAAGAGACTTTTAGGACTTTGATGCAGGTTGTTTCTGAAGGTGAAGGCGATCTGAATGTGTATGAGGCGGCTTTGTTGCACATGGAGCACAGATTTAAGCCTACCTCCAGCATAGCCTTGAATAAGTTGTTTTCTAGTGCTCAATGAGAGGGAGAATAGTTTGATGTTTTTCTCACGGTTTTGAGGGCATTATCTATGAATTGCAGTTTTGGAAATATATAACAGATGAAATAATAAGGGACCAAATATTTGTGAATGTTAAAAGTAAAAAGATACAAGAGCAGTTGTCGGTCATGGGAGATCCAAAATTTCAGAATGCCATTTCTATGGCTAAAGCTTTTGAACAATCTGAGAAATGGATGAAATCTGTACATGATGGTAGTGTGAAGAATGTGAGTGATATGGAAGAAGTGTGTGCTATTGGTGATACCTCTGTTCGTAAGGGTATGCAAGCAGGGAAGAAACATGACAAAGCCATAAGTTGCTATTGGTGTGGGCGTTTTAGCCATGTGGCTTCGTTTTCTCAATGTCAGTCTATCGACAGGACAGCAACAAATGTGGACGGATGGGCATTTTGCACATGTATGAAAAGATAGTAAAAAGTTTGTCATTCCGTCCAGGTGAAGAACTGTCAGTGGAAAAGAAGTGGCATCTGTGAGAAGTGCATGTGGTGCTGAAGTTCACAGTGAGAAGACAAAGGGACTTGTGTTATCGGTTAACACCCATGAAGGGAAAGAGGAGGAAGGGAGGTGAAAGGTCCTCCCAAATACAAAGTCCATATACTTGACAAAGAGTTGGAGCTCATGGTGAATTTGAGGTCCCCATGGACGATAATCACTATGCAGTATTTTGAAGAGAAGTTCAGTGAGATTTTGACTCAGAATTATTGAAAAGAATCTGATATAGTGGCTCAAAGCTTTGATGGATCTACCATTGATGTAGTGGGCTATACAAAAGTATCATAAATGTCAAAGGAAGGGAAGCCCAGATCATGTTGTATGTAGCAGTAAAAGGAGTAAATGTTCTCGGATGGAGAGACCAGTGGAAGTTAGGCACTTACTTGAACCCACAAAGCAAAGAACCAGTGCTAGTAGTGAGTGAACCTGACAAGTCTGAGTTGGTGATCTCTCAGTTTCCTGAGCTGTTCGCTGAGAAATTAAAGAAATTGGAGGGCTACACTCTTCACATCAGACTCAAACGGGAGGCTCGACCAGTGAAACAGAAGTTAAAGATGGTACCCATAAATGTAAGGAATGAGCTCAAAAGCATACTTAATGAGATGTTGAGTTGGGGTATGACTGAAGAAGTTGAATCCTCTGAATCTGTGTCATCCATTGTTTGAGTGCATAAGGCATATAAAACCTTGATAGTGTGAGATTTGAGAGCAATTAATGCTAATATCATGGTTGACTGTCACCCGTTACCCAATATTAATGAGGTTACGACCATGCTGGAAGGTGTAAAAGTGTTCTCCACACTCAATCTACACTCAGCTTATCTCCAAATCCAATTGACTGATGATTCCAAGTGTTTGACTGCATTTTTCACTACACTAGGCTTATTCCAATTCAAGAGGCTGCCCTTTGGCCTTGCATTGGTGGCATCTGTATTCCAGAGGGGGCTATTCCATGAGGGCTTTGTCAAGTGTTTCCAGGATGAGATCTTGATTTTCTCCAGAGATGTGCAACAACACTTGGAGCACTTGAGTGACGTATTTGGAGTGTTGGGAAAACATGGCCTTACCTTGAAAGAGAGAAAATGTGAACCTTTTCCAGGATTCTGTAGAGTATTTGGGACACATTGTCTAGTTAGGGTGTGATTCCCAAGAAATCCTTGGTGCAGGCTATTGTTAAAGCACCTGCACCAGACAACAAGGAGAAGTTACTTTCATTCACAGGGCTATGCGAGTATTACAGTAAGTTCATCAGAGATTTCGCCACAAAGATGGAACCATTGAGAGATTTAACAAGGAAAAATGCTAAATTTATGTGGTTGGAAAGACAGTAACAGACTTTTGATTTGATAAAATCAGAAATTTTAGGGGCACCCACCTTAAAACCTTTTTGTGTGAACAGGGAATGCGTTATAACAGTGGATGCTAGTTTGTATATGGTGGGAAGTGTGCTGTCTCAGAGGAGTAGTTAAGAGGAGTGGAATGCAGCATGTGCTTTTTGCACCCTGAATGATACTGAAAGAAGATACGTGGTAATAGAAAAAGAGTTTTTGGCTTATGAGTGGGCTGTCGAACATTTCCGCAGTTATGTTTGGGGCTCACGGTTTACATTGAGAACACACCACAAGCCGCTTGTGGGGATTTTGTCTCTGGGGGAGGGGGGCAAGGGTGGTGCAATGCTACTGTATGCATTGGGAGGTGAATGTTTAGACTCCGGGAATGCAATTTGAAAGTTTAACGTGTACCTGGTAAAAGTAAGGTCACAGCGGACTGTTAGTGTAAGAACGACGTTTTGGTGGCCAGGCTTGGATAGAGTAGTGGATAGGGTTGTGCAGGAGTCTGATGTTTGTTCCAATAGTGAAACGATGCTAAGGGTGGTACCTTTATGTCCAGTTGAATGTACAGAATTTCCATGGCAGAAAGTAGGTTTTCATATCTCATGTCCTTTTAGTTCGTTGTCGCAGGAATGTAGATTTGCGATGGTGTTAGTGGATTACCACTTTAAGTAACCAGAAGTGAAATTTGTTTCTCAAGTTACCACTGCAGTCGTCATTGATTTTCTCAAAGAGCTGTTTGCCAGGGATGGTTACACTAAAGTTCTTTATCACCGATAATGGTGTACAGTTGAAGTCACATGACATGGAAAGTTTTCTCTGGTATTGTAATATCTGTCATGTGTTACCACTGCATTGCACGAGCTTCAAATTAATGGAAAGGTGAAGAGGTTTAACCGCGAATTGAAGAAAAACATTGCATAAGTGCGTGGTTTTGGAGGAGATTGGAAAGACAAATTGAGAGAGAAGTTGTGAACGTATCTTATTAACCCTTATACCACTACAGAGGCTAGTCCGTTTCAGCTTCTGAGAAGGAAGGACCCTGTGTTTAAATTGTGTCCGTGCTGGTTTAAAAAGAAGCAAAAAGGGAAGGAGGGAGCGGAAGATAGCGAGGAAGTGGCTATTAGAGTAGAAGGTCAAGTGGGCATATGATGCCAAGTGGAAAGTCAAGGACCCCAGATTTGAAGTGGCTGATTGGGTCAGGATCAGCAAACCTGGAATGTTGGCCAAATGTGATTCAAGGTTTGGCAAGCTGTGAGAGTGGTCAAAGTTAATAGAAACAGCATTGTCACACAAGATGGCAAAGTTTGGAATGTCAGCAGAGTGGGCAAGTGTGAAAATATCAAGGAGAGGATGTTGCATATTCATTCAGGAAATGAAGACCAGACCGAGGGTGTTGTTTCAAGTGACAATCAAACTTCATGACAGAAGGCCTCCTTGTAAATTTGTAGATTTTATTGACTTGTAAATTGCAGATTTTGTATTTGTTTTGTTTGTATTGTCCTGTTTCTCAGTGGTGTGAAGTTCTCTGTTTCTGTTCTTGTTGCATGGTGTTGGGTCTTTTGTAATGCTATGTGTTGGTTAAAGGGGATAGATGTGTTACATATAGTGTGTAGGGTGATTTAAATGCATTGTGTTTACTTTTAATCCTGTTCATGCCAGTGCTTTGCCTTAAGGGATTTGACTCTAGAATTTTAGGGAGAGTTGGGAGTTGTGCTGCCTGCACTGCAGGCAGGGACTGTCCTGTGTCTCAATAAATCTTTGGAACTTAATTTGGACTCTGGATTTGTGAATTCAACACACTGTTCGACAATTGCTAATGTTGATTGTGTGATCACCCAGCCATATTTTCTGATTGACCATTTTGAATACTGATGAGAGGTGAAGGAGGATCAGAGCAATATGCCTAACACCATGCACCAATTGGGTGGCAAATTATGGTAAATTTCCTAAGGTGTATCTCTTTTATGACATTTACAAGCTGCATTCAAAATATACTTTGTAGAACATCTCCTCCTGAAGTTTCTAGCCATTGTAAAAGGCCTGGTGGCCTAATTTACCAGAACCTACTGTTTTAATGTTAGGTTCAGGAAAAGAAACTGTATGTGACTGGACTTCGTGATACCCACTTTGTGCTGTCTACTTTCCCTCCCTGCCTGCCCATCGCATCATCTAGAGGCTCTTACTCTTCAAATTAACATTTGGAGAGTTATCCATACCTGGTAATCATAGCCATATGGCTTTAGAAAACAATCCCAAAGGTTAGGGAGCATGGAAAGGAATTTGTTTTCATAGCATGGCTGTGTCCATTTAATCATAGATTCAAAACACTGACTAACCAGTGGTTGGCTTTCCACAACACTGCACAGTGAATGAGGATGTTGTTTCTACAAGACACTTGTCAGTAGGATTGGAGTATATTTATCAATAATTGTGCCTCTCTGAAAAGGGCAGTTTCATAATGTTTTACTGCTAGGTTCTTGAGATATTCCAAACACGTTAATTAACACTTCCTACATAGTGTAATGAAACAAACACACTTAATTGATGACTCGCCTAATTGGTGTTTTTCCATGCAATGCTTGAAAGCTGTGACTAGTGTGTTAATGAATCCCCTTTCAGAAGAACTCAGCTGTGAACAAACTTGTTATGGATGAATCTGTATTTAGCCTGAGTCTGAGTTTAATCCGCAGTGCTACCTTGAAAACATGATAATGCTTTTAACAAAGTACTTGTGGACTTTTCTTTGAACTAGACTTTTCAAAAGGGTTGAGTGTCAGGATGTCATTAACAAAAATATCATTTAACACAAATATTGTGACTTCAATATTGCTTACATAAAATGTCATTGCGTGCGGGTTTTCTATTATTGAATCCAATGGAGAAATATGTTTGTAAATGATATTAAGGACACAGTATTTTTGTAATATGATATTTACGCCAAAGAATTCTGGTACTATAGCCACAGAAGCTACAGATTGAAAACCTAAAATGAGTGCATCCACTGGCACATGATCTGGGCGCATTCCATTGCATCGCTGTAGAGCTTGTCTTTGTCATTACAGAGAGGGACCAAAGAGATGCAAATTTGTCATGGCTCAGCCACAAATGAGACATTGCAGATCAGATGTATATAGAGATTTATATATAAAGTGCAAACCTAGCTACAAAGCAACCCCCGCAGTTCAGGGGAAACTGCTACAACATATACCATTTTAAAGGAACACATTAAATCCCAGACATGAGCTTATCAGAGAGGTGCAGCTTGAGTTAATATACCATAGCAGGCGCTAAGCCTACATCTTAGTGAACCAGGGCAACTCAATTAGACAGCACAGCTGTGATGGGTGGAAATGCTTGAACTGGTGTTTCCCTCTGGAAATTATGAGGTAAAAGGCATTGAAATATACTGTAACTCAGACGAATTACCAGTGGTTAAGATTCATTCATGTATTCCCATGCATGTTTGTACCATTTGTACGTATGGTCAGAAGCTGGGCATACATGGTGCCAAGCTGGCATTGCCATATGGACAGGAGCTGCCTCACAAGAATGAGGCATGAAAAGGCTGAAACATGCCTGTGTCTACTTACATTCAGATGGGATATAAGAGAGGTGTTTATTCTGGCCTGCTCCTTTTCGGGCAGGGCCAAGACTGATTGTGATGATTTGCACTGTCAAGGTCAAGCTAAAAATGATGGCACAGAATAGTACCCAGAAGAATTCCCAATAGATAAGATAAAGAATTGCCATTCATCACATTAAAAATGTCAGAACCTCAGTTTGTCTTTGCAGTTGGCCTGTAAATTGTTGGTTCTATAGTCAAGATACTGGAAAGAGTTAGTCACAGGAATGAGACCCGCATAATTTGTGCTTAAGTAAACTACTTCAGCAGATAAAAAGAAATGTTCATTGAGTGAATGCAAATGTAAATTTCTGAATGTGTGGAAGAAGGGCAGCATGGGATATGATTTCACTTCTTTTTCAACATTAGCATATAAACGCAGCTGCTTCCAGAGAACAAATATTAGTCCACTTTGGAAGAATCCGAAACAAAATTGAGCTTTGGTTGAAAATCTGAAAAATATCTTTCCCCTAGGATTTCCATCCCTAAGCTTTAAGGCTTATGAACAATATAATGAACGATGCAGGGCGAGTGTAATTCGCAAACTACTACTCACACAAACATGCATTAACCCTCATTAGAACCCTGGAATGTTGAGAGCTACCTTGAAATCAACGGAGTGGTTCTGGGCCAATAGTGGTTGGTCTTCTCCAGCTTTTCAATGTTGTCTTCCTGTTTCTTTGTTTTTAATGTAGAGCAATCTACCCTCAGTGTGTTGAATGTTCTAATAGTTCTATAGCCTTTTGAGCACAAAACTAGGAACACCCTTCTGCTTTGGACTATATTAGTTATTAAAGGCCCTGAACCCAAGTTATAGACCTGAGCTGAGGACGAGGACCTACAATAAAGTTAGAGGGCCTTTAACTATTGGCATAGTTGAAGCCAGAATGGCTAAAATGGCAAATCATGAACTCAACAGTTAAGTGCTTCTAGAGATATATTATCACTCTTTGCTTAATTGGAGCAATGAGGTTTCCGTAAGTGAGGGAAATTCACCCATGAGAGATGTTAGTCTGGATTTTGCAGTGTGCCCCGTGCATGTTGGTGCCGGTATTTATGTAGAGGAAGAAAAGAAGAAAGAAAATCATTGTATAAAGTGCCTGTATGCCCGAGGACATCTGGGCACTGTCACCAGCCCATCAGGGTCTCACCTAAAAACCACACCAAACTACACATTGAATAGCCACAGTAATAGTAGCTTCCTGAGAGGAGTGGGATCTTGAAGCGATCTGTCTTCTCAGCGTTTAACTTCAGACATTTGTTACTCATCCAGTTGCTGGCATCCAGCATAGAGTTATGTAAGTTGGTAGCAGCAGACTTGATGTCATCAGTTACAGTAACAATTATCTGAGTATTATCCGAATAAGAGAAGACAAAGTCCAAATAACCTAATCAGGGCAGCCAAAGGAAAGACGTGTAAGTTAAATAGGGTGGGGTCAATGAAGAGCCCGTGGGACCTGAAAAGGTAAAAAAAACAAGGGATTTGGAGGACTATCGATTACAGATCACTGTCTGTGATCTACCTAATAAGAAGGAGTGTAATACCTGAAGTGCTTTATTTTTTAACCCTAATTGGATGAGAAGGGCCACTAACATGGAGTGTCTAATGCTGTCAAAAGCCGCTGAGAGATCCAATAAAATATGCACAGCGGAACCACCCTTGTCAACTATGCTTCTAATGTCATTGGTAGCCAGTTTCACAGCCGACTCCGTGCTGTGACCACTTCTAAACCCAAATAGAGACTGATCAAGTAGGCCATGCTTATCTATCATGGTTGACAGTTCTGTATTCAGTGGCCTCTTCAAAGCTTTTGCTGGTAAAGTCTATACAGAGATAGGTCGGTAGATTTTTTTGATCTTTTGGATTGTCAGGGGTTTTTTCTATAAGGGAAATTATCAATAGTTCCCTTGCAAATGCTAAGAAAGGTGCCAAAATCGATAATCAGGTTGTATTTCTGTGTAAAATGCTTAGAAATAAACTCAGGAACAAACTGTGGATTTCAAGGAGGGAAAGAGTCAGATAGAGAGCTCGATTTTGTAGTCACAATAAGATGAGGTATTTGTTGTTCCCTGAAGGAAGAGAATCTTTCTAACACTGAGGTACTTTCAGGTAGATTGCCCACAATGAGACCATGAACATCATTTACATGAACTGCTAGGAGAAATTCGTGGTAGATAGTACCAATCTTAGTTTGAAAGAAGTTAGCTAGTTCATCACAGAAGGCCTGGGTGGATTCTTGGTATGGGAAGTTAACCTACCTAGAAAGAAACTTAACCACAGAGAAAAAGCTCCTCAGTAGGATTTTTTGCGTTGTCAATCTTTAGCATAAGGTATTTACTTTTTCTTCTAAGATAGTGTGTTTATAGCTTTATATATCTCTCTTTCTGCTAAATTGTAATCTTTTCTTCAAATTTTCTTCTGTCTGTGACATTTCTATTTCAACAGTTTTTTGGGGTTTCAGAGAATAAAGGCACAAATGGAACCGCTTGTTTAGATTGAGGTCCTAATTACTATGCTGGTCAGAGTTGCCTCTGACCAACACCATTTTGGGGAAGGAACTGCCCGACAATAGGTCGGCGGTTCCAACCGCGCAATTAGGATGCGACCGCACACAGTGCGGTCCAAACTTCCATTTTTCAATGGGAGCTTGTGCGGCGGGCTGAAACCGCCCGCAGCACAACCTCCAATTGAAAAATTTAAGTTTTTAAGCATCCCTGCACCGTGTGGTAGGCACCATAGGTACCCCCATGGCCAAATGTGGAGGGTCAGGAGTCAAGGGGACCCTGATAGGGGTCCCCAAATTCAGTTTCCAACAGCCAATCCATGTAGGAAAGGCCGACATCAATTGGCTGTCTGAAACCGACTTCATATTCCCGACAGCGGAATTATGAGGGCTTTCCAACTGGCCGACGGGCTCCTTGAGCCTGTCGGAACCGCATCAGATTCCCCGGCCGGTTTAAACTCGGACCACCATCATCATAATATGGCAGTCAGACTTTAAACCTACAATGTCGGTCGGAAAGCCTCCAACCAGCAGTCGGAGGCTTTCCGACCGACATTGTAATTAGGCCCTTATTTTCTGTAATAGAGGCAAGTGCCTCAGTGAACCAGGCCTCATACGCGCTGGCAGCCTCACCAGCCACCTTTGGGCAAGAAAAGGAAGAATTAGCAAGCCTGCACTAAGATTGATACAATTAAATATATCCCATGCTCACATGTGGATGCCACATGTGGCTAGTATAGGGTGGTTGGATATAACAGAAATTAAAAGCAACAGCCATATGATCTGACCAGGTCAGCGAAAGACTTTCTTTAAGGCAAAGGCTTTGAGTTGATGTCCTGCCAAGTAGGTCAGGCTTTTACCAATTGTGTGAAACCAAAACCTGACTTGATGTCCATATCCACGGCCGTATCTTTATAATTCAAAGTTTCAAAATAGAAATTGAAATCCCCAAGGACAGTAAAGTATGATTTATTTAAAAAAGGTTCCAAAAGTGCAAAATCTGACTGAGGCCCAGGAGGGAGATAAACGAGTATTCCTGACCAAGCATGCTTGGGATTGATCTCAGTCCTGAAAGAAAGGGCCTCACAACACCCAGAGGCAGGAACCCAAGTAGTGCAGTAGAATGAATGGAATAGACCATTGCTAGTCCACCCCTTTATTATTCTGATCAAGTCTTGAAATGGTGTACCTGGTAGGAATCGCTTTAGCTAGATCAGGACTGAGAGGACTTGCGCAAACAGGTTTCTGTTACACAAATAATATCTGGGTTGTCCGATTATATGAATTCCTAAAATTCAAATTTATTTCTCACTAACGATCTAGCATTGATCAAGAAGCATAATATATCTGCTGCCACTATATTAGCGTTGAACACAGAGGATACATCGGGGACACACAGCGGGATATTAAGCAGACATGTCTCACCATACTTAGAAAGATAAATTGTGGAGAAATCACAATGTGAACATGAGAATGCATTAAACGAATCACAAATACAAGAGTTAAAAGAGCACATCTATTCCAATTACCTGAATTACGTAGTGATAGCAGCGCCTCTCTGTAGTAAGTATGTCTAGAGGAGTTTCTCATTTAATAGATCCAGGAGTTCTGGCGCTAAGATGCTGTCCAGGTGCAGATAGGCTTCCCGTTGGCACTCCTTTGGTGCGCAAGTGGCTTGCCCGCTGTGTTGATGTACTGCCTAGATGTTTAAAAAGCTCGCTAAATAAAGGGGCGTGGCTACGGCCATGACACGGCAGCCAAATACAAGGGTGGATAAAAGAAATGCAAACTGGAGTCAAGTTATTTCCACTTATACGCAGGGTTCCCCCTGAGAGGTAAGTATAATGGAAATTAACTCTTAGTTAAAATAAAAGTGTGAAAGTTAAAAACATAAACTCAAAATAAATGAAGGGATGACCCCTCCAATATGGCGCCCAAAGTGGTGCAGAACCAAGCACCTCCAGAAGGCAGCGTGAAGTGCTGTACAAGGAAACCTCAGCCTTCTACGATGATCCCACATCATCCCCCACCTCAGGAAACTCCACTGGCTCCCCGTACAAAAGAGATGTAATTTCTAGCTGCTGACCCATGCACACAAGGCTCTACACATCCAAGGACCTGCCTACATTAACCACCGCCTGAATTTCCACCAACCATCGAGAAGGCTCTGCTCTGCCTCCCTTTCACTTGCCCATAATCCCCGCATCTACCGAAGCAGAAGTGGAGGACGCTCCTTCTCCCACATCGCAGCAAAGACCTAGAACATCCTCTCCACACAACTCCGGCCCATCGCCTCACTTCCGGAATTCTGAATGGCACTCAAGACCTGACTGTTCGAATAAGCCTCCGGGGCCTGCAAGCGCCTGGATACCCTATTGAGTGATTAGCAGCGCTTTATAAATTCTGATTGAGTGATTGATTGATTGAAAGTAAATGCATCACTGTCAGAGTAGCAAGATCAGGAAATAAAATCTAATTAGCTGTCTGATGGGGCTAGCACGAACCTAATTGGAGAACAACAAATTAATGGGAGAGGTGATACAATATTAGGTACATTATGATGGGATTTACAATTCTACAAATTATACAATCACAGTATATTTCGCAAGTTCATAATTTCATGACATTTTGCTTATCTGCAGTTTTTATTCAGAGGGGCATTAAATGGCATGCCCACCCTCAAAAGATTTCCAATCAAATGCCAAAGCCTGGAACAGAACTCAGACAGCAACTTAGCCCCTCGTGCGCTCAAAGTTCACTTTTGAACATACAAATGTAAATAAAGTATACACTGATGTGTTGGTTGGGCCCCTGTCAGTGTTTAATTTGTAAAAAAAAATAGGTGCCGGGGGCCCTCGTCAAGAGGCCAGGGCAGTTTGCACGACATAGTGCCACTGTGCTTACTCAACTTCTAACCATCACACTGCTACAAGTGTGACAACTCAGAATATTCGAGGCTGCCACAGCTTTAAGAATGGTTTGGGTGGCAGGTCTTAGTTATTTTGAATGTGTATTGAATTAACAAACAACTGTTTTTCTGCTTATGTTTGAATTACACAAACAGCTCCACCATGTGGCAGCTGTCATACCTGGAGGTTCCGGCAATTAAGTGCCGGCACTGCACCGAAACCGCCAGCTCAAATTAAACACTAGCCCCTGCAGATGTCACTGCACAGTAGCTAGAAATGGTTAGTTCCATTTTGTATGTTACAGAACTGTACTTATTTGTATTTCCTTGTGAAGCAAAGGAACAGGTGCTAATGAACGTTGTACCCAAAAATCTCTAGATTAAAGGTGTAACTCTGGGTATTTTTTGTTGTTGGCATAGAAGGAGCTCTCGTAACTCTGCTAATGTTGGGGAAGTTGAGGGGTACCCCACTGACTGCCGGGAAGGAGGCAAAGAACTCCATCCAAAGCAGGGGGACAGGAGGCGTACACTTCACCCCAGCTCCTGGATATGTTTGTTCAGTGGACACAACCCTGATAAATGTTGGTTGGGACGCTTTACAGAAAATGGTCATTAGAGTTTTGGAAAGTTATATTTTTGGCTTACCTATGCTACCCGAATTTTTTTTGCGAGTAACAGAAATTTTTACAAGTATCCGTTTTTCAGCAGTGCAAAAAAATGAAATTTCATTAGAAAATGGGAAACATACCAAAAAATCTAATTTCCAGCACCATTATTGTTAGTCTTTTGAAAAAAAGAAATGTAACCATCAATTCTGCTCTGTAATATGAAAAGTTATCTATGCAGTCCGTTATCTTAAAACAAAAGGAAAGATATTTTGGTACCAAAAAAATGTGAACGCCCGGCCCTATGAGACTACTCTATTTATTAATCTGAACACCAAACCCACTCACACCAACACCAAAGGTGCGATGGCAATTTATTTCACCCTTTTAAAGTAGGTCGTTTAAAAGCATAAACGATATAAGGGTCATTATAGCCGAAAGCACTACACCAGCAATCAGCAATAGATTTGCACGCATGCATTTGAGTAATGGCAAGTGAGTAAATGTATTGGAAAGCAATTTCTTGAATAATTAAGTAATACATTTTTGGGCTTCCACCTTTATGAGCAGGACTTAATCAGCTGAAGCTAGAGATATGTTTTTCATTGACAGTCGCAGACAAGGATGGGAAGTTAGGACACACTGTGCTCTGATATCCATTTGCAAATACCTATAATGTAGGGCAAGGTTTTTCTGGATCGAGACTCATACATTTTTTGTGAAATATTTCTATGAATGCTATGCAGTTGTTATTAAGGAGACTGTGCCCTCAGCTTTGTGCAGCATCAACATGAACTTTGTCAACAGCATCAATTTCTTTTGTCAAACTTATTAAATATAAGTAGGGCTCCCGGTTTTATGGTATTTTTTTAACATTTCCGTCTGTATTTATCCATATTTATTTTTTGGTATTTGCCCATATTTATGCCGTGTTTTTACAATAAATGGACTCTTAAAATGGTATATTTCCATATTTATTTAACTCTTAGAGGTACACTCATACATGGATGCCTGTCGCATTTTAGCACATTAAGCAGCCACTTAACACTACACAACAAAACACTACACCCACAGGTACATATTAGTGTTATACTACAAATATATGTTAACATATGCCTGTTTTAAGAAATTCTGATCCTATTTTGTAATTCTCCATGCTGTCTATCAGCTCAGCTTTTGCCTGCAATTCATGAAAGACAGCATGGAGAGTCTTTCACAAAAAGCACAATTTTCAGTATTTTTCCGCTTTTAAAAAATAAATATAGACAGGAAACACATTGTTTTCTGTCTGTATTAATCTGTAAAAATCAGTAAAAATGGAAAACCGAGAGCCTTAAAAATAAGTGGCGGCCGCATCATGGGGACAATGGCTATCCACCACACCAGCCTTAGGAGCAGGAAGAAGGAATGGCTGTGCCGCCTCCTGCATGGAAACTGTCCACTGTCTGCTGCCACAGTTTAGTTTACAACAAACTACTGCACAATGCATACATTAAAGGCACATGTATAATAATGGAGGGATATCTTATAGATCAAGGGGCACAGGGGTAATTTACTAAACTTATTCAGAGCACAACACTCAAAGGTACCACTTTAAATCATTGTTTTTATTTTGAGGAGCAAAGTGCTCAAGGTTTTTAGGATAACTTATATAAAACTCTAGTGTACTGTGTTATGTTTGTGTAACCAATATTCTTGTCATAATTAAATAATTTGTCAATCAAATAGTTATTTTGAAAAAAGGAGAGGATACCAGCAAGATTTCATACAGCATGCTACCATAAAGGGTTGCAGAAACACAGAATACATCAGTAAAAATGTGCGTATCGTATAAATTGAAACTTTATGAAATGTCATTATTTGATAAACAATTCAGTTTACAATTGTTTCGGCTTCTTCAGTGTTTCAACAAACCTTATTCAGCACCAGTATTAGATGACACGTTGCTCATGTGCACGCCTACAAAAATGTCAATACCACATTACTTAGACTACAAAACCAGTCATGCCTGCTTGCACTTTTATACATTTAGACTCCTAGTGTAATTTTAGAAATGCACAACTATAATTTCGTAACACCTCAGGGTCCAGTGTCCATATTTTTGAAACAGTTTCATATAAAAGCCTTTTTATGTAGAAGAACATTATTGATGCAAATACATTGTTCAGTCTCCGAACTAATGAGACTCTACTAGGAAAAGATTGACAATTCTAAAAAAGAAAATGTTTTTCCTGTTATCATTTTAAGAGTATTTGAGTGTTGTGAGTAATATGGACAGAACAGAAGTTATGTAAAACATGCAATAAGGGACGTATGATGGAAAACATTCCTTCACATAAAATCTATTTTTAGACACATTTACACATGTCCTACCAGTGGAAAAAAATATTATTCATAATATGACGAGCACAATGTTTTAGTTTTACAGGTGTAGTTGACACCTTTTTGGGGGGTTTAAAAGTCTGAAACAAACCAGTATTGGTAAAGTAGCAGTCGGTTTGGTGTTGGCAAGGTGGTGTGATGATTAATTTTTTATATTTGTTATTGCAAGCAAATGCCACAAAGAGAAGAAAAAAGAAAACATTTTTGCTGCCTAAATATCGTGGCCATATTGCTTGCAATAAACATTTTTTTTAAATTAACCAGCTTATAATTTTAATACAACAGAACAAGCGCTTCCCATTAGGCTGGTACTTAGAACAGGAATGGAAACCCTTTTTTAGTTTTTATGGAAAATATGATTCTAATTGGCACAAAGAAAAAGTACTGTTCACTTTAATGTGCTGTAACCTGAAAACATATTATAAACACACAAGGTCGACTAAAAGGTGAAAAAGGCTAAAGATTCTAAAGAAAAGGCACGAGCAAAGTAAAGAACTGGCCCAATAATGCTGGCTTTGCAGTGCACTTATTTTTAGGTGAATGTGCATATGTGATCGGGTAATTGCTATCAATCACATTGCCAGACCAATAGACGAAGAGGGCTGACACAAAGCCCCTCTATGTATGTATGATATACATGCATGTATTTTTTGTGATGATTTTATTTACCTACTGAATGAGCTGCAGTGTTCTCCTACTATATGAAACCGGCATTTACTTCATTCAAGAAGAGTGTCTTTCACAAATAAACAATATATTCTAGTAAAAGTACCGAGGGGAAATAAAGTTCAGTCAGAACTAGGGGCAGAACCGAGTCTCTAAAAATGGCTGAGCAAAAGATAAATATTTTCTGAAAGAAATTGCTGGTTTGTTTTCCAAGACTGGAACCAGAGGCTGATTAGTCAGAAGGGAACATTCAGGGAGCGAGTGAATGAGTCTAGGAGACTTAAAATACTAAAACGCTGCTAAATTCCTGGGCAGCATATCCTGTTAAAATATTTGTTTCAAAAATATCTGAAACAACATTTTGCTTAGTTCCTCTTTAATTCCTACAAACTAAGTAAACACTTGGCAAACAATGAAAAGAGACTCTGTGGGATGGACAGTTTGTGTGATTATATCCTCCGCTCCCAAGTCCGATATTTGTGGTGACCAGTTTCGGCATATGTCAGAATTTACAGAGGCCTTAATCTCATAGTAATATTGGAACCTGGACATTTTCTATCTTTGCTCATTTTGTGAGCGGTTCTTGCTCCACTGCCCATGTTTTCCTGAGGTGACTGTGAATTCTCATCATTGGTCTCCTCCCACTCTCCAACCCCCATGTGATTTTGCATGTTACCTATTGTTTTAGTTTCTGGGAGTCCTTCACTGATGTCTTCAATGGTAGGCCGGACTTGCAGCCTTTAACATACTTGTCAGAGTATGATAAGGAGGGAGGGCTAATATGGGAAATGTGGATGATTTCATGACATATTCAGTTATATCTCTCATCATGCAAAGCCACCACCTCACAAAATATAACTCATATTCTGGGGAAAAAATTATATATTTCTGACAAAACATTATGCCTAAAATGTGTTGTCCATCAGTACGTTCGGTCATTTTTACTTTTAAAAACAATGTTTTGACAGAAAATTGCTATCTTACTTGTATTGTTAGTTGTGTCATAAGTGGATGATTAAACCAATTCATTAGCTTTTCTCTTTTCTCTCCCTAGCGTGTCGACCTGGGTTCTACAAGTCCACATCCACCAATATTAGCTGCAGCAAGTGCCCGCCACACAGCTACTCCCATGTACACAGCTCGGAGGCATGCGTGTGCGAGAGGGGCTTCTACCGGGCTGAGACCGATGCCAAGTCCATGTCTTGTACAAGTAAGTTTTCCACTATGGAAGCAGTATACTCTACACCTAATTCTGGCTCCACACTGACATAGTTTTATGCTCCTGGGAACAGCAAAGTACCTTCTAGAGATTCTGCACTCTCAATAAAAGAGAAGTCTTATATTCTTTAAAAATGTTTTATCAGGTGGAAAAGGGCAGTCAATCCTGTACTCAGTGGTTGACAATAAAGCACACTGCATTTAAAAAAAAAAAGTTATTGGAGTTTTATACAGCACAAATCGACCCGAAGGTATCAGAGCACTTTACATGAGCACCAGTGCCGTTACAGATGGACACATTTTTTTGTTAGGCACAGGGAGATTAACTGATTTGCCCAGAACCATAGGATGTTGAGCGTCCCTGCCGAGACTCGGATTCGACTCCATAGCTTCGAGGTCAACCGCTCTAGCTATTAGGCCACATCCTCTACTCTACCGTATAAGTCATTGTGGGTTTTAGTTCTTGACAAACACCACCACTGCAGCAGTGGATGCCTACTGCCAACATCATGACCTCTATTTCTGATAGATTAAGCTTGACGCGATCCGTTATTCATGATTGAAGCAGCTCGACTATAGAACGAACTCCCAACCACCCTGAAACTGTCTGTCGATTTAATTCACTTTAGGAAAGGGCTTAAAACATGGCATTTTCCCCAAAAATTAAAGTGTGGCTTAAGACTTGATACTAGCCTGATTTCTGCAGATCACTGGCATACTGTACGGCACCCCGTGTCTTATTGATGAGTAATACAGCGCCAGGATACCTGCTAGGTGGCAGTGCGCTTTATAAGTAATTTAAATAAATAAATTAGCAGGTGTAAAGATAATTCAATGTTGCTTGTGTTCTACCTTCTGTAATTTGTCTGTGTATAAAAGGAAACTCCAGTTGAATCGATACCAGCCAGCGGCCATCTATGAAAACTAAATAGGAACGTAGCTAAGCATGAACCTTCAGGGACTCAACAGATGAAGGGAGCTGGATCTGAATGTAGGAATATGCTCCTATCCCTTAATGTCATGGTGTGTTACCATGTTATGGAGGAAGGAGCAGGTGGCCTCGTTTTTGGGACCATATAAGCAGCAATTTAATTAGCAAATTTCATAGATGAAAGAATAGCAACAAGTAACCATGTAACACAGCAATACAAAGCAATATTGCACCAGCTGTTGAAGGAAGTACAGAGGCAGTTCAGTAGTGACATCCTTCAACAAAAACTCAACAGCTACACTATTTTCCAAGATTGTGCAATTTCCAACACAAAGAGGAGCTGCTGCTGTGTCATACTGACTTGCTGAGAGCCACAGAGTCCCCCTTGCTCACAAGCTGTGAACTGTCTGCAGGTCATAGCCGGATCCTTTAGCAGTGTTTTGTCATAAGTGGCATCACGGTGTATAGGAAATGGCCTTCGTCCATCTAATTCAAGGAGGTTTTCATCCACACAGGTGAACAAGATGAAACGATAATTCACTTCATCATCAACCTGGCATTGACTTTCTTCTACAATTCCATCATGGGCTGCCCGGAAAGCCTTATTCAGCTCCGGATGGAGTGCCTTTTCCTCTGGAGTGAAATCTGCACTGTCAGTAAGAAAGAGCAGACCCTTTATCACAGCATAATCTGTCTTGGTTGTTAGCAACTGCATGAATTGAACCAGTGGTGCCACCCAAGTTGGAAAGTGTTTGATTCATAAAATACACTTTAGGGTAGTTTTCATTCCTACTCTGTTCTGCAGCTTGCTTTTCTCAAAAGCTTTCATGCTGAGAGGTGAGGGGAAAGAGGAGAAGTAATGGCACAATGGGGCTGGGACAGATTCGAGAGACTCGTCGGAGAATTCCAGCTTGTGCCACCCAGGAGCCACACACAGCCATCTCAGGGTCTTGGTCAGCTTCTCTGGGTTAATCTCCATAATCTTCTACTGCATTGTGGCAATGTTTGCTGTGGGCGACACAGAAAAATACAACAGCGAACAAACCCCTCTACTCAATGCAACCATTTACATAAGCAATACATCTAACTGCACTGGACATCGGTCTTCCCTGATAAACATTGATAAACTGCTGGTGTGTTGTTAATAGCCCCATAGAGCCCAATGTTTAGCGCAGCCTGTGAAGGAGCCATCAGGCCCAGGTGTTTCTCACTTAGAATGTTTCTCTAACCTTAGAGGGAGTCTAACTTGGAGCCGGGTTCCCCTGGAACTGTTTTCAACTCTAGTGGCTACCTGGGGCCGTATTACACACTGAAGGAAAATGCGCCGCATGTATAATGCTAACAACAACACGCATGCCAGTACTGATACAAGATCAACAAATTACTTTCTCAAACCACACGTGACACTCATTGTGACTGGAAAGAAACTAATTTATTTTTTCTTTGGTTTCTAAAGGAATTTGAGATCCGATTTAGTCAAGCAATCTTAATTGTTTGCACAATAGTCTATTAATCAATTTTACATAGACCACAGCAAATTACATCACATACATAACATATATTACATATGGTGTTTGTACATATATTTTGGACAATACTAGACATTACATAGACAACAAATTTGTACTAAATAAACAACGATAAAGCAAGCTAAGGTTCCAAACAGAATTCTTACACAACATAAGGAAATAACAAAAATGAAACGAAAAAAAAAGGGGAAGAGAAAAAGACTAGATGGGTTGGAGAGTATTTTTTAAGAAATACACATATTACTTTTTCAACACAACCCTGGTCTGTTTGTAGAGTTCCAGTACCAAAAGTAATGATAGACCAGGCATTTGGTTTGCTGGACCATTTTGACTATGGATACACTTAATAAAATCCATTTGGTGTGGAGCCACATACTGATAATGTCTCTAGAATGGCACAACTTACAAATTGTGTGTCTTTTATGAGCATGTACGACGTAGACTTAATACCTCCTCCCTGTTGTGCTGTGATCGATCTGGTTAGGGACTGTCCATTAGACCTTTCATGACATTCCCAAATCACTTATCAGGTTCTTTATGGATTCTGAACATCGGGTTGTCTTGTTATGATGGAGTTGGCACTATTTTCTGCCATAGTTTGTCTATGAATATCCTCATCCTCACACAGTCTTCAAGTGACCGGAATGAACAAATGTAGACATTCCTTTCTGCATATGAGGCAGGGCAGATGGGAGTAGCACTGGGTTGCTTCTCATCCTTTTAGTCATGTTGATTGATGGAATACCCACATCTAGTTAGCTGAAATGTGCCAGCATGATGCTGGTTTAACACAGTGGGTGCCATGTTCCTTTACTTCCTAGATATAGATATAAATATGATACAGGACCGTGACGTTTAAGAAGACTCCTATGGATCATTAGTTTCTACTGATACACTTCTGGAATTTTATCCCTGATGAAGGCCTAGTAATGGCCGAAATATATTGGCTTGGCTGACTCAATCATTGTGAGACGTTTCAATAAGGAAAACAAAAAACTGCAGAATAAAATGTGAGAATTCTTACAAGAAATTGTGATTTCATCCTTCTGGATGAATGGAAGAAGGATATAAAAGTTTCTACAAACACCACGGAAAGCTGAAATTTAATTTGAATATACTTTTCTAAGAGTGTTACTCTCTATTTTTTATATTATGTACTAATGCAATGTATACTATGTTTGACAGAAACTTGCATTTCCCCTGCTCATTATGTGTGAGTGATGATAACATTACTTCTGCCATTCTCTATGCTTTCTGTATGTTTGAGGACCCTCGCAATGCCATTGCCTTTCCAGTGCTTGTTGGATATATGTGAGGAGAGGTCTGAATGGTGGTGCTGTGAGTTATCTGTAAGGTTAAAGCAAGCCTTTAAAACCACTGCCATGTTCTGTCCCTGCTATGTATGTGTGAGTGAACCCCTCAGGGCAGATGAATGCTGTACTCCTTGGGTATGAGTGAAGGAAGCTTGCATTGCTATAGTACATATTGTCTCTCCTTGGTCAGTATATGTGAGGGATCCTTGCCCTGCCACTGCAAATGAGGTTTGGCTTCTATGTGAGTGAGGGAATAATGCAGCGTCACTTCCCAGTCTGAGCACATTCTGTATATGTGATGAAAGCTTTCGCTAGTGTTTTGCCTGTACTGAATTTCTCGCGGAAGGTTGCTGTACTGCTATACAAGGTGTACATGCTCTATATGTGTGAGAGAAAATTAGGGAAGCTTGAACAACCACAGCTCATGCACTCTCTCCTTGGTCTTCATGTGTGAGGGATGATTGCACTGTCACTGCAGCTAAGGGCTGCCTTCTGTATGGGTGATGGCGTACTGCAGAGCCACTTCCAATGCTGTGCACATTGTGCATGCTTGATGAAAGCGTGAATTGCTGCTGCCAGTGTTATACTGGATGTCTCATCGAAGGTTCATGTACCACTGACAATGTTCAACATGGAAGGGAAGCTTGCACTGCTGCTGCCCCTGCAGCTTGTAATGTGCCTTTGTGAGTAAACCTCACTCAATTAATGCCCACCCAGAACCTGTTCTTTACTTACAATAGACGTTTGCACAGCCAATGCTGTTTATGCCCATTATTTGCCAGAGAAATTTACGCTGCCACTGTACGTGTGATTGAAGCTTGCATTGCTGCTGCCCCTGCAGCTTGTAATGTGCCTTTGTGAGTAAACCTCACTCGATTGCTGTTTTTGCAGAACCTGTTCTTTACTTGTGATTGAAGCTTGCACAGCCAATGCTGTATGTGTCCTTTATGTGACAGAGAAGTTTGCGCTGCCACTGTACGTGTGAGGGAAGCTTGCACTGCTGCTTTGCCTGCAGCTTGTAATGTGCTTTTGTGAGTAAACCTAACTCAAGTGCTGCCCGTCCAGAACCTGTTCTGTACTTGTGATTGAAGCTTGCACAGCCAATACTGCTTGTGTCCTTTATGTGGCAGAGAAGTTCATGCTCCACTGTACGTGTGAAGGAAGCTAGCACTGCTGCTGCCCCTGCAGCTTGTAATGTACCTTTTTGAGTAAACCTCACTCAATTGCTGCCAGTTCAGAACCTGTTCTGTACTCATAATAAAAGCTTGCACAGTCAATGCTGTATGTATCCTTTATGTGCCAGAGAAGTTCACACTGCCACTGTATGTGTGATGGACGCTTGCACTGCTGCTGCCCTTTTCAGCTTGTAATGCGCATTTGAGAGTAACCCTCAAGTGGTAGTTGTGCAGAACCTGTTCTGTACATATGATTGAAGCTTGCACAGCCTATGCTGTATGTGTCCTTTTTTTGCCAGAGACATTCACGCCTCCACTGTGCGTGTGAGGGAAGCTTGCACTGCTGCTGTCCTTGCACCCTTTAATGTGCCTTTCTGAATAAACCTCACTCAAGTGCTGCCCTTGCATAACGTATTCTGTACTCTTGATATAAGCTTGCACAGCCAATGCTGTTTGTATCCTTTATGTGCCCCAGAAGGTCACACTGCCACTGTACGTGTGAGGGAAGCTTGCACTGCTGCTGCCTCTGCAGCTTGTAATGTGCCTTTATGATTAAACCTCACTCAAGTGCTGCCCGTGCAGAGCCTGTTCTGTACTTGTGATTGAAGTTTGCACAGCCAATGGTGTTTGTGCCCTTTATGTGCCAGAGAAGTTTACGCTGCCACTGTACATATGAGGGAAGCTTGCAGTGCAACTGCCCCTGCAGCTTGTAATGTGCCTTTGTGAGAGAACCTCACTCAAGTGCTGCACGTGCAGAACCTGTTCTGTACTTGTGATTAAAGCTTGCACAGCCAATGCTGTTTGCGTCCTTTATATTCCAGAGAAGGTCATGCTGCCACTGTACGTGTGAGGGAAGCTTGCACTACTACTGCTGGCCCTGCAGTTTGTAATGTGCCTTTGTAAGTAAACCTCACTCAAGTGCTGCCCGTGCTGAACCTGTTCTGTACTTGTGATCAAAGCCTGCCCAGCCAATTCAGTTTGTGCCCTTTATGTGCCAGAGAAGGTCACGCTACCACTGTATGTGTGAGGGAAGCTTGCACTGCTGTTGCCCGACCTGTACGTATTTGGTGTGAGTCAAAGAAGCTCGCACTGCAGTTACCCTAGCTGTACATTTTCTCTAAGTGTGAGAGAAGCTTGCCCGGCAAAACTCGATAAAGCGGTAAATGCATAAGCACTCGTGCAAAAAAGAAGAAAAAAAACATGCAGGCCTGACTGTGCATCACGCTCTATTAAACACGCTAAGATGCCACCCTTTTATCTTCCTCTTCTTTTTAACTTATTCCTTAGTTTATGAAAGATATCTAAGCAAGATCGCTCGTCGCATTTTCTTGTTCATTTTGAAAAAAACCCTCATCTTGTGCTCTGGTAACCATGCCATTTGCAGTCCATATTGCCCAGCTGTCATATTTCTGCAGGCGGACATGTTCTTTCCAGCGGATCAATGCCCCACTTCTTATGGGACTGGTATTATCATATATATCATTTCAAATTTCTGCAAGAAAAGATTTGTGGAAAACATCTTGTGCTTCAGGGTTCATTTGAAGGATTGTTTTGCATTAACTCAGCAAACTGCCGAAGCGCTGATAACAGATGGCATTATCGCCCAAGTTAATGGTACTCATTTTATCGACCCCAGAAAAACAAAAGGCTGAGTCGGTCTTGCTGGGATTGAAGTCTGTGGCCAGACAGTTGCAATCAGTTTCAAGCAAAATCTGCCATAGCTTGCTGAGACGTCTCCAAAAAGAGAGACACTAAGCATTTTTTTCTTTGCCCAATTGCGAGTATCACATTGTCTGACTGGCATTTCAAAAATATATTAAACTCCCACCAGTACTAAGCACCTTTAAGAATGCATCTGCCTTGGCTGTAATAACAGAAAAGAAGCTTTAAAGGCAATATAAGAAGAGAGCCTTTTCCATAGTGTAACATTTTGCACTTTGCCATGTCTGTTGCGTGAAAGTTGGCATCAGTGGGCATGGCGGACACCGGGAGGTAATTAACTATTCATTCTATAATATTTGGGGAAAGGGCAGGTTTACTCAGATTTTCAACGATGCTTATTCATAAAACTAACTCCAGTCCGGGAATATTTTGGGAAACGTTATAAATTCCCAAAGTATTTTTTAGGAAAGGTTGAAAAGCAGAGTAATTTGAATTGCAGAAAGTGCTGCCCTGAGGGCACATTTCAGAGCAAAAAACTAGAAATACTGATTGGTGCCATCTTCAGTTCAGCCGTTCTGGGACTATACTGGTTCTCTGCCAGTTCCTGATGTGATCCATTTATGAGGTTGCCTGTTTATTGATTGGTTACTATTCCTGCTTGCATCACAACTGAGACAGCAGTACAGCAAGCGAGCAAGCGCAAAGGTTGAATATATGTGGCTCACGCAGAAAGGGACTGGAGCAGAGGTTTGGTGGGAGAGCATGCAGGTCAGGAAGGCGGGCTGTGGTTGGATTTGCAGCACAGATGTCAATGCGGGATCGCCAGTGACTGGAGCTACTACCCCTGGCTAGCCCTTTGGTACTCCTGACACTTCCCTTGTTGTCTCCGGCCTCAGGACTCATGGGGGCAACAACTAGAACAGAAAGTAAACATGGCTCTTGGAGCCATGTTTAGCTTTGCGGTGTTCACACCTGACTTTCCCCTAGCGCCGAAACACCAAATAGGTGGCTTTTATTGGTTAAGGGAGGGTCAAGTGGGCAGTACTGTAATGGTATCTGGTGGTGAAATTATGCATAACGTCATTTCCTCTACGATAAATCAAAGAGGGGGGACGGAATAGCAGGTTATTTAAAGAGGTCCTCCTCCTATGCTCCTCCGAGAACACATGCCAGACGTGGGGGAGTTGCGGAGGTGAGACGGCATTGCCCGTTCCTTTGTCCAGGTGTTGCCTACAGTGGTCGGGTCCCTCCCCTTCGCCTATGAAGTAGTGCTACCCCACCTGTGAGGTGGAGACGCTACTCTGGTTCGTTCTTGGGATCGGACACACTTCATTCGGACATCCTTGATTCCCAGGGAGTCCCCCGGCCCCACTAGGGGGCCCTTTCTTTTCTTTTTGTTTATTAAGGTCCTGAAGAAGTGCTGCCCGATGATTGCGCTTCAATGGCACGAAACATGTCGACCATGCACACATAAGCTATCCTGGTACCTTAGGACCTCTAGATAGCGCCACTGTTTTTACTTAGTCCTGGACCCATATTAAATTAAAAGTTTCTGGGTTCCGGTGACTATTTTAAGTCACCTTTTACACACCACTATTCACTGTATTTTGCCCACATGCACCCACCACATACGGCGACCTCCGATCTGAAGAACTCCGCCAAAGAAGCCACCAGGCCCGTCGGACATTGCAGCGCCAGTCTGACGAGGAGCGCCCTATGATGAAGCATGACACCCTAACAGGTGTGTGAGGGCATTATGATTTGAAATTCAGATCTCCCAGCGACTTGATTCCCAGCCAGGTAGCAACTCCCCGAGTGCACCGGCTGAATAGAGGAACTATCTCCTTCTTGTGTTATGCACGTCATTTCCTCTACCTCTGGTACATATGATGAATTGACGTCCATGATTGTCAGTACAGAAAATATACCAATGTTAGGGGCATTAGGAGGGCAGATGGGTGAGCTCCTTGCTACCTGTTGAACAATAGATGCATCTTCCATCTGTTACTTAACCACATGGCCCGCATGTCAATGAACGACCCAACATCTCTGTCATTGGTAGAACCAATCAAAATATGAAGCTTCTTGAAACTCTCAAAGAGTATTTTTCATGGCATAGACACGTGGGATCGCAGGCAGAATTCACTCCAGTGACGAGACCGCAAAGCCCTGTGGAAAACCTGCACGAATAGACTGTGGTAATGCAGAGCTTTTATTACTGCCAAGATTTGCATGTACACCTTGCTTCATTGTAGCATCACACGGGGACTGATGGCATGTAATAATGCAGTCATAGGTGGAGGTGTGCAGTGAGAGGGTTGTTTGACTCAGTGGAGATTACTAAGTATTTGAAGCATCAGGAAAAACAGTGCTTAATTTGTAAAAAAAATAAGTCCCAGGGCTCTCCTCAGGAGGCCCCTGCAGCTTGCTCCGCATATTGCCCCTGCTATGCTGCCGATGATAGTAAGAACACAACTACTAGCCACCACACTCCTGTAAGTGTGATAATTCAGACTATTTCAAGTCCTCAAAGCTATTGGAATGGCTTAGGCATCAGGTAATAGTCATTTTTGATGTCTATTGAATTAATAACTAACTGTTATTTGGTCATATCTGAATTAGCTAGACAACACCATCTTGTGGCAGATTGTCACAAGCTCCGGTGTTGACAATATATGCTGGTGATGAGCACCAGAAACCACCAGCTTAAATTAAGCACTGAGGAACAACGGTTGGAGTCTCAATTTTCTAGCCTTAATACTTGAAGAGGTATGGGTTAGAATAACTTTTTAGACTTCTGTGTTTTCCAGTTTGTGGACTGGTGTGGGTACTGTTTCAAGATGGTGGACAAAGGGAACCTTGGCTTCCTTCCTGTTAGGAGTAGCCACATGGGACAGCCATCCAGAGTTCAGAGGACTGGCAGGTGTTTTAAATAGTTCCAGTCTCAAACAGCTAAGCTGTAACCGTAGCTCGATAGCAAACGATAGCCAGTGGACCAATCATTGAGTTCTGGATTTTGGAGGACAGTAGCCAGCTGGTTACTCGACCTTTGCAAATACCAGCAGCATCAGAGAAGACTACTGGTGAGATTCAAGGATCATTACTGAGTAGGTAGTAATTCACCTCTTCTGTGTTTTTATCTTAGGGAATGGCAGACAGTACCCAATGCGGGATATATGTACTGTGTATTGCTCACTTGGCAAACCTTTTCTGCAAATTACCCTCTCCAGTTTCAACTTTAGTATGCCTATATTGCATAGGGAGAGGTGTGGTGCAGCGGCCAGAGCAGCTGACTCCGGAGCGCGGGGCTCACAGCTCGATCCCCGGCGCCAGCAGCAGCTCAGCTTAGCACCATGTGACTCTGGGCAATAGCTCACTTAATCTCCCCAACGTCCCCCAGCACCTTGAAACCTTAAATGGTGATATGTTCGTGCTTTACAAATATGGATTATTATTCTTATATTTGGTCATTTTATTTATTTATTGTTGTCGTCATTTTTATATAATGTCCATATCGCTTCTCAACCAGCAAAAGTCTGCCAGTTCTTGTGTTTGATCCTTCAATTTGTAAGGAGCAAATGGATGTGTTTCTTAATGACCAGGATACTGGTCGCTTTGTCTTAGATGAAACTCAGGCTTCCAAAGCCTCCTTTAATCCCTGTTTAGCTTGGATGAGAAACTGAGGTTTAGCTGTGGTGGGGAGTGAGGGGAATGGAATTTGATGGCTGAGTTAGACACTGTACCACACATTCATAAACATACAGAGTACACAGTGAGGATTATCACTTACACCACTCTGGGGAGATACTTGGATGCCAAGAAAAAATGAGGTCAAGAAGAGCATTTGGATGTAAATTCTCCCCCGCCATTGAGAAGGCTCTATTTACAGTGCAGGCCTGATGATCCTTCAGTCATAAGCACCAACTGCAAGAATATGCTATGTTATGTTTTTGAAACTTATAGAGTACGCGTATACCCGTAGGTGTCTTGGCGCTTTCAAGGTCATAAACATACTACGCTGAGGTATAGCTAATTTCTGAAAAGCCAAGTCTTGAGTTGTTTTCTGAAGGCGAGGAGGGTGGGTATGCTCCTAAGGTATAGAGGAAGAGAGTTCCACAGCTTGGTTGTACTGTGACTGAAACTCCTACCACCCCAGCTCGCCTTTCTAATTCTAACAGTGGTCACCAAGCTGGCATTGGCTGATCGAAGAGATCTGTTTGGCGAGTGCCAACTGAAAGTATTCCAGAGAAATTTTGGACCTTCTCTGTCCAGAGCCTTGTGAGCAATGCAGAGTGCTTTAAATTTGACTCGTTGGCAAACTGGGAGCCAGTGAAGCTCCTGGATGCCAGTCGCTATTGATTGATACTTGGGAACATCCAGGATCAATCTGGTGGCAGCATTCTGTGCCGCCTGCAGCTTTCTAAGTAATCTGGCCTGAAGATTCATATATAGGCCATTACAATAGTCCAGCTTGGACAAAACCAGCGAGGACGCAACAATCTTTCTGGTGTTTCTAGGAATAAAGGGGAGGATTTTTCTAAGAGTTTTAATGGTGAGAAAAGAGGTGGACACCACCTTAGATACCTGGGTCTCGAAGTTAAGTTTCTCATCCATGACAAAGCCAAGGTTCTTGGCTTTTGTTACTGGTATGGGAGGTGGACCCAGGTTATCTGGCCACCAGGCAGGAGACCAGGGTGGAGAGAGGGTGCCAAACAGTACCACCTCTGTTTTGCTTGAATTCAGTTTCAAGCAGTGCCTGCTCATCCAGCTACTAAGGGCAATCATGCAGTCATGTAGTTTTAGAGAATGATTAACATCCTTATCTACCGCCGAAATCACCAGCTGGGTGTCGTCAGCGTAGGATGTTGGATTCAGGTTGAAACTTCTAATCAGCGGGGCGAGTTCAGAGACATATATATTAAAAAGCGTAGGGCTTAACGAAGAGCCCTGAGGGACCCCCACAAGGCAGGGTAAATGGTGATGACTTAAACTGACCTAAATGAACCGTTTGGGATCTCTCTCATAAAAAGGATGTTAGAAGAGTAAGGGCCTTTCCTCTTATCCCTATAGTGTTCATACAGTGGGCCAATAGGCCATGGTCCACCGTATTGAACGCTGCGGACAGGTCCAGCAAAATAAGAGCCGCTGACCCTCCGCTGTCTAATGTCATGCGTATTTCTTCCGTAGTTTTTATCAAAGCGGTCTCGGTGCTATGATTTGCTCTGAACCCAAACTGACTGTGGTCTAAGAGCTGATTTTATGAAATAAAGTTAGAGAGTTCAACATTGATTATTTTCTCTATGATTTTTTCTGGAAGTGGGAGCCTTGATATGGGACGGTAGTTAACAGGATCGCTAATGTGCAGATTTGGCTTTTTAATAAGGGGGAGGATGCAGGCCTGTTTCCAAATGCTAGGAAATGATCCTTGCATCAGCATTTGGTTAAATACTATTGACAAGTAGGGGGTAATGTACTGATTTGCGAGTTGTAGAATTTTAGGGGGGCAAGGGTCATCTGGAGATCCAGATTTAGTAGCAGAGAGAAGCGTAGCTATTTGGGTTATGGATGTTGGAGTGAATTCTAAAAGCAACATCTCACAGGTTGTTTCCTGATCTTTATAATTGGTATTATCCTTATTTTTGTCAAAAAGATCACAAATTTGATCGACTTTATTTTTGAATATCTGGGCAAGCAAGTTACAGAAATCATGGTTATGACTGGAAGAGTTGTTTTTTGTAACTGTGGTAAGTTTATTTATGACCTGAAACAGTTCTTTACTGGAATTGCCAGCATTTTCAATTTGTTGCGTGTAATACTGACTTTTCTCTTTGATGAGCTTCTTTTTATAGTCTGCAAGAATAGCTTTATAACGATGCTTTTCGAGTTCGTCATAGTTTTTGCGCCAGTTCCTTTCTTGCCTCCTACATGCTTGTTTTTCTAATCTTAAGGCCTCCGAAAACCACGGAGCCGATGGTGTCCCTCTGTATTTTGTCACTGAAGTGGTGGGAGCTAGCTTAGCAAAATTAGAATCAAGCCATGTGGTGTAGTTTGTGGCTGAGGAATCGACTTCCATTTCAAGGTCAGGTTGATTTTGTGTCAGCTGAGTTGCTAATGCTATAGGATCAATTTTGTGCCAGGGTCTACTAAGTA
Source organism: Calotriton arnoldi (assembly GCA_963921515.1). NCBI lineage: Eukaryota > Metazoa > Chordata > Amphibia > Caudata > Salamandridae > Calotriton > Calotriton arnoldi. Next base: position 216,901 of record CAWUFW010011803.1, read on the forward strand.
ACTTAGGGGTCGATTCCGATTCGGGCCGGAAAAAGCACCGACCGACTCGGATCCGGAAAAAATACCGACCGACACGTACCAGTGGCGCCCGACACGCCAAGTACGATGCAAGCCGCGATAAATCCGACCGACACGTCAGGAAACCAAGCCGACCGACCGACCCGCTCGGAAAATAGCAATCCGGCCGGAAAAACACGCGAATCCAACCGACCGACACGCACCCGGAACAAATCCGACCGAATCGTACCCGCCAACTCCAACCTGCAAAGTACGATGCAAGGCGCGAAAAACACGACCGAGTCGGACGGAGGACAAGCCGTACGACCGACACGCATACAAAACCGAGCCGAAGCAACACAATACACCGCGACCGACGCGTACGCAGCATACAAAACTGCACAAACACAGCGTGAACGAAACGGAAAACACCGTACGAGACCAATGCACGGTCCGACTCGGTCACAAGAACGTTTCCAACATACACAAACAGCACAAAGGAAAAATCAACCAAAAAAAGGCCAAACAAGCAATTACCAAGCCAATAAATACTGGGGGGGTGGGGACAGAGAACAAAGACACACCAACAACTCCACCTATATAAAGGACACAAATCACTACCATGAGCCTTTGCAAATGCCATTCCACTGCCAGCACCCAAGAGAAAGCAACCACACACCCACAGCTCATCCCTCACACAAGCCACACACCAGCAGCACACCAACAAATACCTACCTCACATACACCCAGCACAACACACACCCACACACCCTCACCTGCACACCAACACACACAGCACCCACTATCACCACCCATCACCATGCCCCCCAAGAAGAATCCCAAGTTCCTAGATAGTGAATTGGAAGTCATGGTAGACGAGATCCTCAGGGTGGAGCCACAGCTGTTTGGCACTCTGGTCCAACAGACCCCCATGTCGCAGAAAACCAAGATGTGGGAGAGGATCATCAACAGGGTGAACGCCCAATCACCATGTCGGCGCACAAAGACCGACATCCAGAACAGGTGGTATGACGTGCGCAGGAGGGTCCGGGAGCTGCTCAAGAAAGACTACCACCTGAGCCAATACACCGGCAGTGGCCCTCCTGCCAAGCCAGTATACCTCAGGCCCTGGGAGGAGAAGGTGCGGGCCATCCTTCCGCCAGTGAGCGTATATGGACTAGAGGACATCCCAGAGCCTGGTGAGTACACAACAAATGTACACAATAAACTGCCACAAAACACACACATCACTGTCAAGGGGAGAGTCAAACCATGCACTCATAGCAATTACACAGCAACTAGAACAGAATCATCCCAAAATGTGTATGTCAGTCAGATAAACACAACACATGCCATCAAAAAAGTCACATCCAACTGTGCCAACACATGTACAAACACAACCACAACTACAGCTAGGCAGTGGCACAAATAGAACTAACACACACATCCACACATGTAGCCACCACAACAACACCAACACACAGTGAAGACCACTCAAAGGAAGGAATTCTGTGTATGCTGGCCAAGTCAGTGTAGCCAATAGCATCATGGGAGTCGCACTCACACATATTGCCCCCCCCCACAACTGTCCCATCAACACCACCCTGAACCATGCTCACATCACAGGGAGTGGAGAAGGACTCACAAGATGGCTGACACTGGCTACTGCTGTGGGGAGCACAAGGCTCTGCTGCCAACTGTGCACCAACAAACAGCAGGACACCACTGACTGACATCCTGAGAGACAACTTACACTCCCTGCAATGCAAGCACGTTCCATGGTGGGATATCTGGCTGGCTGGCTGGGTGGGAAGGGGGACTTGCAGCACTGACCATAGTCACCAGCACCTCCCCTCACACCCCCCCCAACACAAACTCCACAGTACCCACCTGGTAGAATGCAATGCCCTCCATCCTAACACAAGATCCCACAAAGCACCACCACCCTGGGTTATGTTGTGTGAAGCACAGGGACACTCTTGGGACTCTTAGCCAAACAACTGCCAGGACAACACTCCCAGCCATCCTGTCAGCACAGCCAGCCCACCCCACAGGGAAGCAGAGTCAAAAGGAAGGAAGCATGGGCATGCTGGGAAGGGGGTGGAGGCAATAGCATGATGGGAGTCGTAGTCACAGACATTGCTCAGCCTCACAACTGGCCCATCAACACCACCCTGAACCATGCTCACATCACAGGGAGTGGAGAAGGACTCACAAGATGGCTGACACTGGCTACTGCTGTGGGGAGCACAAGGCCCTGCTGCCAACTGTGCACCAACAAACAGCAGGACACCACTGACTGACATCCTGAGAGACAACTTACACTCCCTGCAATGCAAGCACGTTCCATGGTGGGATATCCGGCTGGCTGGGTGGGAAGGGGGACTTGCAGCACTGACCATAGTCACCAGCACCTCCCCTCACCCCCCCCCAACACAAACTCCACAGTACCCACCTGGTAGAATGCAATGCCCTCCATCCTAACACAAGATCCCACAAAGCACCACCACCCTGGGTTATGTTGTGTGAAGCACAGGGACACTCTTGGGACTCTTAGCCAAACAACTGCCAGGACAACACTCCCAGCCATCCTGTCAGCACAGCCAGCCCACCCCACAGGGAAGCAGAGTCAAAAGGAAGGAAGCATGGGCATGCTGGGAAGGGGGTGGAGGCAATAGCATGATGGGAGTCGTAGTCACAGCTCTACATCCCCCACCACATGGCCCAGCAAGCTCACACTCACGCATGCACATCCCACAGAGAGTAGAAAGGCCCATCAAAGATGTCTGACACTGTTGCTGTGTCGTGGGGAGCACAAGGGCATGCTGGGAACTGCACATCAACCAACAGCAGGACACCACTGACTGACATCCTGAGAGACAACTTCCACTCCCTGCAATGCAAGCACGTTCCATGGTGGGATATCCGGCTGGCTGGGTGGGAAGGGGGACTTGCAGCACTGACCATAGTCACCAGCACCTCCCCTCACACCCCCCCCCAACACAAACTCCACAGTACCCACCTGGTAGAATGCAATGCCCTCCATCCTAACACAAGATCCCACAAAGCACCACCACCCTGGGTTATGTTGTGTGAAGCACAGGGACACTCTTGGGACTCTTAGCCAAACAACTGCCAGGACAACACTCCCAGCCATCCTGTCAGCACAGCCAGCCCACCCCACAGGGAAGCAGAGTCAAAAGGAAGGAAGCATGGGCATGCTGGGAAGGGGGTGGAGGCAATAGCATGATGGGAGTCGTAGTCACAGACATTGCTCAGCCTCACAACTGGCCCATCAACACCACCCTGAACCATGCTCACATCACAGGGAGTGGAGAAGGACTCACAAGATGGCTGACACTGGCTACTGCTGCGGGGAGCACAAGGCCCTGCTGCCAACTGTGCACCAACAAACAGCAGGACACCTCTGACTGACATCCTGAGAGACAACTTACACTCCCTGCAATGCAAGCACGTTCCATGGTGGGATAACTGACTGGGTGGGTGGGTGGGTGGGAAGGAGGTCTGGCTGTCAACCAAACACAATCAATGCAGACCATGTTCACACCCCAGAGAATACATAGAAATGCCCAAATAATGCAGGACAATGTGCCACACCAATATCAACCCCTGACTGTGACGACTTAGGACAATACAATGTACAGGCCCGCACCCCGAGGCACAGTCACAACTGTCAGGTGTGTCAACCACTGATTCCTGCAGAAACATGACATACATTGTTTGTGTCTCCCAAAAACAGGTGATGATAGGGACACAGCAGCAGACGCTGAGGAGTCCCAGTCCCAGGCTCAAGAGGATGCCGAGCTCACTGGCGTCGTACAGCCTCTGTCCTCCTCGGACGATGAAGAACAACCTGGCACATCCGGTGCAAGTCAACATGCTGCACCAGCAGGACCACCAGCTGCAGCACCAGCAGGTCCACCAGCTGCACCCCCTGCACCCACCCCTCCAACGACTGTCACCACGAATACCATCCCTGCCGACATGGACAGAATAAGGAACAACACCAGCGCAGTGACCCTGGACCAACCTGGGGCCATGGACACCACCACCACCACCAACCCCCAAGGTGGACCAGGGTTATCTGTGCGTGCAACTGCACACACTGCACATGTCAGCAGGGGTGGTGGGAGGGGTGGGAGACAGAGGTCGCTGCTTGCAGACGTTGCTGGTGTGCATGAAGACCCACAACTGGTACGCATAGCTGATGCGTACCAGTCCAGCACCGGAGAGCTCAGCCAGGTAGTGGGGCTCCTCAGAGACATCAAACAGCAGCAGGCTGCCCATCATGCCCGCTTGGACTCCCACATGTCCCATGTGGAGTCACACATGTCACGTGTGGACTCCCACATGTCACGTGTGGACTCCCACATGACCCGCGTGGAGTCCAAGTGGGATGTACTACATGAGATGACGGCGGTGCACAGGGACATTTTACAATGCCTCCGCCAGATGAACAGCAACCAGTCCACACCTCCCTGTGTGCCAACAACATCTGGTACCGAACAAACTGCAACTGCCACAGGGAGGGAGGAGGACTCTGGCGGAGAGTCCCCTGCACCGCAGCAGCCTGCACTTGAGGGCCCCCCCCCAAGAAGAGGGGTCGTCCGAGGAGGGGAAAGTGAGAGGCTGATGGCCAAGCGCAACTCCCAGGAAGCCTGAACCTGTTCTGGATTTTCGCCTTTGTGCACAGACTGTTCACCCTGTTGATGGCAACACTACTCCCACACATTGCATGGGGAGTACAAGTTGGAACAATGTGTCAGACAACTGTGGCCCCGATACTGGGGATCCTGTCTACCTGGACTTTCTATTCATCTAGGAACTTGGGATTGCAAGATTCATGTACAGCACAATCCATCCTATGCACTATTATCACAGATGTATCACAATAAACACAATAATACACCATACTTGCCTCTGTCGTGATTCCAACGTGGGTACTGTTATGGGGATGATGAACAACAAAATTACACTGTGTATGCGAACTGCAACAGCAAGGACAACACAGGCATGTGAGTACAGGCAACGTGACACATATGAGGGAGACACACCACCAGGGCTACACAACACATACACACCTAGGCCATCTGACTCATTGCCTACACTGATGTTGCCAGGGAAGACGGTGCAATGCACAGACACCACACCCATTCCCAGTTGTAGTCAAGTAGCCCACAGGTGCAGTAAGCAAATGGCAGTCAAATGTGTGACCACAGACAACGCACATCACTAAGTGAAGCACAGGTTTATTACACAGTAGCAACATGCCGTAACCACTACAGATGCAAGGTAACCCCACCTGGTAGCGGGCACACAGTCAACAACTGTAGACAGAAGGAAGTCCATGGGTGTGGCGCACATCACCTGTAGGGACACAACAGCTACCAGCCTGGATGTGCAATCACGTTGTCGGTGGACACAGTTGACCAAACGAATCTGAAAGTACCCTGTGAAGGACAGAAATGACACACAGTCAAAAGCAATGGAGTACAGGACAGAACAGCAAAACTCATGCACAATACATGTTACAAGATACCCACCCAGAACCAAGTTAGCATGTCAACACTGTTGGGGAGTACAGCCCACCTGTCACCACACATCGCAACACACATCCAGTCAAGTAGCCCATGGACACACTCCAACAGCACCAGAGCACCACCCACACATCATGCCAACTCACATCATTCACATGACACCTCAGGATACTCACATTCAGCTAAAGAAGTTGGTGATGAGCTGTGTGCGGACATCACCATCACCATCATCATCATCATCGTCACTGGCATCGTGGTCCAGGCCAGGATCCTCCACAGGTGGCGGATGTTGGTCATCGTCATCCTGGATGAGAGGCAACTCCTTCCGCACTGCCAGGTTGTGGAGCATGCAGCAGACGATGATAATCTTGCACACTTTCGCAGGGGCATATGGGAGGGACCCTCCGGTCTTGTCCAGGCAGCGGAAGCGGCTCTTCAGGAGACCAAAGGTCCGCTCAATCACTCTCCTGGTCCGACCATGTGCCTCATTGTAGCGCATCTGGGCAGGTGTCACAGGGTTCCTGAGGGGTGTCAGCAACCACGGCATGTTGGGGTATCCCGAGTCACCTACGGACAGACAAGTGCACATCAGCTGACTTGGAAAAGTGGGCGGAATACTACAGATCAGATCACACACAATGGCACAAAGTCAGTACACACCGACAAGCCAGGCACGCTGGTTCTGCATCTGTGCCATCAACCTGGGGATGCGACTACTCCTCATCACAAAGGCATCGTGTGCTGAACCAGGGAAACGGGCACACACGTGTGTGATGGTCATGTCTGCAAGACACACCACCAGTGCATTGACCGAGTGGTAGTGCTTGCGGTTCCTGTAGGCCTGCTCCTGGGCCTGTGGTGGTACCAAAGCCACATGTGTCCCATCAATGGAGCCAATGACATGCGGCATCCTCCCCAGGGCATAAAAGTCACTCTTCACGTCAGTGAGTCGTCGCAGTCTAGGGAAATAGATGTACCGGTTCAGGAAGAGCAACATTGCCGCCAAGAAATCGCGGAGCACACGGCTGAACATGGTCTGTGACATCCCACCAGCAGACGCCACAGTATGTTGGAAGGTACCGGTGGCAAAGAAGTGTAGGGCTGCCATCACCTTCACCTTGGGGGTCAGCGCTGTAGGATACGGCCGGCCAGGCTGCAAATGTGGGGACAACTGCACTGCCAAATCCTCAATCAGCTGCCTGGTGAAGCGGTACCGTCGGATGCTGTCCCGTTCCACCATCGTTGCCAGGTCTGGGAATGGCCGATGGACAGCAGGAGCCCTGCAGTGCAGAGGAGAAGTAAGCAAGATCGTCAGTCACCCCACATATGCGGCATTGAACACACTCAAGATCCCAACATACATCATCATGAGGCACAACTACATGAAGTGTGCAGTACCGGAACGACATGTATGGTACATACATGGCCAACATCTGTCAACACGGTCCTACAGGTGGCATCAATTTGTCCCAGGTTGGCCCATTGGATATCATGATGCTGTGTCACAGTCACCCCCCAGTGACATGTGAGGACAGATGTGCCCCAGGCACCACAGCTCAACGACAGGCACATTCCCAGGGACCCTGTAATGCCACATGGACACTGGCATCACCTGGAGTATCATGTGTACACCACAACAAAACAAACATGACCCCCACAGGTAGTGGCCACACTTGCCATGGCAGGAGAGCCATGGACGTCTGTGACACACACGCACAACATCAGAGTCCATGCACACACAACGTGGATGTGGAGACTGTCTCCCATTGTGCACATGAAATCAGAGACATTGTAAACACTACATGCACAAAGACTGTGGAGGGCCATCACTATTGTGCCACTGGGACACCCTGGCTCAAACATACCGTCCCACATGGGACTCACGGGGTATGTGACATGACATACACAAACACCACTGTGAAATGTGACCATGGCACATGCACAGATATGAACAGTTGCACATCACAGTGGTCACGTACACGTAACACCCAGGATCCTGTCCCCATTAACACGTGCACAGCCTGGGGGTGGCTGCCCACAGGTGACACCCACAGGACAACATGTACACCAACATACACACAATAGGAAATGCAGCCTTACATGCCTTATGATAAGGTTTGGACAGGCTGTCGTGATGTAGGTGTGCCCCTCACTCCCTGGGAGCTATCTGTGGCTGGCATATGTCCATCTGAGACAGGCATGCTGACATATGCCAGTCACATGTACAGTGATGCGTTGAACAGCAATGGACCGATCGGTGCCTCCGGCCGGCCCATTGCTTTCAATGTGTGCGGGTACGCGTTGTACCCCTGTGCGCGTTGTACTGCAATGGACCGATCGGTGCCTCCGGCCGGCCCATTGCATTCAATGTGTGCGGGTACGCGTTGTACCCCTGTGCGCGTTGTACTGCAATGGACCGATCGGTGCCTCCGGCCGGCCCATTGCATTCAATGTGTGCGGGTACGCGTTGTACCCCTGTGCGCGTTGTACTGCAATGGACCGATCGGTGCCTCCGGCCGGCCCATTGCATTCAATGTGTGCGGGTACGCGTTGTACCCCTGTGCGCGTTGTACTGCAATGGACCGATCGGTGCCTCCGGCCGGCCCATTGCTTTCAATGTGTGCGGGTACGCGTTGTACCCCTGTGCGCGTTGTACTGCAATGGACCGATCGGTGCCTCCGGCCGGCCCATTGCATTCAATGTGTGCGGGTACGCGTTGTACCCCTGTGCGCGTTGTACCTCAATGGACCGATCGGTGCGCACCCATTGACAATGGGCTTGCCTGGCAACGGACGCGTTTTCGAATATTCGAACGAGTCGGTTGCTGGAAAATCAGTTGGTCACCCACAACAATGTTGCAAAATCATGTATGTCATGAAGTTGAAATTTTGAAGGATGCTGTGGGCGTGTTTTGGTGCTGCTATTCCATGGATTGGCCAGATTCAGAAGATGCAAACGACTTGGACCTATCACTTTGGACACAAGGGACAGTATCTGCCTCTCCAGCACATATATATTGCTGCATGTTCCCCTGAGAGCCCACTTGCCTGCACTACATGCTCCAGGACGACATCTGCCACTGCACTGCTGCTGTCTCTGCCCCTCTGGACCCTGCAATGGCACGTACTGTGGAGAGAGCCCCAGCCTTCAGCCTTGAAGAGAACCAGGCCCTGCTGGACAGCCTACTTCCACAGTACAGCAAGCTGTATGGGACACCAGGGGAGCAGGTGAGTGTTCTGTGCACTGCCTTTCTGAATGTGCATTTTGTCTGACTAGCAAGGCTGAGAGTCAGCACACCACTGGCTAGCAGGCTCACTGAGTAGTTGTCACCCCCCATAGTGTGTAGTGACTTGCACTGGACAGGTATGGTGCAGTGACAGTGCTTCTGAACAGGGTTTTACTCCCCATGCTATGATACCATGTAGTGACTTCTGGAAAACTGTCCATGGGCAGCCGTGCACTGCCTGGGTACACCATGTGCCCCTGTGATTGCGACATGTATATGCAACTGTGTCATGCACGGATATGTTGCATGTGTAGTAATGGCCTTATCACTTTGTCATCCTGACAGGCTTCTGCCCATCGGAAGCATGAGATATGGAAGGACATCGTCCGGGCTGTCCGGTCCGTGGGGGTCTACAAGCGCCGGATCCGCAACTGCCAAAAGAGGTGGCAGGACCTTCGGGGCTGGACCCGGAGGATTGCACGGGTCCAGCTGAAGCTGTCGCCTCCTCGCAGGAGGGGCGGAACACGGACCCTGACCCCCCACATGCTCAGGATCCTGGCGGTGGTCTTTCCAGACCTGGATGGGCAGCTGAAGGCCAGAGAGCAGCAAGGAGGGGGTGAGTCAAAGACTGCACTGTGTACTCTGTCTAACATGTTATGTGCCCTCCTCGGGCCAGGTTGAACTGCCACAGTACAGCAGTCATGTTGTCCAGGAGCCATGTCCCTCTATTGTGCACTGCCCACTCCTCATCTGATACCCAGGTGTGGCCCTTACATGCAGGGAATTCTGTCACTTAGGACTGTGTCCTTGCAGTTTGCTTGACTCAAGGTGGGAGACAGCATCTGTTTCCCTGACTCTGTGGTGGGCATCATGGGTGGGTCCATTGCTTACACAATGCCTGTATTCTGACATGTATTCAGCGTGTTACTTTGATCTGTGGTCCAATTGCTGAGCTGATCCACCACATGTGGCTGGGGTACCTGGCACACACCCATGCTGCGGGTGGGAACAATGTTTGGGCCCCAGGAGTATGTATATGACGTGTGTCACACATACTTAGCCAGCTGCCTACAGTCCAGGGCTCATCCCTCATTCATGTGGGGCTGGACAGTCATGCCTACTCCAGGCCATACAATACACTCTGTACTCCCACTCCCGTGTATCAGAGGACACATTGTGCACAGTGTTTTGACCCCTCAGGTGTCTGCCTCTGTGTCAGTGTGCTGTGGATTAGTCGCCAGGACTGCTGTGGAGTTTCTTGGTAGGGGCTCAGCATGCCACTGGAGATGTGACCATAGGAGACGATACTTGTGTGACACATAGGTGTCTGATCAGCTGCCCATGCAGACTGGGGCATGTAAATGTGAAGTTCAGGCAGCTGTTCCCCATGCACAGCAGAGTGTGAGGGGCTCAGGTTCAGAGGGTAGTGTCACAGGTCTCCCATATGTCCAATAGGTATGACCTGGACAGATGAGGGTTAAGAGGATGTGTTGTGGGGGGATGTACATGTGCACTTGTGCAGCTCCAGGACTTGCATTCCCCATGACCTACTATTGTGACACAGTGCAGAGTGTTGTTGTCTGGCTGCAAAGTCATACATCACTGAGACAGTGATGTATGACTTTGCAGTCATGCCTCCGCCATGGCATGTGTCTACTGATTGGTGATCCTGCAGGGGAGTGACATGTGCTACATGCACACCATAGTGGCGCTGGCTATCAGGACATGGGTGCATCATGGTGTCTGTCGCTGGAATGCATCACATGCATTTCCTATTTGACTCTGGGCATCCCTTACATCCGTAAACCTGTACTGACTCAGTGGCAAGAGCTGTGATGTGTCCACACCGTGTCCTCTGCACTGTCCAACTACTGTGTACTTGGTGCATGTGTCAACACTGGGGTGTTGCAATCCAACAGACACCAGACAGATGGGTGCAAGGCCATGTGGGATGTGAGTGCCATGCTTGGCATCAGACTGACAATTGACTTCTCCTGTTCAATTAGGGCACTTTTAGCAATGTACAACTAATGATGCCAGGGCTTGCTCTGTAATGTGCTGTGCTCACAGTGGTGTGTGCGTTTGGTGCAGGTGACTGATGTCTGTCTGTTTCCCCATTGTTTGCAGATACATCCACGGCCACGGAAGGGGACAGCTCCACGGACCAGGAGGAGCCGGAGAGCCAGACTGGGTCAGCAGCCGAGGAGTGGTCGGAGGGACCCAGTGGCACGGAGGGCGAGGGGAGCCACACCGAGGAGTCCTCAGCAGCATCCACCTCAGCTGAGGACCAGAGCAACTCGGAGGATGACTCCCTTGTGGAGGCGGGTGTCAGCAGCCACCACACCCCAGCTAGTGTTGCTGTCCCCGCCACCACCAGCACCACCACCGCCCTCCCATCGGCTCCCATTCCCCAGGTCCGTGGAGGCTCCCATGTCCGGGAGCGTGTCTCCTTTGGGCCAGGCACCGCACCCCCTGCCCCTGTGTCCCCTGCTGCCCTGAGTGAGGAGTCTGTGTACCTCCTTCGCCAGCTCCATGTAGGGCAGACAGCCATGCTGAGTGTCCTCCATGCGCACACCGCGCTGTTGACTCAGCTGGTGTCGTTCATGGAGGGCATCTCATCGGGCATGTCTGACCTACAGAGGGGCAATAGGTCCATGGACTCCTCCCTGACGGCAGCAGTGTCCCTCCTCAAACGGTCCCTCACCCCTCCTGCCTCTGCTCCATCCACACTCCCCAGCACCTTACCCATCCCAGGCACACACACACTGGCACAGGCACACACCAGCACACACACATCCAGCACACTGACACACACGCCAATGACAAAACGCACACGCACGCACATTCAGGGGACTGAAGCCAGACTCACAGGGGATGGGGCCCTGGAACACACACACGCATCCACATGCACTGCGCAGTCCTCAGTTCCCTCTCCCTCCAAAGCACCCTCCCTTGCCTCACCTGCAACCCCAAAGTCACAGCAGCTCTTCCTCTGTGACCTCGGCCTCTTCCCCACCGATGAAGCTGCTCCAGCATCCCGGGGGAAGAGGAAGCCCACCCACACGGAGCAGAGTGCCCCTCGCCCCCGGACACCCTCCCCCAGGCGCAGACGGACTGAGGCCCCCACCCGCAAGTCCCCCCGGAGTGCTAAGAGCAAGACCCCGCCACCACCCTGCAGCTCAGGCACAAGGTCTCCGTCCTCCATCCCTCAGGCCCCCACTGCACAGGTGCCCCCACCACACCCTGCCCCAGGTTCCCCCACCCACAGATATACCATCCCCAAGATGCTCCGGCCTTCTCCCCCTGCCACTTGCTCTCCCAGCACCACACCCCCCGCTGCGCTTGTCTGTGCCACTGATGTGGTGAGGGTGTCCCCCCCTCTGTCCAACCCACCTTGCCTGTTCCCCATTCTCCTCCCCTGGAGGTAGGCACTGCAGTGGAGTCCACTACCGCCCTGTCTGACTTGGGCACTGCAGTGGCGGACCTGTCCACCCCATCTGCAGGGTCCACTGCAGTTGTGCCGGCACCCACGACATCTGTGTCATGCCCCCCAGTTGTGCCGGCACACACCATGTCAGACACCTCCACTGCAGTTGTCAGTGGCTCTCCTGCACCCACCACCCCTTCCCTGACTCCCCCTGGTGAGCCCTGATCCTGTCCCTGCGGTGCCTGGCCTGCCCCCCGGTTGCCCCTCCTAGTGGATTGTCCCTGGTATTGTGCAGGCATGCGTAGGGTGACATCTGCCAGTGTCACCCTGTTTGAACTTTGACAATGGACTGGCCATTGGCCTTTGCTCTTTTTTCAGGACTTCGTTTGGCCTCAACACATATGCTGAATAAAGCAACTTTCTTTTCTCTAGTGCTCATGCTTCAGATGTACATGTTGTTGGTGCAGCTAACCATGCCCTTGCTGCAGTGATGGTGATATCTGGTCTCATGATTATGAAGTGTTACTGTGCAGGAACCCATGTGGTCCAGGGGGAATGTGTCCTATCATGTGGTGTATCCATGTCATCAATAGCAGCATCTGAGGGTGTCATGTGTTCAGTATTTGGCAATGGGTTTCCTACTTACATTGGCAATTTCATATCTGTGGCTTCCACCCCTGCACATCTGTTGTGCCTGCCATCGTTGCATTTGTCTACTTCCCTGACCGTGTTGCCATCTCCAGTGGACATGCAGGTTTGGGCATCAATGGGGAGGGACTCATCCGTGTAGTCAGTGCAACATTGCTATACAAGTGTGTTGGATCTGTGCTGATGATTCCGTTGGCACATCCATGACCAGGCTGATGTGATGGGAGCCCTCATTTGGTGCTAATTGTTGATTGTGTGACCAAGTGCTCAGCTGACATGATGGGGCCCTACTGAGGCAACATATGGCACAGCTTTCCTCACACAGGAGTGGAGTCCCCTCATGGCAGTGTGTACACGTGTGACATTGCCTGCACCCAAGGTGTGTGTTGTATGTGCATGTCTGTGTGTTCACTTCCATTCATCTGCGCATGCTGTGATCCCTAGTGTTGTACCTGTTTGTGATGCTTGCTGACTTGAGCTATGTTCCCCCAAAGTCTTCTCCCTGTGTTCTCTGTGATGTGGGTGCATGGCACATTACTGGTCATCAGGGTGTCACCCATAGGTGTGTTTGCTGTCAGGGCTGAGTTTGTGTGCAGACGCAGATGGGTCACAGTCAGGTTTCCCCTTGGCACTTGTTGTTTGCCCCTGTCATGTGATTTCCAGTTTGTGTTATCTTTCAGTGATTGTGACATGTTGTGTGTGTGACTGCTGCCACTCCTCAGGGTCAGAGCTGCAATGTTGGAAGTTGTCTATGTGTGTTCGTTGTGGGTGACCTTGGCTTCTTCATTGGTGTGTGACTGTGGCTGGGATCCCATTGGTCGGTGTGGTATTGCCGTCATGTCCATGTACAGCGTAGTGTGCAGTGTGTCAGACATTCAGGAGTCTTGTTGAGTGTCCATGTGTGATGTGTTTCTACACCTTGGTTCCCACCCACCACCCTGGAATAGTCATGGGTGCATGTGCAATGTCACCAGTGCATGTGTACTTCACTGCTGCACATTGTTGGAGGTCGAGGGGTGTGGTGTTGAGTGTGTGCAGATGAGAGTTGTTGCCCGGCTAGGCCCCTGCCTCCATGTTGGCCTTGGCTTACTGGCCATGCTGATTGATTTGTGCTTGTGTAGGTGTGATGGTAGTTTGTTGCTCAGGACACCTGACTGTGGTTCATAGTGTGAACGACATTTAGCTTTGTCATCACAGTGGTATTTTTATTCAGCCCAGGGTCACCACATTGTGGGGGCCCTGGGGGTGGTGCTGTGGTGTGTCTGTGACTTGCTGTGTCAGTTGTTGTTCCTACGTGCCTGTGTGACATGTGTGTTTTGTGCTCCCTCTCACCTGACAATGCCTGCTTGCCCACATAGGGGATTTGGATCCATGAGTTACCTTAGTGTGGCAGTGTATGCACATCTGTATGATTGGTATTCAGCTCTCCTCATGTGTTGTGTGGTTGCCTGGGGACACTGGCACCCCCACCCCTCACCTGCTGTGTATGATGACAGTGTTGGTCTGCCTGTTTGTGTTTGTGCATCTGCACCACTGCATTGGCATATCTTGGGTGTGCCATTGGCTGTATGTTGTTTGGTGTGTTTCCCCTGCTGTCCCTGGGACTCCTAGGTCATCGGTCAGCACAGTGATCATGGTTTGTGTGTCCCATTGCTGCCATGGTATGGTATCTGTTCACCTCACATCTGCTGTCTCCACAGGGTATCTGCATTTGTGTGCCCATTGGTGCAAATATGTGGTTCTGCATTCTGATGGTCACTTCTGTCATTGTGTCATTGATGACTGTTGACGGTCTCAGCCCCCATGGGTGTTGTTTGTCTGCACATGGCCAAAGGAATGTTTCATTTGCACTGCAGTATTTGGCTCCCCCAATTTATGTTGCAATGGGACACATACACTACTTTGCCACAGATGAGTTTTTGGTTCTGTGAGCAGGAATGATCCATGCAGTTTGGCAGTTGCAGCTCTTTCTTTGTCAACAATTACCTTTTGGTCACTGTGATGATGAGGGTGTAGACCCCATTGCCACAATGGTCAAAATGTGCTTCAGCTATGGACCCCACACTTGCCTTTTGGTCACTGTGATGATGGGGGTTTGGACCCCATTGCCACAATGGTCAAAATGTGCTTCAGCTATGGACCCCACACTTGCCTTTTGGTCACTGTGATGATGGGGGTTTGGACCCCATTGCCACAATGGTCAAAATGTGCTTCAGCTATGGACCCCACACTTACCTTTTGGTCACTGTGATGATGGGGGTTTAGGCCCCATTGCCACAATGGTCATGGGCTGCTTGCATTGTGGGTGCCACACACATATATGTGTGGCACATGTGCTAGGGGGTCACATTGTATGTTGAAAGTCATGTTCGGTGTTGTAGGCATTTGACACAGCCTACACACGCTTGTCATGGTGGTGGGGGGATGTCTTAATCTTGCATTCCCTAGGTTGTGGTGTGCTTGTTGTGTCATGCATTGTCCATCCTATGAGTGGGGGTGGTAGTAGTGGTAGGCATCCAGCCCCCCTGGCTAAGGGTGGTAGTAGTGGTAGGCATCCAGCCCCCCTGGCTAAGGGTGGTAGTAGTGGTGGGCATCCTGCCCCCCTGGCTAAGGGTGGTAGTAGTGGTAGGCATCCTGCCCCCCTGGCTAAGGGTGGTAGTAGTGGTAGGCATCCTGCCACCCTGGCTAAGGGTGGTAGTAGTGGTAGGCATCCTGCCACCCCTGGGTGAGGGTGGTAGTAGTGGTAGGCATCCAGCCCCCTGGGTGAGGGTGGTAGTAGTGGTGGGCATCCTGCCCCCTGGCTAAGGGTGGTAGTAGTGGTAGGCATCCAGCCCCCCTGGCTAAGGGTGGTAGTAGTGGTGGGCATCCTGCCCCCTGGCTAAGGGTGGTAGTAGTGGTAGGCATCCTGCCCCCTGGCTAAGGGTGGTAGTAGTGGTAGGCATCCTGCCACCCTGGCTAAGGGTGGTAGTAGTGGTAGGCATCCTGCCACCCCTGGGTGAGGGTGGTAGTAGTGGTAGGCATCCTGCCCCCCTGGCTAAGGGTGGTAGTAGTGGTAGGCATCCAGCCCCCCTGGGTGAGGGTGGTAGTAGTGGTAGGCATCCTGCCCCCTGGCTAAGGGTGGTAGTAGTGGTAGGCATCCTGCCACCCTGGCTAAGGGTGGTAGTAGTGGTAGGCATCCAGCCCCCCTGGCTAAGGGTGGTAGTAGTGGTGGGCATCCTGCCCCCTGGCTAAGGGTGGTAGTAGTGGTAGGCATCCTGCCCCCCTGGCTAAGGGTGGTAGTAGTGGTAGGCATCCTGCCACCCTGGCTAAGGGTGGTAGTAGTGGTAGGCATCCTGCCACCCTGGCTAAGGGTGGTAGTAGTGGTAGGCATCCTGCCCCCCGTGGGTGAGGGTGGTAGTAGTGGTGGGCATCCTGCCCCCTGGCTAAGGGTGGTAGTAGTGGTAGGCATCCAGCCCCCCTGGGTTGGGGTGGTAGTAGTGGTAGGCATCCTGCCCCCCTGGCTAAGGGTGGTAGTAGTGGTAGGCATCCTGCCCCCCTGGCTAAGGGTGGTAGTAGTGGTAGGCATCCTGCCACCCTGGCTAAGGGTGGTAGTAGTGGTAGGCATCCTGCCCCCTGGCTAAGGGTGGTAGTAGTGGTAGGCATCCTGCCCCCCTGGGTGAGGGTGGTAGTAGTTGTGGGCATCCTGCCCCCCTGGCTAAGGGTGGTAGTAGTGGTAGGCATCCAGCCCCCCTGGGTGAGGGTGGTAGTAGTGGTAGGCATCCTGCCACCCCTGGGTGAGGGTGGTAGTAGTGGTAGGCATCCAGCCCCCCTGGGTGAGGGTGGTAGTAGTGGTGGGCATCCTGCCCCCTGGCTAAGGGTGGTAGTAGTGGTAGGCATCCAGCCCCCCTGGCTAAGGGTGGTAGTAGTGGTGGGCATCCTGCCCCCTGGCTAAGGGTGGTAGTAGTGGTAGGCATCCTGCCCCCTGGCTAAGGGTGGTAGTAGTGGTAGGCATCCTGCCACCCTGGCTAAGGGTGGTAGTAGTGGTAGGCATCCTGCCCCCCTGGGTGAGGGTGGTAGTAGTGGTAGGCATCCTGCCCCCCTGGTTGAGGGTGGTTGGCATCCAGCCCCCCTGGGTTGGGGTGGTGGCGCGCATTCAGGCCCCTGTGTGCATATGTGGCATTGGTGATGGGCATCCCGCCCCTATGGTGCTGCTGTTGCAAGTATATTCAGATTCCCAGTGTATGTGTGTGATGTGTCGTGTACGTGTTGTATGTGTTTTGTGGTTGGTGTCTGACTTACCTTCTGCGCCGTACGCGTCCGTGCCTGTTCCGGTAGTAGATGTAGAATATTGGTATGATCGGGACGAAGGGATTCATGGTTGGTTCGTGTCGTTCGTCCTTCTCGTTGCTTCGCGTCGTCCTCGTCGCTTGGCTTCGTCCTCGTCGCTTCGCTTCGTCCTCGTCGCTTCGCGTCGTCCTCGTCTGTGCTGTGTTCGTCTCGTAGCCGTGGATCGTGTTGTGGCGCGATTCGGAGCTTATGTGCGCCTCTCCCGGATGCTTTGACGTGCCGTGCGTAGCGACGGGTTCGGCGCGTACGGAAAGCGCATCGTACTTGTCCGGCCGGACGGGGCTGCATTTTCCCTTCCGTGCGACTCGATTCGGCGTTTCCGGATTCGCCTCGGTCGGAGAACAGGACCTGGTTTGGGTGAGTACGGCTCGGCCGGAATTTTTGCTGTTGTGCGCATCGTACTTGCTCGTTCGGTGTGCTGTACGGATCGGTCGGGAAACTGGCTTTCGCATGGCTTTTTTCCCGACCGAATGGTATTGGGTGCGCCTCCGACCGAGATCGGAATCGGCCCCTTAGTGTCTGGTATGATCGCAGTTTTAGATGGAGATAGCTTATAGCTGAATAATACTGCGCGATGATCTGACCACACTAGGGGAAGTGTAGAGGGATTAGAGATGGCAGGATTATTAGTAAAGAGACCATCCAGCGTATGACCTGCTGAATGTGTAGGATCTTGTATCAATTGTTTAAGTCCTAGTTCTGATGTCATTTCAAGAAGGTCTGAAGTGTCTTTATCTATCATAGATTGTAGATGAAAGTTTACATCTCCTAAAATGGTGAAATATTTGGATTGGAGACCTAGTTCTAGCAGTGAAAGAAAGCTAGTCAGAAATTTGTTTTTAGGACCAGGTGGACGATAGATTAGTATTCCTCTCAACGTTTCTTGCTTAAGAGGTGTAACTTTAAAAAGAAAGGCTTCACATTCTGAGGAGGGAACCACTGAGCAATGAGTACTTAACTGACTCCGGTGGATTAAAGCCAGACCTCCGCCTCTTTTTAGTGGTCTATCAAGTCTAAAGATTTCAAACCCTTGAGGCACTGCTATATTAAAATCGGGATCGGTTGCCTCTCCGCCCCAGGTTTCAGTTACAAAGAGAGCATCTAATTTATTATCTTGAATAAAGTCTGCTATTTCGTATTTGTGTTTCACTAATGATCTTGCATTGATAAGGGCAAGTTGAAGCTCACTACGTATCATAAAGGACTCAGAGGGCCTAGTGGTGTCACCTTTCATCCTGAGTGGAACCATAGGGATTGTTACCTTGCAACATGCACATTGGGTGTTTTTTAACGTTGTTATTTCATAGATATTAAGTTTAATGCAAGTATGGTGTACAGGGGGACATAGAGCACGCAGAGTCTCACTGGTGTATTGGAATTGGGTTTTTTCTCTTGGGAAAGGACCAGAGTCTCTGGCCTTGGGCCCGGTCCAGGCACGGACGGGCGCGGCTGGGCTCAGACGGGCATGCCTTAGGTGCCCCTTTGGCGCGCCAGCGGCGCGCCCACAGCGTGTCCGCTCCAGCATCCACCTAATTAGGTGCCGCTGGGAACTAGAGCGCTGACCCTTGCCGGAAGCGTGTGCCCGGAAGTGAGTCAAGCAAAGACTTCCCTCCGAAAACAATCGGCGTGAAGCCGCGGCGGACCGGGGAAGCAAGAAGAGGTAAGGGCAGTTGTGCAAACTTAGACAAAAAGTGCAGTGCGGTCTAAAAGGCTAAAAGCATAAACAGTAAACAGTCCTATCAACTTTTAGTTAAAATATGCAGAGTTAAAATAGTTAGGTGCGAGCAGTAATGGGAGCGTGTGGCCTTACTGTGGCAGCTACGACAGCGGTATGTCTGATCCGCTGCGCGCCCGCTCCAGTATCCACCTAAATAGGTGCCGCTGGGAACTAGAGCGCTGACCCTTGCTGGAAGCGTGTGCCCGGAAGTGAGTCAAGCAAAGACTTCCCTCCGCAAACAATCGACGTGAAGCCGCAGCGGACCGGGGAAGCCAGAAGAGGTAAGGGCAGTTGTGCAAACTTAGGCAAAAAGTGCAATTAAAAACACCGGATTAAAAAATATAAAATCGAAAAAAAGTTCTTTAAAAAAGCGCCATCAGATAAAAGCCCATGGGGTAGTAGGTAAGGGGTCCAGGGACAAGGAGGAGGGTTACAAAGCTGTCTCCTTGGTTTCTCCAGCCAGCGGCGGTCGCTCCTCTGTGCGGGGAAGGGGAGGCTTCAGTGGGGGGGCCGCCGCCGCAAGAATAGGGGGTGGTAGGTAATTGTTTTAGTTATGTACTGCGTGAATGAAGCCATTCCCTCAACAGGGCACTTTAACATAGTGTATTGACTGGAATCGCCATATTAAATTATTCCACCAGGAAAGCGACTAATACATATACACGGTTTAACGGGGTCAAAAGCAGCATGCAGATCTATGTTTTAGGTGGACTAATGGGCTCTTTTCTGGTCCTGTTTACACCTGCTGTGAGCAGATGGTAATAGGAGTGTGTAGAGCACTTTGTATCGGAGCGCTGGGGCGTTTAAGGGCAGGGAGGCCATTTGTGGTCATTGGAGGCTGTTTGCAGGCAAGAGGGAGCATTCCTCATGTCCCCATGTGCCAGGACAGGTCCGGCAGGAGCTGGCCTCTGCCTGTGTCCTCTGCCCCTGCCAGGATTCACACTTGATTTGACTATTTCTTTCACGCAGAAAAATCAGGGTAATCCCTGGTGTAGAAACACCAGGCCTCTAGTGATCAGTGGAGCAATAACCCCCAGATGCAGGGTCTGTCATAAGAACAATTCTCTGCTAATGCATTGGGAGATAGTCCTTAGTTAGAGTAAACTGAACACAGTTCAGGCTTGTGCACCACAGATCTGGTGGACTCGAGCACCGTTTGGATGTAATTCCGCAAGCCAAGGTGTGAGACTCAAAATATTGGGTGCAGATTGCACACCCACTGTTAGAAATGGGATTTCTGGTTGGCTAGGGCTTGCGCCTAAGCCAGGCAGAAACCACCACTCTAGTCAGGGCAAGGGAGTTACACGCTGAAGATAACCCCTGGTCACCCCCTTGGTAGCTTGGCACGAGCAGTCAGGCTTATCCCAGAGGCAATGTATAAAGAGTTTGCGCAACACGCTCACACATCAGCAACACACTAGGCACACCACAAAAGAAACTCCACACAAGGTTATATCAAAAATGGCCTTTGTATTATCATAAACACATTAGATCATAACCACACATATACACTGTGCCAACTGGCACTAGGCAATATTCACAGGGGATTACATACAGGACCAGGCCAATCAGGCCACGGTCAGAACCATCAGAATGCAGGTAGTAAACATAAAACACAACCAGTAACTACTGGTACAATAATGACCTCAGCATTATCACATTAGGCATCAAACACATTAGACCCAAACCTCATTAGCATAAACACATTACGCAATAGGCCTCACCAGCATAAACACATTAGCAATAATCATGGTGCATAAATCACATTTGGCAACCATCAGCATAAGCACATTATGCACACCTTTGGCAGTGCACCATAGTAACACTAATTAGGTGCATACATCACCTTAGGGCCTTGCGCCCTATCAGTACACCCATAAAGTGCACACAGCACCTTAGCGTAATCGCTGAACTGACCCCAGGCCAACTGGCCTTTTACTGGGGCTCAAATGCCCTATGTCCCGCAAAGTCAGGGCGCAAAATGAGGCCTCTCGAATGGCCCCCTGGCTGCCTCGGCAGCGAAAGCACAGTGCGCAGATGCGCTGGGGCGTGGGGTGCAACTCACCCCTTCCTGAATAAAAATAGTATGCCCCCGTTGTTGCAGCTGCCCTCAACCGGCGGGTCAGCTGTGCCAAATTAGCCCGGGCACCACTGTGCTCTGGGGGCAGCCTCTCTCCGGGACTTCCTAAATATCAAATGGCCCAAATGTTGCAGCTGCCCGCAACTGCGGCGCAGTTGGGATAAATAATGCAGGCACTGGCACTACACGTGCCTCGAGAGCACCGACACGGCTGCAGGCACCGACAATGTGCCTTGGGGAGCCCCACTTCTTCGGGGCTCTTCTGGGTGCCAATCTCGGCACCTGCAAGGCATAGATTCAGCCCCCCTCACTCACCGGGACTCCGCTGCGCTCACTGGCGCCAGCGGGAAGGCACCAACAATGTGCCTCGGCGGCCCCCATTACCGGGGCCTCCTCTCACTTCTCCGGTCGGGGAAAGGGACACCGGCATGGTGCCTCGTTCAGCTCTGCACGCAGCCAGGCTTCTCCTGGCTTCCGGGGCTCTCCAGACTTCTTCTTTGGGCCCGGGATGCCCTGGGAGGCGGGGTAGGCTCCCGTACTCCTTTCGACACCACTCTTCCGGCCGCAACTCCGCCCACACCCGGGCACTGGCGTCTGACTTCCGGGTCGTGGTGGTGAAGAATACGAGCCCACGCTCGGGCTCACAGCGGCAGCTCCTTCTTTCTCGGTGGTGCAATGCGGGGTGGGCACCCGCTTTAAAACGGAGCTCAAATGCGGGGGTGGGCACCCACTTTTTAAATATGCATGAAAGTGGGGTGGGCTCCTGCTCCGATTGGCAAGACGCGGGGTGGGCTCCCGCACAGCAAACACAAAATGCGGGGTGGGCTCCCACTTCTCTCGCATCCAGGCGGGGGAATCCCCACGTCGGGATTCCCTTGAAGTAAGTTGCAGCTCAGCGCTGCAGAGCCCACGCGCTCCTCTTCTCTTTGGCCATAAAAAGATAGCGCTCATGAGGCTCTAGAGTCCTTAAAGGTCAGGGGGCACAGCTGGGCCTAGGCAGGCCAGCACACAGGGCCCTCCAGCAGGAAGGCAGTCCCTCGTGGTGGTTCCTCCTGGGGCCCAGCAGCAGCACGTCCCCCAGTAACCACAAGGACAGCACCACACATGGGGTCACAGCCCCAATATTTATATCCCAAATTCCTTTGTCTGCCCTGGCACAGGGCTTGGGGGAACCAGTCCAAACTGGTTCTGGGGAGTGTGGAGCACTTTGTTTACAGGGATCCTCTTCCCCTTTGTCAGGTTGGGGCTCTGTCATCAGACACACCACAGGGGGGCGGAGCCAGCATTCACCTAAGCAGGCACAGACCTATTCAGGGTCAGGGGACTACTCCTCCCACTACTCCAAATGCAGATGTCCCATTCAGCCTAGTGCTGACTCACCCTGCCCTCCCTGGAGCCACACACACCTCACCAGTCCCTTTCACTCCAAAGCCAGACATGCAATCCACATCAGGCAGGCAGACACATAGCACACCGCAATGCCAACTTCTAGAAGTGGCATTTCTAAAATAGTGATAATAAATCTGCGCACACCATTGCGCAGCATTTATTATTACTATTCCAACCATACAAACTTGACCTCGCCGCTCCTCTCATATCAGGAATTACCACTGAAACACTTATCAGGGAATCCCCAATGCATTCCTATGGGAGGGCAGCCTCATAGCAGTGAGAAACCAAAATGGCTGTTTGTCCCTACCAGGACATGTCACGCACTTAAGGTACATGTCCTACCTTTTACCTACAATGCACCCTGCCCATAGGGCTAGCTAGGGCCTACCTTAGGGGTGACTGACATGCAGTAAAAGGGGGGTCACAGACATGGCACACACTTTAGGTGCCACGTCACAGCGGCAGTAACACTGCGCACACAGGCCCTGCAATGGCAGAGGCCTGAGACAGGTTTGAAAGGCTACTTCAGTGGGTGGCGCAATCAGCGCTGCAAGCCCACTTGTAGCATTTAATTTACCGACCCTGGGTATCTGAGATACCACTTTACAAGGGACTGACAGGTAAATTAAATATGCCAAACAGGTGTAGACCAATCTTACCATGTTTACCACAGAGAGCACACGCACTTTACACTGAACAGCAGTGCTAAAGTGCCCAGAGTCCTAGAACCACCAACACCATGTCAGAAAAAAGGCTAGGAGGAAGGCAAAAAGTTCAGGGATGACCCTGCAAAAAGGGCCAAGTCCAACACAACCCCCTTCCAGCCAAAACGCAGGGTAGACCAATCACCACCTTGATGGGCTTCCCTGCCTTGGGCGATAGAACACGGACGCGGGCCCGCAACTGCAGGGGCACACTCCAGTTCTACGCCATTCTGAACCCATGTGGTTTCCTCTGTCAAAGCTCCCAGGACCAACTAAGCTACCCCACTCGTACTCCCTAGTTGTCCAGGACCAGGCCCTAGACCATCCAGATGTATCTGGTCCTTGACATCTCACAGAGTGGGGGGCAGTAACCCCTGGTACATAGTAACCATTCTCCACTCTTCCCCTCCTCAGTGCAGTTATAAACTGCCACTGATCCTCCAACCTAGGGTCCGCACCCTCAGGTTGACCAGAAGTCACGGGCGAGGCTCTCCTCCCCCTACCTCTCCTTCTAGGGTTCTGCACTCTCCTCCTTGGAGAGGCACCCTCAGAACACAACTCTCCCACCAGTTCAGGACCTCTCTCCAGCAACTGGTCTCCCAACCCAGGGTCTAAACCCTCAGGTTGCAATGGGGTCAGAGACGAGGACTCCCTCCCTCTGCACCCCCTTCCAGAGTTCTGCACCCTCCCACCTGGAGTGGTACCCCTGGAAGCCAAACCGGTCAGGACACTGGTTACAGATGTCCTTCCCTCCAGGTCAGGCAGAACCTGAACCTGGCCTCCCAACCTAGGGGCTGAACCCCACGGCTGAGCACTTGCCTGGCATGCCAGGACTTCTGGGGGCGCACACAGCATCCCCCCGAGGGTAACACATGACTCATGTGTTGTGTGACAGTCTGCCTGGCGCAGATCTCCCGACCCCTGTCCATCTGACAGTGCGCGAAGATCCCCCAGGACAGAAGTGGTGTCACCATGATCACTCCTAGGAGGCTCAGCCCTTCTGGCTGGCCCCTGACCCACTGGTTCTCCCACTAGGGAACACATCCCCCTCTCACCCCTCAATCTGGACTTCTGCACCCTCCACTTAGGAGCGGCACCGCCAGATACCAGAACCACTGGAGCTCTGTTTACAGATGCTCCAGGTTCTCCTGACACTAGGATATCCCCCTCAAATGGCTTAATAGTACAGCCTAGGCCCCCGACCTGGCGTTCCCTTAGAGAACCCTCCAGGCCCTGAGACTGAGTTTCGGGCACCTTGGGACACAGCCCACACTCACTCCTTCTCCACTGAGACAGGACGTGAGCCCCTTCACCCCTCCCACTACACCGGGACCTATCTGGGCTACTCTGAACCTCTTCCACCACACAGGTCCGGAAGATACCTGAGCCACTTCTTTTAGGATCACTCCCAAATGCCTCTTCAGATCCCCCCGTCACACAGCCAGAGGTCTGCCTCCCGTGCAAGCTCCCTGGGATCAGAGAACTCACACCCCAACAGGTGTTGGCGTAACCCCGGAAAACAATTACTGAACATGTGCTCTCTGACAACCAGATTGAACAGCCCTTCAAAATCATTTGCCGTGCTACCCGTCACCCAACCTTTCAGTGAATATCAACATTCATCCACAAATTCCCCCCAAGACTGGTGAGACAGTTTCCTACTGCCCCTGAACCTCAACCTATACCCTTCAGGTGTGACACCCTCTTCCTGGTAACTAGGTACCACGCTCTGGGATCTGGGAGTGGGACTTCCTGCACTGGACTCCATATTGCTGCCACCACTGGACCCCACCCTCACTGGTGAATCCAGACTACTAAAACTACACTCAGGGGACACACCCTCAAGAGCAAGCTTTTCGCTGGTGAAGGCCCTCTCTGCCTCCGCCATCCTCTCCTGCGCTAAGACCCTCTCAGTCTCTAGCTTTTTCTCCTCCACACCCAGCTGCGCTAGCTCCAACCTGAGACTTTCCAATGCCAGCTGATGCTCCCTTTCTTCCCTCCTATCCACCCACTCCTCTGGGGACAGAAAAAGGGATGCGGCACTGCCCCCGGCACTGGACCCAGCAAGGGACTCCCTATCTATGGGATCCTCCCTACCTACTGGCGTCCCCTGCCCTGTCATTTTCTCCCTTCTGCCACCAAACTATTAAAAGAGCAGAAAACACATTTTAAAAATGACACTTTTAGGAGAAAAATAAAATCAGGAAAAATAATCCCCAAACATGTGATTCTCTAAATGCAGAGTTTGTAGTTGTTAGACTTGGCATCTTTTGGCGTGTTTCCCCTGACTTTTTGCTTTCTGACCTCCCGGTTTTGACTCTGTTTTTGCTGGTGTAATGATTCTGCGCACTTTCCTCACTGCGGTCCAGTGGGAAAGTGCAAGTGCTCCTGTATAAAATGCGTTATGGATTGGTGTTTCCATTATTGGCCTATTTGGTTTATGTCTCAGTCCCTTGTAAAGTGCACTGCGAGTGCCAGGGCCTATAGACCAAATGCTGTTGGTGGGCTGCAGCACTGGATTGTGCCACCCACGCAAACAGCCCGTAAAGTGTAACTCGGGCCTGCCACCGCAGAGCCTGTGCGCAGCCTGGGGCTGCCATGTCGACTTGGCAAGTGCACACACTTGCAAGTCCCTAAACCTTCCCTTTGCTACATGTTAGTCACCCCTAAGGTAGGCCCAAGGTACCCCTGTGGGCAGGGTGCGTTGTACGCGAAAGGTAGGACATGCCCGGGTGTGTGCGGCATGTCCTGATAGTGAATTACAGCCTAGTTCGTTTTTCACTATTGCAAGGCTACCTGTTCCCCCTAGGCCAGAACGGGCCGTTTCGATTATTACAGTTTATAATCCTAACTGACCCCGGGAACATGGTAGAAATTCGAGTTTAGTATGCCTGGACTCAGAATGATAAAATGCATCTTTTAGTGAAGTTGGTTTTAACATTCTGTGTTTGAAAATACCACTTTTAGAAAGTGGGTATTTTCTTGCCTAACCATCCAAGCCTGCCTCTGCGAGGTTGTGTATTCCTTGTCTGGAATGTGAGTGACCGGGGCTGGGGGATGCCAGGAGACAGGGTGAGTCAGCGCAGGGCTGAATAGCCAGATCGACCTGTAGATGGGTGGGAGGGGTCGCACCTGGGCCCTGAATAGGACAGTGCCTTCCCTCCACAATGCTGGCTCCACCTCCTGTGGTGCGTCTGATGTCCCTGGCCTGCTCACTGAAAGAAGGGACGGAGACTTGTCAACAAAGTGCTCCAGAACTGGTTTGGACTAGGCCAAGGCCTCTCTGCCTTCAGAGAACAAAGGAATTTGGGATATAAATATTGGGGCCCTGACCCCATGAATTTAGATCTCGCTGGAATCAAGGAACCTGCCAAGACGAAGAGCTGGAAGAGCTGCCAGGAGGAGTACTGCCCCTTTGCTGTGTTGTTGCTTTGTTGGGTTGGCCTGCAGCTGCTGCTTCTGCCTTGGGCAGTGAAAGGACTGGACTGAACTTTCTACAAACTTGTGCTGAGTATCTCCAAGGGCCAGGAACCGAGCTGGCCTCCTGTTAAGAAGTCTCAGGGACTACAAAGACTTCACAAGCCTCTGGGTACCGCTTCTGGAACGCTGTTTCAGTCGCCACAGAGGAAGGGAACTGCAACCGACTCCGTCAACCGAATCCATCCCTGGCCGGTGACCTGTTTGCACCGCAGACCGCATCGCCCCGCTTCGCATCGCAACCCTGGTCTCACCGTGGGCGACGTCCGACGCCGCCAACATCGAGCCGCTGCTTGCACCGTGACCTGTGGGCACCGCAGTTCGCATCGCATCGCTTCACTGGGCCAGCCGGACCAGACCGACACTGTCGCTGCAACTGGCTCAAGAGTCGAGACCGCACCGCATTTGGGGCACCGCTCGCACGTCTGCGACGCACCGCTCCGACTCGCACCGCTGTCCGACGCCAGCTCCCGCACTCCGGCTAGGTCGCCTGCATCGCAACCTGTCAGCACCGCATCGAGCATCGTCTCGCCCTGCATCGCACGCCTTGGACTCACCGACTCCGTCTGCACGACGCTCATCGAGCCGCTGCTTGCACCGCATCGAGGGACACCGCACCTTGCATCGCTCCGTCTTGCACCACAACCGCGACGAACGCCGACCGGCTCGTACACTCCGTACCAGCCACAACGAGACAAGGTACTGTGACCGAGTGTGTTCACGACTCTGCTGGCCCGTATCGACGCGGTCGGCTGGAACTGTTAGACTCTGTGGTTTTCAGCATCACGGTAGGCTCGGACGGAGCTACCGACTCGTACGAACTTTGCTTTTGTGCTATTCCTGCAAAGAAGAAGTTAACGTATCAAGCATTCATTCGTAAAGTATAGTATTGTGGATTTTTGTCGTAATTGGTCTTGTCTTGAGTATATAAAATATTGGTTATTTTTCTAAACTGGTGTGGTGTCCGTTTGTAGTGCTTACACTGTATTACTGTTGGTTATGTGCAAATGCTTTACACACTGCCTCTGAATTAAGCCTGACTGCTCGTGCCAAGCTACCACGAGGGTGAGCAGGGGTTACTTCACGAGTGTAACAACCCTTACCCTGACTAGGAAGAAGGGTCCCTACTTGGACAAAGGTGCAAGCCCTTGCCAACTAGAGATCCCATTTCTAACATTGGTTGTCAGCGGTGAGGATAGGACTTGTGTTTGCACTTGACTTACAGTGATTGGTGTGCACTACTACCATATCGCAGACCATTACGTACCACATACTGGTTCTTTTTCTTTTGGCCTATTTTTGATCTTGCCAGTTTTCAACTCACGACTTTTGTCATGCCTGAATCAATTGCATCATCCGTTGCATCTCTGGAAGTTATCTTTGAGGAGGACAGGTTGGAATCCTACGCCGTAAAGGAGTTACGAGCGATTTGTAAAAACCTGAAAGTCCAAATTAAAGGCCTCACAAGGAAGGAGGAGCTACAGAATGCGCTGAGGGCCTGGGTAGCAGCCAGACATGCCAATGGGCAGCCTGGTGATCTCAGTGAGGAGGTGGAGGAGCCTATTTCCAGGGTGGATGTGCTTTTGGGTAGGGGGAACCCGCCAGGTCAGGCAGCAGCAGTCTGTCCCCAGAGGAGCTGGAGGACAGGCGGGAGACAAGGCAGTTTGAGCTGCAGAAGCTCAGGCTGGAGAGTGAGCGGGAGGAGAAGAGATTGGCCATAGAGGAGAGGAAGATGCTCTTAGAGCATGAGAGAGAACTAAAGGAGCTAGAACTTAGGAGTAAGTCAGGCTCAGATGGTGGCAGCAATTCGTCCAGAAAGGCAGACAGGATTGTGCACATTCCCAAGAACGTAGGCAAGGAGTTCAAGAAGGGGGATGACATACAAAGGTGGTTTCCAGGGTTATGAGGCAGCCATACACATGAATGGGGTCCCTGAGGAGAATTGGGGAGCAGGATTGTGGCCACTTTTCCCTGAAGAAGCAAGTGATGCTCTGATAGCTTTGGGTAAGGGGTATCACCTCACCTATGCTGACATGAAGGATGCCCTTCTCACGAAGTATGGTCTTACTCCTGAAAAGTACAGGGATCAGTTCAGGTCCAGTAAGAAGTCTGATGCCAACACTTGGTTGGAATGTGTGGATGTGTTCTGCAGGTCTCTGGATGGTTGGGTGAAGGGCAGTAGCGTAACAGATTTTCAGGGGCTCTACAACTTGATTGCATGGGAGCACTTGTCTAGTCTATGTTTTGCAGATCTTCGCCAGCACCTAGTTGATAGTAAGCTAACTGACCCCAGGAAGCTTGCTATGGAAGCGGACCGCTGGGTGAGTACCAGGGTCCACAAGAAAGCGTTTGGGGGAGACTCAGCCAAAGGTGGGCAGGGTCCCCAGCAGAAAGGTGGGGGGACAAGGGTAAAGCACAGGAGTTCTCTAAAGGGCCCCAAACTAGTACCCAGGGTAAAGGTTCCCAGCCCCCGGTGATAAGAAGAAAGGGGTCTCTACAGGGAAGCCTGTTGAGACCGGCCCCCGCAAGAGTTATGCATGTGACCAGGTAGGTCACTTTAAGGGGGACCCCAAGTGCCCGAAGGGGACACAGCCACCCACCGGTGGACAGTCCAAAGTGTTGGCTAGTGTAGCGCTTGGGGAGGAGGGGTGCCCACAGGAGGGTGGGGATCCCGCAGAAATGACCCTTGTCTCACTAGGGGACAGTGAGATGGTCCCAGGAAACCAGGTGCCCCCTAACACAAAGAAATATAGCACCTGGGTGACCATTAATGGGAACAGGGTAGAGGCTCTCAGAGATACTGGAGCCAGTGTGACCTCAGTCCGGTGTCACCTGGTGTCTGAGAAGCAAGTAGTCCCAGGAGCATTCCACCAAGTAGTTGCTGTCGACAACTCAGAGCGCCAATGTATGGTGGCGCAGGTTCCCTTTGAATGGGGGGGTCTCAGGTCCCTTGAGGGTGGTTGTGAGCCCTACCATGCCTGTAGATTGTCTGCTAGGAAACGACCTGGAGCAGTCCTCATGGAAGGAGGTTGAGCTCAGGTCTCACTTGGAGATGCTTGGGTTGCCAGAGTGGGCATGCGTGTCTACTCGGTCAATGGCGGCCAGAAAGGGTGATCAAGAGGACTTGGAGCCTGAAACAGTGGCCCAAGTCCCTGCCAAGAGAAAGGGCAGGGGTGCGGGAAACCGGCCCCCGAAGTTCCCACGGACCGGGAGGAGGCGGACCTCGAGGGGGACGCCCGGTGCCTACAGGGGAGCAGGTAGCCGAACTGGGAGACATCTCTGAGCTGACCCATTGGCAGCAAGAAGGGGGTCCCACCAGGGAGGAGTTCTGCAGGGAGCAGAACGAGTGCCCTACTCTGGAGGGTCTGCGGCGGCAGGCTGCAGACCAGGCAGCTGGTAATCAGTCCGGGTCACATCTGATCTACTGGGAGAGTGGTCTCCTATACAGTGAGCCTAAGGTTGCTGAGCCTGGGTCAGCCCGTGTGCTGGTGGTACCCCAGCGCTTCAGGACCTTCCTACTGGGTCTGGCTCATGACGTGCCTTTGGCAGGACATTTGGGGCAGGACAAGACCTTTGACAGGCTTGTCACCCACTTCTTTTGGCCCCAAATGCGAAGGCAGTCAGATGCACACTGTAGGTCTTGCCAAACTTGCCAGGCAAGTGGTAAGAGTGGGAGGAAGGTCAAAGCTCCTCTCCAACCTTTTCCTGTAGTTGGAACACCCTTTGAAAGGGTAGGGATGGATATTGTGGGGCCACTGGATCCCAAGACAGCCATGGGCAACAGGTACATCCTGGTCTTGGTGGACCATGCCACCCGGTACCCGGAGGCAATCCCTCTCAGGACAACGACGGCGCCAGTGGTGGGCCGGGCGTTAATGGGGATCTTTTCCCGTGTGGGATTCCCCAGAGAGGTGGTTTCTGATAGGGGGACCAATTTCATATCCAAGTATATGACATCCCTGTGGAAGGAGTGTGGTGTAACCTACAAGTTCACCACTCCTCACCACCCACAAGGAAACGGTCTGGTGGAGAGATTCAACCAGACCTTGAAAGGCATGATCAAGGGTCTAACAGAACCCATGAGGCGTAAGTGGGACGTCCTCTTGCCATGCCTACTCTTTGCATACAGGGAGGTGCCTCAGAAGTCTCTTGGGTACAGCCCCTTTGAGCTCCTGTATGGCCACCCTGTCAGAGGACCTCTGAGTTTGGTGAAGGAAGGTTGGGAGGCAGCTCCCAGGAAAACTCCCCAGGATGTATTTAGCTACATGCTGGCCTTTAGAAACCAAACTGCCCGCTTCAGGAAACTCGCTCAGGCGAACCTAGAAGCCAGCCAGGAAGAAATGAAGAGGTGGTATGACCAGAATGCCACTCTGGTCGAATTTCAACCTGGGCAAAAAGTGTGGGTAATGGCCCCAGTGGCACCTTGTGCCTTGCAGGACAAGTGGACTGGGCCATATGAGGTAAAGGAGCGCAAAAGTGACGTCACCTACCTGGTGGATTTGCAGGCTCCAAGGAACCCTTTGAGGGTCCTTCACGTGAACCGCCTCAAGCCCCACTTCGAGAGGTCCGAAGTGAGTATGCTCTTGGCGACAGATGATGGGGTGGAAGAGGAGAGCGAGCCTCTCCCTGACCTCCTGTCTACCAAGGAGCATGATGGGTCAGTAGAGGGTGTGATCCTCTCCCCTACTCTGACTCAGGAGCAGCAGGGGGACTGTCGCCAGTTGTTGGGACAGTTCGCCCCACTGTTCTCTCTGACCCCCGGTGTTACTCACTGGTGTACCCATGACGTGGACACCGGTGACAGCCATCCTGTGAAGCACAAGATTTACAGGTTGACTGACCAGGTCAGAGCCAGCATCAAGGAGGAGGTCTCTAAGATGTTGGCGTTAGGGGTGATTGAGCCCTCCCACAGTCCTTGGGCCAGCCCAGTGGTCTTGGTCCCAAAGGCTGCGGCGCCCGGTGCCACTCCAGAACTCCGGTTTTGTGTCGACTACCGTGGGCTCAATGCCGTCACCAGGACTGACGCGCACCCCATCCCCAGAGCTGATGAGCTCATTGATCGGTTGGGAGCTGCCCGGTTCCTCAGCACGTTTGATTTGACGTCTGGGTACTGGCAGATTGCCTTAACCGATGGGGCCAAGGAGAGATCAGCATTCTCAACCCCAGAAGGTCATTACCAATTCCGGGTGATGCCCTTTGGGTTGAAGAATGCCCCTGCCACCTTTCAGAGGTTGGTCAATCAGGTGTTGGCTGGGCTGGAGGATTTCAGTGCCGCCTACCTGGATGACATTGCTGTGTTCAGTTCCAGCTGGGAAGAACATTTACAGCACCTTGAGAAAGTGTTGAGGGCTCTGCAAGGTGCAGGCCTCACGATCAAGGCCAGTAAGTGCCAGATCGGGCAGGGTTCTGTGGTGTACTTGGGACATTAGGTAGGAAGCGGCCAGGTGGCGCCCCTACAACCCAAGATTGACACCATTCTGGCTTGGGAACCCCCCAAATACCCAGACCGAGGTGAGAGCCTTCTTAGGTCTCACCGGTTACTATAGGAGATTTGTTAAAGGCTATGGCACCATCGTTGCCCCCTTAACAGAGCTGACCTCTAAGAGGCAGCCCAGGAAAGTGATCTGGACTGAGTCCTGCCAGAAAGCTTTTGATGCCCTGAAGGCAGCCATGTGCACGGCGCCCGTGCTCAAGGCACCTGACTTCTCCAAGGAATTTGTCGTGCAGACTGACGCTTCAGAGCATGGTGTGGGAGCGGTGCTCTCACAACTGAACGAAGAGGGCCTGGATCAGCCTGTAGTCTTCCTTAGCAGGAGACTACTTCCCAGGGAACAGAGGTGGAGTGCCATAGAAAGGAAGCTTTTGCTGTGGTCTGGGCGCTGAAGAAGTTGAGACCATACCTGTTTGGGACTCACTTCCGGGTTCAGACAGACCACAGGCCCCTCAGATGGTTGATGCAAATGAGGGGTGAGAATCCAAAACTGCTGAGGTGGTCCATCTCCCTACAGGGAATGGACTTTACGGTGGAACACCGTCCTGGTACAGAACACGCCAACGCAGATGGTCTGTCCAGGTTCTTCCGCCTTAGTGAAGAGAACTCCAATGGGGTTGGGTAGTTCTCCCTACTTTCAGCTGGAGGGGACATGTGTTAGACTTGGCATCTTATGGCGTGTTTCCCCTGACTTTTTGCTTTCTGACCTCCCGGTTTTGACTCTGTTTTTGCTGGTGTAATGATTCTGCGCACTTTCCTCACTGCGGTCCAGTGGGAAAGTGCAAGTGCTCCTGTATAAAATGCGTTATGGATTGGTGTTTCCATGATTGGCTTATTTGGTTTATGTGTCAGTCCCTTGTAAAGTGCACTGCGAGTGCCAGGGCCTATAGACCAAATGCTGTTGGTGGGCTGCAGCACTGGATTGTGCCACCCACGCAAACAGCCCGTAAAGTGTAACTCGGGCCTGCCACCGCAGAGCCTGTGCGCAGCCTGGGGCTGCCATGTCGACTTGGCAAGTGCACACACTTGCAAGTCCCTAAACCTTCCCTTTGCTACATGTTGGTCACCCCTAAGGTAGGCCCAAGGTACCCCTGTGGGCAGGGTGCGTTGTACGCGAAAGGTAGGACATGCCAGGGTGTGTGCGGCATGTCCTGATAGTGAATTACAGCCTAGTTCGTTTTTCACTATTGCAAGGCTACCTGTTCCCCCTAGGCCAGAACGGGCCGTTTCGATTATTACAGTTTATAATCCTAACTGACCCCGGGAACATGGTAGAAATTCGAGTTTAGTATGCCTGGACTCAGAATGATAAAATGCATCTTTTAGTGAAGTTGGTTTTAACATTCTGTGTTTGAAAATACCACTTTTAGAAAGTGGGTATTTTCTTGCCTAACCATCCAAGCCTGCCTCTGCGAGGTTGTGTATTCCTTGTCTGGAATGTGAGTGACCGGGGCTGGGGGATGCCAGGAGACAGGGTGAGTCAGCGCAGGGCTGAATAGCCAGATCGACCTGTAGATGGGTGGGAGGGGTCGCACCTGGGCCCTGAATAGGACAGTGCCTTCCCTCCACAATGCTGGCTCCACCTCCTGTGGTGCGTCTGATGTCCCTGGCCTGCTCACTGAAAGAAGGGACGGAGACTTGTCAACAAAGTGCTCCAGAACTGGTTTGGACTAGGCCAAGGCCTCTCTGCCTTCAGAGAACAAAGGAATTTGGGATATAAATATTGGGGCCCTGACCCCATGAATTTAGATCTCGCTGGAATCAAGGAACCTGCCAAGACGAAGAGCTGGAAGAGCTGCCAGGAGGAGTACTGCCCCTTTGCTGTGTTGTTGCTTTGTTGGGTTGGCCTGCAGCTGCTGCTTCTGCCTTGGGCAGTGAAAGGACTGGACTGAACTTTCTACAAACTTGTGCTGAGTATCTCCAAGGGCCAGGAACCGAGCTGGCCTCCTGTTAAGAAGTCTCAGGGACTACAAAGACTTCACAAGCCTCTGGGTACCGCTTCTGGAACGCTGTTTCAGTCGCCACAGAGGAAGGGAACTGCAACCGACTCCGTCAACCGAATCCATCCCTGGCCGGTGACCTGTTTGCACCGCAGACCGCATCGCCCCGCTTCGCATCGCAACCCTGGTCTCACCGTGGGCGACGTCCGACGCCGCCAACATCGAGCCGCTGCTTGCACCGTGACCTGTGGGCACCGCAGTTCGCATCGCATCGCTTCACTGGGCCAGCCGGACCAGACCGACACTGTCGCTGCAACTGGCTCAAGAGTCGAGACCGCACCGCATTTGGGGCACCGCTCGCACGCCTGCGACGCACCGCACCGACTCGCACCGCTGTCCGACGCCAGCTCCCGCACTCCGGCTAGGTCGCCTGCATCGCAACCTGTCAGCACCGCATCGAGCATCGTCTCGCCCTGCATCGCACGCCTTGGACTCACCGACTCCGTCTGCACGACGCTCATCGAGCCGCTGCCTGCACCGCATCGAGGGACACCGCACCTTGCATCGCTCCGTCTTGCACCGCAACCGCGACGAACGCCGACCGGCTCGTACACTCCGTACCAGCCACAACGAGACAAGGTACTGTGACCGAGTCTGTTCACGACTCTGCTGGCCCGTATCGACGCGGTCGGCTGGAACTGTTAGACTCTGTGGTTTTCAGCATCACGGTAGGCTCGGACGGAGCTACCGACTCGTACTGAACTTTGCTTTTGTGCTATTCCTGCAAAGAAGAAGTTAACGTATCAAGCATTCATTCGTAAAGTATAGTATTGTGGATTTTTGTCGTAATTGGTCTTGTCTTGAGTATATAAAATATTGGTTATTTTTCTAAACTGGTGTGGTGTCCGTTTGTAGTGCTTACACTGTATTACTGTTGGTTATGTGCAAATGCTTTACACACTGCCTCTGAATTAAGCCTGACTGCTCGTGCCAAGCTACCACGAGGGTGAGCAGGGGTTACTTCACGAGTGTAACAACCCTTACCCTGACTAGGAAGAAGGGTCCCTACTTGGACAAAGGTGCAAGCCCTTGCCAACTAGAGATCCCATTTCTAACAGTAGTGCAACCAGTTGTCGCTATAGTATTGCGCAAACGCAAGTCCTATCCTCACCGCTGACAACCAATGTTAGAAATGGGATTTCTGGTTGGCTAGGGCTTGCGCCTAAGCCAGGCAGAAACCACCACTCTAGTCGGGCAAGGGAGTTACACGCTGAAGATAACCCCTGCTCACCCCCTTGGTAGCTTGGCACGAGCAGTCAGGCTTATCCCAGAGGCAATGTGTAAAGCGTTTGCGCAACACGCTCGCACAGCAGCAACACACTAGGCACACCACAAAAGAAACTCCACACAAGGTTATATCAAAAATAGCCTTTGTATTATCATAAACACATTAGATCATAACCACACATATACACTGTGCCAACTGGCACTAGGCAATATTCACAGGGGATTATATACAGGATCAGGCCAATCGGGCCACGGTCAGAACCATCAGAATGCAGGTAGTAAACATAAAACACAACCAGTAACTACTGGTACAATAATGACCTCAGCATTATCACATTAGGCATAAAACACATTAGACCCAAACCTCATTAGCATAAACACATTACGCAATAGGCCTAACCAGCATAAACACATTATGCAATAATCATGGTGCATAAATCACATTTGGCAACCATCAGCATAAACACATTATGCACACATTTGGCAGTGCACCATAGTATCACTAATTAGGTGCATACATCACCTTAGGGACTTGCGCCCTATCAGTACACCCATAAAGTGCACACAGCAACTTAGGGTAATCGCTGAACTGACACCAGGCCAACTGGCCTTTTACTGGGGCTCAAATGCCCTATGTCCCGCAAAGTCAGGGTGCAAAATTAGGACTCTTGAATGGCCCCCTGGCTGCCTCGGCAGCAAAAACACAGTGCGCAGATGCGCTGGGGCGTGGGGTGCAACTCACCCCTTCCTGAATAAAAATAGTATGCCCCCGTTGTTGCAGCTGCCCTCAACCGGCGGGTCAGCTGTGCCAAATTAGCCCGGGCACCACTGTGCTCTGGGGGCAGCCCCTCTCCGGGACTTCCTAAATATCAAATGGCCCAAACGTTGCAGCTGCCCGCAACTGCGGCGCAGCTGGGATAAATATTGCAAGCACTGGCACTATACGTGCCTCGGGAGCACCAACACGGCTCCAGGCACCGACAATGTGCCTCGGGGAGCCCCACTTCTTCGGGGCTCTTCTGGGTGCCAATCTCGGCACCTGCAAGGCGTAGATTCAGCCCCCCTCACTCAGCGGGACTCAGCTGCGCTCACTGGCGCTAGCGGGAAGGCACCGACAATGTGCTCGGCGGCCCCCGTTACCGGGGCCTCCTCTCACATCTCCGGTCGGGGAAAGGGGCACCGGCATGGTGCCTCGTTCAGCTCTGCACGCAGCCAGGCTTCTCCTGGCTTCCGGGTCTCTCCGGACTTCTTCTATGGGCCCGGGACGCCCTGGGAGGCGGGGTAGGCTCCCGTGCTCCTTCCGACACCACTCTTCCGGCCGCAACTCCGCCCACACCTGGGCATTGGCGCCTGACTTCCGGGTCTCAGCGGTGAAGAATACGAGCCCACGTTCGGGCTCACAGCGGCGGCTCCTTCTTTCTCGGCGGTGCTATGCGGGGTGGGCACCCGCTTTAAAACGAAGCTCAAATGCGGGGTGGGCACCCGCTTTTTAAATATGCATGAAAGCGGGGTGGGCTCCCGCTCTGATTGGCAAGACGCGGGGTGGGCTCCTGCACAGCGAACACAAAATGCGGGGTGGGCTCCCGCTTCTCTCACATCCAGGCGGGGGAATCCCCACATCGGGATTCCTTCGAAGTAAGTTGCAGCTCAGCGCTGCAGAGCCCACGCGCTCCTCTTCTCTTTGGCCATAAAAAGATAGCGCTCACGAAGCGCTAGAGTCCTTAAAGGTCAGGGGGCACAGTTGG
Source organism: Calotriton arnoldi (assembly GCA_963921515.1). NCBI lineage: Eukaryota > Metazoa > Chordata > Amphibia > Caudata > Salamandridae > Calotriton > Calotriton arnoldi. The sequence continues at coordinate 253,916 of CAWUFW010011803.1, forward strand.
GCCCAGGCAGGCCAGCACACAGGGCCCTCCAGCAGGGAAGCAGTCCCTCGTGGCGGTTCCTCCTGGGGCCCAGCAGCAGCACATCCCCCAGTAAGCACAAGGACAGCACCACACATGGGGTCACAGCCCCAATATTTATATCCCAAATTCCTTTGTCTGCCCTTGCACAGGGCTTTGGGGAACCAGTCCTAACTGGTTCTGGGGAGTGTGGAGCACTTTGTTTACAGGGCTCCTCTTCCCCTTTGTCAGGTTGGGGCTCTGTCATCAGACACACCACAGGGGGGCGGAGCCAGCATTCACCTAGGCAGGCACAGACCTATTTAGGGTCAGGGGACTACTCCTCCCACTACTCCAAATGCAGATTTCCCATTCAGCCTAGTGCTGACTCACCCTGCCCTCCCTGGAGCCACACACACCTCACCAGTTCCTGTCACTCCAAAGCCAGACATGCAATCCACATCAGTCAGGCAGACACATAGCACACAGAAATGCCAACTTCTAGAAGTGGCATTTCTAAAATAGTGATAATAAATCTGCGCACACCATTGGGCAGCATTTATTATTACTATTCCAACCATACCAAACTTGACCTCGCTGCTCCTCTCATATCAGGAATTACCACTGAAACACTTATCAGGGAATCCCCAATGCATTCCTATGGGAGGGCAGCCTCACAGCAGTGAGAAACCAAAATGGCTGTTTGTCACTACCAGGACATGTCACGCACTTAAGATACATGTCCTACCTTTTACCTACAATGCACCCTTCCCATAGGGCTAGCTAGGGCCTACCTTAGGGGTGACTGACATGAAGTAATACGGGGGTCACAGACATGGCACACACTTTAGGTGCCACGTCACAGCGGCAGTAACACTGCGTGTACAGGCCCTGCAATGGCAGAGGCCTGAGACAGGTTTGAAAGGCTACTTCGGTGGGTGGCGCAATCAGCGCTGCAAGCCCACTAGTAGCATTTAATTTACCGGCCCTGGGTATCTGAGATACCACTTTACAAGGGACTGACAGGTAAATTAAATATGCCAAACAGGTGTAGACCAATCTTACCATGTTTACCACAGAGAGCACACGCACTTTACACTGAACAGCAGTGCTAAAGTGCCCAGAGTCCTAGAACCACCAACACCATGTCAGAAAAAAGGCTAGGAGGAAGGCAAAAAGTTCAGGGATGACCCTGCAAAAAGGGCCAAGTCCAACACCCACTAAGTAGCAAATCCCACACTAGCAGTTATTAATGGCATTTCCACCCCTGGTTTTCAGTCCAATCGAAATTGGGCTGTAAGTAACCACATGTAAGTTAGGCCCTAAGTACCCAGTAACAACCGTACATTATCAAAACTGAAATTGGTATTAAATTGGTCTTCATTTCTGTTTTGAGGGCAGGACAATGATGTGTGAGGGTGAAAGGAAGATCCATATCTTAAACTCTCCTCTCCACCAAAAGTGCAGTGAAAGGGTATGCTATTTTTCTTAAAGTTTGTGTCTCAAACAAAGCACATCGGAGTTGTATATGGAGCATGCAACACCCGGGAAAAGTATGTTTCTTTTTCAGTTGGGTGCGCCGATGTGAATGGCTTCTTGAATTATGCGTGCTCATCGTAGATACTTGTGGTGTCAACAATAAACCATTAAAACATCTTGAGGATGGGTGAGATGTGGTCAATTTGTTTGTTCCAGAAACTAACATTTTTACTACATGGATGATTGCCTGGAGGAGAGCAAGCTGAGTTTTGGGTAAGACATTGGGAATTCAGTTACCATAGTCTAGCCTTGCAACTACTAGGGATTGTATCACAAGGTGTGACCACCTCACTCCAGTTCATACCATACACTTTTTTCGGTCCTAAACTTTTCACCTTCAAATCATTGAATTTGGCGGGTTATTCTATTTATTTCAATGGAAGCAAAACAAGACTACAAAACCCAGAATGCATTAGGCTGTCACACAAAAGTTTAGAATTGGAAACAGTGTGATAATGACCTCGGGGGAGTGGGCCACCCTCGTCCCACACTCCAGTTCAGTCCTGTAATATTTAATCCCTCAAAGTAAGCTCGGCTGACATTTATCATTTCTAGCTAGATTATTTCTGTGGGCCTGAATATTGAGTTTGTTGTCAAGAATAAATCCTGTGATTTAACAAAGCCAATGATTGAAGGTTTGCAATCGAAGTTTCCAGTTGAGTCCAGCCGAGAGGTGACAGGTGTCTTGCTGTGTGAACCAGAACTTCAGTTTTAGCAGCATTTTTTCTATTTTAAGCAGAACTTGTATTGCCTTTTTGGAAACGTGATGACTTATCTCTGGAAACAGGCCTGCATTTCTTGAAAAATATAATTAGCGGAGTCGAGGATGCTTTGGCAATCCTATCATTGGCTTTATGGGAAGCATGAATTGCCAATTTGCTGTGGCACTTTTTTCATGGACGGCTCTAAAAGTACCAGACGGCACTTTATTGAAAACTAATACCAGTGCTTAATTTGTGGCGGTGGTATCCGGTGCTCGGCACCGGCACTTAATTGCCAGCATCGACTCTAGTGGCAGTCCATCAACATGGTGGCGCAGTCTTTTTAATTTTTAGATGAGCACAACAACTGTGTTCATTAAGTCAGTATACATTGAAAATGAATAATACCAGCCTCTCATGCCATTATTATAGCTTTGTGTGGCCTGAAATAGTCTGAATTGTCGCACTTGTAGGAGTGTGATGGTTCGGTGTTATGTTAGTACTGCCGTTGGAAGGGTATGGGTGGTGCAGGCTGCAGTGGCCTTCCGAGGAGGGCCCTGGCACTTAATCATTTACAAATTAAGCACTGACTAATACCCACTCTGTTTTACAGAGAATGCAGCCTACTTTTGTGTGAAATGATTAAATAGAGGCAGTGGCGTAGCTAGGCCGTATGCCACCTGTTGTGGCCCCTGTGATTGCTGCCCGCACCAGCGAATGGAAGAGCAGGGGGTGCTGGCGATTCCTACGCAGGTAAGAGTGGGGGAGGCCGCTGCCCCCAAAACTCGTGCACCCGGGGCAGACCGCCACCCCCTAGATACGCCACTGAATATAGGTGGCATACTTTATGGACTATGAGAAGGAGTGTGGGCAAAATGTTATTTTCTGATTGTTGTAAGGAATGTTTTGTAGATTGTGATATGGTTTTACTGTCATCTAATACACGTGTAACCTTCATTTTGTAATGGCTATTTTCTAACAATAAATCTGTTAAAAAAATTAACAAAACATTGATGAGCCAGTTACTAGCTGTCATAGCACCGAACAGCACCTGCCATCGACAAGCACCATTCACACTTCTCGGTCTGCAGGGAAATAGACATGTCTACCGACCTGGAAGATACAGAAGCAACTTGGTAAAGCCCTTCTTCAGTCCACTTTCATTAGACATCAAGATACATCAACTTGCATTTTTTCCTCCTCTTTGGGAGTGTCAGGGCCTGACTTTGGCTGTTTATGTTGTACATCCCAAACCAAAGCCAGCCAGGAAAAAATAACTCCCATAATGGAGTTTCCATCCCAATGTTGGTGGTCAGATCTGTAGGGCTCTCTTTTACTTGAGATACCTTGTGGGAATGTGGCCTAATGGCTAGAGCGGTCGACCTCGAAGTTGGGTAACTGGTTTCGAGTCTCGGCAGGGACGCTCAACATCCTGTGATTCTGGGAAAATCACTTAATCTCCCCGTGCATAACAAAATGAATGTGTTCCTCTGTAACGCAACTGGTGCTCATGTAAAGTGCTCTGATGACTTCAGGTCGAGTTTGCACTATATAGAACTAAAAAAAAAAAAGGTTTCTGTGTTCCGCAATAAACGAGAGCAAGAAATCAAAGAAAGGGTGAGATTTACTTGTACAGGGGGAACCAAAGTCTCTCATGTATAAAGCCAAACCTCGTTTTCACACAAAAAGTCATATTGCACTGGGCCCTAAATTGTACATTCACGGCATCAATACATAAACAAGATGAGGAGTAAAGAGGCCGCCTTACAGCATGCTATTGAAGATGGAGGGCCAGTAAACCTCAGTTCACTGCCACCAGAGGGCGCCCTCACAGTAATCAGGCGAGGGTGAATTACCCCCTCAAGAGCCATTGCTGACAGACTATTTTGTGAGTCATTTACCAAGTAGTAGTCTAGGACCATACAGAAGCACATTGGGTTTGTGTTTAGGGTTGTGCAGACGAACACTGGATGTTGTGTTACGAGTGATAGCTCACTAAAACTTTGAGCAAAAATATCAGGGGAAAATTGAAAAAAAACAACACCCGCATGGGGCAGCTCACTGAAAAAACTGTGGTCATTCATCTCTGCACAGTCACATTGATATTATGTTATGTTAAAACATTCAACCCACTTCGAGGAGATATTGTGATAGTTTACAAAAGTAAATCTCAAACTATAAAACAAAAACAGCAAAATAACATCAAAAAAGGCAAGCTATAAGGGCACAGAGGTACACCTGACCAGTGGGGCTGGAACAATTTTGTGGGTGCTGCAATCTGAGTTACATCTCTGAAGTCATAGTGACTGTGAAAAATCCAAGCATCACAAAAAGAACAAGTCTAGCAGATGTATTCAGCAAGAAAGTGGTGAGTGTGTAGTATGTAGGTGAAGGTGCAATGAGAGCACACTGTCATTAATATATTACTAAAACGTGCGCTGGTAGCACACCGTCATTTACTGACAGCACACTTTCCATTGAAATGGCCACTGAATTTGCACAGAGAATCAGTTTTACTGATTAAATTATATAACACACAAACAATAATATGTGGAAAGAGAGTTCCCGTGAATATCTATCTTTTGTCTATCACCAAGTAAAGTGCCTTGATTTGTTTTGATCCTATGAAAATATTTGTTTCAATCACGTTTTAGAATTACAAAAAAGTGTGTACTGCCTTTGTGCTTTCCTAGCTGCTGAAATGTTCTGAAATATTTGTTTATTTACAGGTATTCACATTTTGTTGCTTAATTAGAACAAAATGGCATCCTACAAACCTTCCTTTCACACTCCCTATACCCCAGCACGATTGTCACATGATTAACTTTGCAAAATAACATTGTAGTCAGATAAAGTAAACCGCAATCTCCATGTTAAAAGAATAAGCAGCAATTTGTCCGAAGAGATAGACTGACATTTAACCTGTGTTTTAGAAGCACAGCAAATGTGACAAGATAAAAACAAAGTTTAAAGTCATCATTACTGCTCATTCAACTTCTGAACTCCAGCATGGGTATTTTGAGGGTGCTGAGCATCCCAGGCATCCCTACTTTCAGTGCCTATGTGCCTGACTGTGGCAGCAGGCGCCGTGCTTGAGAACTCACCGCTTCCTTCATCTAAAGCTCTGCAACCCCAATTGTCGAGGGATAAACCCCAATACCTAGCTAACTTAACTCACGTGGTTTTACAATGTAATTTATATGAGTAGCAGTGGTGTAGCTAGACTAGTCGCCGCCCGTGGCGGTCCCTGCTGCGACCGCCCCGCGGCCGTGTGTAAGAGCGGGGGTGGGGGGCTGGCAATGCCGCAAGTAAGAGCGGGGGGAGGGAGGCCGCTGCCCCTAAAACTCGTGCCGCCTGGGGCAAACTGCCCCCACCCCCCTTGCTACGCCACTGATGAATAGAAGTTGTTTAAATTTCATGAACTTTATATGCGATAGAAATATTGCAAAATAAAGGAATTTTGACTGACTCACGTGGTATACTTGTTATCTATCCAGAGATAACTGCTGTCTTCAAACGCATAGGGCAATATTATCTAATGCTTTCCCCGTGGAAGAATCGGCACAAATGCATTTTTCACCATTTTTATACCTGAGTGAGGGAGCGGGAAAATGTGATATGCTACAATGTAAAGTTTGCATCTTGGAAAACAAGTGTTGCAAGGCAAAGGTCACGGTGCATTATTTTTAATCATGTTAAATATTTCTGACCTTTAAAATGTAAAAGCTGGCAATATGTTTTTTAGACAAAAAACAGTTTGTCCCTTTTCTTAATCACTACACTGAAAAAAGGGCAAAAGGAGATCCTTTTATTTTATAACACTGGTTTGCTCCGCCTCAGCAATTCCTTGTTAATCATTCTATTTCTCATGTACAATCGTTTGTAATGTGCACCCCCCATAACCCCCCACATTGTGAGTCATCACAGTCCGTACAGGCACACGGCATGGACCAAAAAGAGTGTCTAACATCTCCTAATTAGTCTATGAGGTTGCCCTACATAAAGGGCATTGCCACGGCATTACTAATCAGTGGTTAATTTGTAAAAAAAAAAAATAGGTTCCGGGGCTCTTGTCAGGAGGCAGCTGGCACCAGCCCATTGCTCCTGTTAGTGCCGTCTAAAACCATGAAAGTGGGAGAGGGTGTGGCGTAATGGCCAGAGCTGCTGACTTCAGAGCTGCGGAACCAAGTTCAAGTCTCGGCGTCAGCTCAACATCCTGCGATTCTGGGCAAATCACTTAATCGCCCCGTGCCTACCGTAAATGAATGTGTCCTTAACTGGTGCTCATGGAAAGCGCTGGTGTTGATGACTAAGTGCCAGTGCTGAGCACCAGAAACCACCGGCTTAAATTAAGCACTGTTACTAATTATCATCATATTCTTTGCCGTTGTTCCAATCGCCTTATGAGGAGGGCACCTACGTTTTAACCTCTTTCTCTCTCCGTCACTTATTCCAAAGTTTCAGGAATTTTTGGCCCACTGCGTTATTAAGCTGGATCACTGAACATTGCCTAATTCCTTCCCTGGGAAAAACTAAGGACATGATGTACAAATTCTATTACGGTTGCAAAGCCTGCGATTTGCAAAATCAAAAGATTTGCAGCCTGAAAAGAATGCTGTGAAATGTACAAAAGTTACTCAGCAATTTGCAAAGTAACTTTTCTGACCTTTTCTGAATTGCAAACAGAGGGGGCATGAGAGAAGCAATCTCGTCCTCTTCTGAATCACAAAGGACTGTGTCATTGCTTTACGACCGCAATTAGAGTTGCAAATCATTGATTTCAACCAACCCCTCACTTTGTGTTAACTGATTCGGAAAGATGAAGCTGTCCCATGGCGCCAGCTTCCCATTTGGGAATCATTGTGGGCAGCCCTTGGGGTACACATTGGTCCGGAAAACCACAGCATGACCCTCCCAAGGTCTTCAGTTGATCAAAAGATTTTTTAAAGCAGCACCTGCTCCTCCAGTGGAAAATGGCTGCTTTAAAAAATATATATATATATTATCCAAGGAATGCAGATGCAGACATAGGTCTACAGTCTCTTGCAGACCGCTGTTCCTGCATTTGAAGGCATTCGCATCTGGTTGCAGAACGAATCCTCACTAATTAAAATGTATTTAGTTCCCACGGATCCGCAAGACCACGGCCAGAAGACGATCCCTCGCCTACCTCGCGGCGAAGACCTGGAACTCTCTTCCTCTACATCTCAGGCAATCACCCTCACTGCCTCAATTCAGGAAGGACCTCAAGACCTGGCTCTTTGACTGAACGTGCTGTTCGACTGAACTGCAGAACCCCCCAGTACCTTGAGACCCTAACGGGTGACTAGCCACACTCTATAAGAACCCTGATTGATTGATTGATTTAGCAGGAGCTTTTGCAGCCTACTTCAAATCTACATTCCGCGGTGTGTACATCAGTTACATCACAAAATGAAGGACAGGTTGCAAAGACACTTTTCTTTTTATTCATTAGTCCCTAAATTATCTACTTTTTATTATGCTTCACTTCTAAATCCATCCCGCACTCCTCGGCGTTCTCTTTGGATTCCATCCTTCTCTCTCCATTACTCAAGACTTTGCAAAGCATTTTGACAGGCAACTATTGATCTTCATTATCACAACAATGTCCACCTAAAGCTCACAATGTCTAAAAAATACACTTTCCTCTGATATTCCACTCATTCAAAACACCTATACATGCACAAGTACTTATCACACTCAATTCTACATCAACTTCTCCTGGAGTCTGCTAGCTCCAGGGAAGGGTTCTCAATGTCACCACCTGTGGACCATTCACCCTACTACACTCCATCCTTACATCTGATTTCTCGCAAGCCCACCATAAATATATCACAGATCCTGACATGGGTTTCTGTTCCTAGTCTTCAAATATATCCATAATCCCACCATCAACAATAGCTCCGATAATTAACCGCCCAGTATGTACCAACCGTTGCACCAGTCTCAGCCACTGCCTCAGGTCCCTCCCATGTGCACCTGAACTGTATACCTGTAATGCTGTTTTTTCATTTTTAATAATGCCACACATTAAACTTTATGTGCACATTGACCTAAGCTCAGTCTTTTGACAATCAAAGGTTCTGGATCTTGAACCAGGAGGTGTGCACCAAGAGCACCATCACAGTGACAGGGGACTACTAACCCTATTGCAGGTTTCATATGTGGAATGCGGTGGGGGAAATGCAAACTGTTTGTGAATCATAGAGACAGCCTTTTACCTCTGATACATGAATGTGTGCTTGTAGGCCCATTCATCTATAGTTCTGCTGCTTGCAATGAACCCAGAATCTTAAACGTGATGTCCTGTGCGTTGTAGTGTGCTTGTGTGCTAGATGTGATAGTGTGCTGTGCTTGAGTGATCAGGCCTGTGAATTCTATTTTGGAAGCCCACAGCCTGGGCTAAAGTACAAGATGGAGGAGAGGTTGCTCTCTCCAGTCAGCATAAGTGTACAAAGAAATCTTAGCGGTATCATTATGGAGTATGGTCTATGCAAATATGATGCACATTGATGTGCTATACAGATGGTATTCAAACATGGTTCCATGGGAGGGATACCTCTCTATGAAACCTTTAGGCTTCATTAAGGAGTCTCTCAAATGAAATATGTCTGACACTTTGTCCTGAGGATGGTCTCAAGTACTGCTTAGACGCCTAGAGACCGAAACCTCGACGCATTGATCGCTACATACTCACAGAAATGGACTAATAAGCCATCTAATAGGAAAAAGGATTAAAAGAGAGCTTTTTGAAGTTAATTGTGTTTTGTTGAGTGGTCTCCACATTATGAAAGGTCACCTCTGGGACTCAAAAATATCACTTTGGCCCTTTATGACAGTGTGAAAGTGCTGTGTTTGTACTCTAAAGAGTCTTGGGTTAATGATAACTAGGTATATTTATATCTTGCACTTGAAGTACGCTTCGTTTAAATCTTTAAATAATTTCTTAAATCATTGTTGAGATCAATCACGAATGTAATGATATGAAGACAAGCCATAGTGAAATGTTCAGGTTGGATATTTATTTACCCATCTACTAACTTTGTAATTTTTGTTGAAAATATTCCTTCAGGAGGCCTTGTTTGTGTATATGTGCCCAGTCTCTTGAAGAATTGGATTACCCTATTGTGTGCTACTTTGCATCACATAGCACCCCCTTTGAGTTGTGTAAGCATTGTGTAAGCGTTTGTGCTAAAGTTTTGTAAATCTGGACCCAAGACTTTCTTTGATGTTGTAGCACAATTCATCTTCATCAAATTTTCTATTATCCACACAACATTCTTGCTCCAGCAGGCTGGGAGAAATGAGAACCTAGTGTAGTGATTGGGCGTGTAAGTGAAGGGTACCCTATCGAGGAGAGTGAGTGAGGTAGTATTTGGCATCCTACTGGAAGCTATATAGGTTTAATAATTGGTATTCCTTTGGGTGGTTCTTTATGACTGTACTCGCCTGAGATATTTCATCCACAGTGGGCATGAGACTTTGGGACGGGCATAGAAGGGGTTGTGCCGAAGTCCCAGAGTTTTGAAACTTGATGTCAAAATTCAGGTCAGAATTCAAGTGCATGGCCAGCAGTTGGTGTGCTTCCTGGCAAAATGTGGCAATGATGCAGTCGACAGTTCTTAAAAATGCTAAGACTGGAATAGCTTAGATGTATTCTTCAGAGTTATAGAAATATTTCAATAGAGGACACACAGTGATGTGATGTGTGGTGAGGTGGTGAGGGAGTCTTATTAGTGTTAAAGTACCCAGGCACCCAGTGGGTCCCAGAGGTGTAGCTGCCTTATTTCAAGATTATGCAGCATTTTTTGATTTGTGTGCGGGTGGCTTGATTGCCATGGTAGTAGTTTCTGAGCACTACAGTGATGTGGGTAGAGTTCAAGGCTCTGAACATGGATTTGGAGGAAAGTAAGTGGTCTATTTCAAGATTATGCAGCACTTTTTGATTTGTGTGAGGGGTGCTTGATTGCCATGGTGGTAGTTTCTGAGCACTACAGTGATGTGGGTAGAGTTCAAGGCTCTGACCTTGGATTTGAAGGGAAGCCAATGGTCTATTTCAAGAATATGCGGCACCTTCTTGATTTGGGGGGGATGGGTACTTGATTGACAAGATGAGTGTTTCTGAGCACTACAGGGCTGTCCCTGTGCTCTGACTATGAATTTGGGGGGAAATTCATTGCCCTTCTGTACTGATGTATATTTGTAAACTAGTGTGTAAAAGTTTCCACAGCCATTCCCTTGGATATCCCTGCCTCTGCTTTGTGATGTTTGTGCTTCAGCAACAATTTATGTTTACTAAATGCATCCTGTAGGTGCTTTGCAAAGTCGCGATGTGGTAGTTGTGGTCTGAATTGATTGTAGATGCATTAACAAGGACTCAGGCCCACAGTACTCTCTCCTTGCACCACTGCGCATGCACCAAACCAGGCGGCTCCATTTCTGACTCAAGCGTTATAATAGGAATCTGATTTGATTGATTGTGGGGAGATTGTAGGTGTCGCGCAGATGGCCCAGCAAGGAGGAAAGTCAGCTCTGCTTCTATATGCCATCAAGGAGCCTCCTGTCACCTGGGGTGGATGATTTGTGGGGTGCCTCTGAGAGCCCTGCGAAGATGAACGGCTTCATCTCCTGGAGGTCGTTTGTTATCCTATCATGGGTGACGGTCTAGACAGGTGCTTCCCATATGGATTGGCTTTGTCGTGCTCATCTGTATTTCCATCTTACGCCCTTTCCTCTCTCTCTATTTTTCTCTTAATTTCACCAGGGCCACCCTCTGCTCCGGAGAATCCAATTTCCACTGTCAATGAGACATCTATCACCATCGAGTGGAGTCCACCGCGAGATGGCGGGGGCCGGGGCGACACCACCTACAGCGTCCACTGCCGCAGGTGCCCATGGCAGGGTCGCGGCTGCAGTTCGTGTGGGAGCGGAGTCCACTACATCCCCCGCCCCTTTGGATTGGTTCTGCCCAGGGTCCTGGTCACCGACCTCCTGCCTCACACCAACTATACATTTGACATTGAGGCAGTGAATGGGGTCTCAGAGCTCAGCCCCAGCCTGAAGCAGTTCATAACTCTCAACATCACCACTAGCCAAGCAGGTGAGGCCTTTACCATCAGCCACCTTTTAACTGTAAGGTCGTAAGATTTCAGCAGCATTGCTTTGTGGTGTACAAAGAAAAATGTCTGTGTGGAGTACACATAGACTATGTTCTGCATAGCTTTTTATGTATACATGCAGTTTAAGAAAACACATTTTTCTTAAACTGCATACATTTATAAAAAAAAGCTATCACATAGAAGTATTAGGGCTGAATTCTGAAGGTGCGGCTAACAGTTAAATAACACCCTAAGCACAAACAAATAAACAAACAAAAGAATTGGAACACATAGAGAATTTAGGGGGAGGCTGGAAGCCTCTCCTAGACTGGCACCTTAGAAGAGCTTGAAGTAGAGACCTTTGAGCAGCCTGCAAGTCAAGGGTTACTATTACACAGAGTTAATTTTCATAAGCATAATTACAAGTGGCAAGATCTTATACTTGCACTAGTGTCTGGTGATTTTGCACCAATACCGTGCAATTTTTTACAGGTACTAGGCAATTTTACATGGATGTTTGCACTCTCTCCTTCTCTTAGCTTCAACATGACCCCTTTCTTTACCTCATTCTCTAAACATCCCTCTACCTGCCTCTACGTCTTTGTGTGCCTACCCCCTCACTTGTTCTCTCAACTCTCTACCTCATCCATGTCTACTTCAGCTTTCTCTCAATATGCTTGTCTCTTGCCCTCTCGCTCTCATGACCTCACAGCTACCTCTCCTCATTGTTTCTACCTCCACATCCTTACCCCCTCTCACTCTACGCGTCGCCTCCCACTTTACCTCACTGCTCTGTTTCCATCCTCTCTGTATCTTTCCTCCATCTGCTTGATCTCTCTCAAACTCACGTCTGTCTTTACCTCACCTTTGTACCCCTGTCATCTTTTCCCTGTACCTCACCTCTCTCTACAACTCTCTCACTGCTGGTGGCTACCTGAAACTGCACACCAGTGCATGCTCCGAAGTGAGAAACATAAGAGATCTTTGTAAACATTATGGGGCTTATTTACAAGCCCATTTCGCTGCAGGTGCGTCACTTTTAATATGGGAAAGGTGATGTACTGATGACACAAAGGGCATGTAAATAAGCCCCTATATGTGTACTTCACTCTCTCTCCGTCCGTTCTCTACCTCATTACTTTCTACCTTACCTTTCTCTTTTAAATATCTGGCTCATTACCTCATCTCTCTTAATCCCACCTCTCTCTCTAACCTTGCTTGATCAAGGTTTTTTGTTGGTAATATTTGGCTACTGTATGGCGGGCAGCTTGAACCGTGAGCTGTTTTTGCTTGCTTATGTAATTCAATTTGTTTTGGCATCATGAGTGCTTGAATTAGATGAAAATATGTAACAATTTCATAGGTATCCCGAAAAGGGGACTCAAAAACATGTATTATCCAGGGTCCTAAGAGTCCTTAAAAATGCACTGGAGTTGGTCAATGAATGTGTGAGGCATAGGAGTAAAAAGAGAGAGAATGAGAGAAAGAAAAGGAATGAAACAGCAAGTTCTAATCTAATCTACTCAATTTGTATGGCATATGGCTACCCAAAGGCTTCCCAGTGCTGATTCAAACCAGCAGGTCAAGAGGTCAGCCCAGCTAGGAGCTGAGCGAAGGAAGATTAGAAAATAGCCATGTCTTAAGAGCTTTCCTGAAGACAAGTTCAGAATCCAAAAGACACAGTTTGATTGGCAGGGTGTTCCAGAGTCTTGGTGCCAGGTGTTTAATGGAGAGATCGCCCCATCTGGATATACAAATTCTGGGTGTCGTTGCGAGAGAAGAGGTTCCGTACCGTAGAGATCTGCCAGGGTTATATGGATTGACAAGGGCAAGAAGGATTTGAAGCCCCTTCCGGTGAAAGGCCCTGAAGGTAATGCACAGAGAGTAAAATTGGACTTGTTGCTCTGTGTGCAACTAATGGAGGCCCACCAAGGTCCTCCTTGTGGACAGATGCCTTGGGATTTTGAGGAGGAAATGGGCAGTCGCATTTTGAATGGTTTGTAGCCTTTTCTTGACATAGCATGGGGACCCTAAATGTAGGGAATTCCCATAATCCAGCTGAGATATAATCAGGGCCTGGATAATGAGTCTCTGTGCCGGGGGGTGGGCAGAAGATCTAACACTTTCCTTAAAAGTTGAAGAAAACTGAAACATTTTGTGGCTAGAGAGTTTGCCTGTAATTCCATTGTGAGTCTGTTGTCTAACCAGATACCCAGACTTTTTATTATGTTTTTCAGGGTAGGAGCGGCTCCTAGGCATTCCGGCCAGGGGAGAGGCTCCCTCTCCGCTTTGTTGTTTCCTAGCAACATAAGCTCCGTCTTGTCCCTTTTCAGTTTGAGGGAGCAGTTGGCCATCCAGTTGGCCACCTGTTGGAAAGTGGATTATTGGTAGGGGCAAATGTAGGTCTGCCACTGGCAATAAGGCCACTAACACATGATAGGACTCAGCATAGGTCTTAGAAAGTTATTCCCATGCTCAACCCGTGGTAACGTGGCTGCGAGCAGACAGGCTTAACTTCAGACAGGTATGTAAAGCATTTAAAAACACCAATTCAGTAAATAATTAAGACACAACACATAATAAAAATCCAACACCAATTTATATAAATAGGAAATAGTTTTATCTTTAAAATGACACCCAAACGACAAAAATCCAATGTAGGGAACCGGAGATATGAATTTTCAAAGATTTAATAAAAATATAGCACTTAGAAGATTATAGCACCATATTGGGATACCTGCTCGCGATAGACGGGGCAAAGTCAAAGTTTCAGGCTTTTGCGATGGAGCCCTGGGCGGCTACAGCTTGCGGCAGGTCCCGGTCTCAGTTTCTACCTTCACACTTAGAAACTTTTCTGGAGCTTTTCTCCCCGAGGTCCCTCGAAGCTCCCAGCCAATCCGGATCCGGTGAGGGTTCGCCGGATTGCCTTTCGACGAGCTCCCGGTCAACTTCCCTGGAGCGGACTTAGAAACTTTTTCTTTAGCGCTTCAGCGGGGCAACCCAGGAGCCCAGGCCGACACGCGATGGAAGGCCGGCGGCTTGGCACTCGCGGTTGCTCCCGGTCACCTTTTCTATGAGCGGACTTAGAAACTTTTCTGGAGCTTTTTCTCGCGGGGTCTCTTGATGCTCTTCATGTAGCCGGATCCGGTGAGGGTTCGCCGGCTTCAGATTTCTTCTAGTCCCGGTCAAACTCTGGAAGTTGGACCGATGGAGCTTTTAGCGTGACGAACCTGGGTGGCTTGGCCGGCTCGCGGTTGAAGGCAGGCGGCTTGGCTGACCAGGTTGAGTCGGTCCCTCTATGGAGCTTTTTTTCAAAGTTCCTCCAAAGTTCTCCAAACTTCTTGAACTTCTTCCTGATGTTCCTCAAAGGGTCCCAAAGTGTCTCAAACTCACTCCAAGGGTCTGGAAGCTCCAAGATGATCCTTGAAAGTTGAGGACTTCAGTTCCCACAATGCACTGGGACGTCACCCTTACAAATCCACTGGTAGTTCTCCAAGATGCAGATTTAGTTGGTGATGTTCCAGATGAGCTCTTTTAACCTGTAGCTTTCAGGGAGTTCACTCTTTAGTTCTTTTTCAGCAAAATAATCAACAGGGCTGTAGTTTCAGATGGTGCAGTTTTCAGAGGTCAGGCCTTAGAAATCTTTGCACAGCAAAACTTCTCAGCTTGGCAATGTCTTGCTTCAGTAAGTTTCAAGCAGCAGATCTGGAGGGCTCTGCCCCTCTCAGATACTTATTCCATGTTCTCTGGGTCAGACAGGAGGTCACTCCTGACCAATGGGAGCAGGGTAACTCCTCAAACATATGACCACTTCCTGTAGAGTGTGGCATTATTTTGTCCCAGAGTGCATCAAATCTTCCAAATCCATAATAGCAGATTTACAGCAAGGAGGCAAGAGCTGGCTAAACACACCCCTAGGATGGCTAATTTACTCACTCTCCCCCCTGCATTTGCTCATACCTTCCTTAATCCCCCATCTGCCTGAGGTAGAAAGTTCAGAGTTGTAAATGTCACTGGGTTCTGCTTTTCTCTTTGAAGCCCATGGTTTACAACCCCTCCCCCTGGCCTGGCATTCCTGTGGACCAGCACACTGCCCTCCCAACCCAGCTGCATAACCCCAGGGGCTCTTTATCACCTCTCCAGGCAGGCTGGCTAATCCACTTAACTCTGACCAATCAGGGCAGACCACTGGAAGGCTGAATCTGGACTTACAAACAAGAAAGTCTCATAACTTCTTGTAGGTACACTTTAGGAGAAATTCAACAATATCATATTGTTGGATTTATTAATACCATTCGGGAAAATCTTTGAATGGCACTTCTAGCACTCTCCTATCAAGAGTTATTAATTAATAACTTCCTACCATGTTAACCTATGTAACAGGGGATTTGCAATGGGAAAAAGGACTTGGGCCATTTTTCCAGCACCAGGACTTACAAAAACATATTTTATAAGTACTTTGCTTATATCTACAGGACCCTCACCCCATAGGACAACTAGGGGAGACTTTAGGGGTTCTGAATCTGTAAAAATATTGCAGATCCTCACTTCACAGTGCTCCTAGCATCAAAGTCGAATTTGGGCAGCACTTTACCACAATGTGGGAGTGAAATGTGAAATTTCACTTAACCCAGGCATATAAAAACTAATTTTATAAGGGTGTACCTTATAAATATCTGTCCCCCCACCCCTGGGATACCTAGGGGAGAGCCTGGGGGTCCCTAATATGCCAAACCATTGTAGGTTATCCATTTTTAAGTGCCCCAAACCAAAAAGTCGAGTTTGGGCACAATTTACTTTTAAAAGCAGTCCTGGCACCCAGGGCTGCTTTTAAACTGACCTCAGGCTTCAGCAGTGCACACATGCAAGTGCAAAAAGAGCTGCTGGCCTCTAAACTGCCATGCCCTAGGGTACTAGGGACTTCTAGGTAGTTTCAATCCCCCTGCCCTATTATATACTAGGGGCTTATGGGGTAGGTCATGCCAATCACAGGGGTACCCCACCATACCATTGTGTACCCTAGTGTATGTAGGTGTTTTAACTGTATTCTAATGTGTCTCTTTCAGCATTGCACTGGCCCTGGGCCTGGTTAGGCAGAGCCCAGGGTCAGTCAGAGTCAGTTACCACCAGTATCAATCAGCAAAATGTTGGGGGGTGCCCAGGGCACAGGATGACTTTGCAACACCACCTCTTTAAGACAAGCTGAGTGCAGTTAGGGCCTTGTTCTGGGATGATATATGCAACTAATTGTGTATCATCAGCATACGATACTATAGTCAGGCCAAAAGACTGAACTAGCTATGCTAAAGGGCGCAAGTAAAGATTAAACAAAGTGGGACCTAATGTGAGCCCTGAGGTGCTCCACATTTCATGGACAAGGTAACACAGAAACATGCTTGGTCCCACACCTGGAAGGTTCTGCCTTAGAGGAAGGACTTGAGCTGTTCCAGTGCACAGTCACCTATCCTTGAGATGAAGCAGCACAGTGAGACTTAAATAGAAATAGGAGGCCCTGCCCAATAGAAATCCTCTATGTGCATGTCTGCTACAGTCACCACTAATGAATCACTTCTGAGCAGGTTGCAGATTGTACAGAATGTTGCAGCACGCTTAACTCTAAAAAAAGCTGCCTCGCACCTCCCCGGGGCCATTGTTAAAACTACTTCACTGGCTCCCTATCCGCCAAAGAATTCAATTTAAGCTATGCTGCCTTGCCCATAAAGCACTATATGGGACGAGCCCTAGCTACCTGGCGGATAAGTTTAAAGTCTACTGCCCGAACCGTCTACTTAGATCGGAAGGTGAAAGGTTGCTAGTGGTTCCCAGTGTCAGTAAAATACGAACAGGCGGCAAAACAGTTGCCTATCTTGCTCCGAAATACTGGAACTCCTTGCCGGAGGATTTGCGCAAATGCCCCACTTTTCAGCGTTTTAGGAAACTTCTGAAGACGGTTTTATTCCGAGTCTGATCTCTGCATTTTCCGGTACCCCCTCTATGATAGCGCGGAGATACCCCTACGGAGGTGATTCCGGCGCTTTACAAATCCCATACATACATACATACATACATACATACCACTAGCCATTAGTCCTTCCAGACTATCTATTTGATTAAAGTATCTGAAGATATAGAAAAAAGGTCTCAACAATCAATTTTATAAAACACATGGTTTTATCAGTGCATTCTAAAATTGCTGCATTTTTGTCAGCTGGTATTCTCTTTCAAAATGTTTGAGACTAGAAGAGTCCATGACTGGATCTGTAGGCAAAATCCATGACTGTGTCTTCCAAAGGCAGTAACGAAATTCATAAGAACTGACTGAAGGCCTACAGATCTTATCCAGCTTTCAAATGCCTGAACTGTCACTGGGCTGCACACAATAAATACTATAAATAAAATATTACACATAGAAATAGGACCTTCAACACACAAAATAGCAGATGTCGCAATTATCATCCCCCATCTTGTCTATGGCTTCTTTGAATATTTTCGATCCCCAAATTTTAATTCTAAAATATATGGAAGATAAGTTAAATGTGTTGGCTTTTATTTACAATCCTAGAGTGCGCGCCTCTGAAATTGTGTTTAAGAACAATGAGGAATTTTCCAAAGTTTGAAAGGATGAAACAGAGCAGCCTTATTTTCTATTTAGAAATGAAATCATTCAACCAAAGAAATTTAAGGGCCTGATTCATAAAGCAATTAGTAAATCTACACTTGCAGATTTGCACCCACTTGTGAGTGTAAATTTACTATTTCTGGAATTCACAAACATTCACAGGAATCCACATGGAAAGCTGTACTAGGCATAGTTTTTCGTGCACAATCATTGGAATGTTGTGTTGCATTACAATCAGATCCCATTCCCACTGTGAGGAGTTCTCCATAACAGAGAACTCCACACAGCATTGGGGGAACACGATCCCTTGTGCACATTTTTGTTTTCTCTACATGGAAAATATTTTTTCTTGTGAAGAAATTCCTTTCCTTAGACTCCTACCACATCTGGCAGTAACCCATTCCCCTTCCCACTATGAAAAGGAATTTATGCCAATTCTAGGTCGGAGTAAATATCCTACCATGTCCAGGGTGGAAAGGAAAATGAGAGGAGTTTGTGATCGCCAACAAGGTACATGTTTGTAGGTCTGTACAAACTTCGTATGGAAACCACACCTTGGAAGTCCCATTTTCCCACACTTTGAGTCAAATTTACAAGTTTAGCAAAGATGTTCAGCACACACATTTATAAACATATAATACACATCTTATTATATCATCTTATTAAGACATGGGGTGCATAAACTTCTTTTATATAGTCATTTATTTTATTAAAAAAATACTCCTATATTCTTATCTTCTTAAAATCAGATTTCTTGTGTAGCCAACGCGTTTCGTCTCTTCACAAGAGACTTCTTCAGGGCTCAATTTGTTATTTAATGTATTGGAGTCTCATGAATCCTGTTCTTTCGTTTGAAACATATCATGTCCAAATGAGGAATCCCTTCATCTCCAAAGAATAAAAGATGTGTTCTGCTGGTTCCATGCACTTATTGTCCTCTTATAGCTGTATCAGCATATCTCTTGTGTCTTTAGAGACAGGCCCCTCCCGATAGGTATCCAGTGCCTATGTTGGCATCAAAATTGTACTCGTTGTAAGCGGTAGCTTGCGTGTGCGTGCAGGTCAAAGGAAGATTACTTAATGTGATAGGTGCGTGCTTCTTCTGCCGCAGCCTCATCATTTGTAAATCACTCAAATTTACAAGTGTAGGGGACTCCACCCCTGTGACAGAGATCTCTGAACACATAAATATGTTGACGCCTGCCAGGAATACCTTTGTCAGTGGCGCTGAAACAATTTTCAAAGTGTGGTGCTGCAATGAATGTTACGTCAGTAAAGTCATAGGGTTTGTGAAAAATCAACTTAATACACAGTGGGGCTAATTTATGAGAGGCTTGCACCGCCGTCCCCTCACTTTTTTTAACGCTCCAGTTGCACAAGCCTCTCAATCATATCTATGAGGCAACGCAAAGCCATTCTGTGTGGCTTTGCATGGCTTCATAGATATGGAGTAAGACAAAGCAGCGCAATATGCTGCCTTGCCTTAATTTGCATCCGGGAGGTATTCCACAGGCGTTGCAGTGGGTTTTCCCACGCAACATCCATGGATTTTGACGCTGCCCTAGATTTATTAAACCTGGGGCAGCGCCAAAACCTTACACCTCCCCAGAGCAGACGTAACGAGGAGAAATATTTTTATTTCTGCTCATCTTTTCCTCTTTCCATGTGTGCTGCAATCTGCAGCACACCTAGAAAGAGGAAAGCGACTCTCTGGATTGTTTTTGTGCAGGTTGGTGTCCCTTCATGCACAAAACCAATCCTGCCTGCAAAAGAGGCACCTTTGCACCATGGTGCAGGAGTGCCTACATTGGCACTAGGCAGCAAATTGTGTGCCAGGGCCGGGGGAAAGGACAGGAATGCACTGTATTTCATTAATACGGTGCATTCCTGCCCTTTCACATTGGCATAGATCAGCGCAGCAAGAAGACTTGCGGTGCACCCCTACGCCAATTACTCATAAATGAGGCACAAATTGTAGCAAATGAGCCACAGCCATTCAGCAGGAGACTGGCAGGGCAGCAGTATGTGCCCATTAGTGCATTTTGGGGCACATTGTCCCAAAAACATGACTAAAGCACAGAATGTTAGGCTGCTGCCTCTTACAGAGAGCATATTTTCTATTGACATGGGCACTAAATTTGCATCAGTCATGCAGCTTTACTGATAAATCTATGTGGTGGACAATTGATAAAGTGAATTTTTGCACATACTTATCATTTGCCCCTCACACAGCTGAATTGTTTTGATCATATTAAAATCTCTTCCAATACACCACATAATTACAAAAAAGCAATATGCCTTGTTAACTTTTCTTGCTGTTGATATATATATTTTTTTGGTATTGGTAAAGTTCATTTACAAGTATTTCAGTTTTGTTGTGTGTTAGAAAATATTTGACATCATGCAGAGATTGACACTTGACTCATATTATTTAATTGCCTCACTTTGTGATCAAGGAAAGGAAAAGCAAATGGCAATCTCCATGTTAAATGAGTAGTGCTTTGTCGGAAGACATTGCATGACACTTGACCTCTGCCTTTGAACTCATAGCAAATGTAGCAAGATAAAAACAAAATGCCCTATCCTCGAGAGCTAACCTCGGGGGTGGGGGGGAGGGGTTGTGCTACAGCACCTCCCACGCCCCTACTACTAGCACCCCGCCATTTCTGAATTCATGTCAGGGCCAGACTGGCCGTAGCGGGCATTGGGCATTTCCCCAGGAGGCTGGAACGGTGGGGGGCCAGTTTTAAAGTGGTAGGGGCTGGTTTTGTTACTGGGGGCCGGTTTTCCAGCAGTGCTGCAATACTGGCCCCCAGTAACAAAAGCAGCAAACAAGCATTTCCAGTCTTCCCCCCGCCCCCACCCAGGACTCGTCCGAGAAAATTGCCATGGCTGCCTCCAGTTCCCAGTCCGGCCCTGATTCCTGTCAGACATAAAACAGGCGAATTCGGTCATAAACCTGGATTTACTAGAGTGAGGCAAGTCACTGAAAGCTGGAGCCAAGCTCGAGCCAAATGCCTGTCTCTAGCTCAGCTCAAGTGCCTCTTTAAACCTCGAGTCCAAAATGAGCCGAGTTTTCGAACTGGAGGTGATGTGGCCTAATCGCCGCAGCTGCTAACCATGCAACATGGGGAACCAGGTTCGATTCCTGGCCTGGGATGAGTATCCTGTGAATCCCGGCAAATCTCCTTGTGTTGATCAAAAAAGTGTAAAGTAGTTTGGCTCTTGTGAAGCACCTTGGACAAGATTTGCGCTATGTAAAACTGCAAAAAAATGTGGATTCTGCCCTCCACTCTATCTATAATCTCATCCGTCAAGAATTAAGGACAAACCTTGATATCATAAAGAAATACCAATCTGAATTGTACAGCGTGAAACTGGGAAATTTGGGACCAGCCCCTACTTCCCAGGTTGTGCAATTTGTGTGATCTTAGGCAAATACTTCATTTCACCGAGCCTCCTTTATGTTCATAATCAGCTATAAAAGTGCCTTCAAATATGATGTGCACTCTATAAAAATCTCTCTTGTGTTTGCTTTCATCTGTAATAAGAATTTAAGCAACACATAGGGTACACATGACATCTGACTTGCCTCTTAGTTTACTAAGAGTATTGACAACAGGGATGACAGGAATGCTTTTCAGATTATGTTTAAAACCTCTCACCTTTAATAAATACTTCTCAATCCAGAGATATAGTCTGATGTACAAAGGTGAAACGCTTCCACGTGTTGAAGAATTACTCTTTTTTTTTTTATTTTGAAGACAACTTATCACATACTAATGTTATGCTTGTTGCATGATTTACATGCCAAATATTTTCAAGGCTCAGCTCTTGCACAGTCTCTTAGAGCCCGAGCCAACCCTTGGCTCTGCCCTGGCTCAGCTCCAGCTCTTAATTTATTGGCTCGCCCACTTTTAAAATTTACTTCCTAATTTACGTTTGTGAATAGGCCCCAAAGAAATTATTCGGAAACATGAAATATCTACTTTCTTCGGGTTTAAACACAATGTAGTAAAGCCAGGTGCACCTCCATGTGTAGGTTTTTGTTTGATTAGAGTTTGCATTTTTCAAATTCATTTTGAGATGAGATTTCTGAATTAACAAGAGACAAAACCTTGACAGAGGAGAAGGCCTGAGGAGAGAAGGGAGAAGGCCGCTGAGGCGAGAAGGGGGAAAGAGGAGGAGGGAAGAGGAGACAGAAAATGGAATTACTGCAAAAACCACATATTGTATAAACTACCATTCCCTGCGCAATTACTGTAACGTAATTCCCTGAAGGTTTCTATGACGGCACGCCGCTGAACCTCCTGGCTGAATTATGGCGCTGCCTTCGGCTGGGCCCCATTTCGCATTCTGCAGCATGTGTAATTTACAAATCTAAAATCAGGGAAGTCTTAATTCACTTATGTAATGTCAGAGCAATACATTATACCTTCTGCCATCAATCACGACCCAGCGGCCTCCCTTCTCCCGCCCAGCGCTCACACATTGACTGACACTATCCCGAGCATCATACAGGCACAAGAGATGCTCAGGCCCTCCAGAGAAAGAGAGGTGATACCATGTCAGATTGAGAAGATGAAAATCTCTTATCGTACGGGTAGCGAGATAACCATCCCAGTGGTAGCAAAGCTGTGCTAAGTAACATCATAGCATGCCCTGGCTTTCTGCTCACTTGGCCTACTTTGCATTCTGGGATTCCCAGTTTTGGGATTCTGACTAAATATCTAGACCTAAAAGTACTCATATGTACATTGGGTTGAATGTCATATAAATTTGATATGAAATATCATATTGACAAAAATACCGTGCTCTAAATTCCACTTACAAAAATGTGGCCGCACTGGGTGTAGAATTTCTATTATTAAGTCCAGGTGTGGCGCAGTGGCCAGGGCGGCTGAGTCCGGAGCACGGGGCTCTGTGACTCTGGGCAATAGCTCGCTTGATCTCCCCGATGACCACCAGCGCCTTGAGACCCTTAGGGGGTGATTCATTTGCGCTTGACAAATACCAGGTTATCATAGGGGCTATTCATTTGCAAACTCAGCAGATCAAGCCCAGTAACAGCTTATCGAACCCTGTTCTGCTGACTCAGGCTGTTCCACCTGGGTCCATCCTGTCCCCAGCTCTCTTAAATCTCTGCTTAGAGCTACTTGGTGTCCTACTCAACTGCGGGATGTAATATAGCCTTATAGCCCGCCGTAGCGGGTTATACCGGCTTTTAAGGCCCGCTCCAGCGTTAAAGGCCCGAGCTGAAGGCGAGGGCCTTTAACAAGGGAGTGGGACTTTAATAGCCAGTATAGCCCAGCTACGAAGGGCTATAAGGCTATTAGAACATTCTGCCACTAGAGGGCAGAATGTTCTAACAAATAAAACAAAGGCTTCAGGGAGCGCGAGGGGATTGAAATCCCCTCAGGCTCCCTGAAGCCTTTGTTCACAGCCACAGCTGTGAACAAAGAAACATTGGAATGTTGGAGCTCCGGGCTTATACCAGCCATTATAAGCCCGGAGCTACTCCATTGTTTTCAATGGAGCTCCCAACATTCCAATGTTCTAATATCATAAATATGCTGATGATACACAGCTCTCACTTAAGATCTCCTCCCCCAATCATGTTCAGTGCCTGGCCCAAGATGTGTAAAGTGTTCAAGAGTGGATGCCCTCCCACACTCTGAAAATGAACCCTCTAAGAACTGAGTTTCTGCTCACTTTACCACATTTTCTAAGATACTGGTTCAATCTTCGATTGACTCCTGTAACATTTTGAAGTGCAAATTAACTATCAATGACCATGCGTATTGTCTGGGCCTTATTTTGGATAACAAAATGAATCTCTAATGGCAAATCAACTCAATGGCTACAAATGTGTGGCTCCAAATGCAACTTCTGTGGAGAATTCATCAATTGATCCTTGATTCAATCCCTGGTATTATCTTAGTTTGATTATGGAAACAAATTCACTTCTCAACGGTTGAAGGCAGTTCTGCGTGCAGTGGTTCATTCTGTGTGTGGAAGCAAAATATTTGATTGCATTTCACCTATTTTACTAAGGCTTGAGTGGTTCCCCATCAAAGTGAGATCCGTCCACAAGATGCCTTGCATCTTATACACTCTTCCACTCTTTTTACTTGACAAACAAGCTGAGATTGTCTGGAGTCCAACGATTGCTACACATTGGAAAAGCTTTATCAGAAACCCCAACTCTCAAAAGAGAGCAGACAATGGTCCCGTCTTTTCAGGGAAATCGTGTAGGGTCTAGAACTCCATACCATCAAGCCTGTGCACAAGTGTGTGTCTGGCTGTGTTCAAGAAATACCTGAAAAACACAATTTTCCAAAGACACTTCCACAGTAGTTAATTTGTAAAACAGTAAGTGACAGGTGCCAACTTATTTCTCAGTAGGCCCCCAGCGCTCACGCCACCCCTTGCTCCTGCTAGAGCTATCAAGTGCCAGGGCTATTGCTATCTAGTAACCATCACACTGACAAAAGTATGACAATTTTTACTATTCCAGGCCATCTTGAGCTTTAAGGATGGGATACACATGCTAGTTCATTATGATCTTTTAAGTTATGAGACTGTGAAACACTTTTCTGTTGCTAAATAAGACAGACAGCATCAAAATGTGGGGGCATGTCATAAGTAAGTGCCAGTTTTATAAATAAGTGCAGTTGCTGAGCACCAGTAAACACTGGCCAAATCTACCTTCTTCACAAATAAAATACTCACGTCCACTGACAAATCAAAGAAAATATTTGATATAATCTCAGAACTTTCCAACCCAGGAAGAGTTAGACTACCCATCACCCCTCCCCAGCCTTTATGCGACTCACTCAATTCCTATTTTATCGATGAAATGAAGACTATACAAATGAGCATCCCTACCAGTTGCCTATCAAACAAGAACGTGATGACATGAATCTGACCACCTTATGTTCATTTCCAGAAATCACTAAGGACTGCCTTAAGGACATACTGATGAAAGTACAATCAGGCTTGCCTAATGATCCTTGCCCACTAAACATCCTAAAACAGTTCTTTCCACCATCCGATACCCAGTCCTGTCCCTCCATAACCTCACCCTCAACTCAGGTAGAGTACCCAGCATATTCAAAGGAGCAATAGTATCCCCTCCAGAAAAAGCAAGGTGAAGACCCTCTTACCTTCAAAAATTACCACTCAATATCCCTCCTGCCCATCTAGCAAAAGTACTAGAGACGCATTTAGCACGTAACCTCTGCACTGTCATAGAGGAGTCTGAATTTCTAGACCCATATCAGGCCTGCTTCTGCCTAGCCCACTCCGCAGAAGCAGTCGGCCTCTCTGTGATGGACGATATACGGGTGGAAAGCGACAATGGCGGCACCCGGGTACTGGTGCTCCTCAATCTATCAGCGGCCTTTGACACAGTGGACCATAACATCTTAGTGAACTGTGCCGAGGGCGCTGGGCTGAGGGGCCCAGCTCTTGACTGGATTACCTCCTTCCTGAAAGACTGTGCTCAGTCCGCCCACCTAGCTTCATTTATTTCTTCCCACATCTATTTACACTGCGGAGTCCCCAGGGATCTTCCCTATTCCCCCATCTCCTCAATATCTACATTCGCCGACAGGTCCATACTCTAAAGATAATGCATTGCATCACTTACAACTGTGCAGATGATATGCAATTACTCTTCAGGCTAGATAACACCCCTGAATCCAAGATGCACTTTCAATCCACTATGCTGTTCATCCACAACTGGATGAAGAGCAATCACTTGAAACTGAACGCGGAAAAAACGGAGGTCATCATTACCAAAAACAAGTTTGAATACTCAACCGACTCACTTTGGCCTCCCGAGCTGGGAGTTCCACCCATTCCAAAAACATAGTAAAAAGTCTTGGAGTGACAATTGACTCCGAACTCTCTATGAAGCCACAAATAAGCTCAGTAATCTCTTCATCCTTTCTAATGCTCCGCAAAATCAAGAACATTGCCAAATTCCTTACCTCGGAGGCCCTTATCCAAGCTGTCATCGCCCTCGTTCTTTCTAGGATTGAATATGCCAACTCCTTATATGCTGGCCTGCTCAAATGCCTTATTAAAAAGCTCTAAACCGTGCAGTACCAGGCAGCCTGTCTAATCTATAAACAACCCAAGCGATCACCCCTCTCATCAGGAACCTCCACTGGCTGCCTGTAGAGCAAAGAACGACCTTCCAAGTTGGATGCATCATCTTCAAATCACTGCACAATAGAAGCCCCTCCTTTATCACCTCCCGGCTTCAAACGTACACTCCCAAGCGCACATGACAATCTGCTCACCTGAACTACATGTCAGTTCCCTAATTCAAGAGGAAGAGACTTGGTGGTGCCAGATATTCAGTCATCGCTCCCAGCCCGTGGAACTCTTTCCCCATTGAAACAAGATCAGCATCCTGTTATTCCGAATTCAGGAACGCATTGAAACCCTGGCTATTTAGGCAAGCCTATAATTAACACTTTACCTATCTGTATCCCCTTTCTTGTTTCCTCCTCAGCGCCACGAAACCAATTGGTGAACGAGCGCTTTACAATCCCCTGTAACAGAACTGGCACAAATTAAGCACTGCACTTCTACTCTGAACCCAGCTAACTGCTTCTTTTCTGATCTCTCACAATCTTGATCCTCCTTGTATTTTGCCCCATGCTCTTATCTTCCACCTTTAGCAGTGCTATCCCTCTCATAACTCTTGTCCCTTTCTGGTGTCCTGAGCTGACCCTTTCCTGTCTCTTTGGTTCTGAGATGTCGCTGTCAGATCTCACTCGCTCTTCCTTTTTGTTCCCAAATTCAATTGTACACTTCAGGGGGCTTATATACAAGTCCCTTGCGCCGCCAGTGCACCACTTTTTATATGGGAAAAAGCGGCACACCAGCAGGGCAAGGGGCTTGTAAATAAGCCCCTAGGTGTTGCACTTTGGATTGAGACATGTCAGGTTCTTTCTCATGTTAATTTATGCATGGCATGTGTAATATTCTCGTCCTTGCTCAAGTGTATTTTTGCTTTATTTGATATTTGTAAAACTTTATGAGTACTGTAGCGACTCCTGTACCCTGGCAACCAACGCTGTTATTGTTAAACACTCTAACGCCCTTGGGCTATCCTCGCATAATCAAACAAGCAAACAAATAAATAAATAAACAAAAAAAATATGTTAAGGGCTGAAACTCTACTAGCCCCACACTCTCTGCCTTCCCCCTGTCCTTCCCTTTCCCCCTCCTTTCTCCCATCTTTCTTTTATTATCACTTCTTCCCTCTGCCCTTCTACCTGAATTACTTTCCTCTCTGTTCTCCTTCCCCGGAGGGTGGTTTGTTTCTGGAGTTAGTAATGCTCTGTTGATGTCCTAGAACTGAAGGGGTCACCCCTGCCTCAAATAACTGCAAATTGTGAGCAATACCTCCCAGTTCCTTGAGTCGGCGCTGGACAGGGTTAAAAATAGATGTCTGTGACTCACTCCTCTCTCTGTAACGGTTTTCAGCAAGACTTTGAACGCAGTACATGTCTGGGCTGGTTATGTTCTCTGTGTGCGTTGTGGCTTAATGAGGCTCTCCCGTTATCTCTCTTCTAGTGAACGTCGTCTTGAAAGAGCGGAGGAGCAAGGACAGCATAACCTTGGCTTGGCAAGGGCCAGAGAGGCCCAACGGGGCCATTGTGGAATACGAAGTTATCTACTACGAGAAGGTCAGTGCTGAGACCTTGAGGCGGGGAGGGGCAGAAGGCCTATTTAAGGCGCGGAAGGTGATTCTGCTCAGGGAACCCTCGTGCTGCGGCTCGCGCTTTGTGTCTGTTCTGTGGGCGCAGCGATGGTTGCTGCAGAATTATCCCTTAATACAGCCCCATACATAATAATAATAATAATAATAATAATAATACAGACACTTGTAAAGCGCGACAGCTACCTCAAACAGAGGTGTCCCGGCGCTAAGCGGAAAGTAATACAGCATTGGACCGCTCAGGGCCAAGTCATGGGCCCTCAGTCTGCCTTAAAAAGCCAGGTTTTCACCATTTTCCTGAAAAGGGGCTCAGTATCGATAGTGCGGAGATTGTTCGGCAGGGAGTTCCACAGTTTTGCAGCCCCGAGCGTAAAAGATCTGCCATTCATACGTGCCTTTTTAAAACGGGGGATACACAGTAGATTTTGGGAATTGGACCTCAAGGTTCTAGACTGTTTGTAACCACGTAGTCTGTGTTTCAAGTAGATGGGGCAGTTGCCATGCATAGCACGGAACGCCAGAGTCAAGGCCTTGAATTTGATTCTTTTCCTCACTGGAAGCCAGTGTAGTGCTTTTAAATGCGGAGAGACATGCTCACGAAACGGCACTCGCCTAATTAGTCTCGCAGCCGCATTTTGCACTATCTGCAGGCGTTTAATCAGGTAGTCTGGCTGACCCAGATAGAGGCCATTTGCATAGTCTAGCCTGGAAGTCACTACAGCATGTACTATGTTTTTCCGACACTCCTCTGGAAGCAGATACAAAAATTTCTTCAAATTCCTCAGTTGACAGAAACAGGTGGCAGTCACCTGACGTATCTGAGCCGAGAAGGAAAGGTCAGACTCCCACTTGACACCTAGATTTTTTATACAATCTGCCGGTGAGGGAGGGGGACCCATTTCGGTAGGCCACCAGAGATCCGAAGCTGGGGGTGGCTCTTTCCCGAAAAATAACACCTCTGTCTTTCCTGCATTAAGCCTGAGTTTGTTGTTGTTCATCCACCACGCTATGTCTCTCAGGCAACCCTTGAAGCTCTCAAAGGCAGCCACGGTCTGCTCTTTGAAAGTAAAAACCAATTGTGTATCGTCTGCGTAGGAGATCGCTTTTATCCCCCAATTGGCTATCAGGGTAAACAGAGGAGCCAGGTACACATTGAACAGAAGAGGGCTGAGTGCTGACCCCTGAGGGACTCCACACCAGAGCTGTTTTGGCTTGGATAAAAAGGTTGAAGCGCAACCCTCTGAGTGCGATTCTCCAAATAGGATTTCAACCATGCCAGGGCCGAGCCTCCAATACCACTATCCAACAGTCTCTCTGACAGCAAGGTATGGTCAACGGTGTCGAAAGCGGCCGACAGATCCAGGAGCACCAGCATCGCGGAGGCCCCTGAATCTGAAGCCTGTCTAACTAGTTCCGCCACCTCCAGGAGGGCCGTCTCAGTACTAAATCCCGACCTGAAACCAGATTGGGTATCATGCAGGGTGCCCTCCTTTTCGATAAAACTAGACAATTGCCTCTGCACCAATTTTTCCAACATCTTAGCCGGAGCTGGCAGCAGAGAGATGGGTCTATAATTGGTCAGATCCCCAGGATCCCAATTCGTTTTTTTTCTTAGCGGTAGGAGAGTAGCGTGTTTCCAGACATCTGGAAAAGTACCCGTCGACGGGGAGGCGTTCCA
Source organism: Calotriton arnoldi (assembly GCA_963921515.1). Taxonomy (NCBI): domain Eukaryota; kingdom Metazoa; phylum Chordata; class Amphibia; order Caudata; family Salamandridae; genus Calotriton; species Calotriton arnoldi. Next base: position 283,308 of record CAWUFW010011803.1, read on the forward strand.
GATGTGCATCAGAGTGTGCGACAAGGAGTGGGCCAGCACTTTCCATAGTGTTGGGGGACAAGGGTTATCAGGTGCCCCTGACTTACACCTCACAATTTCTGACATGGCATCCTGTTGGGAAATGCTGGAAAACGACATCAAAGACGGTTCAGTGACTCTAACTGCCCTCTTGTCACATTTCTCCGTTTCTGACCGCCCTGAGAAAGATTTATACACTTCCTGAATTTTATTGTCAAAAAAGATGGAAATACTTTCGCATAAGGCGAGTGAGGGTTGCACAGTGGACTCCACAGCTCTAGGTTTCAGGAAGGATTTGACCACTTTAAACACCTCCTTAGTCGAGTTATCAGCCTTATAAATACAATCCGCCAAGTACTCTCTTCTAGCTACCCTAATCATGCTATGGAATTCTTTCAAAGCATTTCTATAGATGTTCTTGGCATACTCGCTGTAGCCTGACCTCCACTGCCGCTCCAGTCGTTTACAGCTGCTCCTAGTCACCCTAAGAGCCTCCGTGAACCAAGGGGCGGATGATGAGAGCCTAGACGATCTAGTAGCCTTGGCAGGAGCCGCGGCTTCGACCGCTGTCGCAATCCACTGGTTTAAGGCTATGGAGTCAACGTTCGGGTCAGATGAAAGTGTGGGTTGGCTGGCCTGTAAGATAGGGTCCAACACCGCCACTGTTAAATTTTTCCAATTTCGTTTAATGTAGGATTGATTACCCTTGCTCTGACCGAGTCTACTGAGCTTAAAACAAAAAGGAATCAAACAGTGATCCGACCAGACCAGTTTGATAGGGGCCGTTGTGCTCAAGGAGGTCAGGTTAGAAAAACGAGATCCAAGATGTGGCCTGCCTTGTGAGTAGGAGATCTAATGTGTTGCGTTAAATTAGCCCCTTCTAGGGTCAACACAAATTGAGCTGCCTGTGTGCAGGTAGCGTCGTTCACATGTAAATGTAAATTAAAATCCCCTAGCGCGGTGAAATTCGCATACATTAGTGATTTCTCAATAATGTAATTACATAGCTCTTGGGTTGAGTTAGACGCACTGTCAGGAGGTCTATAAATAAGAATGCCGGAAAAGGAAGTAGAAGTATCAATTTGTAAGCAGAAATTAAGCCCCTCAATCTCATTCAGTCTGAGCGGGCCAGAGGCTGCTAAAAACCAGGAGTCTTTAAAAATGATAGCAACCCCTCCCCATGAGGGACTGGGCAGTGGTAATGGTGAGACCCTGCTAGGCTGATGTGTTTCCCCAAAGGCACTGTCATCTTTAGAATTTTTGGGCCCCCCGGGCAAGTCATATTTTGGGGGTCCCCGTTCGGAACAACTTTGAATATTATTGCCCATCTTCTGCTAATTCAAGTCTGTGAGATGCCTGCTAAACAAACTTCAGGAACAGTCGAAGTATGTCTTTTTTCATGGGGCCCAAAAATCCTTAAGATGACGCTTGCCAAGAGGTACAGAGTCAGAGGTAAGCAGAGAGAATGAGAGCGGTTGGGATCTAAACATAGAAGTGAGATAGAGAGAAAGTTCACTTTCTCAGGGCCTCCTTGGAAGGTGGGGGCCCTGTGCGGTTGCCCACTTTGCCCATACCTTAAAACTTCTATGTCAAAACAGTTATTGAGCCTTTGTAGAAACACCTTAGCCATCGCTTATGGGCTGACACATAACTTTGAGGTCTAGGCACTCCTGCCCTCACCTCGCTTGTGCCAGTAAAATGGAGTCCGTTTTATTTGTATTGTATTGTAGTTGATTATATCGTGCACATACCTGTGATGAGGCACCTTAGCATGATAGCAGATGGGTAGCACACTACATTGTGTGGGGGAGCTTTGTTGGAAGAGTGTTGATTTGAGTGTGCCCTTTGTGGCAAGTGTTTTCTTTTATTTCTTGAATTTATTTGTCATTTATTAAATTGTATCAACACATACAACATCTGGGTCACAAGGGATTGCATGGGTGCCCTTAATTGTAGGGGGGGGTCTAATGTTCCTAAACATCCCTCAAAGCCCATATTGGGCACCTTGACTCTTTTCCCTGGAATTCCACATTAACTTCTCACAACTCTGGTGTCCGTGTGCTCGCAGCATGCACCCGCTCTTTCAAGACTGCTACTGTAGAACCTGAAAAGTGTTATTGATGAAGGCCAGCTCCTGAAATGCATTGGGGCCATGGTCTTGAATGTACAGATGAAATTTAATAAGTGACCCTTAAATTTCAGAAATAATCAATTGTTAATGGTATAAACAGTTGTCCAGAAGGATTCTGATGAAATTTTGAAACAAATTACCTTGCTTCGTTAATATATTGAGAATTGGATGCCACATGGCACAATCAGTGCGGTGTGACGGGAGATGCAACCTAGGGTTATGGTGTGCTTATTAACTGTCAAAACACAATTGATACATAGTTTCAGTAAATGGCGGAAATGCACATGTAAATACTTGCTCCTTAATGACAACTGATTTCTTTTTCTTGCATACATACATCATTCTAAAGAAAGCAATACCTGTTAAATGCAGTATATCGCCAATAGTATGTGAAAATTGTTTTGTTTATCTCTTACCTCTGCATTTCTGATTTGAAAAGAACCATGGTAACACAATGGGTCTAATGCTCACCTATTGTGCATTGGCAGTACAAGCCCACCATCTGCGGCGTCCCTCAAGGCTCATCCCTCAGTCCAACCCTCTTCAATATCTACATGACACAACTCGCAAACATCGTTAGAACCCATGACATCAACATCATCTCCTACTTCGATGACACCTAGACACCCAGCTCATCCTCTCCCTATCAGCAGACCCTACCACGACGAAGACCAACTTCCACAACTGTATGATGAACATCTCAGCCTGGATAAAGAAAAACTGCCTGAAGCTCAACACTGACAAAACCGAAGTACTGTCTTTGGCAGACACACTTCCCTCTGGAACGACTCCTGGTGGCCATCGGAACTCGAACCCACGCCCGCAACCTCGGCATCACACTGGACAGCAAACTCTCCATGAAACGTCAGGTCAACACCGTCTCCTCAGCCTGCTTCCACACTCACTGCATGCTCCACAAAGTCTAAAAGGGCTACCCATCAGCACCAGGAAAATGGTGACACAGGCCCTCATCAATCAGCCAGCTAGACTACGGCAACACACTCTACACAGGAACTACCATCAAACTCATGAAAAGACTCTTGAAAATCCAAAACGCAGCAGCCAGACTGATCCTCAACCTGCCCGAGCCAACCCACATCACCTAGCACCTCAAAAACCTCCACTGGCTCTCCGTCCAGAAAATATGTCAAGTCAAGCTACTGACACACGCCTACAAAGCCCTCCTCAACCTAGGACCTGCCTGCAGGAACCACCGCCTGAACTTCCACCTACCTCCCAGGAACCTCCACTCACCTCCCACTCTTGCACAAATACCTTGCATTCAAAGCTGGCGCACAGGAGGACACTCCTTCTCCCACCTCGCCGCCGAATCCTGGAACACCCTTACCCTCCACCTCCGTACTTCACCAACACTGAATCCGTTCAGGAAGGGACTAAAGACCTGGCTCTTCAACAGATACCCACAGCACAGCACCTGGATACCATCTTGGGTGATAAGCTGCACTTTATAAATACCGATTGATTGATATAATAATGGGATTCTACTTAGTTTGTTTACAGGAACATCCACAGCCTTAATATAGGATACTTTACGATGTATCTCCTGTGAAGACCAGAGGGAGTTTGGCAAGGTGAATTGAAGACATATTATCTGAGTCTTTTTGGATGGAAATGTTAATTAAAAAGGCATTCTCCTTTGAGGAGTGTGTAAATTAGCAACATGTTTCAATTTCTGCCCTATTTGTTTGGGTTCGACATGTCACATCGTAGGCATCATTCATGAAGAAAATATTGCATTGTAGACCTACTCGTCATTGGCTTCTTTGGCTCAAAAACCTTCAGCAATTGGTTTGAGAAAGTGTCAATCTTATCTCGGATCAGCTCAAAGGGTTTTGTCTCATGTTCATTCTATTGGCAGTTTGGGTGATTCCAGTGTCAGACTGGCCAATAGAGTAATCTTGCAGTGCCAGAAGTCCTGGTCTGACAGTTAACTGTGAGATCCAGCTTTTTGATTATTTGTAGTCCTTTTTAGGTCGAGCCTGGGCAGCGCACGCACTGCTGTGAGGCATGCAGTAGTGTAGTATGGCTTTGAAGCCCCGCCCACTCTCCGCCCATATGTTTAATTGGTTTGTGTCATTGTCCTTCATAAACGCTGGCTTCCGAGTCGTTATTAGGCTTGTTAGTCCCTCCTTGCATTTGTTACCTCCGACAACGACTGGACCTTTTACTGGTGTTCTTACATGGTCTGCTTTATAAGTCGGTGAGCACTATTTTATTTAATGCTCTTCCCCTATTCTACCCACTACCTCGCTGCACGCCGCCCGCTTTTATTGTAATTTTTATTAATGGCGGTCTGCTTTAACTATAGCAGCCGTGTTTTTTATTTATTTATTTTAGCAGCGCGGTCTGCATTTAGCGGCCGCACTTTCTTATTTATTTATTTTGTTTACTAATGCCCATGCGGCGCTTTCACATTCATAGTGGCCACTCCCCTTTCTTTACACAAACCGCATCTAAAGAAAGGTACGCGGCCGACATTAAAGTAAAAGCGTGGCATGGGCGCTTTTACCAACATAAAAAAAATCTATTTGTCAACTTGACAAACAGATGCTTCTTTTTTGTGACAGCCCCCATGCCACGGTTTCACTTTAATGTCGGATACGCCCCTTTCTTTAGACGCGGCTTGTCTAAAGAAAGGGATGCGGCCTTCATGAATGTGAAAGCGCAGCATGGGCGCTAGTAAAACAAATATTTGCAATGCAATAGGTCTCGCATTTGCTAGAGTTTAAGCTATTGCATTGCCAATAGCTTAAACTCTTGTTAATGCGAGACCTATTGCATTGCAAAGCTTGTTTATGGTCTGCTGTGCTGCTTTGTACTGCTGATTTCGCTGATGTTACCACAAACATTGCCTGCAGCCAGCATAAATGCATGCAGGCCCCCATACTTTGTAAAACTTTTATATAGCGACTCTTTTAAAGTTTAAAACTGCCTTGATTTGAAAATGTGGACCACTCTTTTAGCTATCTGGGACCCTGAAACAGATAGGGCACACTTTTCCTGTTTGCGCTACAGCTTACCTTAAAGGAGGTGCCCTGGGTGCAAACAAGGAAAGTGCGCTGTATTAGGAAGGGGATGTTTGGTCGGGGTCTTTGGAATCCCCTTTCTCCCCTCCAGAAGGCTGCCTTTAGGAAGCGCACTGAAAGTGCACCACCTTTTTGTGGCTCACTTTCAGTGCGTCTCCTGAAGGCACATTTGCCTCTGCACTCACGTCGGTAATACAGCGTGGGCGCAGAGGCAAGGCGAGTCCTTTGTTTGCATGGGACCATACCCCCATGCAAATTTGGGAACACCCTCTCTTGGTAGCGCTGGCACTACACGTGCTCCAGCACTATCTGTATTACAGAAAGGGCTGCTCAAGCATTCTGTAATATCAAAGTGCCCCGGGGCACACAACGCGGGCTCAAATCCCCTTTGCGCCCTCCGGGCACTTCTGTAATATGAGCCCATGTTCGCTAATGGGGCCACTTTTATTTTGGGTGCTCAGGCCTATTTTCTGTCCCACTCCGATTCTTGGTGTATTCTTCCGCAGCTACTAAAATTCATAAGTGACTCTTTTACTTCTGATGAGTACACACTGTCATCATATATTTAATTATTCATCTCATCAATACATTGTAATACACAGCAATGTTTTTCTTTAAAATTGTTGTTTAAAAGGTATGTTTGATTCCTTTTGTCAGCACTCGATCAGCGTCAACCCCCTGTTGACTTTGGAAATGCCTGTGTTGTTTGAAACCCCTTTCAATCCCTCTGAATTAACCAAACTGACAACTTTTGATTTTACTTGATGTAGCTGGAAGGCAGTACCTGTTATCAGAAGTGTGAAGGTGCAAACATTTTAAAAGTTCCACGCCTGGTATCATCTTCAACCCACTTCCATAATGTCACTTCCTATGATGTCATGGCATCATTGGTTCACTGAATTCACTTCCTTTGATACTAGCAGCATCAAAGAGCAGGTGATGTCATTTCGACAAACTCCATGATATTGGTGAACAGATGCCTATTTCCCCACTCTTGCTTAACCTTAAATACCAGTAACAGCAGTGGCGTAGCAAGGGGGGGAGGGGGCCCGCCCCGGGGGGGGGTACACGTTTTGGGGGCACCCCCTCCATTCCCCGCAGGAATTGGCAGCACCCCCGCTCTTCTCTTACCTGCGGCCGCGATTCGACAGCACCCCCCCCCCCACCCCCCCTCTTACATACGCCCGCCACGGGGTGGCAAATGCAGGGGTCATTCCGGGCGGCCACATGCCTAGCTATGCCACTGAGTAGCAGACTTTTGACTTGTATTGGAGCACCCTTTTGCCGCTGAGAGGGTCTATTCCGAGAAAATCACTAAGAGGGAGGATTGAGAGAGGGTAGGTAGGAGGGAATATGAGAGATGAGGAGGGAGTGGTGGTTAGAGCGCGGAAAGGAGAGAGGTAGAAGGGAAAGAGGTGACATAGGGTGCAATGGAGGTTGACAGAGAGGGACTAACAGAAAAAAGGTGAGTGAGGGTTTAAGATGGAGAAAGGGAAGTAGGCGAGAGGAGAGGTGAAAGTATGGGAATGAGGAAGGGGAAAGCCAGGAAACAAAGCATATGCAGGCATGTCTTATCATCAGGACATGCGTTTGGCAACGTATTGAGAGCAAGAAAGGCACGGGGTTGTGCCTGAGACTTTCCAGGCCTTAATGAGGATCATAAGCGCAGAATTAATTTAATGGGTGCAAAGAATCATAGGAGTGGGAGAACAGACAGAATGTGTAGGAGCAGGGCTTTAAGTGGGCAGGGTCCTGCCGGTGCTCGGCACCGGCAGTTATAAAAACAGGTGCTGAGACGGGTCCCAATCGGGCTCTCCATTTTTGCCTTCACCTTCAGAGTGAAAAATTAAAATCTTACCTCTGTAACAGTACCACCCTTCACTGCCTTTGATGTAACTTCAAAGAGACTCGTTATAGTTCTTTCACGGTCTCATCATTTCAGAACTGAAGCATTTTCAATATTATAGTTGTTGCTTATTTATCATTTACAGCAAACAACCATTGACAAAGCCAATAGTTCTGGCTTGTTGTAGGTGTAATGCTACTTGTATCATATATCTGGATGCAATGACAGAAGCAGCAAAATACCAGCCGGGCGGCACACTATGCTAAGCACAGATTTTTAGATTATGTGTTTTTGAGCCACACCCTTAAAAACATCGGCCACGCCCCTTTGAGAGACCCCCCACCCAGTTTTTTCATCCAACTCAAAGACCTGTGTAGGAGAATGACGGGGTACAGCAATTTGGTGGTTCTCACAAAGCAGTCCAATGATGGCTTGCATTGTGTGTAAATATTGAAAGTTATTTGCTTTCTATGTAATGCTATGCTTTGTTAAAAACTATACTGTGTTCATCGCCCATTAAATATGACAATGTGCTGCGTTTTAGCCAGCCCCATTTCAATTTAAAAATGATCTGTTTTCTACTGATTCCCACCTTCTATGTCATCGCATTCTCTCCTGTAATGCATATAATTCAATGTTTATTTTAGTTCATTCTTTAGACATTATGGTAGGGATGTGCGGAAATAAAAACGCATAGGAATAGTTATGCTAAACTGAGAATTTTGCAGTTTGTAAAATTACTAAGTTAATCAACTTCACACAGCTTTGCATGCAAGTGACACTTCCTGCAAAAATAAATGAATACATTTGTGGGAGAATGTTCCTGCAAATTCTTTTGATTAAAGTAGATTCTTATATATTTTTCTTGCGTTTTACAAGTTTTCAAACTTTTCAAATTTCGAAATGTTTGTAAAATAAAAAAAACTTAAAAAAAATTGCATAAGATAAGTCCAGCTATTTCCCTCACTCCTACTATATATACACCATGTTTATCAAATGAATGGTTGTGAAATGTACTCTGTAAGCAGAAGTAACCAAAGGGTACTTATTCTGCCCCTGTACTGGCTTGGCACAGGCAGAGGTGATGCACGCTTGAGGTCCAGTGCCTGAGGCCTGATTAAGAGTTTGGCCGATGGGTTACTCCTACACAAACATGATGGATACCCCATCTGCCTTATTGCAACTGCATTATATCCTAAGGCACCTTCATGCCCTTGACTTGACAAGTGGGAAAGGGAATCGGTCATTGTCAAGCGTACTCAACCTCTTTGCCGGCAGTTAAGGATGAGGAGAGATCCCGTAAGGATGCAGAGTTCTGATTATTCATTTTTTTATATTCCAATAACAGAATCAAAAAGAGCAAAATTACACCGTTCTTAAAACCAGATCCAACATCATGACAGTGGAAGGCTTGAAACCAGGGACTACCTACGTTTTCCGAGTTCGGGCTCACACTGAAGGTGGCTTTGGAACATACGGAGGGGAGATAGAGCTTGAAACAAGCAACGAAGGTAAGTCCCCACCATTTATGGAGTTCAGAACATTGACTCTTGCCATCTCTATGCTCTCTTTTCAGAGGTATGGTTACCTGAGGAACATTCACCACCTCAACCACTTTCCACTTAGAGTTTTGCAGGGTTTAATGTGAGCCAGTGGTTGCTGGTGGGGCACACCAGCACTCATTTTTGGGAACTTAGACTCATTTTTCATCTTCCAACATTTCCCAGGAGCAGGAGAGGGAAAGCTCACGAAGGGAAAAGAAGGAGGAAGAGAAAGACGGAAAAACTGTCACAAAGGGAACACACAGAAACCTACCGGGTGAAATAAAGAGGCAGGGAATGTCTGGTAGTGAATTTAAAGAGGCCCAAGGTGTATTCAAGACTTCAAATCTTTGGTTTTCAGTCCGATGGCATTTAATAGCGCCGGCCAAGTGCTTCTGACCACAGCTTTGGGCACCGGCACTAACTATCTTACAAATTAACCACTGGAGTTTTGTACCCTTCAGGTATCCGCTACTAGCAGTCTCTTCATAGAGTTGGGTACCAGGCACCACTTCTAAATAACACCTCTGTTTCATTTAAGTTTGTGCTATGTTGGCTATACCTCCACACTCTCATCCTTTTCTTGTTGTGCTTGAGTCATATCATCCCCATGTGTCCACTGTTGCTACTACTCTCCTTTCCTAGTGACAGCCTTGGACCTGTATTACATATAAATTCACTTGAGAATCATTACAGTCACAACTAGCCTTTGGTATCACTCACCCTTTAGAGAGAAAAAAACAACTCTGCAAGAACCCCTTAAATGTACTCCCTTTTTCCTATGGACCACTATGATGGATGGATGGATGGATGAACAGACAACTGGGTGGGATCATGTCAGTGAACAGGGGAATGATTGATTGCTAAATTGATATAGATAATGACTGAGAAATAAACAATACTGTGTAGCCATAACAGGCAGATTAACTATTGTGGACTCAAGAGTTAGAACCAAATCATAAGGGGAGAGGACTAACAAGAGCCAGTCTACGCTGATCTCTTTCAGAGAAGGTCAAACTGTAATGAAGAAGCTACTGAACATTAATGAAGGGAGATTGGGAGTCAAGAGAGTGTATGTGAACTGCTAAGGTAACCAGTCATGTTCAGCTAAGCACCACTGTGCCTACTCAATCCCTTCTCCCACTGGGTTTAGTTTTTCAGATGTAACTATGGACACACAGAGGATTTGTGCAAACAAATGTAATCACATGAAGTCTGGGATCAACCCAGAGCAGGGACAGTCTAGAGGGATTATAGACCAGATTAGTAAGGATTATAGTCAGGAAGAAAAGAATAAACAGGTAAGGAACCTGCGTGTGTTGGAGAGAAGGGGATAGGCAGTGTACATGCATTACCTATGTATAATTTGACTTTCAATTCCTGACCTATTCTCTCTGTGTGCACATCCCCATGCATTACAATCCTTATATATTTACTAGATCCTCAATACCCCAACAAGCAGAATTATATTTACATTGAAATATATATAGGATAGAGTTTGATTAGGCACATATTCAATGGGTTATTCTGTATGCATCATTGTAGCTCACTCTCTCGCTACACACATCATTCTTTGTATACACATTACTTTCATAATGGTAGATCCCACTCACTGCACACTCTTTACTTTATAGTCTTCTATTTGTAAGATATTCCCTTGATGATGGAACATCCTCTCTCTGCACGCTTTCTTATAGATCATCTGTATGTATCCCATCCCCTCAATGGCTTGTCTGCACACTTTTATTATGTGCTTTGGTGTGTGCCACATGCAATCATCCATGTATGATTTGCTACATATGTAGCCTGAAGCCAGCTGACAAGCAGCGGAGAGCTGTACTTCGTCTAGGTGGGCCCGAGGAGGGAAAAAGCACCAAGTTGTGAGGTTCTTATCAATAGTGAATGAGGTGCTCCTTGAAGAGATGAATTTCTGTTTTCTTTCTGAGATGGAAAGGTGAGTGAGCGAGCCTATTCAGATCTGTAGTAGTGCTCAATGACCCTTGGTGCATACATTGACAGGGCTTGTTTAGTGCTCTTTAATTTCCTGAAGTTCTTGATATCCATGTGTTTGGCTTCCGTCATTTTTCATTCGGGAAGCCGCGGTGTTAGTTATTACGGTATTGTAGGAAACACAACTGGTTGTAAAGAATATTTAACTTTGTATATGTTGCTATTGATGTTCCTTCAAAGTCAGAATGATGTGGTCATATGTGTTTATTCGGTGACATAAAGGACAACAGTTGTCAAAGCTCTCTTCACTGTGGTCACTTGGCTGAGGGGATGATGAAGAGTATGGCTTTTCATCTGTTCAGGTCGAAGAGGACTAGGACTCAGATGATGGTCCTGAAGGAGGCTTCAAGGAGGTATAGCGTGATTTCTTTTGGTAGGTGTGAGTGTTGATGCCAGGCAGCTTGCCTTTTCTGGATGATATGGGTCTGGAGGTAGAGAGCGATATATGATCACTTTTAGTCAATCAATCAATCAGGGAATTGTAAGCGCGCTACTCACCTGTGAGGGTCTCAAGGCCCTGAGGGGGGGTCCGCAGATCTGTTTAGCTGAAGAGCCAGGTCTTAAGGGTCTTCCTGAAGGGGTTCAGGGAGGGGGCGCGTCTGATGTCTGCTGGTAGCTCGTTCCAGGTCTTGGCTGCAATGTGAGAGAAGGATCTTCTGCCTGCTCTGGCTCTGTGGATGCGCGGGGTGTCGGCCAGTGCGAGGTTGGAAGATTGGAGGTTTCTTTTGGGTACATGGAAGTTGATTCTGTCGTTGAGGTATTTGGGTCTGTTGTTGTGTAGGCATTTGTAGGCGTGAGTGAGGATTTTGAAAGTGACTCTTTTCTCCACGGGGAGCCAGTGGAGACTTCGTAGGTGTTGGCTGATGTGTTTGTGTCGGGGGATGCCGAGGACGAGTCTGGCGGCGGTGTTCTGTATTGTCTGGAGTTTGCGGAGTAGGGACTTGTTGATGCCAGCGTAGAGTGCGTTTCCATAGTCCAGTCTGCTGGTAATGAGTGCGTGGGTGACTGTCTTCCTTGACTCAGGGGAGATCCACTTGAAGGTCTTGCGAAGGATGCGGAGGGTGTTGAAGCAGCTGGAGGTGACGGCGTTGACCTGTCGGTTCATGGTGATAGTGATTTCAGGTGTGGATGAATTGGTCACTGAATTACTCCAGTTTGATCTGGGAGAGTCATTATTTGGAGATGTTGCTGAAGAGGATAAATTCAGTCTTGCTGTCAATATCTAAGAGAAAAGGGGGCACACAAAATGATTTTTTGGCCCATCTATGAGCTCAGGACCAGTGGCATAAGGCTGGCAGATTCTAAAGCTGGCCAGACCGAGAACCCTTTAAGTGTCAGATGACCAGAGGGCCAAGGGCTATCCAAGTGTGGCCTGGGAACTTTACTGGAATGCTGGCCAAAAGATGATAATAGCCCAGGTTGATGGCACTCTGGGCCATATACAGAGGATACCAGGGGCTTCACAGAGGGGTAGAGGTGCACAAAGTAACCAGAAAATGTTTGTGCAGTGGATCATGCTTGTCAGGTAGCTCACCTGTGCTTGGCGGCAGAACCTGGCTCTCCACCATGTCTGGCAAAGAATTCCTGAAGTGTTTCAAGATTCTCTAGGACACTCCTCAAGTCTCCAGAGCTGGCTGAGGGGTCTCCTTAGAGGTAAATCTCAATGCAGGTAGAACAGCATGGCCTCTGGCAGAGCTTCAAGGTTTGTCCAAATGTGGGGTTGGGGAGTAGAATCATTCACCTTTAAGTTTAACCAAAAAACCAAGTCAGGCCCACACTGATCTTGCCTCTCTGAGGTTGGTCAGTTTGAAGTGGAGCTCTAGGCACCAAGTGGTCAAACCGTAGAGGACTTTCTTGCTCTCTGGGAATACAATGAGCATTCCAGCCTGCCTCTCAGACAGCCAGGGTGAGGTGGTGTAGCTGTTGCAAAGGGTAGGTTTGTCCTCCCAACATTGTTAGGGTGCCATGTATCTAACCCCTTCTGCTAACAGCACTTTCCAACACATGATTCTATACAAACTATATCTCCTCACTGGTAGAAAACTGCAATGTGCATACATTCTGATGTTTCATTCACATGCCCTTTCCTAATGTATTTCCAAGCAAACCTTGAGCAGGATAAAGTTAAACTAAAGCGTGATTGTATGTTTTTTGTTCTATAGACATGATCGCCATAGGAGACCCAAACCAGGCCACCATTCTGGCTATCTCCATCGCAGGCGGGATTGTCCTCCTGGTATTCCTCGTTACTTGCTTCGTCGTCAGCGGGAGGTAAGAGCTCGAATTACATCTTCAGGTCTCCTTATAGAATTAACCTCTACATCATAACTTACCACTATTGCTGGCATGTTCATAGCCACAAAGGATCAGTTGTATGTCCCAATATTGAGTTTTAAGTATTGTCCAGCAACAATATCACGACCAAACTATCTACTACCATAAAATTGTGAAGGTTAATATCTATCTAATTATTATTCTTAACTCCACATCTACTAAACTTGAAGATATATACATTGTCACGTTAAATGTATGGAGAGTTACTTATAGTAAATCTTTATTTACCTATAGATGCTTACCATCACAATATTATGGCAGTTGATATTTTGGTCTTGATAATCTATCTGAATTACATTATATTTAAAATCTATATTATGGTGGACTATATATATATATATATATATATATATATATATATATATATATATATGTGTGCCTCCTCTTATCACGTCTTTTCTATGCCTTACACTGCTGTAGCTCCTTTATTAGAGCTCGTTTATCCCATGTCTATTTAGTGTCTGTCCAACTCCTCTTGATTCTGGTAATCGAGGATCCTTAAATATGGCACCTTACTTCCAGCTCTGAAAATAATTACTGTTCTCTGAGCATCAGGATGTTTCACTAGTAAAGCTATTTTCATGTCATGGAATCAGAGCTGAGTAGGGCTGGCTATACGAAGGGCCACTGGAATTAGGTGTGAACGGAGGACCAAATTATGTGGCATGGTTGACTGAATGATGCTGCAAGAAAAGGCAAATTATGCAGCATAATGTGGCACATTTTGTGATCGCATTACTACATTATTTTGTTATTTTTAGTTTTAGCGACAGATTAACGATGCCTGGACAAAGGTTTCTCCTCATGGTTATCAGTGTAATACCCAAATACAGTCATAAGCAGCAGAAAGGATACAAAACATCCTTTGCAAATGGCCTTCCACTGAGCAGCAACAAATGTAGCGATGTTTTTGTAATTGTAATTCTAATTGTATTTATATAGTGGTTACTACCCTTGACAAGGTGTTGAAGAGCTTTCCGGCGAGTAGCACGCTACTCCGGAATCAAAAAAGGATTAGTGGTGGATTAGTATAGGGAAATATGAGTTCACTTGAGCAGTGGATATGGGAGTCTGTTAGTTGGTTTAAATAGGATAATGGAGGGATAGAAGAGGGAAGAGTCTATAAAGTGTTTTTTAGGAGATCATAGTAGTAAGATGAGGTTTGAGATGAGCAAAAGGAGAGATGGAGGAGGGAAGAGTCTCTAGAAAGGGATTAGGGAACTCATAGTAGTAAAATGGGGTTTTCTCCACTTTTTCTCTTTCTCTTCTACCCCACTGCAAAATATTGTTGATTATTTGCAATGCACTTTATACATTTATCGTTTTGGCTTTGATAACCCTTTTTTGATCCTCATGTTATCTAAACGTATGTCTATATGACTTATATACATATGCTTTGTGTGAATTACGCCCGCCATGTCTTAATCAGCCTTGAAAAAGCCCTTGGCCTGTTAGCCATACATGCGAAACACGTGTCAGCTGTTTTCTGTTTATCTTTCCTTTGGCAAAAAAATGAATACAGACCTAAAACTGACGATGCCTTTGGATTTTGGGATTTCTTACTCCAGGATTTTATTATATACATATTTTTCACAACCTGTCTTGCGCTCAATAATCTCTCCTAAGTGATGGACTTTGGGTGTAGCCACCTGACGGGTCTTGTGCCCCACAAAGAATTGGGTCCTGCTGTTTGTGCATGAACCACAGCAGCTCACTCCTGTTCAAGATAAATCCTAGAAAGAAAAATGTTTTGGTTGAGATATGCAGGTTATGCAGAAGATGATGATCGTGTGAGAATCCATAATTATGTGTAAAGCAGAGATGCTGAAAGTCACACAATTCCAGTGGCCCAAGCAAAGTTTTTTTGTTGTTGTTGCAAAATTCTGATTTTCATCTACGCTGAAAGCTTACTATTTTGAAATGAGAGATTCGGCATTATGAACTTTTTTGAAAATAAACACATTGGTAACAGGACTTTCTGACCAAAATGTACAAACAATGAGTGATCTTAACATATCTGACAACTGGTATGGAGTTTAGGGTGGAACTCTCAGTTTGCTTTTTCAAATAAAAATAGTCCCTTCCTATTTTGAGTTCTAAGTCTGCACCATTTCATGACAATGAATAATAATGGCCGCCTCCGCACACAGCTGCCCCGCTTTGTCCCCAGCTGGCCCGGCGCCGTACAGACCAGTGTTATGGCTTTGCTGAAGCTGTGTTTCTCCCTGATTGCCCTATTGATCCACGCTGCTAATAATCCCTCTGGCGCTGTGGGAGTTAGTCCAGAGATGGCTTCTTAGATTGCTCTGCTCCAGCCCCCTGCTTGGTTTGCGTGGTAGCGCCGCCTGCGACAGGGTGCAGTGAGCTGCTGGGCTTTCGAAGCAGCAGGCGGCTCAGATGGGCTTGGAGGGGTGGAGGAAGGTTCTGACAGTCTATGTACTCTGGAGGTCCGGTGGGCTGAGAGTGGAGGGGGGTGATAGGCCAACAGAGGTGCAAGACACCAAAGCCCTGGAGAGAGCTTGAGACACCGCTGGGTGCACGACAAAATGTTATGTTATGTTATACGACATTTATAGAGCGCACGGATATTCAGGAGTGTCCCGGCGCGGGAGCCAGTTAGACATGAAATCATTAGTGAGAGAATCAGACTCGAGGATTAAAACACAAAGGAATGATACATAAGTAGAGGACAGACGTAAACAGGGTACACACAGTGAAAGAGGAAAAGAGAGACAGGGAGAGAAGGAGGTGAGAAGGAATCTCAAAGGAGGAACGTCACATGAGTAGTTGGTGAGAACTAGTGGGTAGTGAGGGTCAGAGGTCAGAAACACCAGGAAAGTCTTAAGACTAATGCAAGATGAGAGTGCACAGATGTTTATGGCACCGTCTTTCGGCGGAGAGACTTTTGTGGGAGAGGTGGATGGCAGTACCCCAGGACTGGAAGACTGTTTGCGGGGATTGGAATGTGACATATCACATTGTGTTCTTGTTTCCCCCAGACTTTACTTTTATCTGCTGCAGAATTTAGCAATCCCTGAAGCAATATCCACGGGGTCTGCTAAGTGAAGAGGGAGTCTCATTGAAAGAGACGACGAGAAAAGAGAAGCTAAGGAGAGAGAGAACCCAGGGGCAGGCAAGGAAAGATTGACCTTGAGAAAGGAAGAGATACAAAAGTTGACATTCTTATCTCCTTCCACCTGTCACCCGCTGCTTCTAACTTCCTCGTTCTACCTTTTTGCGCAAAACCCTCCTTTTCACAATCTTAGCACTCACCTGCTATTTCTGACTTCTCACTTCAGTCTCTCTCAACATCATGCCCTCGCACTCCTCCCCTCATACCTCCCCTCCTCTTCTGTCTCTCTTTTCTCTTCTCTCCTTAGTGATTCCATGTTTACCTCTTTCAATACGCTTCGCCTCCTATATCATCCTTCTCGCCACGTGAATATCAGTGCTTTAGGCTTCGGGCTTCTCAAATATTCTCTCTATCCCTGCTCATCTCCTGTCCCTCCCCACTTACATCCTGCGTCTCCCTTCTCAACTCCTAAACCCCCCTCCCCCCTTTTCTCTCTCCCTAGTACCCACTTGCTCTCCCCTCCGCCTTCTCCCTCTCATTCTCTCTCTTTCTCTCTCTCTTTCCTCTCCCTCTCTCTCTCATGCGCGCGAGCCTCCTCTCTCCCCCCCCACCCCCTCTTCCTTTGAATATAACCGAACATTTTTCCTCTGACAGCTCTATCAGTATCAGAGCTGTATATTTACTCCCGGGAGCTCGGCGCCCTTGGCAGTTTCTTGGTATGCAGGGAAGCGAAATATATCAGAACACACCGTTCTGAAAAGCACTTTGAGAGCAGGTCTGAGGAGCCGGGCCGCGTGAAAGGGCTTCGTACTCGAAATCTGAAAAGGTCCTCGTCATGAGAGTAATGGCCATCCGCAGGAGCAGGGCGACCCAGTGACAGATGGAAAAACGTATCAGATACTCGACGCTCCCTTCTACTCCCTGCCTTGGTAACCCCCCTCCCCCCCTTATTGCGTTGAAATAAAATGTCCTCCATCCCCCGTGTTCCTGAAGCCCGGTGCACGCGCCGTGTCTGACAGTAGTCCCTCCTCAGAGCAAGGAGCGCATGCTTGTTGTGCGGATTAGCACAAGGAACTTTCAAAAGGCAGACTATTGAAAGGTCACAATATCGTGACCAGAATATCGAGGGACAAAGTATCGAAGAGGTAAGTGTACAGAAGGAGGTGTGGGTACACTATTCTTAAACAGTGGTGTAACAAAGGCCGCCGCAGCCTCTGCAGTGCAGAGTTCCAGGGGGCCCCTCAGCACTGTACCCTGGCCTGAGAGCTCCTAAGTGAGCCCGGAGGGGGGGCCCTCTCAAGTTACCTTACGCCACTGTTCTTAACTCCGCATTCACCTTGAGGATATATAGGACTAAAGTCGCTCTTCTGCTCGCATGATTGTGACCCTTTGATACCCTGCCTTAGATATTCCTACCCTGCCCTTACCCCACACGCCCTCCTCCTTGTGAGGCTGTCATGAGGATAGGAAATCCGGTTTACTCAGTGACTCAATACCAATCTCAGCCCTGGCACCAATGTTTAACCCAGCCTCTCGCTGCAGGAGGCCGAGACTAAAATGAGGAATTGGGGACACGGTATGGTGATGGCAGCCCATCTTCTTCTGACACCGGCCGTCCACCTTGCAACGAGTGCTTAATTTGTGAAAGATTAAGTGCTGGAGCCCAAAGTTTTGCACCGAACACCACGGCAGGCGCCATCGAACATCGGAAGAGCTGAATACTACGACTGCGTAGTCTTGATTCCACCTCCTGACTCTTTCAGTCACCACCAGACACTTCCTGCCCCTTTATCTGTTTTATTCTCTCCTTCATCAGTTTTGCTTTTTTTCTTTGTCGCTATTTTCCGTCTATCTCTCCATTCTTTGAACCTATTGTATTTTTTCTCTCTCTTGCTTTGTGTCAAAGTCTGATGAAAATAAGTGCCCACCCATAAAATGGGTGCCGGTGGGCTCCACCTGCAACCATCGGCTCAAATTAAGCACTTCTTGCAGCTTACCTGAAAAAAGTCACAGAGGTAGAATGGCCAGTCGGTCCCTGAGGTGCCTCTCTTCATCACAAATGTACCAAAGTTGCTGGGCGCCCAGGCAAGGCCTGGGGTACTTATCTGCTTGTACACTCTTTGTTACCCCCAAAACACTTTACCTTGTCATTTGATTTCATGTTAAATGTTGTACCTTTGAGTGAACAAGGCCAAAGAAGACGTCGGAGAGCCTCAAAATATTCCCAACCATTTTGAGCAGATTTTACAACAATAATTTTGATAGACGAGTGACTACGGTCAACAGGAAAAGAGAAAGTGTGGGTTCATTGTCTAACTAACATTTCCAAAAATAATTTCTGCACTAACATTAATAAAGATACTACCAGTGTTTGCATCCATCTAAATATGCTCTTAAGCGGACACCACAATATCGTGCTAAGCAGTTTTACGCAGTTGTTTTCAAGACTGAGCGCCAAGTTTCAGTCGGGAGATGGAATATCAAGACTTTTCTCGATTCACTCCTCTAGAGGTCACGTAACTGATATCCATATTACATCCCAGTGGAGATTATTGGAGACGGAGTGCCTTCAGCAGAACTGTACCCTTTAGGTTTTAAAAACTTAAGATTCTCGGAGCCCCCCCTACATTTGTTTATTTATTATTTTTTTAGGTATTTAATTTGAAACTTTTGATATTGCATTGTCACCTAAGGGCATACAAGCGCTGTATAAACTAACTATTACATGCTGCGATAAGAGAATAATCAGTCTTCAGTGAATAAGACAACCCCAATAGACTTACTAAGGAAGTGTACAAAACAAGCAGATACATATTGGGAAGAAATCAACTGAGCATGTCTAGCACTAGCTGTTGACAAAAGGACAATCGATTGGAGTTTACTCTCAGGTCACCCGGAAGACATTCAAGGGGCAGCAAAACGGTGTGACCCTTAATCAAATGTCGGTTTCTGGGTTTCAGAGTTGTGATGCCCTTTGAGAGAGAGCTGGGTGGTAAGTGCTGCACCATCCTAGACCTGAAATGGTGTAAGAATTAATTGAAAACATAGAAAGCCATGGTCTTCGACTTCCTGTAGCTTCTATCTCCTGAGGCAGATCAGACACTACTAATGTAGGGGCATCTGATACGAGTCTGATATGTCTCAAGAGTATAAAGGCGAAAGAGTAGCAGGCTGGAAGGTCACATGACATCAAGGAGGCTTTGGAGGCCTACATTTACTTTTAGATCACCAGGGAGCACGCGCATTTAGCCTCACCTTTGATAGTGCAGGTGATTTCTATATGTTGAGGTTCTGGGAAAAGTCATAATCTGAAGCAGCGTTTTTCCCTATATTCAGTCCTGGACTGTGCTTTAGGAATGCACAATCCAGTATCATGGACTCTTCCATCACCTTTCGGAAACACACATGTACATTCATGGAGACAACTTTGCAGCGTCCATTAATAACACTGTGCCCATTCTTAGTACTGCGTAGAAGCAGTGCATTCTTTATTAGGAATACCTTCACAGTCTCCAGTGCTGCAGCTTCAGTTAGTCTTACCACCACTTGTCTCACTGCTGCACCCACCCATCGAGGCAGGTAGCCCAACAGGAACGTGGTCTCTGTTTGTTTTGTTTAATCATATTGGTTCTTGAATTGCATGCTCCATTGGCTACTACTAACCAGGTAACAGAAAGATGTACTTTCAAGGCGACAAAAATAGAATAAACATTGGCAAAGCCAATAGGTCTCACCTTTGGGACATTTTGGATTTGCTAATGCCTTTTGGCGATGCTGTACAGCATTAGGAAAATGCAGTAAAGAATAGCTAGATGATGTATATTTTTAAAAAGTGCATTGACGCAGCTGGCCACATCATTTTATAGACATGCGCACACGTCACCACTCATGTTGTGCTACGAAAGAGAAGAAAACACATAGTTTGGCAACATTCATTTTTAAGAGATGCTAAACTCCTCATAACACTAAAACAATGAGAGGAATCTTTAGCCACTCAGAAAAAGAGATCAAAGGACATTCAATACAGGCTAACTGATATTTCTTTCAAAATCTTCCCCTTTATGAGTTTACTCGTCCTACCCTGCCTCCTCAATGCCTCCAAGCAGCAGCAGCTGAATAACAGGCCTTTCCCCGCAGTTTGCAAAGCAACCACTTCTAAACGTTGCAGCCCACGGTGTCAGAATCTAAAAGCCACTTTGAGAAATATTTTGAAATCAAAGTGCACATTCTTCCATCAGAATGAGCTGGCACAGATTGCAGTCCATGGTGCTGGCAAATCTGATCTTTTTACTAAAAAACCTAAGAAGTGTATTTCCAAAATGAGGTGATGTAAGTGGATGGAACAATTGTAGAGCTAAGTTGTCCAGTTTGTTTACTATCCCAGGCACAGGGACGCGTAGGATATGGACTCGACGCACCTGCAGCTCTATCAGCTTTATAATTACCATTCACGTAACCGCTTGAGGGACACTTTCGGCCCATGAAGGTTGTATATGGGGCTCTAAGGTGCGTCGTCCCATAGGAAAAAGTCGAGGGGCTCGAGGTCACAAGCAAAGATGGGGAGGCAGAGGGGAGGGAGGGTTTTGATCTGGGACACCTTGGCCTCTCTCTGCTGGTGCACATGGGAGCCAGTCATCTGCCCGAGATGCCTCATTACCGCTCACAGATGGTGCCTGGTGCACAAGAGAAGCAGGGGGAGCTGAAGACAAGAGCGGGTCGTTAGCGCTCCCTGCATAGTGCAGATTAGTGTGTGTGTGTTTTTGTGTGTGTTTGTGGGTGTGGGTGTTTGTGTGTGGCGGAGGGCTGGAAATGGGTTGGAGGGTGTTTGCATGTGTGCCTGTGTTTTTCTGTATGTGTGTGTGTGTTTGTGTGTGGTGGGGGCTGGATATGTGTTGTAGGCCTGTGTTTTTCTGTATTAAGGTTTCTGTGTGTGTGCAAATGTGTGTGTGCATGTTTGTGTGTATGTGTATGCTTGTGTGTGAGCGTGTCTCTGCGTGGTTGTGGTTGTATGTCTGCGTTTGTATGAGGGTCTCAGTGTGTGCACGCATGGTTGAGTGTGTGGTGAATTTGCATGTGTGTGCTTGTGTGTATGGCTGGTGGTGCTTGTGTGCGCACCTGTGTGGGTGGGTGCTGACTGGCAAAAACTGTGTTGATGGCCTATCTTCAAATGTCCTTGCTCAAGTACTCCTGAAAATAAGCATTCTATGCAGTTATGTTTTAAAATAGACCCTTAAGTGCAGCACTGTGGCTCAAATGCAGCTGCACCTCGTGGTGGACTTCCTACTACTTTTGCATTCTCTCTGCTCCAAAACTCGGTTGGACCTTTTCCCAGATATTTTTCTGGTCAGACGCCTACCAGTGCTGTATGGTTAGGCTCAGGGCCGGACTGGGAACTGAAACCGGCCCTGGCAAACTGCTCAGCTGCCCCCCCCCCTGGAGAGAGGGAGGTGTGCGGCCGAGCTGTTTGCTAAGGCCGGTTTCGGCCGATTTTGTTACAGGGGGCCGATATTGCTGCCCCCCCCCCCCCGTAACAGAAATGGTCCCCCAGGGGCCCAAAATCGGTCCCCACCCTAGCAGCCCACTGGGAAAATGCCCGGT
This sequence comes from Calotriton arnoldi, assembly GCA_963921515.1. Lineage (NCBI taxonomy): Eukaryota > Metazoa > Chordata > Amphibia > Caudata > Salamandridae > Calotriton > Calotriton arnoldi. The sequence continues at coordinate 304,906 of CAWUFW010011803.1, forward strand.
GCCTGCTAGGGCCAGTCCGGCCCTGGTTAGGCTTGCCAAAACCGAGCCTCAGATAGAAAAGCATTTCAGCTGCTCCTCATTCAGGGGTGATCTTTTCTTGATATCATTCTGCTATAAACAAGTGGTGGCATTATGATCCCTCTGTCGGCAGGAGAACAGACTGCAGAGCCTCTATAGCAATTCATGCCCTGCCACATTTATACTTACCACCAGGTGCAAATTACAACAAGCATTGGCAAAGCCAATAGGTCTCAGCATTATGAGAGCTATTGGTTTTGCCAATGTTAATGTATTTTAGCCATGTAGCCTAAGAGCACACAATTTAAGGGGGGGGGGGAGCCGAGATCTATCCTCGTTTTCTAGGTCTGCCCTTTATTTTTGTCTATTTTCTAATTAGTACAAAGCTCGTTAATGCAGCTTTAAAGACACCAACATATTTTAGGTAAAAAAAAAACGAATGTTTCTTTGTAAGGAAGCGAACGGAGCTCTAAGTGAAAGAAACAGCTGGGGTGCACACCAGCTGTCTCATGTCAGTGATATTCATGTTGCAGGTTTACAAATGAAAAAGGTATCCACCTATTTTATTTTTTAAGACGAGTGAACTAGGATCCATCTTTGTTAGAGAAAACATTTTAATGCCTCTATTCAACAATAATGCAGAAAACGCTTACATGGGAACGATCTGGGCACTGGAATGCTGGAATGGGGTGGGTGGGAGCGGAAGAGGCAACAGTAGACGGAGGACAGAGCGATTGAAAACACGAGCACTTTTGTGGACAGCTCGAACACAAAGCAAAAAGTAGCTCCTAAAACGGGAGCAGTGGCTGGACACAAGTACTTGGTCTATGCTCTGGGGGAGGGCTAAACACAAGAAGAGGCATGACACATGCATGCCACGGACAAACAGGGACAAGGGATATGAGTGCAATGATGGAGCGAACAAATGGTACCCTATGGGCGTGCTGAAGCCCACAGATTGAAAACAACATGTCTCTTCGAGACAGCAAATGTGCTGTCTAGTAGAGGCCTAAAAAGTGCTGGTGTGCAATTGACATGTGCGCCCGCTTTGTGCATCCCAGGATTGCCTTGGTATTACAAAGCGGACCAGACGCAGACGCTTGCACAGCCCTTTCTGTAATACAGAGTGCCGCTGTAAAACAAAGGGGTGTTCCCTCATTAGCTTGGGGGTGCAGCCTTATGCTAATGATGGAAACACTTTGCCTCTGTGCCCAGCCCACATTATGGATGCAGGTGTAAAGGCAAAGGAGCTGTCAGGTGCTCTGACTGTGCACCACAAAGAGGTTGTCACAATCAGTACATCTCAAGAGGTCGACCCCTGCAAGGAGAGAGTGAGGGTCCCAATGACCCCTCCCGCAGTCATCCTCTTGCAGGTGGGCATAGTCATTCACTCCACCCAACTGTAGGAGATCTCTGAGCCCCTTTTTAAATGCAAGTCTAATTGCACGCTGCACTGTGAAAGAAAGAGCAGCTGTTTCAAACTGCTGGTCCGTCTTTCACTAATGTGCTGCCCCAGGGCAGGAGCACATTTGTGTTTGCCCTGGGGGCAGCACATTTTCTGTAACTGGGCACATTATTCCAGTTTGTGCCAGGCTTAGTTAAAGATACCCTGCAGCTCAAACAGGGAGAGTTTGCCATATGTATAATACGGCCCTGATCACAGCCTTTCTGAAGTTTATCTAAGTCTCCCTACTATGGCTGGTTGAGAAAGCCTAGGAGCATATGCTGTGGCAGACAGGGGACTGTCCACTATAAATCTTTAGCCTTTGAGCAGGTCAGGAACGTGCTTACGCACGTGGCAACTATGGGGTACATTTAATAGGAAATAGCGCTGCGAGCAATTTAGCAGCGCCATGCTGCGTCATTTTAAAAACGCAGTGATGCGCCATATATATAAGAATATGGCGCACTCCTGTATTTTCCCTTTCGCTGGCGCTAGAAAAAGCGCCTAGCGCCAACGCAGACACCCTTGCACCATAGTGTGCCATGGTGCAAGGGTGCCTGTGTTGCAAGGATGATTTGTTTATGTGCAGCATAAACAATCTTTAAAGGCGATTTGCTCCTTCTATGTATGCTGCAGATTGTAGGACAAATAGAAAAAGAGCAAAAAATGAGGAGAAACAAAAGTGCGTTCTTGCTAGAACATAATATATGCAAGGTTTTTTTTGTTGCATGATCCTGGCCCAAGGGCATTAGAGGGTGTTACAATAGAACCTCACTGTTTACATATGTATTTGCTATTTAGGCACAGAGGTATTAAGTGATGTGTCCAGAATCACAGGAGGTTGAGCCGAGGCCATGATTTGAACCCGGTTCTCCATGTGCAAAGGTCAACGGCTCTAGGCACTAGGCCACATCTCCTTCATACAACTCAATACTAATCCTTTATGGGTTCCGGAGTAGCGTGCTACTCGCCAAAAAAGCGCTTCAACATCCCATCAGGGGTAACAAGCGCTATATAAATGCAAACTTTTTCCCTCTTCTATCCCTCTGCTATCCTTCTGAATCTAAATATCTGACTAACCTATCCACCACTCAAATTACTTTCATATTTCACTATACTAATTCAACACTAATCCTTTATGGGTTCCAGAGTAGCGTGCTACTCGCCGAAAAAGCGATTCAATGCCTCGTCAGGGGTAGTAAGCGCTATATAAATGCAATTACAATACAATACAATACCATACAACTGCTAATCCACCCAGTAGTATATTAGTACCTCTGACCTGGAAACAATACCCTGCCATTTCTTGCAGCACTTCCGCCCGCGCTGAAGGAGTTAACTGCCAATGTTGCCTCAGTCTGATAGCACGTTAGTAAACATGGAAACTTCGAAGAGGGAGGATGCAGGTGGGAAACTTGACACAATCAAGCGCTGGCAATTATCTGACAGACGTCCCCTGCAGGGACATCTGTCACCTCCGCTGCCTCTGGGTCTAATTGCAGAAGTGTGCCAAGGCCTCCTGCGCCCCACGCCCCCACTTCCGTTAGTGCACCGGAAAAGAAAGAGATGGCGCGTGTTACCAAGCTAACTTTATTGCACTGCCTCCAGACCCTTCAAAAATAACATGCACGTGGATGTCAATGGTGCAGCTGCCATTTGCTGCCCCATTGAGCCTGCATTGATGAGGGGAAACAGCAGCTGCCCCCTCACCCCCTCATTTCTACTATGTGGAGGCTGGAGGTCCTCCAGGGGCCAAAGGGCGTCAGCGTGGCGGGGAGGGAACGTTGCTCCCTGCCTGAAAGCTGTTACAAATGCCCCTTTGGGATAGCAGTAATAAGGGAAGCAATTTTACCTTTCAATGAGATAATTGACATGTTGCCAATGTGGCGCGTGCAATCAATCGGTATGCTGATTCAGGGCCCCGGGGTCGAATATTTATACAAAAACCCCGATGTTGTCCTAAAAACTTCAAAATTAAAAACTGTTGTCGTTTACCCTTAAATCTATTCCTCTCGTTCTCTTTTAAGGCTAATATTATTGTATTTTATTTATATTAAAGAGATCATTGGCATTTTGCTAATATCGTTCCTACAATCAGTCTGTATGCTGATATCCCCGAAGTCAAATATTTTATGCATAAAAAAAATCTCCAAAATTAAAAAGGTGTTGTCGATTTCCCATAAATCTCGTCCACAATTCTCTCTTTTGGCTGAAATTATTTTATTACATTGATATTAATTATCGAGTAAAAGATATTTGCCCCGCAGCAGTGATGACTCTCTCGTAAGCAATATTACCTCGTGACGTAATTCGTTGGAACTTCTGTCATTGCCACATTAAGGCCCGGGAGAGATCTTGGTCCTGTCTGTTAATACTGCAGCCTGGGCGAGAAGTGCTGCCACTCTTCCATTATAGGCACTGGGGTCCTGGAGAAATGTGCTGGCCCTGTCGAATTAAAGGTACACCAGCCTGGAGAGATGTGACACTCTATAATTCGAGGTAATGCAGCCCCAGAGAGGTGAGCTGGCACTGGTAAATTAAAGGTTCACCAGGCACGGAGAGGTGTGCTTTGCATGTTTACAGTACTGCGCTCCTGGAGAGAGAGCTGGAGATGTGCTGGCGCTGCACGTTTACAGTACTGCGCTCCTGGAGAGATGAAGCTGGAGATGTGCTGGCACTGCACGTTTACAGTACTGCGCTCCTGTGAGCTGGAGATGTGCTGGCACTGCACGTTTACAGTACTGCGCTCCTGTGAGCTGGAGATGTGCCGGCACTGCACGTTTACAGTACTGCGCTCCTGGAGAGATGAGCTGGAGATGTGCCGGCGCTGCACGTTTACAGTACTGCGCTCCTGTGAGCTGGAGATGTGCTGGCACTGCACGTTTACAGTACTGCGCTCCTGTGAGCTGGAGATGTGCCGGCACTGCACGTTTACAGTACTGCGCTCCTGGAGAGATGAGCTGGAGATGTGCCGGCGCTGCACGTTTACAGTACTGCGCTCCTGGAGAGATGAGCCGGAGATGTGCCGGCGCTGCACGTTTACAGTACTGCGCTCCTGGAGAGATGAGCCGGAGATGTGCTGGCACTGCACGTTTACAGTACTGCGCTCCTGGAGAGATGAGCTGGAGATGTGCTGGCACTGCACGTTTACAGTACTGCGCTCCTGTGAGCTGGAGATGTGCCGGCACTGCACGCTTACAGTACTGCGCTCCTGGAGAGATGAGCCGGAGATGTGCTGGCACTGCACGTTTACAGTACTGCGCTCCTGTGAGCTGGAGATGTGCTGGCACTGCACGTTTACAGTACTGCGCTCCTGTGAGCTGGAGATGTGCCGGCACTGCACGTTTACAGTACTGCGCTCCTGGAGAGATGAAGCTGGAGATGTGCTGGCACTGCACATTTACAGTACTGCGCTCCTGGAGAGATGAAGCTGGAGATGTGCCTGCACTGCATGTTTACAGTACTGCGCTCCTGGAGAGATGAAGCTGGAGATGTGCCTGCACTGCATGTTTACAGTACTGCGCTCCTGGAGAGATGAAGCTGGAGATGTGCTGGCACTGCACGTTTACAGTACTGCGCTCCTGGAGAGATGAAGCTGGAGATGTGCTGGCACTGCACATTTACAGTACTGCGCTCCTGGAGAGATGAGCTGGAGATGTGCCGGCACTGCACGTTTACAGTACTGCGCTCCTGGAGAGATGAGCTGGAGATGTGCCGGCACTGCACGTTTACAGTACTGCGCTCCTGGAGAGATGAGCCGGAGATGTGCTGGCACTGCACGTTTACAGTACTGCGCTCCTGTGAGCTGGAGATGTGCTGGCACTGCACGTTTACAGTACTGCGCTCCTGGAGAGATGAAGCTGGAGATGTGCTGGCACTGCACGTTTACAGTACTGCGCTCCTGTGAGCTGGAGATGTGCTGGCACTGCACGTTTACAGTACTGCGCTCCTGGAGAGATGAAGCTGGAGATGTGCTGGCACTGCACGTTTACAGTACTGCGCTCCTGGAGAGATGAGCCGGAGATGTGCTGGCACTGCACATTTACAGTACTGCGCTCCTGGAGAGATGAGCTGGAGATGTGCTGGCAATGCACGTTTACAGCACTGCGCTCCTGGAGAGATGAGCTGGCACTTTATTATTAAAGGCACTTGAGTCTTGAAACGATGTGCAGGTGTCCCAGTGTTCAATGCACTGGAGAGATTTGCTGTCTCTAGCGAACAAAAGTTACTGTAGTCCTGGACCAATGTGTGGCAAAGCATAACTAAAGGAACTGCAGTCCTGGAGAAATGTGACACTCTATAAGTAATGCAGTGCCGGAAATACGTGCTAGCACTGCAGAATGAAAGGCACTGCAGTCCTGGAGGGATGTGACACGTTGTTATTAGAGGTAATGCAGTCTCCGAAAGATGTGCTGGCATTATAGAATTAAAGGCACTGCAATCCTGGAGAGATGTGGCACTCTTCTATTGGAGGTAATGCAGTCCTGGAGAGTTGTACTGGCACTGCAGAAATAAAGGCACTACAGTCCTGGAGCAATGTGCCACTCTGTATTAATGATAATGCAGTCCCGCAGAGTTGTACTGGCACTGCAGAATTAAAGGCACTACAGTTCTGGAGAGATGTGACACTATAATTAGAAGTAATGCAGTCCTGGATAGTTGTGCCTGCACTGCAGAATTAAAAGCACTGCAGTCCTGGAGAGATGTGACACTCGACAATTAGAGGTAAGGCTGTCCAGCTGAGAGATGCTGGTACTGCGCTGCAGAATTAAAGGCACTGCAGTACTGGAGAGATGTGCTGGCACTCTAGTAGTAAAGTTACCACAGTCCTATAGACAAGTACTTGCTCTCTGGATTTATAGGTAATGCAGTCATGGAGAGACGTGCTGGCACTGCATAATCAAAGTCATGGCAGTCCCGGATAGATTTGAAGGTACTGCAGAATTAAAGTTACTGCAGTCTTGGAGATACACTTTGACAGTATAGAATTAAAGGTATTGAAGTAGTGAAAAAATGTGCTGACACCGTAGGCCTACAATTACTACGGGCCGGAGAGATGTGCTGACACTGTGGAATCAACGATGCTGCGGTCCTTCCGAGATGTACTAGAACTGTAGATTTAAAGGTACTGCAATCCTGGAGATATGTGCTGGCCCTGTAGATTTAAAGGTACTGCAGTCCTGGAGAGATGTGTTGGCCCCGTAGATTAAAAGGCACTGCAGTCCTGGAGAGAGACGTGCTGGCTCTGTAGATTTAAAGGTACTGCAGTCCTGGAGAGAGACGTGCTTGCCCTGTAGATTTAAAGGTACTGCAGTCCTGGAGAGATGTGCTGGCCCTGTAGATTTAAAGGTACTGCAGTCCTGGAGAGATGTGTTGGCCCCGTAGATTAAAAGGCACTGCAGTCCTGGAGAGAGACGTGCTGGTTCTGTAGATTTAAAGGTACTGCAGTCCTGGAGTGAGACGTGCTGGCCCTGTAGATTTAAAGGTACTGCAGTCCTGAAGAGATGTGCTGGCCCTGTAGATTTAAAGGTACTGCAGTCCTGGAGAGATGTTGGCCCCGTAGATTAAAAGGCACTGCAGTCCTGGAGAGAGACGTGCTGGTTCTGTAGATTTAAAGGTACTGCAGTCCTGGAGAGATGTGCTGGCCCTGTAGATTTAAAGATAATGCAGTCGTGGAGAGACGTGCTGGCCCTGTAGATTTAAAGGTACTGCAGTCCTGGAGAGATGTGCTGGCCCTGTAGATTTAAAGGTACTGCAGTCCTGGAGAGATGTGTTGGCGCCGTAGATTAAAAGGCACTGCAGTCCTGGAGAGAGACGTGCTGGCTCTGTAGATTTAAAGGTACTGCAGTCCTGGAGAGAGACGTGCTGGCCCTGTAGATTTAAAGATAATGCAGTCGTGGAGAGACGTGCTGACCCTGTAGATTTAAAGGTACTGCAGTCCTAGAGAGATGTGCTTGCCCTATAGATTTAAAGGCACTGCAGTCCTGGAGAGAGACGAGCTGGCCCTGTAGATTTAAAGGCACTGCAGTCCTGGAGAGACGTGCATGCACTGTAGTTTAAAAAAATACTGCTATGCTAGAGAGATGTGCTGGAACTCTAGTGTTACAGGCGCCAAAGTCCTGGAGAGATGTGTTGGAATTGTAGAATTAAAGGTACCACAGTGGACGAAAAATGCCCTGGCACTGCAGAATTTAAGTCTCATTACCATCTCCCTCTTCCTCGATAAAGCCTTTGCTGTATGAAACAAAGCCTTAAAGCTAGGCCTGAGTGGAAATTAAAGTTCACGGGCGTAATTCACATAATTTTGGAAAGTTTGAATTATACTTGAAAATTCTCGAAATTACGCCGCATTGCGTAATTACACTGCAGTTCTCTACAAAAATTATAGCGTGGCAACAAAGCACAAACAACAGAATGGCAGCATTTGTTGCTCATGACATTTCCGTTTTTCAAGCTATTTTTTTGTGCAAAAGGTGTCTTTGAGCCAAACATTTACACGTGGCTACTTCTTGTGCTAAATGATGGATTTGCATTTCATGTAACTATGCGTAATTTTGCATACGTTTCCCAAACACTTTACGAATTATATCAAATTTGCCCATGTTAAATCCATGAACCCTGACTATTTTGAATTTTGTCTCAAACAGCCATAAAAGGTCTAATATCTTTGGGCCTTTCCAATTCCAGACATCATTTGGGAGCATGTAGCAGCATAATCTTGATGTGATTTAATTGGATTCTCCTCTCTTTCATTTATTTATCTGGCTAGGTTTCAGAATATTTCCCAGTTCTTTGAAGTTGAAGGGACAATCTAGCTGTATCACAGGAAAGGTTACAGTGCCTAGGTTCTGAGAGGGAACACTCAACCTCTGTAGCCTCCTTAGTCCTGATTCACAAAGGTAAAGTACACTTTTGTGTAAATGTACATTTTTTTGGGGGTAGTCACAAACTACAATTTTAATTTTACTATTAGTAATGTTAGAACTGAAGAGAGAGACTGCAGTCAAGGTGGAGAAATCTGCTCATAAAAAGATAGGACAAGTCTATCTTTTTATGTGTGGAGTCTGCGCAGTCATAAAATTACTATTAGTAAAAATAAACTCGAAGCTTGGGAATGCAAAAAAATAGTAAACTTCCACAAAAATGTATATTTACCTTCATAAATCATGCCCTTTGACTTGTCTATGTATGTGGATTGAGCAGCCAAGGCCTCATGGGCTGTGATGTAAAGTTTGAGTCAGATACAGGATAGCAGAATTATTTTCTTGTGGTTTTCCTGTTTTTGATTTCCAGTGCCAGAAAGGATTTTTTAGTCAACTGTGCACTTTATCAAATAAATAAATAAGTTATGTAGCCTAATGGCTAGAGCGGTCGCCCTCGAAGCTGGGAAACCGGGTTCGAGTCTCGGCAACGACTCTCCACATCCTGTGATTCTGGACAAATCACTTAATCTCCCCTGTGCCTAACAAAAATGAATGTGTCCGTCTGTTACGAAACTGGTGCTCATGTAAAGCGCTCTGATACCTGATATCTTCGGGTCGAGTTCGCGCTATATAAAACGCAAAAAAAAAAAAAAGAAATGTGACTGTCGAGCAAGGGTTATTACTTGTAAAGAAAAACACCTTATTAAACACCTTAAATTAAAGGTGGAGTTAAAATTAAGACAAATGTTGATAGCCTCAAATCTCTAGCACTAACATTTTAAGAGATTTAGCCAAAAATAACAGCGAACTATGGCCTGTTTTCCACAGTGGACAGAAGAGTTCAGCTGCTATTCAACCGTCAGTTGAGCGAAATGAGTCATATGAAGTAATGCGTCAAAATTAGCCTGTCCGAGTTCAGCACCATGGATAGCTGCAGAGCTGCTATGAGTTCTGAAAGTGTTTAACGCTGAGGCCCAGAAAGCTTTCTTGCAGTCTTCAAGCAGCGTGTAGACCTGGGTGGAATTAGTGTAATTGCTTTTCCGGCAATTATGTGAAATGTCAAAGAAATTGGGCAAAATTACGAGTTATTACACAAAATGTCGACTTTGGCATTTTGCACCATTTTTTAGAATGAAATGCATCAATTTCTAGCACGAGGAAGTATTTCATGCTAAAACAACTGCACAATTGCATATGAGGTGTACAACACCCAATCATGTTTGGTTCATTCATGTTCTTCCCGTCTAAACTACGCAACATGCTGTAATGGCATAATCTCAAGCATTTTACATAATAATTGTAATGCAAAATGCTGGTAATTACGTGAGATTACACCTGTGTAAATTAATTCTACCCAGGTCCAATATGGATTACTGACAGATACTTACGCCTTCTTGTTTTCTTACTACATTGATATTGAATGGGCCAGGGCAATCTGGAACCTAGATTTAGACATTTACATTAAACAACTGGTGCAAAAACGGTTTATTCACAAGTAGGTCCTTGGTGGAAATGTTGTTTCAGCAGGGGCGGCTCCTCCCCAAAGGCGGAGGAGCGGCACCCCACTGGCTCAGAGCCAGCAGCAAAAAAAAAAAAACAATATTCCATTATCATTTTATTTTTAAGAAGCTGGCTCAGCCAGCGTGTGCAGGGAGGGGGCGGGCTGGGGCATGGGAGGGGGGAGGAGGCGTGCTATGTGCACTGTCTAAGTGCAGGCATGTGTTTGGCCAGCCGTCTCAGGCCAGCCAAAACACACATGCGCACTTAGGTTTCTCTAACCCGGCTGTATTGAACAGCCGGGTTAGAGAAACCCCACAGACTCCCTGAGCGGAGCGTCTTTTCAACCCACTCAGGCCAATCCCCAGGGAGTCTGTGACGTAGCCCCAGTGTCTGCTGGGACATGGAAGACCCAGCACGGACGAGCGACGCGGGAGGCGGCCGGCAGCAGGTAAATTGACCTTTTTTAAAACATTTTTATTATTAAAGTCCCTCGCCCCCCTCCCCCGCTACGCCTCCTGCGCTCCCCTCTCGACCCCACCTCCCCACTTTTTGTATGTGGCGGCCGCCACTGTGTTTCAGTAGGCATTTTATTTCTTTTACTGCTCAGTTGGGACATTTCAGTGCTTAATTGCCTTAATTTAATACTTACAGATCAGTCATTTGTCTTTTCACTACTGTATGAAACTGGATTACTGGTTGAGGGGGGTGAAACCTTACTCACTCTATTCAAGCAGCAACCATAATGTCTGTCATAGTGAAACATAAGCAAACCCAAAATTAACCTGTGCTTAACCCTCTGGTAGCTTGGCAAAGGCATTCAGGCTTAACTTGGAGGCAATGTGTAAAGTGTTTATGCATCACTTCAAACAGTAATAAAGTGAAAACACACACAAGAAAGATCCCACACCACTTTGGAAAAATAGAGTAAAATGTAATCATTTATTCAAGACCAAAATGACAGAATTCCAATGATAGATCCAGAGATAAGTAATTTTAAAGATTTAAGTAAAAATAGTGCCTAGAAGCACCAAGCAGCAAATGTAATTATCTGGTTGCGTCAAACCGGGACAAAGTCAGAAGTTCAGGCGCAATGGAGCGTGGGCTGGATACAGGGACCAAGTTAGACCCACTGAACAAATTATCTTAAATCCTAGTTGCAGAGCGGTGTGAGATCCTCTGTCGAGTATGCATTGCACAGCGGTGGTTCAGAGGAAGCAGCGGGGCTATGATACACAGTCCTGCATCATCATTGAGGATGCTTTCGATGAGGGACTTGCGATGCAAAGTCCTGCGTAAAAGATGTGTCGTGCACCGGCGGTTCCAAAGAAGCTGCTGAGCTGCAATGCAAAGTCCTGCCTCGCTAACGACGAGAAACTTGCAATGCGAAAGCCTGCATTGAGGAAGCGACCCGCAGCAATGTTTCATAGGAGACTGCGGGCTGCGATGCAAGGTCCGGCATCGGGGGTGCGTCGCGCTACGGTGGGTCCAAAGCGGAACTGAGAGGAGATGCATCGGTCTGCATTGGTTCTGCCCACAGGACCAAAGCTGAGCTGGCAGAGCACCTTCAGGCCCACTTCCATGAATCCAGGATTGGGATGGTTTCACTTGGGGAGTAGGACTCAAAGCAGATAGAGTCCAGGTAGTTGAAGCCTTTTCTGTCGCTGTGGCTCTGTTCAAGAGGCCAGCCAGCTGGCTCTGGAGTCACTCTGGTGGACCCGGGTTCAAGATGCAGGCCCAGCCTTTTCACTCCGGCAGCAGGGTATCAGAGTAGCAGTGCTTCTTGCAGATCCGCACAGCAGTCCTTCTGAGTATTCCACAGATCTGTAGGTGTACTGAAGAGTTGGGTCTCAGGGCCATTATTTATACCTGGTGCCCACTTTGAAGTAGGAGAATGCTCTGGAGGTTTCCACCCCCAAATGTGCTTGGAATATTCCTGCCTCCCTGCCCTGACCCCAGCTTGTCTGGGGTCACAAAAGACTAGTGTCAAACTCTTTGCGAGTGTGCTTAGGTAGAGCCTTTGTGATGTGCAAGTGTGGTAGGTGACAGCCCTCCCCCTCATCAAGTCAGAGATGGCCCTATCCTACCAACATCTATTCCCCTTTGTCTTAGTGTCTGGGAGCAATACACAAAGACTAACTGCCATCTACACCTAGTCAAATGACTCAGGATTCAGGCTGCAAGTACCAAATGCTTAGGCCAAGAAAATACCAACTTTCTACAAGTAGCATTTTCAGAATTGTGACTTAAAAACCAACTTTACCATTAAAGAGGGTTTTACAGTGCAATTCTTTAGACACCAGACTCGATATTCCAACCTGTTCCCAATCGAAAGCTATGCACTTATTAAATGTAATAAGGTAACCCAAAGGTATCTTATGGTACAAATAGACGCTCGAAGGCAAGATTTTGGCGTGCAGCCCTTGGTTTATGCTCTACTCCACAGAACAGTAAATATTCCATGAATTAGCTGGTGTGTGGGGAGTGCACACTGCCCAAGACACACAGTCTAGCAACATAAGTTGAGTTTAAACCATGTAATCCATAGTAATCAAAGTTTTAATCAATTTTCTTCAATAATATCAAAGTTCATACAGAGGCGACATGATTCCAATCTTCAAATACATGAGAAATGCCCGTCCAGGCTTTATTTCACAGAATTAGAATGTAGAATGTAAATTACCAAAAATGCACTAATTACTAGGGCATAATAAATTTTTTTCCCAGGTCTAGCAATTTCATGAGGGCAGTTACCAGCTAAGATCTAACATTCCTTACTTTTGTAGAGCCCCAAAACGTCATGTGTCAAATTCGACATAGAAGGACATGTATGGCTTACTTGACATTATTTCCCCGCCCATGAAAAGGAGATACATTGGCCTAAGGCCTGGGCTCTAATAAAAGGATTGCAAGGGCCATGCCCAAACCTTTCAGAAGTGAAGGTTTATTTGTGTTCTGCCTCCGGCCTTTGTGGGTGGCACCCCACCACCTCAGTCAGCGTTTAGAACTAGCTCTCGCAGTGCCTGCACGCTTCTAGCTACCGTGTAGCGGCATCAATATTTCCCCCAAGGATACATTATGCTTGCATATATGAAATGATATAGAGTCGTAATTTCTACACGAGATCAATGAAGTGCTCCTCTGGAAATATAAATACTTAAAAGGGAGGACATTAAATTGTGTTCACAATGTTCACAGAAACGCTGCTCTTTGGAGATGAAATACAAAAATTCATTATAGGAATTGTTTGAGACTGAAATGGTTGTCTTATAATTATAGAGCACCCCTGTTTATTTTGTGATAATTGAGTGTATTTAATACTCTCATTTTATATAAACACCCAATGCTGAAACATCTCTTCTGGCCACAGATTGCATGCAATTACAGGAAAGTCTATCTAATCGAGAACAGCAATTTGTATTTTTATATGAGATCAGTGAACTGTTTCTTTGGAATAAAGCATTTATATAGGAGAAAACTAAAATGTTTTTTCGAACAAGTGGGTACTAGTTGAATGAAATACAATAATGGTTTGGGTGCATAAAGCAGTGGTGGGTGTAACCGTTTTAAAACAAACACCCTGTTTATTCTTCAGTATTCTATTAGAGTCTCTTTCCCACATGCCAGCCAATTTGTGATTGACTGAGTTAAGTGGTGCCTGAGTGTGGAGAGGTGAATTGCTCTGTCTGCTCTAACATATAATTAAGGCAATTATTTAATAATTAAATTAGAGCATGACCACATGAATATGGGAATATTATAGTGCGATACGTCTGCTTGAGGATCAGAAACTAAAATGTGCTGTTCCTGCTTAAAGTTACATGCATGGTCCCTCTTTAGTGTCCTTTTGGGTTTTCAGAGAGAGAATTTAGGCATAATTTGTGGTACTTTCTGACAGCAGTGTTGCAGTCTTCGTAACCGATGAACTGTCACTGACAGTTCCAGTTTAAACAAGCATTGGCAGAGCCACTTTGTCTGTCGTGCCTCTTAGCTTTGTCAATGCTTGCTTTGTTTTGTCATGATTTTTGTGAAACTGCAGGGCCCTCGCCAATATTAAAAAAACATTGTCTAAGAGCATAAGCATGATGTTTGTCTCAAAAAGCACACATTGTAGTCTGCATGTGCTCCTTGTGAAAGAATAGAATGCTGACACTCATAGCAAAGCTAGCCAATGGCTTAAGTGGGCTGACCCATAGCCCCTTGGTGTATACTGTAGAGGGTGGAGAAAAATGTGAGTGACACAACATCATACCAATGGATGAAGATAGCTGGCTGAAAGTCTCTATAATTGAATATATTTTGTATATAACTTTTAGTTGAAGTGAAATGTGTTGGTTAACACCAAACCTAAAAATTATTTTAAGGGGGTTAATGGTAGAGCAGGGCAAAGCCTACAATATTTTGACCACATTAGCATGGTTACAGGTTATATCGAAATCAATATTCTGGTACCACACCTCAGTGTAAGTTACTTTTCACAGAATACTCATCACAGAAACTGATAACATTTATATATTTGTTTCAAGGATTGTACCACTTCATAGTTCTGACATGGATTGGTAGTAATACCTAAAGATCAGAGCAGGTGGGCATTCCTTCTCTTTTTTGGCCCCGAAGCTCTGGAATCTTTTACCCAATCATATTAGATGTGCCACTTCTGAGAACACATTCAAGAGCCATCTGAAGACCCACCTCTTCAGAGAGATATAATGTTGGCAGACCCCCCTTTCAGTTTACTCCTCTTAGCTGCGTCTTGCTTCACCTAGCACCGTACGCTCCTTTTGGAGAAACTACATTGCGCTTTACAAATCTATTTCATTCATTCATGTGTCCAAGTATACAATATAAAAATGATTAAAACGGATTTTTTTATTGCATTTCTTGTAAATCACTTTCAGAATGTAATTTTGAAACTCCAGATGTAAAGCTGCATGTCTACACATTACTGAGATGAATAAATGTGCAGCTAAAATAAAAAATGAGAAGTAAATGAGAAGAAACATTGCAATTTAAAAAACGTTACCCGAGAAGGACTCTTTTACCTAATCCAAAGTGTACAGACACTCATCATTGAGGAAACCTGCATGTATTGGGTTATAATAATTGCATTTTTTATTTTCATTTTTATATACAAGGAAAATATGCCTGCAATTGAGTGCTTTTCTTCTCCAACACCCTGAAAAAAGAAGGTGTTCTATGTACACCTCCACAATTCCTGTGCCTTTTGTGGCTAATTAATTCAGGTATAATGTTATCTGTCAAGGTGCATTGCTGATGCCTGGGAATGACTGTGGGTTTTCCTCTTATTCAGATAGCATTTCACTGAACCACATTCTGGCATTGGTCTGGTGACACCAGCTAGTCCTCCTCTAAGTGTTGCTGATGAATGTGAGAGAAATCTGTATAATATTTCCACCCTCATATGTAGCATGCAGACCTATGCTGCCCTGCTCCAGGCCTCCCAGATTCCACACTTTCCCCCTTAAGGATAACCTGCCTGCAGCAGTACACCTCATCAATGGCCGGAAGAAATATCACCACATCATGTCCTCACTGAGAGAACTCCACTGGCTGCCACTGCTAGGCCGCACCTTCTGCAAAACCAGTTGCATCATCTACAAAGCCATCACAACTGACACCCCTGCCTATCTGGATGACAAGCTCAGCATCTCCAGTGGCGTTTGGAACATCCACAGCCAAGACACCTTCCGATTTGAGACAGAGAAATGCAAAAAAGAAAAAGTACAGGACCAGGTCTTCACCACCTGTGCACTCAAAAACTGGAATCATATCCCCAAATCCATCAGATTAGGAAGCAAAAACGTAATTTCTCAAAAAACAATGCAGAAGTTTTTATATTAAAAATGTAAAGTATTTCAAGGAAGGGCAGAAACACTGGTTTACCCATTAAAACATGCAGAATGTTTAGATATCAAGAAACAGAGTAAAATAATTAAAGGGAAAGATGAGATGAGCAGAAAAGGAAGCTGACACATAGGGGCGATTACGATGTTGGGCGGAATTGTTTTCGCCCGACACCGTCTCGTAAACGGGACCGACGTCCACTGTCCGGTCGCATTCCAACATTTCCCTATGGGAGCATGTGTTACGGCCATAAACCGACCGTAGTACATGCTCCCATAGGGAAATGGGAGGTGGTGTAAATCCCTCCACCCCGTGGCAGGCACATCAAGGTGCCTGCCACGGGGTGCAGGGATTAACAGGGGGGTGCCATAGGGGCCCCCTTCGGCCCCCAAACGGAGGCTACGCACACAAGAGGGCCCTGCTAGGGGCCCCCAAACAAGCTTTCTGACAGGGTTTCCTTGTCAGAAAGGCCAGCATGGCAACCCTGCCGAAAACCGTGCATCGTAATCCCAAGGACGGAAAGATCGCCCTTTGGGATTACGGGCCGGCCTCCAACTGGCTGACGGGCTCCTTGAGCCCATCAGAAGCCAGCCAGAATGACCGGCCGGTTTCAATTCTTACCAGCTGTTTCATAATCAACCGGTCGGAATTGAAGTCGGAGACTTTTCGACCACCATCGTAAGAGGCCCCATAATTTTCATAAAACAACGTAGAAAGCTTGAGGAAATAATATAAACTATATCAAGAAAGGTGCAGAAAAAACGAAAATGTCCTTGAATGATACATCAATCAGGTCTAGTGAAATCAAGGTCAATATGGATTAATAACAATATGAATTAATCGAAATTGCTTCTCTTGTCGCAAGAAATGCAGCCCTTAATTGAAACCGGTATTTTTTTCGGTATGGGTTTTATTTTTACAGCATAAAATGTTTTGCCATCAGGACTTATTTTATAGCTGAACACGTTTGGGGGATAGCCTATAAAACTAAATATTTTGGTGGTTTTTTTTCTGCTGATCTCCAAAAAATATAAAAAATGACATTGTGTAATTAAAAAAATTGCACAGAGGATAGTGGAGACCAAGTCACAAAGAAATTCGTAAATCTACATCGCAGAGGTATAACAATGTGTATGGTTGTACAATTTTCTGAAATTCACAAATATTCCCAGGAATGCAGCAGGAAATCTGCACCAGTCACAGGGTTCTGTGCAGATTCCTGTGACGGTCATGTGACTTGGAAGCTATATTGAAAGTTACGAATATGGATTTTTAATACAGAGCACTGCGAAGTTATATTGAGCTGATATATTGCATCATGGGAAATGTAGTAGCTAAGAATTAAGGGCAGGGTTTGCCGTGAAAGAGGGTCACAAGGGCGGTTAATTAGTGTTTTGTGAAGTGGGAGGGTTCTGAACACAGGTGTGGGGTTTAAATACAGGCGGGTGAAAGTCACGTGAAATCCTTTCGTGAAAGAGAGTTTAGAATGGATGGTTTGTAGCAGGTACGTGAGTAAGGGTTTGCAGTTAAGAAGCAGCGCAGTAATGTATAGAATAGATTGGGCATTAGAATGGGGGTGAATAAGAACAAGGATGGGATAGGAATGAGATTGTTGGTAGCGTGTGAGAGAAAGGGGTTGTTTAAAAATGATTAAAGAAATTGTCAGCAAGATGATTGAAAACGTGCAGCGCGGAGCACACAGCTTAAATAAACATCATGAGGTTCTGGGTGAAAGGTTAAGGATAGGTTGGACATAGTGAGGGGGTTGAGTTGGACAGGTGGATATGGGAGGGGGAAAGACTCGAGGGTATTTCTGCGCTCAATAGGAGGGCTTAGTACATAAAAGAAAGGATGATGGCATCACTTGGGAGGAGGAGAGTGTGTTCAGGGGGATTAAGTAATGGTGGGAGTGATTTGGGAGAGTAATGCGAAGGTGTAATAGATGGAAGGAAGTGGGATTGCTTTTTTGATAGAGGTTCTTGCTACTGCATAAAGGGGTGTAATTATATTGCTAATGGTATTAATAGGTTTGTGACTATCATGGAGGACTTAGAAGCAGCCAATTTTTACATGTACGTTTGAAATGTCTATGTACAATACATTTTGGTTAATGGATGTGTAATGTATGTTTTACTGTTCATTTGTAGTTACCCCTGACGAAGGGCCCCAGCAGCCCGAAATGCATTGGGTTTTTAATAAAAACTGCTTTGGATGAACAACGCGCTTGTACGTATTCTTGAAGAGAGGCCCGGAGGGGCACATCCTGAATATGAGAAACTTTGTAAAATTGCATCACCATGTGTGTGGTTAACACTGGATTAAAGTAAAAAGACGGAATGAAAGAGCAGATGAAATTAAGCAACATGGGTTAAAAGACAGTACAGAATTTGAAGAAGTCACATAAGGCTGTGCTACTGGTTTTGGGGTGGAACGTCACCCCATCAATATTGAAGTACCTACGGTCATGTGACTTTCCCATCACGCTCCTATTCCTGCTGTGCAGCATTCTCCATAGTGAAGAACCCCGCACAGGGAGAATAGGATCCTCTTTGCAAGCACACACTTTTTTTCTCCACAGTAGAAATAGTTTTTCCTCTGGAGAAACCCCTTGCCCTACTCTCCATCCAGATGTGGGGTTGTTCCATTCCCCTTCCCATCCTGGAAAGGGTTTTGTGTGAGCCCTTGACTGCAATAAAATCTCACCTTTTCCCGGGAGGAACGAAAGCAGTTTGTGAATGTCATAAATGTGTCTGTTTGTGGGTGTTCACTAATTTGCAAGTCTTGAAACGCCTCTAAAATGGCCTTTTTCCCACCTCTTACATAGGGTTTATGGATGCAGAGAACTCCACACTCGTGGAGGAGATCTGTGCACCTGTAAATGGGTCTACATCTGCCAGGAATACATATGTGAATTCTGGGAAAGTGTAAAACATGTAAATTGGGTCATAAACTTAGGTTTGTGCCGGAATTTACCTTGTGCATATTACCCAACATGCAGTTTGGTTCGATAATGGAATCTCATGATTCTGGTGACATTTGAAAGGCCACTCTGCTCTCAGTCTCATGGTTTATCACTTCACCAAAACCGAATTGGCTTGGGAGACTTACTTGTGGTTGAGTAGTGGATAATGAGAAACAAAGAAGGCATAGTTGGTTAGAGGAGTTCCATCCATACAGTTTGTAGTGGGACTGAAGCAGTGGGTGAGGGAGAGACGGAGGAGATGGGGGAGAGCTGAGAAAGGGAAGAACTTGAAAGGAGGTGCAAATATTTGTGTTTTCCTTAGAATAGGTGCATTAAGTGTATTGATTTGTGCCACTAGCAAACCGACATAGCTCAGAATTTTACATTGATGTTTGTATAAATTAACCTGTTTATTTAGAATTATTCTCAATTTATTTTTACCTGATTAAAAAAAAAAAATACTGTGACCGGCTAACTATTGTATATGTGATTTTATGTATTTTATGGAATATTTTACCAAAATGAGGTAATTGATTGAGAGGAGGTTGCTGCAGACAAGAATTAATTTCATTGTCAAAGTGGGCGCTGGGTAATATTCACTATGCCAGTGGCGGACAGCGTAAGTTATATGATGGCTTCTTTCTTTTACTGGTATCATCGAGGTGTCAAAGGGTCATCCATCAACTACCTTAACCAAAGGGGTCTTCCCATGTTAAGGCAAATGAAAAAACAGATTTACTAATGTTTGTGGGGGACTTGCGCACCACTGTGCAATCTTGATCTGCACCTGGAGGCGTTTGTAATGGAAAGTAAATGGACGCAGGGCTTTACGTAGTTATGCCTTCCAAGCACCCATGCAAAACCTTAGAAAATAACCCCCATGTGTGAAATGGATGAGGTATAACCAGCTTTAGGGTGGAAGAGCTCTGCTGTGACAAAATGGGCACATACTATGCGCTACAAATGTACCCATAAGCCCTTGTGTGGAGGAGACAGAGCTTTTTCAATTTTGTTCAGAAGGTGAAGTCCCAGTTACAATTGACCTAAAGAAGTCATAATTTCGAACGAATGTAAGACTTAATAACAAATGGGGTTGGACTGTTTAAAATAACACTTCCTTCCTCCAATAAGCACCTCGCACTGATTTCCACTTTGTTCCTCTTAAATACTTAAATGAAGAGTGATTGTTTTTTGTATCAATTGTAATATGTAGCTCATTCATAAACACACCAGTGTTTGGAAGCAGTTTGGGTGTTTCTGTGCTCCTAAACCCAGTTACCAAATTAGGAGAATGGAACCTGTGGGCATGATCCAAGTAGAGAAAGGGGGGATGGGGGGGGGTGGTAATGCTCCTATGGCTTTCGGAGAAACTTGGACAGCAGGGTGAGAAAGTGGGAAATCTTAACAAAATATGACATATGATCGCTGTAGCTGTGAAAGAGTAGATTTTCGTGCCTGGCACGTTTGTGTTGCTCTGCTCCCCAACCCGCTCTCCAGTTTTCTAACTTCCTACTGCTTACTGCAGTGGTGCCTGAGGATTACAATTAGCCAGTTTCATCCGAGAAGGAAATATAGATTTTTACTGGGGATACTAGCCTCTCATTTTGATAGTACACATACATGCATACCCTCCCTATGTGTTGTTCAGCGATAAAGTTCTTCGTGCGTGGGTTTGTGTACTGAAAGAGTTTACCATATTATTCATGTAGGAAAGTTGCCAGATATAAGTAAAGGAAAGGATGTACTTTTCCCGCCCTGAAGTGTTCCTAATGCTGAGCGACATTTCATGAAATTGACATTGGTAGATGGATTTGTGGGTGTGGTATATTTTATCTAGCAGCTTCTCATGGTTGTATGAGGTAACGCTATGTCATGAGCGGGGTGACCGGTTGACGTGGTAACATTTGACCACCAACAACGCTTTGGTGCTGTGTGTGTGCATCAGTCTGTGTTGTTATCTGGCTAAGATGTTCTGTTGGGTTTTGGAGGAAAACTTATTTGGATAAAGGGTGGGCTGATGAGGCAACAACGCTTCGCCAGCTATGTAGCTGTGGTGGTGTGTTTTGCTTGTGGGGCTGCTAGTTCTGTTTAGTGTTTGTATGGGTTGTCAGTGTGTTCTAATAATGTGAACAATGCAAACATGAGGGGTTGTTGCATGAGAGGGATGGGCTGATGAGGCAGCCTCTCTGTGCTTAGGGTAAGGAGGAAAGACCACAGGCGAGGAGAGCACATATAAAAATCTCCTGTAATAAATCAATGGAAATATCACCACAACGGGGTCTGAGATTTTTTTCTGAAATTCAGACGGCCAGACGAAATAAATG
Source organism: Calotriton arnoldi (assembly GCA_963921515.1). Taxonomy (NCBI): domain Eukaryota; kingdom Metazoa; phylum Chordata; class Amphibia; order Caudata; family Salamandridae; genus Calotriton; species Calotriton arnoldi. The sequence continues at coordinate 325,939 of CAWUFW010011803.1, forward strand.
TTCCGCGAACAATATGAAAGATCAAGAGCTTCCTCTGAAAGTGTGTATTTTACATTCCTATCTATGACATTTCAATGACGACTAGGCTATACGCATATGTAACTGTCATGTACAGGGATCATTACGCCATTTACAATTGTACTGAAATCAGATGATGTTGTGCTGTATCCTGCTAAACAAGTGTATTGATTACTGATGCGATCTTTTTGTTACGTGAGAAAAGGAGCCACATGTTCCACCCTCCCTCAACAAATCCTTTCTGGAGTCCCTGCAAAGGAGTCTCTTCATGTGTCACACTGTAAGGGACTCCTCACTCAGATGCCCGGTTTGGCTCACAAAAGCACAGAGGGTGGTAACAGTGCTGCATTTGGCTATTGGCTGGCATGTTCAACAAAATATAGAATTATGAATGGGTAGCAATGTATAACAGAGATGATTTTCACTGAGTAGTTCTGAGTGACATCAAATTGATAGCCAGAGTGAAGCTCGGGTTGCCTATGATGCGACTCAGTGAACCTTGAGAAGTGGTGGGGGAGTAATAAATAACGTGGCTGCTCCTACAGTGCCTTAAAAGGACAGAAATAAAATACTTAGCACCCCGTCCACCAACCTCCACCCCTCTCTTTGCCTTCCATTCCATTCTAGAAGTGCTTCTCTCTGCTTTCCTCCAGAGCAGAAATCCAGTGCTGACCTGCCAGGCTCTCAAACAGCCCGTAAGAGTAACCAGGAATTCCTTTAAAAAACAGTAGCAGTGGGAATCCTCTTTTGTTTCCCACTCCTGTTACGTCACTGAATGACCGGTTTTAGAATCTGGTATTCACAATAGTGGCCCTCTATGAGAGCCATACAGAACATTGGGATTACTTCTAACACCAGCTGAACTAGGCATATTGATAGGTGCTGCGATGCTACTCTATGAAGACACTTTATAAACATATGAGATATTGAACTACTTCCTGTACGTTTTTGGCAATATCATTTTTCACTGCTTGCATTCGATGTAGGGAAGTTTTTCAATCCTGTGGCTCAACTGGCCTGGTATGGGACCTGTTAAAATCCTATCTAACGGATCAGGAGAAAATAGTAAAACTGGAGAACTTTACTTCTCATCCTTTTTCCCTCCCATGTGGATACCCGCAGGGGTCCTCATTGAGCACTACCCTCTTTAATATTTATGTCTCCCCATTAGGAAATTTGATAAGAAGCTTTGGATTCTCCCTTACATCCTATGCTGACGACACTCAAATTGTCGTCTCTATACAAAAAAATGAGACAGGCATAGGGCCGAGATTTCATGACTGCATGCTGGCTATCCACAATTGGATGGACAGTAACTGCCTTAAATTGAATGCAGGAAAAACTGAAGTCCTACGTTTTGGACAACAATTGTCTTTTTGGGGTCCAGCAGCCTGGCCAGTTAATATGGGCCCTATCCCCGCCACCCCCCAGTCGAAAAAGGCTTGAAACCTGGGCGTGATCATTGATAATAAACTTAACTTTACAGATCAGGTAAACAAGCTCACTTCATCTACTTTTAACATTCTGAAAATAATTTAAAAGGTTCTGCCTTTTATACCACTCAAAATACAAAAGACATTAGTCACCTCTTTAATTTTATCTAAGATAGACTATAGTAACAGTCTGCTTCTGACCACTCAAGTACAATATTAACAAAGTTCAGGTTCTGCAAAATGCTGCAGCTAGACTTCTGTTAAAAATTCCCAAGTATTGTTCAGTGTCTCAAGACTAAAAAATTTGCACCGGCTTCCTGTTAAACAAAGAATCACCTTTAAGGTGTTATGTCTAGTTTATAAAGCATTTTATGATCTCGGTCCTGACTCCCTGAATCAGAGTTTCAAACGGTATCTCCCTGTCAGAAATCTCCGGTCAGGATAGGCTAACTTAGTAATACTACCAAGATTCAAACAAGTACCATGGGGTGGAGAGAGCATTGTGCTGGAAGCATCTAAAGCATGGAACATACTGCCTCTCTGCATAAAAACAACACCCAGTCTCCTAGCCTTCAGGAAAGCTGTAAATACCAGGCTGTTCAGGTCCTGGTAACTTCTGCGGACCTGTGACACTCTGAGCCAGATCTGAATAGCACTTAGACACCTCTGGGCAGTAATGTGCTATACAAGTCCTGTTAACATAACATAACTCCATAAAGGACCACCCAACTCCACTGGTTTGTAGCTTGGCACAGCATTGCTGGTACTTGTGAATGTGGAAGGGGTGCGTGTAGTGATTGGCTAGTACATGCAATACAATCTGCCCATCTACTGGTACTATGCAACAGCATAGTAAGTGTGCACAGGCCAAAAGGCACAACGTCAAGGCCATTCAGCTCTGCTTCGAACCAAAGCAAGAAAATAATTGTTTAGTACATTCTATGCCAATAATGAATTCTTTGGTAGCCCCCATTACATTTGTTTTAATGTTTTATTTAGATTGGTTCTGTAAGGGAATAATGGGACTCACTAACAAGAGCTTTTATTACAAAGAAAATTGAAGAGATCATTAGTAATAAAGGTAGTAAGAAAGAACATTTGAGTAGTTTTTAATCTTTGCTTAAAAACGAACTACTAGGAAAGGAATATTTTATTATGGGTATTTTAAACATGACTATTTACGATCCCTTAGACCAAAATCAGGCGGTTTATTGCATAATATGTGAGATAGTTAGAGGATACTGAAAAATGCAAAACAACACACAAGACGCGGAATTCTGACAGATCTGAATGAGGGTACACTTTTCTGTTGGTCTTTTAGACGATTTGAACCAACAAGGCAAGATTGAGAGAAGTATTCCGTTAATGGAGAGTGCAGTAATATAGAACAGGCAAAGAGGTCCGTTAGCAAAAGTAATATAGAAAATCACATAATAAAAGGCATTTTGGAGGGAATAAATAACATCTCTAGCTTCCTGCCCTCTGTATAGGCTTCTATGCCAAACAACCTGCGTGACATAGCTAAGAACGCCGATGGAACCGCGGTTGCTGCATCTCTGTATACATTAGACCGAAAGTTGGGTACCACTTTTAACATGCTAACTGATGCAGTAGGATGAATCAGTTGACAATCATTAAAGGTCAATATCCAAGCTACTGTGCTAGAAAACATACCTATACAGGTGTCGTAAAGTACAGAGCATGTGTTCCCGTGTAGATAGTAAGATCTTTGTAATGTGGGAATTTCATGGTGAAACATGTGCAATGAGAAACTGACAAATGAGAAATTAGATATAACTGAAAAGTTCAAAGTTGCTCAATATAAGGGACAATCCTAAAATAGTCCTGATAGAAAAAAAGATCTCACAAGTAATAGATAATTCCCAAAACCCAGGGCAGGACAGTGATCTTAATGAACTGCTTCAATCAGCTGAATCAATCAGAGTCCACTCGCTGTACAAGTTATACTGCATCCCTAAGTACAGTCAAGATTCCTTTCCTTGCTGTCAAGCAAATGCTAACAAATGCAGATCATCTAAAAAAATCAATCTTTTAAAGAACTAGCAATTGTGGTATACTTCTTATGGATCCAGTGAATGCATCCAAATAAGAAAATGAAAGGAGATGCCAATAGAAAAAGAAAACACAGTTGATTGAGAAGCAAATTTTAATGTTGGGTATTCATGGATCTCTACATAATGAAGCGCTAGATAGCAGGTTTGTATCATTTAGAGAAACATGAAAACAGAATGCATAAAAGGCTTTGCCACATTGTCCGTTCCTACGGATTGCCTCCATAAAAGAAAAGCTGAAATCACTAGAGCAAGGCATAGGGCCACTTCAAATGCTACTGGATAAATTCAAAGATGGCACAGAGGATGTCTTGTTGGCTGACCCTAGGAGGTGCTGACCTCAAGTCAAAGAAAAATAAGATAGAAAAGAAGGTAAAACGTTGCACAAAAGGAGAATCACATTTTAGGTAAAAAAACAATTGGTTGATAATTATTGAGTCCATTAGCAAAGACATTTAAACAGTTAATAGTGAAAAGTAAAGGACAAAATCTAGAGCAAGTAATCTACTGAGACCAAATAGACATTTTGTTCTTCAGGACAGCGTTTTGAATCAAGAAAACGTTCGGATGTGATTTCCTATAATGTTTATTGATAGTGGCACTCTCACAAATTGCACAGTGGCAGTTCAGTTTATCTGGGCAACGAGTGGTCCCCAAAAATGAGAATTGAAAGTTTTCTTTTTTTTTATTATGCATCAAATATATTTGAAAATTGCAAGATTGGAATATAGGTATAGGATGTAGCTGCACCTTGTTTCCCTTTTTTTCTATGTAAAATTAACCTTATGGAAGAAAAACAATCAAATGAAAAAAGAAAGAGACACTGCATTCCGAGTAATCGATATGGGGGTTGAAAACAGGTTGTTTCATGAAGAAATTTTGAAAACAGGAACCAAAGAGTAGTTGAATGCCTTTTGTGTCCAGTGGTCTCAGCGCCACTAGTTTGTCCTATGCCCAGGCAGTACATTTCACCTCATTCATTTGTTAGCAGCCGCGGCCCGTGCAGGTAAGAGCGGTGGGGTCAAGTGGGGGGGGGGGGGTTTCGACAGACGATGAAGAGGGAAAATTATTTAGTTAATTTTTCCTCGTCATCGTCCGTCGAAATTCTCCCCCACCCAGCCCCACCGCCCACCGCTCTTACCTGCATGGGCCGCGGCTGTAAGTTAGTGGTTTCCTGTCATGGTTGTACAATTTTGTTTTCCCCTTTCATGTCCGGGGCCTTTGATCTACTTGACACAAGTGGTAAGCATGAAGAGTCTGCACATTCTCATCTGCTGAGGATGGGGGTTCCTGTTAATTTAGGAACTGTATGACTCAGGTGGCTGAATGGATGAGCGTGTCAATCTATTCCCTCATGCTGTTTGTGCTTGTGGTTGAGCCATTTGCAAGCTTGATGCGACGGGATAAGGGGATCCCACTACACGATGGGGAGCATGTGGTCACGCTTTATGCGGGCGATATGCTCCTCTTCTTGAGGGATGTGGTCATGGGTATTCCGTTGGATGTGACCCTATTAGAGGAGTTCGACTTTGTCTCTGGCCTTCTATCAAACTGGAGTAAATCGTGCGTTTTCCCTGTGTCATCTGGATTGATGAAGCCCCCAGAGGTGGTGTTAAATGTTGGACTCAAGTGGTAGCCAAGAACTTTTAAATATCTGGGTATGTGGATATATCAGAAGGACAATGATATACAAGAGGGCAACCTTGGGCGAGCGCTCAGGGCTCTCCGAGGTACGGTAGAATTTTGGAGGATGCTGAAGCTTCCCATTGTGACACGGGTGGCCCTGGCAAAAATGGTCATGCCACCCAGAGTCCTCTATTACTTTCCAGATCTACCCATTTGGGTGCCAACGGCATGGTTCAAAGCCATTGAATGCTTACTCCGGAAACAGATTTGGGATGGACAGTGTAACCGGGTGTCTCTCTGTACACTTCAGAGGCCAATTGCTAGAGGGGGACTTGGGGCCCGAATATTTAATTTTATCACTTTGCAGCACAGCTACAGTGAGTTGCCCACTGGATGGCAGGGCTTAATACGGCAGAGCTGGGAGATTTAGGTGCAGCCTGCAAAGAAAGTGCATGGCTGGAAATGCCACTGGGGACCAGATTGGCCCCTGGCTCTGGGCCCCCACTTTTGTGTATAGCGCTGGAAGGGGGCTTGTTGACGAGTGGGATCGGCTCCACTTTATGCGTCGGCAATACCACTCTGGGGTCCCCGGAGGCCAGGTAAGGACACTTTACAGCCCAAAGATTGGAGTGGTGGACTTCAGGAGGTGTGGAGACTCTTGGGAACTACTACTCTGACAGCTCCTTTCAAACTCTGGAAGAGCTGGTGACGGCCTCCCGGGCACTCAATTTCTGACCTATGGCGCATAAAACTAATTGCGGAGCTGTGGCAGGAGGTTGTAACTGGCTTCCTGACCTGTGACACTCAGAAAAATGAAAACAGAGACAGGACTGAAGCATGAATGTGTGTGCACCCCCCTTCCTGTGCCCCACCATGCCCACCCAGGGAACTATGATAGTACAGCACTTGTTAGAGAGATTTGTAGCCAGGTCACCTCACATTGGTCAATATGTTCTTTCCGAAAATGTTATACCCTTGTTAAAGATGTAGGTTAGAATGCTCACTTTTCTTTCTCTATGTGCGGTGTGCATGGGGACAGAGGAACAATGTTTAGTGTCGTTGGGACGGACTGCCTACTGATGCTGCAAGGGGTGATGTATAGACCCAACTGTACCGAATTCTTGAATAACAGGTGCATGATCCAAGTAAATGCAGAGTTTCCCTGTAATGAGACTGCAATACTGACTACTGCTGCAATTTAATGTTGTTTTTTTTCTATGCAAAACCCAATAAGGAAATTAAAAAAAGAAAGACATTGTCATGTCTGAGTATGCTGTTGTGGTGCACTGTTGTGTTGAGTATAGTCGTCATGTTGGGAGGAATCAACTCTTGACTAATCTTCTGAAGCTGAGATGGTTGTCAGTGGATCTTTGGTTTGTGGGTAGCGAACTCCATAGTTTGGCTGTTTGAGAAAGATGTTCCACCAGTGCTTTTTACTTGTAAGTAGGAATTTTTAGGCGTGGAGCCATTCACGAGGGTTGGTTTCTTTGTTGTATGTATTTGTTGATTCTCTTACTGATGAAGAGTGGTCCTTTCATATGTATTGCTTTGTGTGTGATACCAAGTAGCTTGAAGGTGGATCTTCTGGCAATAGGTATCCAGTGTAGGGCCCTAAAGGCAGGGGAGATGTGTGCTTAGGGCCCAAAGGCAGGGGAGATGTGTGCTTGGAGCTTTACATATAGGAGGAGCCTAGCAGCTGCGTTCTGAATTCTCTTTAATCTTCTCATAGTTGACAAAGATAAGCTGTGATCTAGACCATTAGCATAATCCTGTGTGAAAGTACAACAGATAAGTTGGCTCGAACCTTGTGGGGGAATCCTAGCTGCTGGAAGATGCCTGCAGCATTTTTATTGTGAGAAGACTTGATTTGGCGACCTTATCTACTTGGGCATTCATGGAAAGCTTGGCATCCATGGTAATTCTGAGGTTTCTTACCTCCTTAGAGGTGGCCGTAGATCACCAGGTCAGGCGCAGAGAGGGTAATACGTTTTCCAGTCACCACAGGTGAATATTATGGTTTTAGAGGCATTCAGTTTGCGGTAACTCCATTTCATCCCTGGTCAACGACCTGGAGGCAACTGAAGATTTTTGATGTTCCAGTGTCCTTCGGGCTTTCCAATTTCAGAAGTATCTGCATGTCATCTGTGTAGTAATAGCAGGTGGAGTCAAAACCATTGAACAGATCTGGTAATGATTTCATGTAGATGTTAAAAAGCATGGATGAGACGATTGTGCTGTGAGGGACTTCTGCTTTAATGCAGTATGGTTTAGAAGAGAATGGAGGAGTATGTTTAATATCTATTGTGCAGGTACGATGTGATCCAAGTTAGAACTGTGCCCTCTATTCCGGCTTCCTCGAGTCTTTGGATTAGTGCGTCATGATCCACTATGTCAAAGGCCGCTGAAAGGTCCAAGAAAAGGAAGAGCTGCAATCCTACTGTGTTTTTAAAGTTATCCCAGAGAGAAATTAGGGCCGATTCGGTGCCTCTTCCTGGACGGAATCCAGTTTGGAAGTTGGAAAGAATGGAATTGTCTTAAATGAATTGTGATATCTGGGCATAGGCTACCCTTACTATAAATTTGCACAGTTTCTGTTTGCTAGGGGTCTTGATTGTCCAGGTTAGGTTTTTATTTTAATAATGGGTAAATGTGTGCCTTTTAAAGTCCTCTGGGAAAACTCCTGTTATTAAGGAGTTGTTGATGGATGTCCTGACTGGGATGACCACGGAAGTTGATAGTAGAATGCTTTTAATGATTTGAGATGGCCAACTATCAGAAGGGCAACAGCTGGCTGACTTCCTTAGACAAAATCCAGAAATTCAGGCAGTGATAGTTCTTTCAAGGAATGTAGAAGTTGTGTTTCCGTTTCCCTGGAGGATTTTGTTGCAAACAGGTTGGGACTGTTGTTTTTAGGTTTTTTTAAATAAGAATCCAACATGTTTGCTTGAGTTGTGTAATGAATTGCCAGTTTGTCATGAAATTCTTGAGAAATGGAATTGGTAGGTCCTGTGCATTTTTGGCTTACGAGATTCTGTGGGTATTTTATAGAATTCTTAACTGGTACACTTTGCATTGTGGATTCGGCTGAATAGTATAGTTTTTTTTGTGCTTTTTTGATTGTTGACATATCTTATGTTGTGTATGTGCAGGCTTATCTTGTCTTGAGGGTTGTTTGTTTTAAGCCTGTTGTGCTGAAGCTTAGAAATTTGCTTTTTGATCTTTTTCAATTCTGCATTCACCCAATGGCGTATTTTCTTTTGTTATGTGTAAACGTTTTCTGAGAAAGTAAGAGCTGAAAAGCTTTCTGGAGCCATTCATAGAGTGCTTGTACAAAATTTATTGTGACCACATCTGGGTTGGCGGTAAGCAGGTTTCCTAGTTCTAGATTTCAATTTGTTCCGAGGTTGATATGTGGTTGAAGGTAAGATGATTTTAGTTAGGGTGAGTTTTTGTGACTTGTTTTGGAAGGCAACGATGTAGTGGTCTGACCATGTGACTGGAGTAGTCCTATGAAACGTGATGTGTTCTGGGCTGGCGAAAAAGATATCTAATGTTTGCCCTGTGATGTGTGTGGGGTTGGGAATGAGCAGTTGTAGGTTGTGTGTTTAGGCCAGTGAGCAGGGTTCTGGGGTGTGGCATATTAGGTTTGTCAAACCATATGTTGAAGTTACCAATGATGCATAGATTTGAGTAGATTGTAAGAAGTTTAGAGATTGTGTCTAGAAATATATCTGGGAATGTTGCATTGGTAGGTGGTGTTCTGTAGAGAATGAGAAAGTAACATGAAATGTTGAGGTAGGGCTGCTGACAAGGAGGGCCTCACAACCTTGCAAAGAAATATCCTCAGCTTTGGTGAGATATGTTGTTTCTTCAAATATAGCGGCTTAGTCGCCTCCTCTGTTGCCTTTGCAATTTTGTGTCATAGTTTGATAACCTGGTAGAACAACTTTAAGAGTATTGTCATATGTTAGAAGAATAACGATATTTCACTTAATATGTGGTCACAAAGAAATTCACGTTTCCATGCCAAGCTAGAGAATCTTGCAGTGAACTCAACCAAAACGAGCAAGAGCAAAATAAAAATGTTTTGAGAGATTCTTAAAAGCACCTTAGGTGAAGTTTGTGATAAAATCCCCATTCTGCACGTGCCTGTAGGGGAGCTGCCAACCTGGTGCAGTTTCATTATGCCAACTTAAGAGTGATATCAACAGGAGCTACTACTTGAGAGTATTTTATTTAAATTAATTGTAGCTCCCGATGATATGTTATCAATATTTCCTCCACTTCATAGTGTATGCTTACCATGACAATATTTTGGAAGTCACTATTGTACACTCAATATGTGCAGGGGGATATTTGTTACCTTAATATTTTGGTATGCAACTGTTCCAGGGCTGGACTGACCGTAGCAGGCACCAGGCATTTTCCAGGTGGGCCGGTTTTTGACACATGGGGGCCGGTTTTGCAACATTGCTGCAATACCCTTAACAAAAGCGGCAGTGATTACTGCAACAGCCTCTATCTGAACGCCCAAAAACAGCACATTAACAGGCTTCAGATAGCACAAAATGCGGCAGCGAGGCTGTTGTCAGGGACACCAAAATTCGTCTCTGTTAAAAAAGAATTAATTCAACTACACTGGCTTCCTGTGAAACAAAGGGTACGTTTTAAGGCCCTTTGTATCGCCTTCAGAGCTCTTAACGGAACAGGCCCCGACCATTTGAGGCAAAAGTTTAAATGGTATATCCCTGGGAGGACCCTTCGGTCCACAGGAGCAAAAAATTTCCAAATCCCTACATTTAAAAAGGCTAGTTGGGGAGGTAGGAGTTTTATCACATGCACATCTAAGGCCTGGAACGATCTGCCGTTCCATCTGAGGAATGCAGCGGATCTTCTTTCTTTTAGAAAGGGACTGAAGACTTGGCTGTTCACTCATTGATCATATTCCCCGTTAACCTGCAGGCAGTGCATAGCGCCAGGACACCTTAGGGTAATCGCTGCGCTCTAGAAATCTAATTAACATAACATAACAGTGATACTTGACACTAGCAACCCCCCCCCCCCCGGAGGCGGTCGAGTGGAATTGCCAGGGCTGTTTTCTGTTCCCAGTCCGGCCGTGAACTGTTCTCAGCTAAATGGGTGGCCTTTCTCATGGTTCTGGGTACAGTGTGTAAAGGTTAGGTAGGCTATCGAAATGATTTGTCCACAGGGTAATATGATGAAGTAACACTCCAGCAGCTGGTTTGTTAGTAACTACTCGTAGTGATTTTCCTTTCCGCAGGCACTGCGGCTACATCAAGGCGAAGCAGGACCCTGACGAAGACAAAATGCACTTCCAGCACGGAAGAGGTAAGGGCGGCCAAAGATTTCTTCTATATCATTGTACATCAAATTAATTTTCATAGACTGGGATGCACTTGGGCAATTTTGTTGGCAAACAAATGATTGCAAGGGTTTTGTGTTAAAAATATTCAGTGAGTGTTAATAATGTTGGCGAAGTTGGTGTAAGTGAGAAACGTTAGTCTGTCTCAGTTCGATTCATCAAGCCCTGGAAGTAAAAGTTAGAAATTTCTGGAGGTCTCTAATTGATGAAAGTTATTCATGTAGATTTTTCACTCCACGGTACATGTGAATGAGTAAATCATGCATTACTGTGCCTTTTCACTTTTACATTTTTCGTCTCTTTCCTGCGGTGAAACCACTTTTCGTAGATCACCATTAAATATGGGGCTATTGAGTTTCGCAGGTGTAAATTTTTGTGCAATTACATGGTGGAAAACTACCAGTAAGAGGTTTATGAATGTCCCAAAACCTGAAACGTATGTGGGTGTTCATCTACTTCTGGAAGGCAGCCCACCCTGGAATACCCCGTTCCCAGGCGCTAATCCTAAATTTATGGTGGTAGAAAATATGTTAAACTAGCAGATTTTCATAGTAGTATGCCCACTCTACAATCATAGACTTTTCCAAATCCTGATTCTGTGACTCTGGATGCAGCATTTACATTTGTAAATGTCTTTGTTGCCACTATCTACCTTACTTATCACTAAATTGCTTGGTAATTGAGCTATATTTCGCGAACTGCCCAAACACCAATCCCATAGCCATCAGTGGGGAAATACTCCTGATTATCAGATAATGGGGAATACATTGTAGACATTGGTGTTTCTACTCCAGGTTCAGTAAGTTTATAACTATGTATAATTCTATGCATTTCTTCACCTAGATACTTTGCCTACTTTGTGAAGGCACTGTGTGTGGATGAAAAACTCCAGAACCACAGTGTTCCCACAAATGTTCTAATTCCAGATGGGTTAGGTCTCCCGACGACTTATATATAATAAGACCTAAAATGAACAGAAGAGTCGATGACATACCCTTAGCCTATCTTTATTGCTCTCTCTCTCTCTCTCTCTCTCTCTCTCTCTGCGCTTATAGTGTTCGTAATTCCCAATGTGTTGTACACTCCTCTATATCACCGGATGGATTCAATTTTCAATTTCTCAATATCCACCAACCATTAATTGATTATTTTGCGAACTCGATGCTTTTCATCGTAGTCTACTTGATAGACATAAAATAATGTTGTGCTTTTTCAGTGGCTAAGAACACACTCAGCATTTCCAGGGCTCATCTTTAACTGACACACATTGGTTTGACTGATATTTTTTTAGCAAAGGTGAAAAGGGCATAAATGTGGATCAAAATGCAAAGAAATTCCCACAGAGTTAGACTGTGCTGGAAAACGCTGAGTGCAACAACTGTAACTGAGACAGGCTTCTCACCGACTTTCAAGGGCTACAAATGTCATATTCTGGCAAGCCTTTTGAATCTGCGCTCCTGTAGAGCGAACTGTGCCTCGGGTGAATATAGAAGATCTCATTTAAAGGTTGCCAGCAACTTGAAAAAGCACTGCTGCACATCTCAGGGCTAGGGGCTCACCAGAGAGACGTGGAGTGCAGGAAAACTCACAACTTATACAGTAAAGATGTCTTAACTGTTGAAAGGCAAATAGAACTTGCTTCATTCAGAAAGGGCGAATCTAGACACAGAAAACTAACATCTAATGAAAGCAGAGGGCCTCCACTGATTCTTAAAATGGCAATACATCCAACCATGCAGCAGCCTTTGCCACTGCGAAAGGCAGTCTTGCAATTCCCACATGTGCTTTGCAGTTTTTAAATCTGCATTGCATTGATAATCCTTAAGCGCATTAAATAAATACCAACTTCCGAAGGTCAGGCAGTGTCCCTTCACAAAGTGGAAGCCTCCCATAGTAGCCAGCCAATAGTGAACAGCTTCACTGCGCAAGAGATAGCTTCCCCTATTGGTCTGGCTTGACCACACAGCTGTTACCAAATCTAATGTGATCAACAGAAAAAATTCTTTAAGAAGCACTAGTTGAGAGAGCGGCACTGACTCCACCCAAATGACGATGTCTATGAGTACAGATTTTGATGGGGCAGAGATTGCGTGCTTCCACTGAAAAGTAGTGCTTCTGATGCACGTTTTGCTTGTGGGAAAGCTTATGCTCAATACAGCAAGATTGAATTGGTTACGGTGACAAGCCACTGATTAAGGCTATAAGCCTCATCTGTTTATTATAAAAAGTTACTACAAAGTTTGTAAGCCTAACTTATTTATTGTGAAAATCATACGTTAAAGCCAACAGGCTTTAAGGGTGGATTGTCTTTACACTATGTTAAAGCTTGTTTACAGGGATTTTGTTACAAGAAATCTCACAGGTTACTATAGTGGCAAAGGATTTGGTGTTAGTTAGCCCCATGACAAACCCTCTGGAGGCATGGCCAAGTTGGCAGCCATATTGGACGCTTGGTAGTGAGCTCCGCATTTGACCTGCCTAAAATCCTCCACTTCTCCTGCCCATCCAGCTGAGCCTCTCTGCAGGTCGCTGTCCATGCGCCTTCTGGCGTGGGACAGCGCCAACCAGTGCTGCTATTTTGCTATCCTGCTTGGTGGTAATCCCGAGTTTGTGGGGCAGCGGACATGCGGTGCCAACGGCCGAGGTGGGCCTACTGCCTACATTGACCTGGTGTGGCCTTGTACCCATGTTGGGGCTGTGTGCTTGACCCTCCGGCGCCCATGTCTGGACCCCGGAGGAGGCGGAGGTGTCTGCCCCCTATTGCTGCTCCTGTGAGGTGTGCCTGACATCAGTGCATGACTTTCCTATTTTGTCTGGGCATGTGGCCGACATTGCCTGCAGAGACAGACTGCAGCTTGGGGCTGGCTCCCCCGCTTTTTCGGTCCAGACTGGTGCGAGCCCGCCGATGCCGGGATATGCACGGCCTCGCCCACGTCTGACATCGGGCTCGTTGCAGCTGGAGACTGCGGTGACCTCGGCTGGACCCACCTGTGACTGGGTGATGGAGGAACTACTGCGTGAGGTGGCCTACCACAGAGAGCTGGGGATGCCAAGTCCCCCCTTGCTAGTGTGCGGGTGTTGTTTTTGCTGCTGCAAGGGCCTGCGCGACATCTGCCTTTTGGACTGTGTGGCAAGTGCAGGGGACGAGTGACAACGTTGGCGCCTCTGCTGCCTGCCTCCCCCTCGTTGTGGGACCAAACAGGCCTCCAATACTGCTAGCGTCATTGAGCACGCCACCCAGCCTGAGAACCTCTCTGTACCTGGATTGCTTGCCAGAGCCCACCCTCCCCACTAGTCTAACCTGGAAGAAGCTGTACATTGCCACTCAGCGCTCGCTTCTGGATCCTTGGTGAGTTTTCTCTCACTGTGTGTCTTGCACATGGGCCTCCCATTCCCCTTATAGTGCCTTTGCCACCGGCGATTGCCTGTACCCTGCAACAGGGCTCACCAAGCTACTACCCTGGCTTCCCAACTGACCAGAGTTAACTGTGCTCCAGACTCCTGTTGTTTGATTTCCTGATAATGCCCCACCTTTGGATCGACTGGTGTATGCTGCAGGTTACTCCTAGGGATCCTGGCCTTTGTACCTGGGACCGCTGGGGCTGGAGGAGCACGCACATCTCACCCTGCATTGTTGTCCCTTTGGGCTCTGTGAACTGTTCAAGGGCCCGAGGACTGTCCCGAGATCTATCTGCCCACCAACTGCTGGGGATAACCGGTTCCCGCCCTGTTGAGGTGAGAGAGGACCACTAGAGTTTTTTGGTGTATCATTGAGTGGGGGATGATCGGTGCCCATAGAGGGCACAGGGTGTCGCAGTGCCCTGAGGGCAGCAGGATAAGGGGCTCTCTGTTTTTGCCCACCATGGGTGTGGCCCCTCGGTGCGTTATTTTACTGTGCCCTGCTGTGGGGGCCCCCGTTGCTGCTATTGACAGCTGTGGGACACATAGTGCATATCGCCTGACGACTATAGTGTTTCTGCACACAACCCAGATACAACATCCTCTAGGCCGCCGTCCCTTCCCCCAGTGTACCTTGCAGAGATTGCTTGCTTGGGGCCGCGGGGCTGGAATGGCCACCAGCTCAGACGCAAGTGCCATAGAAGTGGTGGAGGAGATGCCGGAACAGGGAGAGGTTTGAGTTGGTGACTGGCTCGGCCACGGTGGCCGCTCTCATGTGCTTCTTTGCAGGGCGGTCGTGTTGCGTGTCAGGGGTGCACACATTCCATTGCTGGGTTTGTAAAGAGAGCTGAGTACTCCCTGAGGCCGGGTTGCTGGCTTGAATGGTGTGCATGGTGTACTGGCGATCGGGGGTGGCCTGTGTGTGAGGTGTGCAGGGCTGACTGGGGTCGGCCAATCCACCCCCATCTTTTTTCCTCCCCCCCCCCCTTTTCAGTATTCTGCTTCTGAATTGCTTCAACAATAGTGGGTGTGATAGATTGGATGTGCTGATAGTGTATGAGTGTGGCTGGTGTGGTAGGGAAGCATGGATTGGGCTGGATAGGGCTCAGCGGCGGTGACTTCGGTTGCGGCTCCCGGACTATGCCTTCCCACCAATACTATTGAAGTTGTATGTTGACTGGGGACTGTGAGTAGGTGAAGAGGTGGGATCTTTATAGTGGGGTAGATGGGTTATGGGGGGGGTAGCGGGATTATGATGATTGGGGAGACACATGTTGTTACAATGTGTTTACCCGGGGGGGAGGGATGGGTTGTTTATGTTTGATATGTTCTCAAGTTGCAGCAGCAGTTATGCGATGGATGATGGAGTGGGGAGAGCTGAGCGAGGAATTGTGATTTCTCTAACAATATTGCTATTTGATTTAACGTGGTGACATGGAATGTGCGGGGGCTCAACTCCTATGTTAAGATATACAAGGTCCACAGGTACCTTTAGCGACAGGGTATACAGATTACCCTGCTACAAGAGACTCATCTCTTGGAGAGCGAAGCCCAGAAGATGCAGGGAAAATGGAGGGGGCAGTTCTACTCCGCTACATACCCTTAACTGTGCTTGCGTGGTCTCTATATGGTTTGCACTTCAGGTACATTCTGGTGTGCGGCCTGCTGAATGGACGTGAGGTGTGTCTGTTGAATGTGTATGCACCCAACACGGATGATGGTGCATTCTATTTAGACCTGGAGCGAGAACTTCTCCCTTACTTCGGAACCCCCCTGATATGGGTCGGGGATTTCATCTATGTGTTAGATGGAAACTGGGATCACCAACCCCCAAAACAAGGAACGAAACCTAATATGGTAGCCGCGCTGAGTGGAGTAATGGTCCGAATGGGCTGTCTAGATGTCTGGAGAACCACACACCCTGGTATCAGGGAATACACCTGCTATGTCCCGACACTCGACACATACAGTCGTCTCGATAGATTTTTAGTAACGGGAGATGTTGCCATGGAAATAGTGCAAACACAGATATTGGGTAGATTCCTCTCGGATCACACGCCACTGATTTTAGAGTGGGGGACAAGTGGCGAAAGATCTTTAGTGCCCCTGTGGCATCTACACCCGAAGGCGCTCACAGACTCGCTGTTTTGAGAGGCGCTCCGGACAGTGACTGCCGGTTATTTGGAATGCAACTGGTCGATAACGGCACACCGTGGAGTGGAGTGTATTGCGCTGAAGGAGGTGACATGGGGGAGTGCCTGTCATGTATTAGTGGCACCAGACGCTGCCTGGAGATACAACTGCTCGAGGAAGAACGGCAGATTATGGACCTCCAACGAGATGCCCTTGCATTGGGGAACCAGTGTGAGTCACTTTTATTGACCCAGAGGGCAGTGGGGGAGATCTGGGATAGGTTGGACAGACTGGTCTGGCGGGATTATCGCAAGTTGTTGCATCGCAAGGGTGACAAGTCGGAACGCCTGCTGGCATGGTTACTTAAGAGAGAACTACCATAACTGGTGATTCTTGCTCTGAGGCGACGGGATGGAACCCTGGCAGGGTCACAGACTGCGATTAATCTCCTCCTGTGGGATCACCTTGTGAAAGTTTATGGTACGACTGGAGTTGCCCGATCATCTGGGGCAAGCAGTTTTTTAGATCATCTGATGCTCCATCGACTCACGGCCGACCAGGCGGAGACCCTAGAGGGGGAGCTTTCGTTAGAGGAACTGACGGTTTGGGAGACGGCGCACTACAAGGCACCGGCAGGGCCGGACTGGGAAGCCAAAGCAGCCCTGGCAATTTTATCGAATAAGGCCCCAGGAGGGAGGGCAGTGCAAGTGCGAAGCATGGATACTTTTGTTATTGGGGTCCGATATTGCAGCATCGCTGCAAAACTAGCCCCCCAGTAACAAAACCGGCCCCCACCACTGCAAAACCGGCCACCCCCTTTGCAGCCTCCCGGAGAAATGCCTAATGCCCGCTACGGCCAGTCCGGCCCTGGGCACCGGGCCCCGATGGGCTACCGATGGAATACTACCAAGCATATTCTGAGTTACTCCTCCCCCGGTTATTAGGGATGATCCAGGAGGCGCCGAGTTGTGGGATGTTACCGCCGGCCATGTGTGAAGAACAGATAGTCCTGCTCCTCTAGCCAGGTAAGGATTTTCTGGATTCTAGCTCGTATCGGCCTTTGTCCATGCTGGTAGTAGATGCTAAGCTACTTGCGAAGGTCCTGGCCACTAGGCTGGAGTGCATGGTCACCCACTTGGTGCACGATGACCAGTACGGCCTTATGCCGGGATGAGGGACACACAGTTGAATCTTCTCCCATGTGCTACACTTGGTTGCCGATAGTGAGATTGAGGCGACGCTGATTGTGCTAGACGTCGAAAAGGCGTTTGACAATCTCGATTGGGAATACCTCTGGGAGGGTCTCTGGAGAATGGGGCTTGGACCGGGGTTTTTGTCCTGGGTGAAACTGCTCTATTCTGGCCTGGTCACACATGTTCGGACTGGCCCTGTGGTGTCAGAGAGCTTCCCCATTGGGAGAGGTACGAGACAGGGATGCCCCGTGTCGCTGCTTCTGTTCGCTCTGGCGATGGAGTCATTGGCAATTCACCTTTGCCGCGATATTGCGGAGTGGGTTGTCGAGGTGGGGGCTGTCACCCATGTTTTCTCACTTTATGAAGATGATGTATTGGTATATGTCACCAGCCCTGAGCTGTCAGTGAGGGTACTGTTGCTGATCATGTCTGAATTCGAAGTGGTGTTGGGCCCCCGAGTGAAGAAGCAAAAGACGGTGCAGTTCTTCATGGCTGCGCTGGTGAGGGTGTGACCAGTCAAGCTCCCGGTAACTGAGCTCAGATGGGAAGGGGATCACTTCTGGTATCTGTGGATTCAGATAGCAAACACCTCGGAGGCCCAATATAGTCTTAATATGGGCAGAGTCCTCCAGGGAATGGAGGACTGCATTCATTTCTGGGTCCGCCTGCCGCTGTCGGTAATGGATAGATTGTTTGACACTCATTTGATCTATTATGTACTGCATCCTGTCAGGCCACAAATTCTAAACAACATAGCCACCTTGATATAATATTGTCCATAATTTTTCATTACCTTTCTGAAATTTCCACCATGTTTAGAAGCATTATGTTGGTCACCTAGAAGCAGTACAACAGTGATACACTCTATGTATTACCATTTGAAGATGGCTTCCACATATAATGTTTACAGAGAGACCATCTTGAAATGATGTTGTGCCTAGTGAATCACTGATTTTATTGCATGAAGATGGCCAATGCATTGCTTCTAAACATGACAGTTGTGTTGGAACTTTAAAACAGCTATAGACTTTGTACAATACCATGTGAGAGGGCCAGTACAAACTATGTTCATTTTATTTTTAAATTGCAGGCAAATGCCCACCAAGTTATGGTGGTGGCATGTTGTATTTTTTCTACGTTTATTCTTTTAATTTCTCCTCCACATGCGTGTTGAGTTTGTGTTTATGTTTTATTGCGAATAACTGATTGAGTGAATAAAATAATTTGTCAATGGGTGGATGCATGAGTTAAATAATGAGTGCATGTTTGGTGTCTTATTAAGTGTCTAACATTTTCAGTTACTGGAGAGGCTCTTTCAGTTATGTGTCAACCCAATTGGTATTGCCAATGCTTATTCAGTAATGTGCCAATATATGTGGCAATGTAACCCCTGTCTTTATAATGAAGAAGGATGGTAGTAGTGGCACATTAGCAAAGCTAAAGCAGACATGGGAGGACGTGTGATTGTTGCAGGCCTCCATTTCTTCATTTGTAGCTAAGTGCAATAAGACTCACAATTAATGCGTCATGCATGTTAAAGAGGCAGCTTTAATGCACTTAATTATGCCAGACCCTTTGCCCTGTGACTGAGTGGCACATCAAGAGTAGACTGAAGGACTGGTATTCTCACAGCTCTGCATTATACAGAGTTGTTTAACACAGCTCTGTAATAAACCCAGTTAATACATATATGCCACTGGATTGAGCAGAATTGGGCACGAGGTTGGTGGACAACCTAGCTACTCAGTCACTATGGAGACCTTTAGTTATTGAATGTTGTTAATGCTGTGCTGGACGCCCTGGCCTGATGTAACTGTGGTAAAGGTGTTCTGTAACATCGAGGCAAAGGCAGGAAACAGTAGAGGCACATTTGACAGGCTACTGGTGGCAGGGGTGTAGTTCTGGGGGGAGGGGGACAGGAGCTTGGGGTGTAACACCCCACTAAAAATGTATTCTATAGTAAATAGTTGAGTACAAGTGCTTTTGGTTGGGTACTGTGAAGTGTCTGTTGGAGTTCACCTGGGATTTTTACATGCCCACACAGACAAAAACACACACTCCTTCTTGTCTATGTATTAAAGGAATCAAAAAAGGTTGAATATTTTGAAAACTATTGCATTTTAAGTACCCCTCACAATCCGCACTCCTCTCTCTTTCCACTGCTTCTTAAGCCCCACCCATGTCCTGCTTTTCATATATTATGTTTTAACAAGATGTCCTAGTGTGATTGTTGAGAAATCTGAAGATCAAACCCCCCAATCATACTGACAAGCTATGCCTCTGTCTGGGGGTTGCTCCCATCATGCTTTTGACCCATTACTATGCTTGTCTTTCCTCAGTGAAGTTGCCTGGAAGTAAAACCTACATCCATCCGCACACCTACGAGGACCCTAATCAGGCCGTCCGTGACTTTGCCAAGGAAATCGACGCCTCCTCCATTCGAATTGAACGAGTAATTGGAGCAGGTGAGTGTAGTGAGATATAAAATACTATCTCCTTTCTCTACATAGCATTATGCTTTTCATTTATAGGCTGTGGACTAGTGATGCTTCCACTCCAACTCTCAAAGCAGCCAACAACAAACGATCACAGCAGCATTACAACAAATGAGCACACGGTGAAACTGTATGAATGCAAGTAATTATATATAATACCTGTTAAAGTGGTAATCACCACTTTAACAGGTATCATATATAATAAAATGGAACGATGAATGCCTGATGTGATATCCAGCGTACCCCATATGTAAGGAAATGGTGTACCAGCTCAGGCCCTACTGTCATCTTGGCCCTCCTTGTAGCCCCATTCAAGTTTTACTTTTGTGGGTGAAATTCTCAAAATTAACACATTTTGTGAAACAAACATTTGCACAACCAATGAAGAATCATTCTTTCTACAGGGTTAACTCATATCCAATTGAGTATGCTTTTTGGCCCTACTGCGGACAACAGTCCATCAACTGTGAATGTTTATACCTCCTAGGCAAATTATTCGCCTCTTTAAATGCCTGAAGATAGCAAACACTAACTGTGCAGTCACTACTTAGCTTTTGCAGTGTTAAGCACTCTGTTTCACCCAGCTCATGTGCAGAGTTGTAAGATGAAACCAGGTCTTTTGCTATGATCAACAAACTATGCAGCAGATCGTGGACATACAGAAAGTGAAGCAAAATCATAAAAATAGGAGAAGCTGCCAAATAATGCTTTTCTAGTGGCCGGGTCAAAGGTACAGCACCCCTTATGTGATATCCTAGTGAGAGGATAATTTGAAAAATTTAAGAGAACTGCAAGCACAGTTCAAAAATGTTTTCGACTTTTTTTTATTTTTTACAGTGAAACACCTTTTTGTGTTCAACTTACCAATGTGGAAAGTTGGGCAACATCGTTTCTCCTCGCTGGGTTTTCTTTAAAAACCCTGTCAACATCCTTAAGCTTAAGATGCTGGAGAAGCTTTTTGAAAAATCAAGTTGAAAAGTGACAAATGTTGATTTTGCAGGAGAAAATAAACAATACCACCTTCTGCAAGTCAGAACAATTTTCTACTAACGAGTTTTTTGCCAAGAGTTGTCACAACCAAAGTTGTATAAGCCAACAATATTCACAATTTCACAGCTTTGTGAGCACAATACAAATTCTCATACACAGAAACATGTGGGTTGAAGGTAGATCTATGTGGTGGGGGCAAGCATAGCATGATTTCTTTAGCGGTGGTGGTGGTATTGGTAGGTGGCCAGTCAGGGAAGACTGCCTTCATAAAATCATATCAATGCACCATGAACATGGAATGCAATTAAAGCAGGTACTGACTTATGCTATAGTTTGCCCTTAATGGCATTAGTGTGCCACTGTGAGCCAAATAAATAAAATAGAGGGTAGAACATTGGGGAAGCCCTGGGGAGTGGTGCATGAGCGGCAAGGAAGAGGAAAGATATGTTACCCAATGTAACGGATGGAAGCAAAAGGTAGAAGATAAGAAATGAAAAAGGGACAGCAGGGAAGGTAGAAAAGGGAAGAAAACAAAGGAACATAATTGCATTAGTGGTAGAGATTGAAGTCCATGTAGAGGCAGAAACAATAAATATATTCAAGAAAATAAAAGTGGAAAAATAGAGAGACGAATGAGAAGGGTTGTCAAAGGAAGAGATAAGTTGATAAAGATGTCTCACAGAGAATAGTATATTAGAGGAATTGAAGACAAAGGGGAGAGGTTGAAAGAGGAGCAAAAAACCAGGCAATAGATGGGAGAGAGTGAAGGTGAGTGCACCGAGAGAGGAAGTAAAATTTGTAGAGCAGCAAATAGACAGGCGAAATGCAGAAGGTAAAAAAGACAGAAGAGCAGCAGGCTAGAGGTGAAGAAGATGGTTTCGACAACAAGAAAGAATGAAATGTGCGAGAGTTGGGCAATGGTAGGGAGGAAAGTGGGCTGAGAAAAAGAACACAAACACTTGAGCACTAATGTCTCCTGGTTCGGCACTAGATTGGTTCCTATCCGTAAATTCCAACTTTCATGACTATTTTAGGTTTTAATTCGAGGGTCTCTTGCACTTAGCTGCACACAGTGAGCTGTTTTTGCCTTCATTCAGTGGCTCACAATGGCCCTCTTACCGAGGAGCCTGCTTTCCATTTGCAAGAAGGAGATGCTCCGGGCTCTGATCGGAGTGCTTTTGGCAGTGTCAGAGCCGAGGCTGAAAGTGGACAGACAATAATAAGGCTAATAGAGAGCCCGCTAAAAGCCACATTGCGACACGTGTTCGGTGCGACAGCGGGCGAAGGCGCTGTGGTTTTACATCGTCTTTGCACAAGGAATAATTAAATGTCACATGATGCACATTTTCATCTTCATTAACATCTTCCAATTATATGCACTGAATAAATCAGTTCATCCAGGCTTCCCGTTATAGATATCTACTATAAACATGTTTATGTTTTGGCATAGTGGCGCTTTCGTGCTACGAGAGGGAAACTGCTGCAGTGCTACACGCCAAACAATGGACCACAGAGGAGGCAATTGCTGGATTCATCAAACTTCCTCGCTTTGCCAAAAGAAGGCTTGCATTGCTCTGCCTGCACCTTCAAACACCTGTTTTGTTTAATTGTAGCATGGATCCTCTTGATGCAAGCACTGGTTTACCAGGAGACAATTTTTGCCACTGGTTGCCAATAACAATATGTGTAATCGGTGTCCTGTTGCAGTCCTTCTTTTATTTCAATGACCATTGAACATGCAGCCGGAAATGTGATACCGCAGGGAACACCATCAGGTTGTGGAGCTCAGTGGTGGCAATCAAAGTGGTGCTCTTGATGTTATTACAAAGACAGTTAGTACTACTTCTCCCGATCTGCAATGTTTGAGTCAGCAAAGCCCGTAGACAGTGTTTTGTGCCTCTCCAAGGGTATTTAGGCATTTCACGTCCACGACTATCATCATTTGGTGGGCGGCTCCGAAATATGAGCACAGAGATGTTGAATCTACTGGATCATCGCTTTTCCTTCCCCGTGAGCTTGTGTTCAGATCAAAGACAGCAGGAAAGCGCAGCGACACAAGGTATGTTATTGGGCTTGGCACTAGTTAGCAGAATCTTCCCCAATACAAGCTTAGACTGTTGGCCACTGCCCCAATGTAGACTCTGTAACATTGCCAACCCATGAAGGCCTTCAGCTTCAATTTACAATCGAAGCAAGTCATTACTGAACCTTCCCTCTAGCCCCACTTTCGCTCTACTGTCAGCACTCCAACTCACAATAAGGCCTCGTCTCTTACCTGTACCACACCAGCAGTGAAGTGCTCCATCAGTGTGACTGGCTCACGACAATCTCAGTGACTTCTTGAATCATTCCTTCGACTACTTCAAGAACCCCTCTTCTTGGACCTGTCTGTTCAATGAGGGAGCTAAGTTTGCACTGTGGCTGCATAGGCTACAGCTGGCTAACACAGACCTTCAACTTCTTCGGACATGAGCACTTGAGTTACAGGCTAACATACATCAAGTGCTGTGAACGTTATTCAAATCACAGCCTTTCAATTGAAATGCGTGTGTGAATAGAGGCAAATGACAGAGGAAGTCACCTTTAGTGTTGTGGGACCTAAGTGGGACTCCATTGCTCACAATACAGCTGAGCCCTAGGAGGAGGAGGGGCTCCAGCGCTCTTGAGTTTAAAAGCGCTCGACTTTCCCTGCGGCGTTGGACACCTTTGGTGTTGTGGGACCTAAATGGAACTCCACTGCCCACAAAACAGCTGAGTCCAAGGAGGAGAAGGGGCTCCAACGCTCTTGGGCTGAAAAGTGCTCAACTTTCCCCACGGCTCTGGACGGCTTCGGTGTTGTTTCACCTAAGTGGGACTCTATTGTCCACAATACAGCTGAGCCATAGGGATGAAGGGGCTCCAATGCTCTCATGCTTAAAAACGCTCAACTCACCCTGTGGTGCGGGACATGCGTGGGCAAAGAGCGGGCCAAGAGTTAACCAAGAGTGGGCCCCTCTTCGCCCGTCATCGCCCAGAAGAGTCTGAACGGGGCCATACCATTTCAACTTCACGCCACGCTTTGACTACGTGAGGCCTCTTAAGGTACCAATTGTATGTTTTGCTTTTTTACCTTATTTTTAAATACCAATGTGGTAGATTGTATCAGCGTTAGTTGTGCCAGAATGGGGAAATGTAAAACTGTTGCCAACTTGCCAAACCCCAGACGTGTTCTTCATTGAATGAGTTTCTTCAACGCGCAGTGGACGTTATTAACAAAGAGACTGAACTAGCTGAGCGCCGTTTGTCCCTCACTCCTACTTTACCAGCATATCCTGTCAGCCAAACATCTGAGCCTATTGCGCCTGGGGTTCTACTAACACTGCTGAGTTGGAGTCTTTTTCCTTTCCCCCGGTGCATTTGGAATCACTGACAATGTATATCATTCTTCAGATAATGTCCAGCTAGCAAAATGGAAGAGGGTTCAATCACACATTAACACTAATACTACTGGCCTACTAACTGCAAGCCCAAATGTGGACTCTGGTGGCCAGGGAGAGGCATTCATTGCTGAAGCTGTAAGGGTTTTGGGCAGTAAAATAACAGATATCTTGGAGGCTAAACTATTGCTATTTTATGAACTGCTGGTATTTATTGAGGAAGAACTTTGTAAGTTGAATTTAGCCCCGTTACCTCGGACTTCAAACTTCTCTCTGTCTTCTTCCTCTGGTGCAGGTGTAATTTATTTCACTAATTGCTTAGTCAATGTGGCTGAGAACACCGGTCAGGCGCCTATTCACATCTCTATTAGGACGAGGTCTAGGCCAAAGATTTTAGGCAATCCTGCCCCTCCGGGCAAAGAGTGGGTTGATTCCTGTGTCGGGGGGGATAAGGGGACTGGGTGGTTGGGGTAATCAAACATTCATTGTCGTATCTCCCTACTGTAAACCTCCCTCCTGAGGCTTGCCCTTATGTGTTAGAATTATCAAATGTTCCCTGTTTTGCTCCTAACAATGTTGAATCCTTTGCACAACTAAAAAATTGGCTACTCCACTGGTTTCATATTAATGCTAATTTTCCCCGTTCAGCAGCATCTGATATTCTGATGATCCGTAGGGTGGGATGAGTGGGCCCTTTGGAAAAAAGTATGCTAGATGATTGTGTAATTGTTAACTAAGCACTTTATCATTGCACAGAATCTTTTGTTTAACTGGCAGGCAATTTGTATGTCCCAAACTGCTATTACCCTTCTTCCATAGGGTTATTTCTATCGACAACTTCAGTCGGAACCTGCGCATTCTGTCCATCAAGAGATCCCTTTACCAAAATGTCCCCTGTCTCCTGATCCTTCTTGACCTGTCCTCAGCTTTTGATACCATCAAACATGAAAACCTGATTGCTCTTCTTCAACATAGAATGGGTCTCTCTGGCCCGGTCCTAAATTGGTTTGCCTCTTTCCTACATAACCGCACACAAAGGATCAAAGTTAACCATTCCCTTGCAACCAGTACCCCTGTCATGATCGGAGTGCCTCAAGGATACGCACTCTCGCCCTCTCTCTTCAACCTTTTTAATGGAACCACTTACTGTCATTCTGAACCTTGCTAACATTCAGTACCACATGTATGCGGATGACACGCAACTGTATTTGAAGATCTCCTCTCAAGAGGACATAAAAACGCTAAATGCTGCACTTCCACAAACACAACAATGGTTAGCCCAGAACCATCTTCTGTTAAATACTCTCAAAACTGAATACCTTCTGATTGCCCCCCCCCCTCCCCCCCCAATCACTCTGCACCTACCCTGGACTGGCTTAAACAACTCACTGCTCTTAACTGCACCCCTCATGTGGTAGACTCCGCTAAATCTTTAGGCATCACCTTGGACAAACACCTAAATATGCAAGCGCACATCAGTGCAGCTATTAGGGGAGCCAACTTTCAACTTAACACCCTTAAGAAAATCAAGCCTTTACTCCCCCCCGAAGTCATCAGGCCGGCGGTTCAATACCTTGTTATCTCTAGACTGGAATATGGACTGGTGACCCTTGCTGGACTTCCCAAAGCTAGCTTGGCTCCGTTCAGAGCCACCCTAAACGCATCGGCCAGACTCATCACGGGCTCTAGAAAGCATGACCACATCTCCCCCGACCTTTTGCAACTAAATTGGCTATCTATCGAAGCCAGGATACGCTTCAAGATAGCCTGCTTGACGCATAAAGCCATACATTACAACACCCCGGTCTACCTGGCAAATAAGCTTGAACTTTCGGGCTCAGGACGGAACCTAAGAAGTACGTCCACCCGACTTTTGAAACCACCCAAAAAGAAAAGATCTTACAATTGTGCTTTCACCGGTCTTGCTCCAAGAATCTGGAACGTCCTGCCTCCCGAGATCAGATCTAATCCGGCCACCGCATCTTTCAAGAAACTTGTCAAACGGCTATTCTTGAATGAACTTTAACAGCATCAACTTGTCCTCATGCTTTGTATACAAATATGATTCTTAATGTACTTCGTTGGTGCGATTTATTGTATGCTTGTCTGTTAAATTGTTATCATGTTCTAGGGCACTTCTGATACAGTTCTGGTCGAGCCAACCCCTCAACCCATGACCGGGTCTGTTTCCCCCCTTTGTTTTACAATGTTTGACTTAGCTACACCCTGTGTACCATTGTGTTTTGGTTACTCATGCTTTCGCCAAATCTGTACAGCGCTCTGATACCCATAAGGGTCTTGTTCGCGCTTTATAAAACTTTTCAAATAAAATAAAAATAAATAAATCAAGTGAGGCTCTCTCCTTCAAGCTGTCCAAGTGCCAGCCACCATTTGATGCCATTGACCCTAATTGATGATGATTGACTGGAGCCATATTACAGCAACAGGGTTTATTTTTCTCCCCATATTCCAGTCTGTAGCTGTTCAACATTTGGGTTTCCTCTGTTGGTTAAAGAATAGAGTTTGGTCTCTACCATCTCCTGGGCTGACTTTACAGAGCTCCCTGATGACCCATGCTTATGTTTTGTGACTGTCACCCATTGCACACCAGGCAGGCTTATTGTCACCTGCCCAGCGGCACATAGACACTCTGCCTAACCGCTCTTTCCCACTGACCTCAACACCAAACACCTTAGGTCCTTTTAGCTGGAACACTGCTGGGATAAATCTGAAATTAGAAGATCTAGAATGGGTTCATTATGGATTCTCATAGGATATGTCTTATTCAGGCAACATGGGTGATTGACAGCGTTTTCAGAAGAGGCTTTAGGAGCTATTGTGTTCCGGTCCCTTGCAGGACGTCCTTGGGGTGGGTTGCTTATTTGGGTGAATAATTTGCTGACCTGTTATAAAGCTACGGTTCCTATTGCATCACTAGATATGCAATGTTTAATCATTACCCTTACTAAGGGAACCCCTCCCTTGTTGATTAATATCTATAACCGGACTTCTGGTAATTGGAAGGAGTCTCCAACTCTCCACCTCTTGGATGAGACCCTAGCCTTGCGTTCTAAATCACATCATGTTATTTTGGCAGGTGACCTAAATGTAACTTACAAACCGTATGGAATCTCACAGGACTTGTGCCATGACGAGGATCTAGAATGGTGCATTTAACGTCCAATGAGGCATTACCGTTCAAGGGCTGCCCTCCAAATGGTTGATCTTACTTTAGTGTTTAGCTTGCGGGCCTCTGATGGCTGCTCATCATCTGATGTCCCTCTTATGCCAACCTTTAAAAGAGGGGCTGATTCCACCCCTATTGACTATATTATTTTAGATCTTAGATTATGGTAGTTGATGGAGGACATGAAAGTCCTAGAGAGGGAAGAGAGTGACCATAATCCTTTGATCCTAACAGTGAAGGACCTAATTCCCGATCTACCACCACTTTTATCTCATCCCCACTGCCAAATTTTGGAGGCCACCGATACCCATAGAAATGTGAAGTGAGAAGCTGTGTGCTCCTCTCCTGAGGTGCTGACAAGTATATACGCTGATGTTGCTTCTCATGTGATGGTGATGCTTAATACCTGGAGAATTAATGATGTTTGTCGCTGAGCATGCCAAATTATTTTCTGGTCTTAAAAACCTCTTCCTTAAGAATTTTAGGAAGGTCTCTTATAAGGCTAACTAGGCAGTGTGGTTCTCCCAACAGTGCAGAGAGGCAAAGAACAGTCTCCTTAAAGGTATAAACAAGGAATAAAGCCTCAGAGTAGGGACTACAGAGCACCATATTGATTTGCCATAAGGCAAGCTAAGGCAACCTGGGAAAGGACCAAAGGGAAGATCTTTTAGAAGCTTCTGCTAATAATGGTGCGAGAAAATGTTGGCGGTTAGTGAGTCTAGATAGTGGAAATCTACCTAAGCCAGTGGAAACATCTATTCTGCCAAGCGAATGGGCAAACATTTTGAGAACCAGTATTCATACTCACAAGAAACTGACTCAATTCTTAAGAGTAGTGAGGAAGACTTTGTTTGTCTTCCGGAGCCTACATTTCCACCAGTTGTTTTTACCCTAGCCTAGACAGCCGCAGCAGTCTCCTCACAGAATCCAGGCAAAGCACCGGGTCTGGACAAGATCCTAGTGGATCTTTTTAAATCTGATCAAAGTATCCGGGTCCCCTACATTATTGCTGTCTCTAACACTATCTTGGCTGGTGCAACAATTTCTGCTTCGTGGAATGTGGAAGAGATTGTTTCTGTTTTTAAAAAAGAAAATCAGAAAATTTTGTCTAATTATCAAACAATTAGTCTCCTCAAGAAATTACAAAAGATCTTTTGCAAACAGTTACTGGAGAGATTATTAGACTGAGGACAACCATATTATTTCCCGCGTCCAAGCAGGTTTTAGGGCCAAAACCATCTCCCTCGAACAGGTCTTCCGCTTTTTGATGACTTAGTGGTTAACTGTGGACGCTGGGAGAGGAGTCCTTTTTTGGCATTTATTGATCTCCGAGGTGATTTTGATCTGGTCCCCAGGACGAACCTCTGTGAGGTTCTTCATGGGCTGGGAATCCCCTGTAATCCGTTAAATATCATTGCATGCCTTCACAAAGGGAACTTTGTCAGGGTTTTCTGTGGTGTGAATGCCGAATTGACCCAGGAAATCACTATTGACAAGGGTGTCTGTCAAGGCTGTGTCCTAGATCTAACTCTCTTCGTTTTGTATATAAATAATTTTGTGTTGACTTCCTGAGCAACTGTGCAAATGATTCCCCTTTGCTTGCAGGTCAGAAAATTCCTGCCCTCTTCTTGGCGGACGGCACTCTTCTGCTTGCCAAAACTAGGGCTGGGTTGCAAACCGCTGTTGACATATTAAATGCATGTTGCACGACCTTCAAATTACTGCACTAAAAATCAAGCAGATAACTTAAGGGAAGAGGGAGATGAGAACCATTAGCGTGGGACAGGAAGTGCTGGAAAGTTTTAAGGAATTTGAATACCTGGGGATCCATCTTTCTGATTCGGGATCATGGGCACCACAGATTTTGAAAGCTCACTCTTGCTAACCCATAGACCTGCAACCATTGTTAGAGTTGCTAAAAAGGCACCCTAGTATCCAATTCTTCCAGCTATGGAAATTGATAAAGCGCATCCAAGGGGTGCAGCACTGTATGGTTCAGAGTTATGGGGCCATTGCTCCATGGGCACCCTGGGGACCAGTGAGAAAAACTTCCAAGAGCTCTTACAGAAGTGGGACGAGGTAACACTCTAGCTCTGCTTAGATTGGACCTTGATCTTAAATCTGTCCTTGCATTGGCTTAATTAAAGCTGTTACTTTATTGAGTCCATGTATGGGCCACTGAGGAATTACAGTCCTGCAGAGAGCGCTTTGCTGATATTCTTAACTTACGCAGCACTAGCAAGACCATGTGGCTAACCTGTTAGGAAATCTCTCTATGACCTGGGTCTAGGCAATATTTGCGAAGAGCCTACCTCTATCACGCTCACTGCAGCTACTGTTGTTAAGTACTGGGAAAGAGCTATTGCCCAGAATTAATTGTCTAGTTCTACAAGCAGTTGCACAAGGTTCTTTCTACTACATAAGATTGTGCCCAAGGCTGCGGATTTTTTTTAATTTTATTCACCCAGCTCGTGCACACTTGCTTTACTTATAGTTCAAGTACGGTATTTGCCGACAGCTGTGTTTTCAGCAAAATGGGCTCTTCTACAAGCAAAGTTCACTTTATGGCAGTCATGCATGTTATCTGTCGAGACCGAGGAACATCTGCTCTTTTTTGCCCATTCTATTCTAGACCAAGGGCCCGATGGATTGTCCATCTGTGTCGTCCCCTGGGGATGTCACACCGCATAAATGCTTTCAGAGTTTGTACAAGTGACTCCATCAGTGTGGTAGTGATCACAGTATCTAAATTGGTTTTTACAGCATGGTCTATTAAACTTAAAGTGGTTACTCAATTAACTACTACTATTTCAATCTAAGGGTTTTTATATGTACATGTTCTAGCAATATGAAAGGGTTTGCTCAAATTGCACTTCGATGAGCGTGAGCAGTGTTCTGCCAATTTAATGATTTTAATTGATGTTTTACTATTTCATATTTATTTTATGATTCTAGGGTTTTTTACTTGTTTTCAATACAGTTTGTATTGATTTTTGTTTTATTTATTTTGGTATGTATTGATATATTTTTTGACAATTAATTATGATGTTCAATCTGTCAACAAACTTGACTTGACAGAAGTGGTCACCAAAACTGGTTGTAATGCACCACAGCTGGCCCCAAAGACGAGATTCTATGGGCTGATGCACCAACTTTTTTTGTAGTAGTAGTTAAAGTAGTCCTCCAGTAGTGCTACATACTTACTACTACTTACTACTGTCCATAGGCAGATCTCAACCACATCTCAACCACGGTGGTGGAGATTTCCACCAACAGGTGATAGCATTTCAATAGTAGCTTTACCCTTGTAAATTCAGTCTTCTGAGGCTTCTCTTTCTCTTTGAGAGGATGGAAACTTGTAAGTTTATACCCAGATGTAAGTTTCCATTAGGAAATGATGAAATGCTAAACAGGTGGCGAGTTACGCCTAGGTGTTGAAGTAGACCTACATGCGAGTATATCAACTCATGTAAATTTACTTTTGTAAATTGTGCCCAACATGCTCTATGTGTTCTCCAGAACTGGACAAAGTACATCATAATTAAGATGTGGAACTGAAAAAATCCAGAGGAGTCCTTCAGAAGTGGGCAAATGAGGGACCAAGAACTGGACACAACAATTGTCTAGATATGGTCTTACTGTTAATGTGTTCTTTTCACACATGTTGCATAGCCTCCCTTTTTTGTCAGCAACATCTCTTCCTCTGAACACATTCATTCCTCTTACTTTCTACATGTCTTGTCACCTTTCTTTCCCC
The DNA here is from genome assembly GCA_963921515.1 of Calotriton arnoldi. NCBI lineage: Eukaryota > Metazoa > Chordata > Amphibia > Caudata > Salamandridae > Calotriton > Calotriton arnoldi. The sequence goes on from CAWUFW010011803.1 coordinate 357,041, forward strand.
CTGTCATTGGACACTTGCACTGCTTATGCCCATTTAGTAGTACCTGCTCCTTGTGTCTTACTGAAGCTTGAGACACCCTATCACTATACAAAACTGGAACATTTAGCATTGCCAATGCATATTTACTCAGTCAAGGGAACGTTGTACTCTGGGCTGGCTAACATTCTATGTTTGCTTGCCTTTCTTCGCAGGCGTCTTTCATTCACTGCTGAGTTGGACATAATAGCAACTGGGTGTAGTCAAAGGTGAACCGCAGGCAGTACTGGCATATTTAACACATCTTATTTCCAGTTTCCAGACAGGTGTCACTGTTGCGTCAGTATCTGTGTGCTCGCTCCACCCAAGGACTCATATAATCAGTTACTTACTTTTCAGGTTGTGAAAGACCTGTCAGATCACCCTCATTATAGTGGTAGGATGTCTCCCGAATCCTAATTTATATCATCCACCTCTGGATCCTGATGACATCAGGACATCACTATTGACCGTAAGCCATTCCCCACATCACCTTGGCATTCACTCTAATGCTATATTTCTCTTTTGGCAAACCCACAGGTGAGTTTGGAGAGGTCTGCAGCGGGCGCCTGAAGCTTCCAAGCAAGCGCGAGATCTTTGTGGCTATCAAGAGTCTGAAGGCCGGATACTCAGAGAAGCAGAGGAGAGACTTCTTGGGAGAAGCCAGTATTATGGGGCAGTTCGACCATCCGAACATCATCCGCTTGGAGGGAGTCGTTACCAAATGTAGGTTCTTTCCTCATTCTCTTTTATCTTTTGTGACTTGTCAGAAAGCATTGATGGCCCTCTAATGGGGGACCTGCGATCAGTATAGTATGAAACATTGTATCATCATGACCACACAGTACAACTATGCTAAGAGAAAGGAAGGCAGTGCTCTACAACAATCCTCTCAACCAGGTCGTTGGTGAGTAAAAATTGAGATACCACCATCCTACTACATGTCTACCATTACACGGTTTATTTACTCTATTACTACAATACTTTTGCTCTATTCTACATTGCATGATGACTCTAGTACAGTGATACTCAAAGTATGGCCCGAGGGCCGCATGCGGCCCTCCTGACCTTTACATGGGGCCCCCTGGTTTAAAGAAGCACTGGGATGATCTTTACTCGACTCCACTAAACTTAAAAAAGATGTTAAATAAACGGGCAAGCATTTCATTAAATGTTAATCGAATCTTGCAGCAAAGGTGTAAAATATGATGAAGTAAATTCAAAAAGTGTATTTCATTAACCTTCAGAACCGTTTCACCTTAGTACACCAGGTTATCAGGACATTGAGAAGTATTTTTGAAAAGTGATAGTTTTCAAACATGAATTTAGAAACATTCATGCTTCCACCCACCCTGACAACAATGCCAGTAATGAACTAAGAGGCAAGTCAGTTATGTGCACCCTTTGGGCAGTCTGGGTTGCTATTATACAGCAACAACTTTATAGTTCATTAAGTCAAACACAGAAGGTTTTGTACAGCGCAAATCCTGAAGTCTTGTATTTGGAGGTCCTCTTATATGTGATAAAGAAGTAAAAGGAGGGAAAATGAAATGTAACAATTGCCTAGGATCACATAGTGTGATCAGGTGGGGAAGCCGTGATTGATCCAGATTTTCTGGTTTTACATTGTGCAATTTAGCCACTAGATGTACATGTTTCACCTCCCCTACACCCACCTTATCTCTTCCTGCTCCCTCTACAGCCACCCTGCTGGCTTCAATGCGGTCCTCGGTCACATCACAGACCAAACGTTTTGGCCCCTGGGAAAATGTTTGTGAGTACCAATGCTCTAGTGCATCGCTTCTCTGATACATTATCACTTTGATTCCAAGTGGGAACTCACCTGTACCACAAATTCAGTATATTATCAGTACACAGTGCCACAGGTGACTATAGCACGATTTCATGGCATGGCTGCTTTACTGCACCAGTACCTGTCCACTCCACTACATCCCTTATTCACTACATTATAGTTACACTACTTCACTAAACCATCAATACATTGTTACACCACTATAAGCTGTATCCATAAAACCTATATAGAACTGTCTCTCTACAGTATCTCTTCTCTACATCATCTACATCATTACTTCACTATTCCCCTATGTGAGTTTTGAACTAAAGGCATTCATTACCACACCAGTTCAATAATAATACTTTGTGACTTTCCATAACTCTCATTATACTGCTCCTTCACTACACTACTCCATTATCATGTAACTTCTAGGTAATGACTGCACTATACAAACAGTTCACTAATTTTTTACATACTTGACAACAAGACTCCATCATTACTGTGGTTGTACACTCTTCTCCTCATCATTTCTCCAAAAACATCAATACTGCATTATATTACTACACAGCCACATCCCTGCACCTTTATACAACCAGTCGAATGCACTACAGCACCAATCCTCCTCTATATATTTCCATTAATAACCAATTTACAACATTGCTACTTCTGTTTAGGCAGGATTCTGAGTCGGACTAAATTAGGCCCAGCATCCCCCTCACCTCACCCCCACGAGTTACTGATACCAAGCTCATCCATTATGCAGCTGGGTCGGTGGGGAGGAAATACTCCCCATTCTGATATTTTAGGGGATCAAATGTGGAAATTGGTGTTTGCACATAGATCTGTGCATGTTTTTATTCAAAAGGCAGCGGAGAGCTGTACAGGGTCACTGCATGTTCTTGCATCTTTTCTCCGGATGTTTCTTGTAGATTTCAGTTCTTTCAGCAGCTGTGGCTTCTGGGTGAAACACAATAACATGAAATTCTGATGGGGCCGGTAACTTGCATTATTGACACCATTCAGATAACCCAGGGCACCAGTAACGGGGCCTTAAGTATTGAGGGACAATTCGGAGTCTAGACCTATGGGCTATGGAACGCTACACTTCCAGGGATCAGCCTCTAATGGTCTCATTATATTGCACATGATATACTCTAATCACGCCAAAATCAGAATTTGTCTGGACACTTTAAACAGCACCCAGTTACCAGTATTGTCCAAAAATGGGGGCTTAACATGCATATTTTGGTGCCAAAATTCACGTGTACTGTTACTTACTGGGGGGAAATGCCAGAGATATGTATGTATGTGTTAATTTTGAAATGTAAACATAGTCAAAAGACAGTGGAGCGCTGTACATGGCAACTGACAAGCATAAAGTTAACAAGCAAAGGTAAATGTAGTTGGTTTGGGGACAAATAATACATTGTGATGCAGTGTTCTTTAAAGAGGTGAGTTCTCAACTCTTTCCGAAATTGAAGCAGCATTGAGTCATTGGTACCGACATGGAAAAGGCCTGCTGCCTTGTTTTCTATCTTTTTTACGCTTCTTAGTCTGTAGTCTGATGGTGTCCTAGCTGTGGGGATGCCAAGAGCCACTAGAGATGGTGAGCTTGGCTGCCGGATAGGCAGGGGTGCTAATTGTGGTGACTTTGGAAACGATGCAGCCGGTTTTGAGAGCTGTGAGTAGTGGCGTAGCTAGATGTACTGTGCCACCTGGGTGGCCCCTAAGTTTGCCGCTCGCGTGCAGGTAAGAGCGAGGGGGTTGTGGCCGACTTGTTCTGGGGGGAGGGATTGTGGCCAAAGGACAACTTGTTCTCGGGCCGGGGGGATGGTTGTAGTCGACAGACACGACTCCCTCCGCCCCCAAAAACAGTGCCGCCCGGGGCTGACCGCCCCCCCTAGCTACACCACTGGCTGTGAAGCTTATCGCATAAATCGTAACTGTAGTATGTGCAGTAACAGTTACCACCAAATTCGCTAATAATTGTGTCAATAGTAAATGGGCCCACAAGGTCACGGTGACTTTAGTATTTGCTTTAAACATCTCCAGTTCAACTCCTGGCTTTGCATGCTGGCGACTCTTTTAAATTGATGGTCAGCACCATTAAGATGTTCACATTTAATTTTTGTGTGCTCGCTGATTTATTACACTCGGTCAAAAGTCATGACTCCACTACAACACAAGCCATCTACAACAATAAATCACTGCTGCATTAAAGTCACAACTCTGTTAAAAAAAAATGACCACCACATCCCAGGTAACTCCTTTACTTTTCCATGACACCTTCAGCTTTTACACTACTGTATCACAACATCACCACAAACCCACAAAACTGGTATGTGTGGTTCTCACTACATTGTTAGCATGCTACAGTTCACTCTCTACACTCAATTCCATAACTTGTTTACTTTTGACATAACAACAATGCTATATCTTTGCAGTATTTAATTCATATTACAGTGGTGTACTGCATTTTATTCCACTTTTCCGCTTTTACTACAGCATTTTTCTTTTAGATCACAACTCCAACACATAAGACCTTCATCACGATAATGGTATTTCAATATCACTACTCCAATATAGACGGTCTCCAATATCATACAACAAGTTTATTCCACTACATTACCCAATTACAATTGTACGGTTACTCCCTTTAATTAAAACTTCACTTTATTACAGCTTTTGTGTAAATCTTCAGTACTTTTATACCACTACTAAAATGTATCATTATTCTGCTAGTGAAGTATTCTGCAAAGGACTATCTTTGCTTTATTGGCAATCACTTCGTACACCATAAATTTGCCTACCATGGGCAATCACTTCGTACACCATAAATTTTCCTACTATGGGCAATCACTTCATACACCATAAATTGACCTACTATTTATTTAGGCTCAGTTACTTTGACCTGTCTTTTACTTTAACTTACCTTAACTTAAACTTAACTCATTTGATATTACAAGTCCAGCCATAACCAATTAGGGTATAATAATCATGCAAAAGAAATTTAGATGAAGTAAGAGTCGACTAGTAACGACCATGGTGGTAGAATAAATGGAAGATGACATGGAAAGTCATAAATAGATAGATAGATAGATAGATGGATAGATGGATAGATAGATGGATGAATGGATGGATCCTTTCTACAACCAATATCAGGACGCCTCGGAAAGAGAGGTCTTTTTGTAAGTAAATGTAGTCTCCATATCAATCGTATTGTTTCTACTGGACCCAGCGCACCACCTTTCTGGTTCACTTGACATTGGTAAACTAGATTATACATGTTTTCCTCCAGGCCTGTTAGTTTGAAAGTTAAATGTACAGAGACTGGTGGAAACCGTGGTTGCAAATATCTGGGTTTTTGTGCTTGTTTACTGCACGTTATTACCGAAGTTTGCCACTTTTTGTTCTTTGCACGAAGATCATGGATAAAGTGGGAGAAAATATATTTAATGCGCAATTCAAATACGTCCAGCACCAAATAAAAACAGGAGGCAACGGATGCAAAGTCCTAGTTATGCCTAAGTTATATCTCTGTTATTTTGTGTATTTTTCCGATATATATGTTTTTTTTTTGGTTAATTTACCTATTCGTTTTTCTTTTGTGTACCTGTATGCACTTTTATTTCTTGTATGTTTCCTGTTTATCAAAATTTAGTATGCGCATAATTCTCTGTGTGTCCAATATCGGATTTTCCTTGTGAACACTGGTCTGTGTGTGATCTCTGTGTGTGTTTGTGTGCTTTATCTGTGCTCGTCTTCCATATGTGTCTGCCCACCATAGATGCATTTGCTTGTATGTTTTTCTCTGCGCACGTGATTTTCCGGTTTACTTTTGTGTGTGGATTTTTTGTGCCTATGGCCGCTCCTGTCTGTTTTCCCGCGCGTAATTTTCTGTCAAGAGTGTTTTTACAGTGCGTTTGTGCGCGTGCGTGCGCAGGCGGCGGCAGCAGTAATATACCGCTTGATTCATACTAATGAATGAAAGGGAATGAGAGGCCCCGAGGAGACGCCACCGAGCGTGACTGGTTTGGAGATGCGCGCGGGTGCAGCGCGAGCCGCGCGCGATAAAGCCAGCTGGATCCGCCAGTGCTATCAGAGGCTGGCAATACTGATTACTGGACAGCCAGTGTAATTTCACAGGTCGCCGCCTGGGTCAGTACTAGGCCCCGGAGACACCACCTATGCACCGATCCGCTGCTAATGAAGGCATGAAACCATCAGCCGGCAGCTGCGACGTTAGCATTAAAAAGTAAAAGGCTCGTATTGCTGAAGAGAAACAGTGGCACTGTGTGGCCCGCGGGCTGCACGTGCGTTGTGTGCAGCCTTGGTTAGCAAGTGGCAAGCCTGAGGTGACTTTCTCGTAGCCTTATATTGTGCAACATTACAATAACGATGTGCCTTCCACAATGGCTGGCTACTATGTTACGGAGTCCCTATCTCCCCAGCCCAGCTTTAGCTACCTAGCCTCTAATTTGGTAAAAGTTTGCTCACAGCTTTTCCTTATTACCTCCTGGACACCGTTTTGGGTAACAATGCACTTTATAAATATCATTCATTCATCCATTTATTCATTTGTAAGCGCATAGACTAGGCAATAGCAAAGCATATTCCATTCTTTGAGTGAATAAATTACACGTGATCAAATATTTGCCCACATTCTGCAATGGTGTAGTACGATTATAACCCACATTGATATATATCTATATCAAAGGCGCAACTAGAGCCAAATTTCGGGGGGGGGGCCTAATAAAAATTTCAGGGGGGCTAATTCTTCCAGCAATAGGCAGAGTGGAGATGCAGAGGCTTTAAAAAGGGGTGAAAACACAACAAAGCCTCGTTAACAAGTAAATGGTCTTTTAAAGACCTGTGAAGTACTCGGGTGCAGCTCCAATAAGACGGTCCCCAGCCCGGGAAGCTGTCTCAGCCCGGGCTGACACACACGACGGGGGGCTGAAGCCCTTAAGCCCAATGGGCATTGCGCGCCTGATCTATATGGTCAGGTCAGGGCTTTAAGTGGGCCGGGTCCTGCTCGTGCTAAGCACCGGCAGTTCCAAAAAGCAGGTGCTGAGACGGGTCGTTTGATGTATCTTCAAAGAGACTCGTTTAATTCTTTCACAGGCTCGTCATTTCAGAACTGAAGCATTTTCAATATTATAAACAACCAAGCCATAGTTGTTGCTTATTTATCGTATGCAACTAACAACCACTGACAAAGCCAATAGTCCTGGCTTGTTGGAGGTGTAATGTTACTTGTATTATATGTCTGGATGCAATGACAATAGCAGCAAAATACAAGTTTGCAAATCACAGATTTTTACCTTAGGTGTTTTTAAGCTACGCCCTTGATTATATTGACCACGCCCCTTTGAGAGACCCATCCACTCCCACTTAAAGCCCTGTATATGGTATTTCTATAGCACAAACCTAGACAAAGGGCATCGGGCGCTGTACGTAGTCAAAGGCAAGCTTAAAGTTGGCAAGTAATGGGAGACGAAGCAGAGTTGTGGATTGTTAATGCATTGTGATGTAAACTTTTTTAAAGAAGCCAGTGTTGAACTCGTTCCTAGATTGGAGCAGCGTTGGGGCGGTTTTAATGGTAAAGGGATGTTGTCCCTGGTCTTGGGTGCATAGATGGAAAAAGGCTTACTACAATTCATGAAAGCAATGTCATCATTTTGCTTTCCCCTGTTTCTTTTATTCGTCTTATTTGCAACTGCAATTCTCGCCTCCAAAAAAGAATGGACTATCGAACTTTTTGCTTTAAATGTGTAAAAGCTAATTGAAATTGTTAATTTTTTTCATCTGAATTTGCATTTCATGAACACCATCACTAATATCAGAAATTTGGCTGAATATTGCCCTTATTTTCTTTTTCTGAACGCAAACTTCAGTGTGTATAGCCAGCGGCATAGCAAGACATGATGCCGCCGTCCCTTAAACAATGTGGCTAGGACCCACCAAGATATCTCACATATACTGGTAACTTTGGGTTAAAAGGTGGCTCTCTGAAATGTGGGACCCCAATGCGCCAGATTGGCTGCAGGAGCCTGTGTTATAGACCTGTGAATAACACTATAGAAAAGTGATGTTGTTCTGTTATTACTTATAATGTAACAGAACAAAGTGTCTTTCAATTAGTCCTTCATTTATTTGGACAAGTGATGTTACTCCTTCAGTGCTTGTCGAGAATTATCAATGAAATTCCATTTTAAATCTGATTGTTGTGCCTCCACTTTATTTAACCACTGGCTCCTGTGTCGGAGATCATTTTCAAAGTGTTTCTTTCTGGGTTAGAGGGTACTTCCTCGACAGACCATGCCTGGTTTTCAGGCAAGGTGCTGGTTTTGTCACTGTACATCACCTGTCATGAGCGAGCTGGTACACAGTTGTGTTGTAACCGGGACCTTTCATATTTAACATACACTATGGAACCAGGCCTCTGTGCAGTTTTCTTGCTTTCCCATTGTAATTTCACATATTTTAACAAAGATATGTATTGATGATGGTTTTGGGAGTGGTGAGTAGGACAGTGCAAGGAATGTAACTGACAAGCCATGTGGAGTTGCCATATTGCTGGATTCAGGCAATTGATGGTGGACCAGAATCAAGAGAAACATGTGTCGGGACTTGGGAGCACAATTCTGCAGTCCACTGACCGGATCTGCTTCTGGTCTCAGGGACACCCACGCTTTTGGTCCTATATACTAGTGGCCAGCTGGGCAAGCCATCAAAGAATGTGGGTGAACTTTCAGGGAAAACTTTGCAAGCTCGTAAGGTGGTGCATAAAGTTGTAGGCTTTCTTTCCTGCAGAAGAATTAAAAAATAGGATGTGTTGAGGGTTACCAGACTTTTCTCCTCACTTTCTATTGTCAGAGTCTGTCCTTGTGGTTTACTGGGTGGAGAAGCAAAGCGTTGTCATGATTCAACACAGAGGAATCGCAGTTATCAATGAGGGTCTCACAAACAGGATACATGGATTTCAGATGTTGCCTCAGCTACAAATACAATCGGTTCGGGTATGGAACAAATGTATAAGATTGAAGCTCTGGCATCAGAAGGGCCTAATAATACTGAAGTGGGTGATTAAATAATGAAGTGGTTTTGATCTGCATATGATAAGATGCATGTCGTATAAGGGAATGTCAGCAGTTAGTTTATTTTATGTATTTATTTGCTAGTTTTGTTAGTTAAATGGAATAACACTACAAGTGCAATGCAGAGCTGAGTACAGACCCTAATACAGCTGCATGTGATGCTTTATTTGTAAAAAATAAATAAATAATTAAGAGCCAGAGACCAGGATAAACTAACCAATGACATTTTCTGCCAAAAATGGACTGATCCATCCTCCCTTGAATATATAGAATGAGTGGCACGGGTTAAGTCACTATGTATGCTGGACATACGATGTCCTAGTATAAAGGAGGCCGACATCTGGTCTCCAATGATTGAGTTGTTCTGTTCCTGGCATATATGGGTCTAGTGATTTCAACACCTTCCAAGCTCTGCTTATACAAGGCAGAATATGCTGAGTAAAAGAGCCCAAAAGCCCCAATGACTGAATCGTGGGTCTGGCCATTGCCCTTTGTTGGGCGTTGCAGATGGTCAATAGGGCAATGGATTTAAGGTGAAGAGGGCTAAAAAAAAAAAGAAAATACACTAACCCATGTCACTCATACAAGTGGGGCATTTCGGTCTATTCTAGTTTACCTTGCACTGTAATGATGGAAAGGAACTTTTTTTTAATTCATTTATTTAGTATGTTGAATTGTTCAACGCTCTGATGATTTACTCTGTTACAAAATAGATAGGCAGTAATACCATTGGGGGTTTTAAAAATAAGTGCATGTGTTTTGAAATAAGTGCTGGTGCTGAACACCACATAGCAGCTCAAATTAAGCACTGCCTACATGCGTAGTTCATGTAGGACTACAAATAGTCACCTCCACTCAGGATATAGAAATGCTCAATAAACTGAAGAGTGGATTAAAATATTCTACTGTGTCTTATATGGTCCCAGGTAAAAGTAACTTTTGAAGCCCTTTCTTGGAATTCAGGAATTAAAAATGAAAAAAACGAATTATTTTCCCCCTTTATAGACTTTGAGCCATTTGTCCAGTAGAAGATTGGTAGACTCTCTCCATCTGAAGGATGCGTGATATTATTGTTTCATTTGTTGCATCTTTATTTTGTGGAGGTTTGGAAAAACTACCTCCGCAAGGTTCCCTCATGCTGCATCAATTCGCCATGCAGAGTTTAAGTACATTGCATTGGTGGTTGTGTTCGTTCGGGCATAACAAGATTTACCATTTCATTTATTTAGACATTGGATGAAAAAGTAAGTAGGATGGATGTTCCCTCTATGCTGGAAGAATGGAAGGATGGATCACGTGCAGGGGTGCCTGGGTCAAAATAACTGGAATATATAATCCCACTGATCAGGTAGTAAAACAACTCGCCTAATTAGTAGAAATCTTTAAAGATTAGTATACAGGTGTATATCAGGCTATTGAGACGTCAGGTGGCTTTCTTACCACTACTTATTTGGAGATCTTTAAACCACCTTTGTTGTTTGTGACTTTGCTCGTGAATTTGTGCTCCTCCCTGATGCCACTGAGGGCCTGTCCAACTGCATTCTAGACCAAATCCTCCAGAGAATAGGGGTTTCCGAGCCTTCATTTTGGCTACACCATAGCCTGATACCCACTTTTCACATCCTAGTGTTTTTTACCCTCCCCAATTTACTTTCTGTAATTTGTCTTAATCTTCCTTAAAGGAAAACGGGATGCATTTCGAAAATAAAAATGAAAAGCTACCTTTTCGTTTTTTAAGAGTAGGCAGTGAATGTTGGAGCCCACATTCACAAAGGGGAAGGGGACCCTTGGGGACCCCTTCCCGATGGGGAGTGCGGTACCACCAACTTGAAGTTGGTGGTAACTGTGAATGTTTTGTGACCACATTCCTGGTTGCAAAACATTCATACATACCAGTGCTATTTGGTACTTGGAAGGGATGCCCTAAGCACGCCTCTTCCTAATACCGAATCGCTAAAGCAAAATGCGATTAGGTAACAAGGTACTGAGTCGCATTTTGCCTTCTGTACGTGGCAAAATGCATTTTACCGGTAAAATGCTTCGTACATCCGGCCCTTAGTGAATCACAGGCTTTGAGACCAGTAAATTATATTGTACATCTGGCCCTTAGGGCCTTCCTGTCTGGGATAGCTTAGTGGAGTTAATTTTGCTGGTGGATCTTCCTTTGGATTCAGATTTTTCCTCACAAATTGGAGATTTTTCTGTGACATCTCAATCCTCAATGATGGAAGAAAGTCTGCTGGTGGACTCCCCTCAAGCACTAAGAAATGGCTTTGGAGCGAGGACGCACAGGCACATTAAGGCACAACATGAGCTGATAACAGCTGTGCACAGGGACAGGAGGTTTTCAGCTCTAAGCCCCTAGGGGCTTTCCCAAAGAATTAATTATTAAGTCGTTTTTAAGCTGTTGATGAAAAAAGTCATTTTTCTCCTGGTCCAAGGTTACACAGCTCAAGCCGGAATCTGATACACACCTGCAGCATAACACATCGGCTTCTTGCAAGGCACTTACAGCAAGATTACAAAATCAATACTCAATTGACACCGAGGTTACAGCGCAGAGACAGGCCTGAAAAGATTTTAAGTAGAAAAATAACAGCGTTTTGGCTGCTCCCTGCTATGCGTGAGATATACGGGAGTGGAGACGTTTGCCTCTTTACACCGAGAGAAGGGACAGGCGATGACAGGTTCTGGACCGGGGCGTCATCACTGGCTGTCATTGGATCCGTTTTACTTGGCATTTATTTGCTGTTTGCCAGTGTAATTGCTCGTAAAAGATGGCTGGATTTTCAGTACTGTTTGTTGAAGTCATTTCTTCTCTCACAGGCTAAGAGGAGCAGAAGCAGTGGCAAAGGGAGTGTCTGTTAACGAGCAATGCCCACAGGCCTCTGGCCAACCCTAGGATGGGTTATGTTAGTTTTAATTTGTGGTGGTGGTTGCTGGTGGGGGGGGCACTTTTTTGAGCCAGGGCTTATTTTCATCATCAGGCTTTGACCCAGAGCAACAGAAAAGCACAAAAGGGAAAAGGAGGAGTAAGAGAGAGATAAGAAAACTGTGTGGAAAAAAAGAACACCGGCTTGAAAAAAAACCTGAAAGAGTGAGCTAGTGACCGGAAGTTTATGTAGGATAGTGGAAGAAAAAGACACGAGTTGAAATCAGGACAAGGCAGCCTTTGTATTCGGCAACCCGGGCATTTGGTGCTCTTAAGAAGAAAAAAAACTTTGAGCCACTGCACTAATTTTTTTTTTACAAATTGGTGCACGAGGAAGCCCACTAAAACTCCAACTTTGGTCAGATTTAAGGGTGGGTCAGTCAGATGTTGGAAGTCAGGATTGTTTCTTCCGGCATCTAATCACCCTTGCATAAGGGCTGCCTGGAACCAACACATCCTTATAAAGATGTCCTGAAGTAGGCCTTGGAGACATCTACCACAGGGCCTCAGGCAGTGCAGACATGGGCCACTGAACGAAGACCATAACTGTGACTAGCAGAAACCCCTGTGCTCGACTGCCCCACTGCATAGCATTCAGGGTGGTTGCACCCTGGTAGTGCACCTCACTTCGCCCTTAGGAGGGCTTCATGGCACTTGGTAAGGACTGGTTCTTGCACCTAGTGAAAGTGCAATTTAGATTCGGATGAATCCACAAGTTCATTGACATCATACATGTGCCGCCTTGGCCCATTATACAGCATGTGAATTCAGCTCTCTCCGTATCCCTCTGCCATGTATCTGTCTCCCTTTTCAGTGTCACTGACCTGCAAATGACACACGTTTTAGTGGAAGAAGGGAATATGCAGGTGGGCTTAAAAGAGAAGCGGTGAAGGGAAAGAGATAAAGTGGGTGATAAAATATCGGAGAACCAAATGAAAGATAGAGAGCGAGTCAGTGAGCATAGAAAGTAGAGCTCAAAGGTAAGTACTGTAGAAAAGAAAGGGGAACCAGGGGAACCAGTCAAGGGAAAAAAAACAAAGAGACAAAAATTGTGGTTGTATGGTGCAGAGTGTTTGGTGTCCGGGGAAAAAACAGACGGGGATCGAAATTGATTTTTAAACGGGGAGCAGAGATGGATCTAGATTAGGATACTTGGAGAGTGGAGGGGACATGGAGGGACATGACGACAGGCAAGACAGAGGGAGTGGAAACGACACACTGACAAGAACGGTAGTGTGAAGGATCCCTGTGTGAAGGAGCAAAAGAAAGGATGGGCCACATTTTATTGGCAACAGGTAGTGTAATAAATCTGCATATAGGTATGATGCAAAGCTTTTCAGCGCTACATGCATAATGCCATTATGCCTTCAGGAGCGCTCTTCATACACTTCATATACCTTGAGGCCTGTGGTAGTAATTTGGCACAGCCACTAGGTGGCATTCTTTGGCTGCTGCCTTACCTCACCTTATGGAAGAACCGGCCCTTTCTGCAGACATCACTGAGACCATATAGAATTCCCAAAGAGCCACCTCATGATATGCTAAGAGTGTCCCATTCTGGAATTCCTCATTGAGCTCCAGCACATTTATCTGCAGTGTCCTAAATAGTAGCTCTCCAAAAGACTACATGGGTAAAGGACAGGCATGTGCTTCCCCATAGAAACCCCAGTGCTTAATTTGTTAAAAAAATAAGTGCCAGGGCCCTGTCAGGAGGCCACTGCAGCTTGCCCCACCCATTGCCCCCACGAGCGCTGCCATGACAGTACCAACACAACTATTAACCATCATGCTCTTGCAAGTGTGACAATTCATAATATTCCAAGCCCCCAAAGCAATAAGAATGGCTTGGGTGGCAGGTATTAGTCAATGTTAATGTATATTGAATTAATAAACAGCTGTTGTTATACTCATACCTAAAATAGGCAGACAGCGCCACCATCTGTCAGACTGTCATAAGCCAGATGCTGACAATTAAGTGCTGGTGCCGAGCACCGGAAACCACCGGCTCAAACTAAGCACTGAGAAACCCCATGGTGGACCGACACTAATTTTGTGTGTGTATATATGTTTGCATATCTGTGTGTTAAAGTGTTTTTCTATTTTTATAAGCGTGTGTGGTTTGCTATGTGTCTGTATGTGTTTGGGGAGGGCTGCGGTGGGTGCAGCGGGTCTGTGTGGTTCCACTCTTACATGCCACTGAATAAAGATGACTCCATTGGCATGGGTTTTCCGTGCCACTCAGGCACAGCAGAGTGCTGCTCAGGGTGCTCCGCAATAGCCAAGCCTAATTAGGAGGCATTAGAAACATATGCCATGTCAGGCGCTGAGAGACAGCGGAAGCAGCCAGCTCTGCAGTCATCAAAGCGCAGGGCACCAGGGAGCACTGCCTCCTTCACTCTCTGGCAGGAGGGGCCATGCCAAGGCGAAGGGGCTGCGCAGTCTGTGCCACTCCCCTCTACGCCTCCTTTTCTCGCCTTTGTTCTCTGTCTCTTTCATCTTTTTTTGCTGCCAACCGAATTTGAAAGCTCCTCCGCTGCAATTCTAAGTGCTATCAGCTTTACATATGAGTAGCCAGGGCTCATATTGGTAGACTTTGTTATAAGATCACAACCAGCATCAGATTAGCATTTTCTGTGGACTCTGTAAATCAGTTACTTCACTTTTGAGCACTACACCTGCCCATCATTAACCTTAGTTTTACAACTCCCATCGACTCTCTCTCTTAAACACCTTCTCTTCCTCTTCTTTTTGAGTCTCGCCCCCGTCCATAGTCTGTTCAGTCTCTAATTCTCCCTCTCCATCTTCCTCTGGTTTCCCACTTCCCCTACATGCCATATATTTCCTCCAAATCCTTCTGCGATTTATCTCTTCTTTCCCCTTCTCTCTTCTATTTTCATCCTTCAATCTTATCTTTGCCTAGTGGCGGCTCCTCTGCTATGGTGAAGGAGCGTCGCCCCACTGCTTTTAAGCAGTGCAAATAAAGAAAACATAAAATGATAATAACTTTGAGTTATCATTTTATGTTTCCAGGCTGCTTTGCGGGCGGGCGGGGCTGCTCTGCTCTCGGAGCAGGGCAGGGGAGGAGTGGTTTGCCCACTCCTAAGTGCCCATGACTGTTTGGCCGGCCCTCTGGGACTGGCCGAACAGTCATGGGCACTTTCCCTGTTCTCCACGCAGGCTGCATTACAGCCTGCGTGGAGAACATGCCCAGGCCCCCCCATCGCCTGGCTGAGAGTCGAACCACTACTCTCAGACCAATCACAACGCTGCTTTGCAGCATTGTGATTGGTCAGAGGAGCCTGGCTGCTTACAAATCACTAAGCTGCATTGCAGCATTATGATTGGTCAAGGGAGCCTAGCTGTGCTTCCTCTTCCTGGAGTCCGATGGAGGAGAGCAGGAGCAGCGACGCGGGACCCGGCGGCAAGGTAAGTGTTTATTTATTTTTTAAATGTTACATTGCGTGGCCCAACCCCCTGCACCTGCCCCGCCACCCACGAGCCGTGCCGGCTTCCACTGTCTTTGCCTCTGCCTCCCTCTTCCCACTGACTGTTTGTCTGCCCATCCTCTCACAGTTGAACATTTTGTTGCCAACTCTCCTCACCTCCTTCAGCAATCTGGAAATTAGAAGGACTCTTCCTCCCCACTCCCTATTTGCTTCCCATCCGGGTTCCCCCACAACAGATTGT
This sequence comes from Calotriton arnoldi, assembly GCA_963921515.1. Classification (NCBI taxonomy): domain Eukaryota; kingdom Metazoa; phylum Chordata; class Amphibia; order Caudata; family Salamandridae; genus Calotriton; species Calotriton arnoldi. The sequence goes on from CAWUFW010011803.1 coordinate 372,570, forward strand.
GATGGGACTCAGAATAATGTTGTATTGGCCACCGGGGCTTGGATTTACCCTTCTCACCAGTACAGCATTTGACAGTTAAATGAGTCTCTGATCTTCATTCCTGACTGTGTGTCAGTGTTGGCAAACAGTGGGAACCCAACAGTTTCCAGTTGCAAATGCATTGCTTCAAGGACCATCAGTGCTTCCTTATGCTAAATTCACATGGGTGGAAGCATGTGTGGGAAGTCAAAGGGAGCCAAACTGGACCCTGTGCAAACACTTATGCAGGCTGAGCAGCCCAATATGTGAAACAAATATACAATGAGTCACTTCACGGATGGGTCAACATATAAATAAAGACATGAAAGTGTTTTACTTTCACATGCGCTCTAAAAAAAGACATACATACATGTGAAGAAAATGTGTGTGATCAAGGTACTAACAAAATAATCTGAACAGCAGAAATTGTTGAAAGATACGTATCCTGCATTTAAGAGAGCTAATTAAAATAACATGTCTATTCAGTGGGTGTTATATATAATGTAGGTAGGTCAAAGTGTGTGTTTGTGTAACCATACTAATAATTACAATTTATTTAGCAAACCAATCAAACTGAATTATTTTTGGCACTTATTGATAAGCGTTAATTACTAATTAATTCAGGGTTACTAATTATAAAAAATGCAAGATTTAAACCAAGCAAGGATGCAAGCTTGTGCCTTGCAGGAGTTTACATAATTAACATAAACCACTGAGCTATATTATCAGGACTGGAAGGTGGGACCTGCAAGTTATACAAAGCTCTTTACAATAAAATTAGTCTTACACATTACTTTGCAGCAAGTACACTAATCCTCTAAATGATATTGTCATGATTTAAACCGACGACCAGCAGTTTATATACAGATTGGGGCAGCCAGTGCATTAACTACCCATAAAATCATATTATTGGACTCTGAGACTTAATCCTCTAAATATTTAAAAATGCAGCCCTTTTAACGTGAACCAGAATAGTTTTATTACAATATCATTGTTGTCAGTTTCTTTGAGGGTGCATTTTGCAAAAATAACACACATGAACAGAGAAATCATAGGCTCACAGTTGTGGACACCACCCTTTGTTACTCTGCTTTTCCTAACTCCACCCACTTTCTGCAGCCATCTTCTATCACCCAATATATTGTGGATCCACAAAATAGATGTATTCAATTTTCAGCACTGCTTTGATTGACTATTTTCAGACTGATGTGGCCTGTCCGTTGAAGCAAGCTTAATTTTCACCTACAGATGAGTAAAATAGTGTGTTGCAGGTGTAAAAGTGTGTGTCTGAGTTTTTCATCCATAAGCATCTGGTGTAGTCCAGCTTCAGTTTCAGTTTGCTGCCTTTCACTTCCATGGCCATGGTGAAAACAAGAAAAGGACCAGCTCTACAGGACCAAAGTGTTGTTGCACTGGTTTCAGTATGATAAGTGTGTAGTCTTCAAACTATCATGAGCCTCATTTGGGGTGCACTCCAAATTCTAATTAGGCCAGTAATGTGAGTTAGCGGTCAACAAAGGGATTGCGGGGGAAACCCCATGGGTCTAGTAGTGTGGGTTCTGTGAGAGCACCATACATCTGGTGGATTTCGCCCATGGACTCCATCTCCTGAAAGTTAGAAAGACTACAGGTGAAATACCGAGATGGGAGTTTGAGGAATAAGCAGAATCAGGAGTGAAATAAATGACACCCGTCGTAAATCCTCATTTTTAACAGCACTGTCAGGATTCCTCTTATAATCAGTGCCTAATTCCACCCAGTGGAAATTATCATTAACCCAGTATTGGTATATCTGGGTGTATTTAGTGGCTGAATTATCAGGGTCATAGAAAGGAAGACTCCTAAGCATTATTTTCTAATCATTATTAGACAGTACTTTCCAGAGAACTCCCTTATGTCATCAAGCCGAGGACCACAGACTATCCTCGGTTGCGAAATGTGCCTTCTCAGTTATTACTTCCTGACTGTGGAACAAATGGCAAAAGGACAATAGAAAGTAACCTAAACCTCTGGTCATTCAATTGCAGCATCAAGTTCTCAATGATTCCTGTGTTATCTGGCATGAAGTTCATTTCTAAGTGGAGTTTGTGTTTGTACCACAGCAGCTCTGTGTAGTAACAGATATCTTGCAAAAGAGATGCCTTCCACAACAGTGTGCACTTTACAGATGTTTGCACTCACTCATCCCAAATGGAAGTGTGCATGTCTTGATCAAGTCTCCTGGACGGGAATTCATTCTTCCTTGCCTCAACCTTCCCCAGCCTCATAAATGCCGAATTTGTGCCAATGCTTGCTGTTGGTGGGCTCCGGCACTCATTTTTGTTGTCTGGGACTTATTTTTCATTAGACTTTGAATGGGAGCAAGTGCACAGAAGTAGAAAAGGAAAACGGAGGAAGAGCAAGATAAAAAATCAGTGACTTTAGGAAATTGGGTTGAGGCATGTGAACTCTACTTGAGCAGCAACCACAATTTCTATCAGGGTGAAATCACAAGCAAACCCCAAAGTTACTTGTGCTTAATCCTCTGGTAGCTTGGAACAAAAGCAGCCTGGCTTAACTTAGAGGCAATGTGTGAAGTATTTTTGCAGCACTTCAAACAGTAATTAAAGTGATGACACAACTCAAGGAAAATTCCACTGCAATTTAGAAGAATAGATTAAAAATTAATAAATTATTTGAGACCAATAGGACAAAAATCCAATTAGTAGAACTGGAGATATGCAATTTTAAAGATTTAAGTGAAAATAGTGCATAAAAGCGCAAAGCGCCAACTGGTTATCTGTTTGTGCAGGACCGGGATTAAGTCACAAGTTGAGGCTGACCGCAGTAGAGCTCAAGCCAGATGAGGGTGCCAAGTTAGGCCTGCTAAACAAAGTACCTTAAATACTGGTTGTGTAGCATTGCGGGGTCCCGTATTGAGGATTCGTCACGCAGTGGTGGTTCGAAAGAGCTGCAGGTGGCAATGTGAGGTCCTGTGTCGAGGATACATCATGCAGCTGTTGTTCCGATGAAGCGATCAACAAAGTTTTTGATGCGATGTCCTGAGTCATCATCGAGGAAGGCTTTCGATACAAGGTACTGCTTCGGGGATGCATCGTGCAGTGGCGCTTCCGATGAGCTGCTGGCTGCAATGTGAAGTCCTGCATTGGGGATGCACGGTACAAAGCACAGCTGCGAGGAGATGTGCTATGCTGCATAGGTTATGTCCAAACAACCACAGCTGGGCTGACAGAGCACCTTCAGGCCAATTTCCAAGGGTCCAGGACTGGGGTGGCACCACTCGGAGGGGCAGGACTCAAGCAGGCAGCGCCCAGATGCTGGTTTCAAGGCGGTTGGAGTTGTTTCTGTCCCTAAAGCTCTGATCAGGAGGCCAGCCAACTAGCCCTTGGAGTCATTCTGGTGGTCCTGGGTTCAAGATGCAGGTCCAGTCCTTTTCACTCAGGCAGCAGGGCAGCAGGTCAGCAGGGCAGCAGAGGTGCAGTCCTTCTTGCAGCACAGCAGTCCTGTGTCTTCCATAGGTCCAGAGGTGTACTGAAGAGTTGGGTCTGAGGGTCCAATATTTATACTTGGAGCCAGCTCTGAAGTAGGAGAAGATCCTGGAGGTTTTGAGCTCCAGAGGTGTTTGGAATGTCCTGCCTCCCAGGCCTGGCCCCAGTTTGGGGGCACAGTAGACTGGTGTGACCCCCTTTGTGACTGTGCTGAAGCAGAGTCTTTGTGATGTGCAAGTGTGGTAGGTTACAGCTCCTCCCACCTATCAAGTAGTCAGAGATGGCCAATCGTACTAACACCTATACCCCCTTTGTCTCACTGCTTACACAAAGACCAACTGCCAGTTACACCTGGTCATGTGACCCAGATAAAGGCTGCAGGCACCAAATGGTTAGCACAAGAAAATGCCAATTTTAGAATTGTGACTTAAAATCCAACTTTAGCATTACAGAGGGTTTTAAATTACAGTTCTTTAAACACAAAACTTGACATTCCTATCTGCTCTCAATTGAAAATTAGCACTTATTAAAGATAATAAGGTAACCCAATGTTATTCTATGAGAGTGGTAGGCCTTGCATTAGTAAAACATGAATTAACGAGTTTTTCACAACCAGGAAATGTAAAAGTTATAAGTACATGTCCAACCTTTTGAATAAACTGCACCCTGTCCTATAGGCAGTTTAGGGCCCACTCTATGAGTGACTTATATGTATTAAAAAGGAATGTTTATGCCTGGCCTAAAAAGCTTTATTTTGTCAGGTCGAAATGGCAGTTTAAACTGCACACACAGGCTGCAATGGGAGGCCTGAGGCATGTTTGAGAGGCTACTTAAGTGAGTGGCACAATCAATGCTGCTGGCTCACTAGTAGTGCTTAATTTACAGGACCTGAGTACATCTAGTACCACTTTACTAGGGACTTATAAGTAAATGAAATGTGCCAACTGGGTGTAAGCCAATATTACCATGTTTTACGGAGTGCGCACACATAGTTTAGCAGTGGTTAAGTGTGCAGAGTCCTAAGGCTCACAAAAACAAGATCAGCAAAAAATGGAGGAGTAATGCAAAGAGTTTGGGGAAGACCTCCCTAAGGCTGACAGATCTTACTGTGGCTGCAAAGGGAGAAAGCGGGGCTGAAAAAACCCAGCAAGTTTCAGAGGAAGAGGCAGGAAGTGTAGGGTGATGCAAGAAAGAAGCATGAGGTGGAATGAAGACTAGGCAGCCGTGGTATTCAGCAAGCTCAGCATTCATCAGTGCGATCCTGTGAAAATCTTTGGGCACTGTTCTTGTGTTTTTTATATGAATTTGAAACTGATTAACAACATCTGGAAACAGGGGGCTGTTGAACAATCTTCGCCTTTCTCTATTGGTTAGCCCGCATATGTGACATTTTCAGAGCCTGTTGTACCCACCTCATAATTAAAGCACAGATAGTGACATTTTGTGTTTCAGATAGAGAAGGCGGGCTCTTATGTTAAGGAGTTCTGCGGCTAAGCTTGTACATATTCATCCATGGCCCATGCAGGTAAGAGCGGTGGGGCCGGGTTGGGGGGATTCGACAGACGTCCACGAGGGAAAATTAAATAAATAATTATTTTTCCTTTGTGGTCAACTGTCAAAATCCCCCCCACCCCCCCAACCGGCACCACCGCTTTTACCTGCACGTGCCACGGCTGTACATATTTTGCTTTCTTGGGGTGGTCTACGGTTGCTGTCAGCACTGCTGACCTTCCCTGTCCCCGCCATGCTTTCCTGCCAGGAGAGGGCTCCACGTGGAAATGAAGCCTATTCATCACCGCTGACAGCCGCTTTTATTTACCAGTCTGAGAACGAGGCAGCACGTCCTTGTAAATGGAACCGTAGAAGAGGGCATCGGCTCCACACACCTGCAGCCTCTCCTGGTAATAGAGACATGGACAGTGAGAAGATGACGGCGTTAGGGCATCTGATAGAAAAAAACGCCGAGTGTATGTGAGAGGCATACAGCCTGCTCGGCTGAAGGCAGCTTCAGACAGTGAGACGCTGTACACAAAGACATAAATTTATGAAAATGCTGGGGAGAGTGGAAGCAAATTTATACACCTCTTGACCAATCAGTGACACCGCAGAGTTGACCCCTTGCTTCATCGTTAGCCCCCTCAAGAGCCACCTATTTGCTGATGAGTGACTAAGGGAATGGCACAGAGGGAAGTCTACAGAAAGAAAACAGAGCTGTTAGGGCCTGTCCATGAGTTACCCAGAACATGCTAATACCACTAGGTGCGGTATTGATAAAATGAGTGTCTTGGAGTTCCTTTTTACAAGACTGAGACCAGGGTTAGCAATGGCAGAGACAGTAGTAGCAAAGGGCAAGCCAGGGACAGCAGCTGATATCCCTAGCTGCAACTACTTGACTTTGTGACACTGATGTCAACAGACAGAATGTGACTCGGAGGACAAGATATCCATCACAGCCCAATAAGAGAATAAGAGAGGGAAAGAGGTGGCCGGTTCTGGCACAGAGACCAGTCAGCATCCTTGTGCGCCGTGAGCATGTGGGGCCAGATTACTCTCACGAAAACAGAGGTTTAAGATCTTTACATCATCCCTGCAGACAGCAAGGGAAGGCACAAGAAACTAATGTCAACAGACGGCAAGCACCCAGGGCTCATTCAACAGCAAGCCTCATCCAGACGGCCATCAAGGGCACTTTCAGCCGGGCTCCAGGCTGCTATTTGAAGCTTGAAAAGCAGTGGCAGCCACCGCCTATCAAAAAAGGTATGGCAGCCGAGGGGAGAATGGGGAGCTTGGGGGGGAAAGAAATGAAAATAAAAAATACTTACCTGCTGCTCTGCTCCCGCTCATTGCCGCTCTCATCTGTCCCGGAAGTGGATGGGCCTCAAAGCACAGGCTCCCCACCCAATCCAGACACTGCTCTCAAGAATCAGAGCAGCACCAGGACTGGTCTGAGAGGCCTCGTTTGCCGCTCAGAAAGAGCCTGGGAGTCTGTGGCTTTTCTTCAACCCTCCTGTGCAAATCAGCTAGGTTGGAGAAACATAACTGAGCCTGTCTGTTTGGCCAGCCTAGGACAGCCGGCCAAACTGACATGCGCACTTTAAGAGCACACTACTCCTCCTCCCTGCCATGCCCAGCCCAGACCGGCCCCACCTAATACCCATTGCGATGTCAGACAGCGATATATAAAATAATAAGAAGGTTGTGTTATTTCATTTTATTTATCATCTGCTGGCTCAGGGCAGTGGGGCGACGCTCCTTCACCATTACGGAGGAGCCACCCCTGTTGAAAAAAGGCTTCGTTTCTAGGGGTGGAATAGCTCTCCCTTTCCCTAGTGTGGTACAAATCCTAGCACCAGTGCTTAAATTGTGTCTGTAGTTGCTGGTGGCGGGCACCAAAACGCATTTTTGGGGACAGGAACTTATTTTTCATCATTCGATTATGACCCACATCAAGAAAGAGAACGGCTGAAAAGGAGAAAATAAAGAATGTAGCAAAAATGGGGAAACAGCGACAAAGGGAGGAATCAGTGATGAATAAGAATTTAAAGAGTGAGAGACCTTGCAAAGAGGTGTAGGGTGGTGGAAGATGAAGGCATGAAGCAGAATCAAAAGAATACAGCCTTTGTATTCGGCATTTGTCAACACAAGCAGTGAACTCGTAAGCAAAACGTTGTGCAAACCTTTGAGGCCCTGGACTTATGGTTTATTTTACAAATTAATCACTGTCTCCTGGTTTCTGAGTTGAAGAAAATGTGGCACAAGTGGAATGAAGGGCAAATAGAGAGAGGGGAGTGAAAAATAGGAGAAGGGATTGAGGCAGAAAGTTATCTGTCGAAATTCATCTATATCTATTTGTACACACACTGGAATATTCATAAACATTGGTTAAATAAAACCAACAGCCAAAGTAGAAAAAAACACAAACTGTCACCAAAAAATATAAAAACAGCTAATGCAATTTCAAAACAGTTGCAAAATGCACCTTGAATTAATTGTACTTTTCTGCAGGCACAGCAGGCCCAGAACCCAGCAAGAGTAGTGTGACTCAAAGACAGAGGCGGAATGGTGGGTCTGGACAGGAGTGGGATAAAGTGAGAGAGCCAGGGCTAGAGGGACTCGGCCAATCAAGGTGGAAGTAATCGAGTAATAGTGCACAACGTTTGATGGACAGAATGGCATACAAGACGAAATGGGAGAAATGGCAGCCAAAGGTGAAGTCGAAGAGAGAGAGTAAGGGAAGGGACACAGCAAAAAAAAGGTGAAAGAGGACACTGCAAAAATAGAAGAAAGTGAGCCATTGCTATGAAGGAGCTCGGCACAACTACGTTTATTGTTAGCACGGGGGCAAGATTCAAACACCACAGAGAGGCTGACAGGCACTTTGTGTGACAGGATATTGCGCATGCCCGTTTCCTTGCTATAAATAACCATACCCCTCCTGTCACTGGGGTTCCTTCCAAAGCCCCAAGGACTGGGGTTTCATTGTGAAATCCACAGCACCATAGAAGGTCATTGGTGACAGAGGTCACCGTGAATGTGACTTGACTGACCCCACTGCCCAAAATGTCAGGCATAGTCCATTAAAGAGCCTTTACTGCAGCCCCATGACAAATGAGCTCAGAATTAAGATGGCCGCTTCCCAGGCGCTGAGGGGCATGTCCAAGTCCAAGCAGGTGCCACGCGACGCTCTGCAGATTACATTAACATAATTACTCAGTGATCCAAAGAACATTAGGGTTGATCTTTGCCAACTGGAGGCCAATATTGGTCGGAATGGTTTTATAAATATCGAATACTGCGATTAATAAGTGCACAGTTTACTGCTATGTGGTGCACCTGTGAGCTTGGACTGAGGTCAGTAAACACAGACCCTAGTTCATGGCGAGGTAGGGATTAAGAACTCCAGTGGTAGCTTTTGTAATGCAGGGATATATACAGAGTCATTTAAATAATCTTTTCAAAATGCAGCTAATCACTGTCCTGATATTACAGCAGTGAAAATGTGACCTACTTTCGCTCTATACAATAGTACCGGAAAAAAACAATTTCATAGCTTGCTTCTCAAAAACAAAGGGGCCTCGCACTTACTGCAGCAGTAAAGCATAACCCCTTAAGGCAAGATACCTATTTTTATAAATAAGACCTGAGATAAAGATCAAAACAGTACTCTTTCTCTGTTACGCAGTCTTAACCGAAACCTGCAATATATAACTGTAAACAACAAGCATGCGCCAAGCCATCTGGTCTGGCATTGCCAAGCATGTATTGTTTGCTATGTTTTTTCTATGTATTTGTTTCCTTAGACATATGTAAGATGCAAAAATATAAAAATAAAAGAGAGAGGCAGCAGGCCAGGCTCACTAGCTCTGGCACTGGAGTGCACTGCTTTTCACACAGCTGTGGACATGTTATTAGGCAAAATGCTAGCACTCAGAGTGCAAGACAGCCAATGGATGAACTGGGTTGATCCAGTGCCCCATTCAGTTTGCTGGTGAGTGGGGGTAAAGGGGGGGGGGGGGTGCAGGGGTGTGCAGGGGATAGCAAAATGTTGAACAGACTTTTGGATTAAGAGGTCTGAATGCATGTATATATGTATCATTTTTATTATGATTTTTTGGTAAACATGAAGCTGTCTTTAGGCGGCTCTTAGAAATTGCCACAAAAAAACGCTCTTAGAAATTGCCACAAAAATTGATAGCACAAAATATTTAACAATTAATGCATGAAAGGATGAACTTGATAACAAATATGTGTATCTTACCTGATTTTCAAATATTGCATTATACTTTCATGGTCCCCGCCCCCCTCGTTTGGTTGTCAATGAGGACATTCTGGGAGGTGACTGTGCAAGGTAGAAGGGGACTGGCCACATACAAAATAGCACAGGCATTTTTTTCAAACTGGGGGTTTTGAATAATATGATGGACAACTCGGCCTTCGCTCTTGTCCATGATGTCACTCTGAACCGTTCAGCGGAGACCAACCGCATTGCTGACACTCCTGTACAATTCCATTGGTTGTGTGTGACTACATCATTTGAAATCCAGTTATTCACTGCTGTATTCTCACAGCAGTGAAAACCAGAAGTTGTTTTTTGCTGATAAGACATCACAAATGGAAGCACTAATTTCACAAGTCTTATCTCACTTATCCCGGGTCAGACCCCAGCCAAAGTAAGGAATGGAAAATAATTTCCCAGTTTCTACTTCCCACTCTGAAGACCTAAGGGAATCAGTCAAATGAAGGTGCCCATCTTTCACCAGAAAATCCATTTCTCCACTCAGCCATGTGTCTTCACAGACCGGTGGTTCATAGGATCTTCCATCTGACCTGGGACACCTCAGCAATTTGTATGGCGTCCATGCCTCCTACTGCCATACTGAATGCAGACAGCACAGCAGTTGCCGGGGGAGGGGGAGGTAATCCTCAGACGGTGGTGAGGTAGAGAGGCGGGACTCCAGCTATTGGGTTCTTATAGTCATACAGGATCAGGGAGGGGATTAACAAGGATTGGCAGGTAGGGTAGCCGGACGTCTGGTGTGTTTTTAAATGTCAGGCCAGAAGTTTGAAGGGCACTACTTTGAATGGTTGTGGAGGGTGGCAGGACACAAGATATTGTGTTTGTTGCTATTGGTGCGAGAAGGACGTTGCAGAAGGTGCAAGAAGGGTGATAGCAAAATGCTATGTCTCATATTCAGCGGCTCTGCTATATTAATCTGATAAACACAATAATTACTCTTAGATACCCATATCATAATTTTACCATTCCATATACAAGCCATCCTAGTTTTGGAGTATATCAGAATAAGGGTGAAATATATTACTTGTATGAGCTGTTCTAATTGATAACAAAGATCAATTAACTTAATGAACGGTGATATGGGTAACTAGGGATAAGGTAAGGGTAACTATTGTGTTTACATGTAGGATCAGTAATGTCAAGTCCCTGGAGAAGAAATACTGATTTCGCAATGATTGGCCGTGAGAGAAAGGCTTTATCAATTGGAGCATTAAAGGAATTTCAGTCAATTTTGTGGGGGAAAAAAAAATGTTAGTTAAATAATTATGTTAACACATCTTTAAAACTGAAGAGGGCTGTGATTGAGTTATATTGTGCAGGATCTGGATTGTAGGAAAGCATTGCTTACAATAAAGAAGGAAACATCATCCGAGGTAGAGCCAGGTTGCGTCAGATTTTCCTCGTGATTTGGCATCATAAATGTTTTCTCTGTTACATGTAGCAAATGTAGTGCACCTTCTAAAATGTACAATATGGCCTCATTTTCTGCAAACTGTGCTGAATTATATCTCCCACAATTGATGTTATGTGGCACGTCTGTGATTTCACCCATATAACTGTCTGGATTTCCCGGAGATACCAGAAGGACATGGCAGCTGCTAATTGAAGTTTGGATTTCTTTTTTTTAGGTAAACCTGTGATGATTATCACCGAATTCATGGAAAATGGGTCCCTGGATTCTTTTCTGAAGGTAAGGAGATTCCAATTGCTTATTACTCATCTCGCTCTCTTTCTATAGGTACATTTGACAGAATCCCACATCAGTAGCGGCTGGCACGGATCGGGGTTAGCGGGGTGGGCGGGGAGGGAGATTAATAAAAAAAGAAAACGTACCTCCTTGCGTCTCTCCGCGTTGTCCCTCATCGTCTTTCCTACTCTCCAGCCAGAAGAGGAAGCAGCCAGGCTCCCCTGACCAATCACAATGCTGCAATGCAGCGTTGTGATTGGTCTGAGCGCCGTGTTTCAGTGCTCAGATGGGAAATGGGGGCCTGGGCATGTTCTCCATGCAGGCTGTAATGCAGCCTGCATGGCGAGCATGCAAAGTGCGCATGACTGTTTGGCTGGCCCAAGAGGGCCAGTCAAACATTCATGAGCACTCTACAGTGTGCCACAACACCTTCCCCTGCTCTGAGAGCAGAGCAGCCTTCCCCGCAAAGATGCAGGAATGAATACAATGATACTAACGTCTAGTTATTGTCATTTTATTTTTCCTTCATTTCCACTGCTAAAAGCTGTGGGGCGACGCTCCTGCACCTCAGCGGAGGAGCCGCCATTGTCCCACATACCAACGAGATACTAACAGTAGTAGTCACAGGCCAGGTAGTTACCACTTCTTGCGCTGGCTAAAAAAGACTCACGGTCCTACTCGCGAACAAAGTAGTAAATCTGCCACCACAGGAGTATACCTATGTTAGATGCAGAGTTACCACTTTTCGGAATTCATAAACATTTTCAGGAGTATGGCTCGGAAACTGCACAAAGCCCAGTTTTCCAGATTTTCTTCTGGAAATGTCAAGTGTAACGGGTTTTAAGGGTTCAGGAGTGTGTAGTGTATAGGGGTGGCAAAGGTGTTTTTAGGGTTCCAGGATGAGTAATGACTATGGGGTAGTGAGGGGTTTTAAAGTTCTAGGATGGATAAATTAAACTTAAAGTATATAATAATTGAATTTAAATTAAAAATATTGCTCCTAATTACATACATGTACTGTTAATTTACATGATATTTTTGAATGTGTATATGTGTGTGTATATATAAATCTATATATATGTATTATATATATATATATATATATATATATATATATATATATATATATATATATATATATATATATATATATATATATTATGGGCTGCAGAATACTTACCAATTTACATGCGAAGATAAGTAGCCCTGATGTGATGCAATGGGACTCCAGATGAAATGACCACAATTTAATGGCTCCTGAAGTAATTACCTGCCAAGTAACCATTGGCGTAGCTAGAGCTTTGGACGCCCGGGGCGATCCCAGAGTTTGCCACCCAGGGGCGGCCGGTGGAGGTAAGAGCGAGGGGGGATGACAGACGACGATGAGCAGGGGGTGGTGACAGACAATGTTGAGCAGGGGGAGGCGACGACGAGGGAGAGAAAACTTCCCTTGCGCTCTCTCTTTACTGCCCCCCAAAAAGTGTCGCCTGTGGCAGACCGCCCCAACCCACCCCAGCTACGCCACTGAAAGTAACAACTGGCATTCGCCATTGCATGTATACCCTATGTATGAAAAGTGGCAGCAATGTCCCAATCGAATTATAGCAGCACTGCTGAGTGGTCGCAAGGCCATACTGCAAGTAAAGCATTCCTTCACAGAAGTCCTGAATCTGCCCCATTAAAAAACTAAGTTCATGCTGGGCAGATCTGGAACTGAATCTGGGTGGAACAGGAACACTGCCAATAAAAGTGCAGTAGTACTGCAGTGAAGTGCATCTACTGTGCCAATAAATGAATTGTAGTCTTGCTGAAAATTAGCTGCATGGGCTCAGTCACATACAACAGGCCTTGCTAACGTGTGCAATGTGTGCCTCAATGGACATCTAGCCGTCATGCTAAGAAGTGATGGTGCCTCCATGCTAAGAATTATTGGCACAGTGGCAGTACTGAGAAGTCTGGCTCTGTCCCATTCAAATATACCTGCTTTGCAGTATCGTGTTGTAACTGTCCCAATGGAAGTACAGCAGTTCTCCATAGAAAATCAGTACTTTCTCACAACTCCTAGAAGCATGTATGTGGCCTACCTACTTAGTAGGACTGGAGATCAGACCCCATTTTTATTTAATTCCATGCACGTGTGGTTGTGGCCATCAACAAACCAAAAACAGCCCTTAGACTAACATACAAGACAATTTCATTCTCATCCCACAAAAGGTTTTTGAAAATACTCTAATTTAGGTTGTCATTTCATAAATATTGCTCGTGCACACCAAAGTATTTAATCCATGTATCACTTCTTTAACATCAAAGCCTTTTTTACCAATAGCAAACAGTGCTCACAAGAAAGAGCATGACAATCAGAGGTCCAGGTTGAGTGACTACTAAATGTCAGCTGAATCACCAGCTGCGATTGGGTGGGACAAGGAACTATTTGCCAAACACCAAAAGGGTTTTGGAAGAGGTTGAGTTTAGGAGGAGCATTGCTAAGGGTCATAGACCTGGAAATTCTTATGGTACCTGGAGGCCCACTGGACCATTGGCAGGTTATGGGAATGAGCTCTGAATTCCAGTGTAACAGGATCATCCATTGTTAAGTCATGGAATGAATGACCATAGATCTTTACACAGGAGATCACCTGACTACTTGATTGTGGTGCTTATCCCTCACCTTCCACCTAGAATCCATAGAGCTATACACCATAACTTGTTGTCCATCTGGCCATTCCTCTACAACAAAATTGGAAGTAGGCCCCCTCTCATGCATAGATCAAAGTTATAGTTATCGCTCCCAGTGTATCTAAGACTGGAAATGTACTCTTTCAGATTCAGCACAGGGTGGAAAGCCTACCCGTTCAGTCAGATATAGAGTTAGCCTTCCACTTAGCCGGCCACCTGGCGTAGGTCTTTGATACAGGGATGCGAGCCAGACACCTAAGATTAGCTTTCCCCCCCAGGAGGTCTCTCTAATTCTTTTTAATCATGTTTTTAGTAAATTTGGTAATATTTTTGGCTTCTGCTGTCAGCTTTGTATTTCTTTGTTCAGCAGTCATACTGATGTAAGACCTAAAGCATTCTGTGTCTGCAACCAGTGGTTTGCAGTGCTATACAAAAACCTTAAATAAAAGAGTGGCGGGGGAGGGGAGGCGAGGGAAGGCAAGGCAAGGCAGCAAGGGAGGGAGTAAGGAAGGAGGCCAATAACTGATTCATTTGTTTTGCTTTCTGGCAAGGAACATGGCTGCCGTACTCCATTACCTCTCTTGAAACTTTGAAAGTTGACATTGAGTACTAGGTAAGGGAGTTCAGTCGCAGACCCAGACACACTTCTCAGAGCCCTCAAATGACCTCATTCTCTTTTGGACCATGGTAGATCTTCGGCCCTACGTCCATCCCCTCCGGTGCTTCGTAGTGGCAGACATGAGTCCATTCACCCCGAGAGTCTGCTAATGTAGTTATGGTCCGTGACGCTTGTCTCATAGGTTCCACCTGAGATTGAAAACGCGACACAGTCAAGGAAAGGAACATTCCAGGTTTTCTCCAGGAATAGAACCCAAAGTTGGTTCTAGTTTTTGCACATATGTGTTCTCTCCGAATTCCCTTGCCAGTTCATGCAAATATCATGTTCTGCGCTGCAAGTAGAAGAACCTGCAGTGTGTTTTAACCTTCCAAGGTCCACTGCGCAGTTTTACAGCGCTATCGCTTTAAGTACTTCTTTTTTACTTTTGATATTTTTGAATTTCGCTTTTCAGCTTTATTATGAAATGATGTGAATTTTCAAGCATTGAAAGCAAATTATTCTCTTTTTTATGATGGAAGTGTCTCTTGTGAATAGGGCTACATTTAAAGAATCATTCAGAATAGTTTTATATCAACTGTCATTTTTTCTGAAGAAATTCTATAAAACAGTTTTTATATTTATTTTGCTTTGTGACTTGGCACTTTAATCTGCAGCTGGTGTGTTGAGATCACCAACGTGGTTTAAGATGGAATGACGTAACAGAAATAATCTTTGAAGTGTTTTGACCTAGGGACCAGAGTTTCTGGTTGAATGATTTTCATGCGAGATGTGATATGATATTATGCCACTGCCGTAGAAATAAAGGGGACTGGGCTCAGTCCCTTTGCTAAGAGGTCAGACTTAAAATGTGGGTGAGTGACGCTCCTTACAGGATTCTCTACAATATTACCAGTCTGGGATGAATGTGTTGGTTTTAAAGAAAGGTTTGAAGATTGTGTGTTTTTTCATTATTTGGTAGTTTGCGAATATTTAAACATTTTCACTCAATTGAAGAATTAAGCCAAACTGAAAGCATCGTAAATGTTTCATGAATATTTAATGAAAAAATAGTTTTGTTTTTTCTCAATGGGGCTATCAGGACAATCACAGTGATTGGTCACCAAATGTCGGTAGATCGTCAAGATGGGCGGTGAGGTTTGCAGCGCATTTCAGGGAATTGCAGAATGTGATCACGGATTAGCTGAGGGATGTTATTATGTTAATACCCTGTATTCTCATTTGCATTTTAAGAGCCTTGCCTGAGATGGTGTTAATAATCTAACACTCTCCTGTGTTTGCCTCTAGTCCTCGGGGAAGGACTTAAAGGCGATTCTCTTTGTTCAGGGAGGGAGCAGCCTTTCTAGGCAGAGAAGACTTAAAACAACAAAGCTTTGGTAGCCAACCCTTCGTCATGTGTGCTTCTCTGATCCATAGATCTGACCTCTTCCTGTGACATGGACCCTCGAGAATATTTTAAAAATATCGATTTCCTTTATCTCATATCTTCCTAGAAAGTTCATTAAAGTGTGGGACTTACCTTCCAATCACATTTTTCATAACCCTTTGTTTTAATATATTCAAATCCACTGGAATTATACGGCAGAGGAGGAACAAATTCTGCAGCAAGGTTGACTAAATTATGCGGCAAGAAAAGGAAAATTATGCAGCATAATGTGGCATATGTTGTGATAGTATTACATCAATATTTTGATATTTTTGCTCATGGTAACACTGTCTGGACAAAGATTTCATTTCATTAGTGCCAGTTTAACAACCAAAAACAGCAATAAGCAATGGAAAGATGACTAGTCAACTTTTGTGAAGGGCCTTCGCTGCGCGAGAACAGTTTTTTTGTTAAAATCTGCAATTTATGTATCACAGTAAGGAAATCCATTAGTATGCAGAAAATGTGGCGGCCACAGAATCACATAATTCTAGGCCCGGGGGAAGTTTCCATTACGCTGGAATAATCGGAGTAATTTCGGTAATTCCGCATAACTGTTTGACGTGGAATTACCAATAATTACGCAAACACTCCTGCTTCCGTAATTATGAGGAATTGGCAAGGGGTAATCCTACCTCAAGAGCGCATTTAGCGAGTGCTCACCATTCATGTTCTTCTGCATTTAGCTCTAATTCTTCACGCAGAATGCATTCTTGCACCATGTTGGATGCAAGGGTGCATTTTGCGCTAAGCAAATAGCACTAAATGCTGTGCGTAAATTGGCAGAAAACGTATCCCAAGAACACATTTAGCAAATGCGAGCGGCGCCTCGCACCCACTATTTGTGTTCTATTGCAGTTAGTGCTATTTCTTAGTGCAAAATGCAACCTCAAGCCCATTTTATATGTGAGGAGGCATTTTTGCGTTAAAAAATAAAGCTAAACGCAGAATTTTTCTTCTCGTATAATTAAGTGTAATCTCACAGAATTCTTGGTTAATTTAGTATGATTACGCTACACTGAATTATGCAAGTTACGCCCTCCCCTACATAATTCCAATGGCCCTGAATATATTTTCTACTACGGCTCGGATGAGCCCCTTTCAAAAGTGTGCTGGACAGGCAGGCGTGCCATCAAATTTCCTAAGGCATGTGCCTCCATTGTGAGAGTGAGTTTGTTGACCTTGCCAAATAATGTATATCCACTCGCATTGGCATTGTCATCGAATGTTAAGGTTCCGGAGTGTACGAGATGGGAACATCATTGTACGGATAACTGGATCCCAATAATGTCTGTTCAAAATTTGCATTATTTTGAAATATGCACAGTGTAGAAAAAAAATCTCTTTGCCCCTTCAAATACCTGATTACACAGGCAAAAGCACACAAACAGCACATTAAAACACTTTGTGCCATAAAGCTGAGCATTGTCAATTATCGGAGCTTTATGGTGGGCTTTCTGTAAAAATAGGGAAAAAACATCAGATATATTGATGCTTCCCACAGGGACGTTTGTGTTTCGGTGAAAAACACCAGCACACAAAAATCTGGTACTCTCTGGTATTTTATATGCTTCTGGGTTTTCTCAGGAATGTGACACATTCTTCAGCACACCTAAAGAAAGTGCAAAATCATTGGAATATTGAGAGTAGGACAGCCATCAGAGTCCTGAGAATAAAGCCTATAAGAACAACCTGCAATCTCAAATCTTCTGCTCTCAAATAAACAATTGACTTTTTAGGTCGAGCCTGGGCAGCGCATGCGCTGCTCTGCGAGGCATGCTGTATTCAGGCAGGGACTTGAAGCTCCGCCCACTCTCTGCCCATATTTTTCATTGGCTTGTGTGATTGTCCACTGTAAACTGTGGCTTTTCATTTGTCAAAAGGCTAAGTAGTCCCTCCTTCGTACCGTCTTGTCTCATTTTGTAACTTCCCATGGCGACACCCCCTGTTACATGTGTTGTTACTCGGTAGGCTTTAATACAGCCTCCGAGCACTATTTTCTCAAATTGCTTTGGACACGCTCTCTCCTAACGCTTTTTTATTTTTTTTATAGCACGGGCGCCTAACGCATTTGCAATGAAATAGGTCTTGCATTTGCGAGAGTTAAAGTTATTGGCATTGTAAATGACAATGCCTTTTACTTATCTGTTTTAAAAACAACACATAAATAAAAGGCATTGTCATTTACAATGTCAATAGCTCAAACTCTCGAAAAGGCGAGACCTATTGCATTGCAAATGCTTTTTAAGAGAAAGGGACTGGGGAGGTGACAGAGCTGGTACTTTCATGACCCTGCAGCTGAACACAGACAAGACAGAAGTACTGATCTTTGGCAGTCTTTTTTTTTGTGAAATGTGTAAGCGACACTCTCTGCTGATTCACTATAGTCTCTGTGGTTCACATCTACAAAAACCTGAATGAAATGGGTTTGCACCAAACGTTTGTCAATTTGCAATGGTTAGTAGGTTTGTGCTGTGAAATGAGGGTGAAAGCCACATACATTCTGCTATAACCATGGAATTTCACCCAGAGGAAAAAAAAACAAAAAATTGGCCAAATATGCACTGCATCTTAAATTTCTGCAGTTAGAGACTGAGAAGAGAGGTTAGCTGCATCGGTTTATCAGAAAGAAAAGTAGCAAACGTGACATCACACTACTTTTAAACCTTACAGAAATCAGAGGATGTGACATCAGGCGACCTTGGCCAAAACGAAGGAGCACTTATCTTTGAAAACCCGGCACTGCCCCGTGTTAAAACAAAGGACACAGTCATCAAGCTACTAAAATCCGCACCTGTTAAAGTCGCACTTACTTTTATAAAAATCCATAGTTGGATTAGCTAAAATCTATGGCAGTAAATTAGTTCACGGGTTGCAACCAGTGGCTGCCAGATGTAATAAGTGCCACTGTAATTACGTGGCTGGCAATGACCAAATTATGCAGCAGGGCTGGCTAAATTATGCAGAAAGAAAAGCTAAATTGTCCACATTTTGAAGCAATATTACTTCACTATTTTGCATTTTTACGAATATGACTCATTACAACGCGTACTAATACCACGCATGCCATTACAATGCTGGTATTACTACGCGTTGTAAGTTACAACGACATGCCATTACATGGCATACTTTTACCACGCATATACCTTTACCACGCATGCCATTTCAATGCAAAGGCATGCGTGGTAAAGGTATATGCGAAGTAAAAGTATGAAATGTAAGTGACACTACCCTGCCCTACCCTAGTCCCTAATGTAGTACCCCTGCACGACCCTCCCCCGACCCCCAGTCCTCTCCCTACATTAACACTACCCAGCACGACCCCCCGACACTACCCTAAACCCTAAAACACTACCCTGCACTACACACACACCCCGACACTACCCTAAAACACTACCCTGCACTACACACACACCCCAACTCTACCCTAAACCCTAAAACACTAACCTGCACTACACACACACACCCTGACACTACCCTAAACCCTAAACCACTACCGTGCACTACACACACACCCGACACTACCCTAAACCCTAAAAAAGTAACCCCCACCCCAGGCCCAATTCCCCTTACCTCTCTCTCCTCGTGGTTCCTCACTCCTCCTCTCACGTCGGCTGAGGGGCGCTGCACGTCGTTGTGAGGAAACGGAAGAGCCTCAGTTTCCTCACAACGAGGTGGATCGCCATTACATCGCATGCGCTATAAAAGCGCATGTGATGTAAAAAAATGCATAGTAATGGCTACGCGTTGTTACATCGCATGTGTTGTAACGCTTGCAATGTAATGGCATGCGGGGAAACAGCCGCGTTGTAATAGCTGTTTCCCCATTTTTACACATGTTAACACTGTTTGGGCAAATGTTTAAGCTCATTCATATCACTTTCACACCTAAATAAAGCAATCACCGACTAAAAGTTGACCTGCCTTTGGATGACAATACACCTACACCTTTATGGGTTCCGGAGTAGCATGCTACTCGCCGAAAGAGCGCTTCAATACTCCATCAGGGGTAGCAAGCGCTATATAAATGCAAACC
Source organism: Calotriton arnoldi (assembly GCA_963921515.1). Lineage (NCBI taxonomy): Eukaryota > Metazoa > Chordata > Amphibia > Caudata > Salamandridae > Calotriton > Calotriton arnoldi. The sequence goes on from CAWUFW010011803.1 coordinate 392,314, forward strand.
TTTTTCTCTCTTCTATCCCTCCACTATCCTTCTCAATCCAAATAACTGACTAACATATCCACCACTCAAATTACTTTAGTTTTTCACTATACTAATTCACCACTAATCCTTTATGGGTTCCGGAGTAGCGTGGTACTTGCCGAATAAGCGCTTTGACGCCTTATCAGGGGTAGTAAGTGCTATATAAATGCAATTACAATAGAATACCACTGCACAGCAACAAGTTTGGTGTTGTTTTTGGTAACTGTTAATCCGTTTCAGCTAGAAGTTTTTCTTTGTTAAAATATGCAAGCATTGCAGAAATTGATGGATTATGGGGCAAGTGTGGCACATCCATAGTTAATGACACAGCTGCAGAATTGTATATTCCAGTGGCCCTGGATGCCAGGTGCACAGATGGGCCATTTTAAAAGTTGTAACCTGCATTATGGTGAACATTACCAGGTGCTGCATGAATGTAACATTGACATCAGGCAGACAAGCGGTTTTCACTTCAAGGCATCAGGTTACCGTTGTATGCCAATATATGCCCCTCCAGGTAAGCCTCGCTTCGATTTTTTAGGTCGAGCCTGGGCATCGCATGCACTGCTCTGCGAGCCATGCTGTATTGGAGTATGTACTTGAAGACCCGCCCACTCTCCGCCCATATTTGTCATTGGCTTGTGTCATTGTCCTACGTAAATGCTGGCTTCTGATTCATTAATAGGCTTGTTAGTCCCTCCTTAGTACCGCCTTGTCTTCATTTGTAACCTCCCATGAGGACTGGTCCTTTTACCTGGGTTGTTACACGGTATGTCCTATTTAGCCTGTAAGCACTATTTTCTTCAATAAGTTTCTCCGACTGCAGGCACTACATGCTTTCCTGCAACATTCAACATTTTGTAAAAGTGCCAGGTGAAAGCGCGCATGGCGAATTTCACGGCCGCTTTTACAAAAAAAGCACCCCATACCGCGCTTTCCTTTTAATAGCAGCCACTGACCTTTCTTTAGACACAGTTCATCTAAAGAAAGGGGCGTGGGCTCTATTAACCTGAAAGTGCAGCATGGGGCACTTGTAAACACCAAGCATTTGCAATGCAATGGGTCTTGCATTTTAGAAACTTTGACCTATTGGTATTGAAAATGACAATGCCTTTTATTATTGCAGGTTTTTTAAACATAAATAAAAGGCATTGTCATTTACAATGGCAATAGCTCAAAATCTCGCAACTGCGAGACCTATTGCATTACAAATGCTTGTTCTTGCTCAGCCTCCAGGTATCAGCAACCGTGGGGAATAGGCACTGGTGGAATCAAGAGAAGAGGAAACACTAGCATGACACACTCCAGCACTGCATGAAACACACATAGAAGGGAGACACACAGGATAGCACACTGCCCCCTAGCTGCCCCCCAGTGACAGGGGATTTAATTTGAATATCACTCTTGCTCAGCCGCCTTGTCCCTTAGACAGCTGAGCTGGCTCCGCGGACTCATCTCATTATTGGGTCTTCCGAGGGGAAAGAGCAGGGTCAGCACGCGTGGGGAACAAGACCTGCCTTTCCGGATTGGCAGCGGAAGGCTAAGGACCCTCCCGATGACAAATGGCTGCAGCCCATCGGGGTGAAAGGTGGCCAATAAATCATCCCTGGATCGGCAAGCCCTTTTCCCTCCCTGCCTTTTTTCAATTTATTGAAGGTGAAATGAGACATCTGTCTAATTACCTGACGAGTTGTTTTATCAGCAGATGCATTCGCTGAGCTCATCACAATTCAGGGCTGCTGGGCCTAATGAGAATGTCGTGAGTTAGGCTTTAAAAGTAGGTTTATTTGAAAGACACTGACTGAATGTTTTATAAGAAAGTAAGCCCTAGTGGGAGAAAAAAGAAAGTATTGGCAAAGCCAATAGGCCTGGCTCGCATTTAGAGTCCTGAGTAAATAATGAAAAAAAAGTCTGCTGTAATGACAATTTTTTTTTTTATTTTTTTTTAAATGAGTGATTTTTTTTTTATACGAAAGTATGCCCTGGTGGGAGAAAACAGAAAGCATTGGCAAAGCCAATAGGTCTGGCTCAAATTTAGAGCCCTGAGTAAATTATTTAAAAAAAAGCCTGCTGCAATTACAAAAAGTAAAAAAAAAGATTGCTTTCTGTATATAATGCATCTACGAGATAAATAATTAAATGTATGATGATTCAGCACAGTTTTGGGATATAAAATAGTCCCAGAGCATTGCAATGCAAGCACACCCAAGAAAGAAATTGCATACTAAACAGACGTTGGCATAAAGTGAGCAGGCAGTACTTCTCTGTGCAGCGGCTGAGCCCTCTCTTTGTATATTTGAAAGACTTGGGCCCCTATTTATCAAGGTTTTGTGTCGTCCTTCTGCCACGCAAGGGGGCGCAAGGGCGACGCAAAACCTAAATGAGATTTATCAAGACACGCAAGACCACCTTACATGGTCCTGCATGGCTTGATCAATCTAGACTAATGCAAGGCAGCCCAAATCACTGCCCTGCGTTACTCTGTCCCAGGGAGCGATCCATTGGTGGAGAGTGGGTGTTTCCACGCATCCACCTATGAATTTTGGCACATTCCCAGATTTACCATTAGTGGTAGACCTGGGAATGCATCAAAATGCTACGCCTCCTCAGGTGAGGCATAACGAGAAGAAATATCTTCATTTCTCCTCATTTTTACCTCTTATGCAGCACACATAGAAAGAGGAAAACGCCCCCTCAGGATTGTTTTTGTGCAGGAAGATGTCTCTTCCTGCACAAAAACCAAAAGCCAGAAGTGCGCCAGTGCTAGGAAAGGAATACACTGTATAATCTTAAATACGGCACATTCCTGCCCTCTCCCTTTCACGCAGCGCAGCAAGGTGGCTTGCTGCATTGCGCTGCATGAAAGATTGATAAAACTACCCCTTGGTAACACGAGTTAGGCGAACTGCTGCACTATCAAGCCAATGCTAAAAAGAAAATAATCAAATTGTGCCATGTGTTGGTGAGCACAACAATTTTATACGGTGTGTAGATAACCATAGTTCTTTATTTTGTCTATTACATAGCTCACAGAATGTCCTGTTTCCCCTTCAATGTGCAGAGCAGAGTTTCCCTCAGACAGTGAACACCTATATCTAATAAACCAAGCCAAAAGTAACAAAATAACTTTTTCACTTTCTTTCTCACCCCCTCGTCTCAAAATAAGTAAAATGAAGATCAGCAAGTGCACACCTTGCGTGGTTTTTGCTTGTGTGCGGTGACGCACATGAAAGAAAGAACCAACCATATCAAATGGTTAAAAGGGAGGGTATGGAATATTATATTGTGAGACTCCCAATTTTTACAAGAAAACCTGACTGAATATATTTTTGTAACTTTCACGTAATTTATGTTGCTTTTTAGAGAACTAGACGAGGGAGTTGAGAAAGAAAAAATCAGAGGATGTGGCCTAACGGCTAGGGCGGTCGACCTCAAATCTGGGAAACCGGGTTCGAGTCTCAGCAAGGAGCTCAACATCCTGTGATTCTGGGCAAATCACTTAATCTCCCCGTGCCTAACAAAAATGAATGCGTCCTTATGTAACGCAACTGGTTCTCATGTAAAGCGCTCTGATACCTTATACATTCGGGTCAAGTTTGCGCTATATAAAACTCCGAAAAATCACCCCTACTAAAATGTTAAAAGCAACTTTGCATTCATGATCCCGGGTTGATTCTGCATATATTGTGGTAAAAGAACAATGAAGTCACCACAATAAGGGACTCGATAGCACCACATTTGGGCCCAAGACACGGTTCCATAATAGGGTGCAGTCACATAATAACAGAGATGTCACTCGTGGGATTTTGGAAAACGCAATGAGTCTCCGTGACATCATACCACAGCATAGTGAAATCATAACAGACTTCACTGATATCTCAATTAAGTTCAGTAACAATACCAGAACAATAGGCCTAGATGTAACCTCAGTAAGGTTAATTGGCATCATAGGCGGGACCCGTGGAATCTCAAGAGGCACCAGAGACTTCATGTGTGGGCTCAACATCAATATCCTAGATGGGATCAGTATCATTGCACCCAGTGCTTAATTTGAGCCGGTGGTTTTCAGTGCACAGCACCGGCACCTAACCATCAACAACAGCACTTTTCATGAGCACCAGTTATGGACACGTTCATTTACAGGGAGATTAAGTGATTTGCCCAGACTCACAGGATGTTGAGCCGACGCCGAGACTAGAACCTGGTTTCCCAGTACTGAAGTCAGCAGCTCTGGCCATTACGCCACATCCTCTCCCAACTTTCCTAGTTAGTAGTTGGTTCTGTTTAGGCGGCGCTAACAGGAGAAATGGGCTGGTGCAAGCTGCCTCCTGATAAGAACCCCGGCACTTATTGTTTTTACAAATTAACCACTGATTGCACCTTGAGCTTCGATCAGTAATTCTTTCAAATCTGCTAGTCATCATTTGTAGAATTTTCATCACTTACAAATTTTTTTTCTCCACTCAGCTTCTTCTCATACCCATCCACAAGCAATAACATCCATTTTAGTAAATGTAATTTTCTTAAGCAGTTTTAAAATATACTTTTTGCCTAAAGAAGAGTCATCTGGCAGATTTTAAAATGGCCAACATATATAAAAATAGAATATGCGGTAAATATGCTCTGATTTTTCACTAAAAGATGGCAATTGAAGCATAATGTGTAATGACAGTTGGTTGAATGAACTTGTGCCTCATAAGCTGCACTGTTAGGATCTTCCCTGTCAGCATCTTGTGTGATGCAGCCATCATTTACATATGACGCGCAACAAAATAACTGACCTAGAACTAACGACAGGTAGTACCACTCTTTTCCAACTCAGTAGTACACGCAATATCAACCGGGGAAGTATTTAAGGCAAAGGGAACTGGGCAAGATGGGCGTCTTGAGCACCCCCCCCCCCCCCTTCCCCAATCCCCGCTTCAGCAGCTACAGCGGGGGGTGGGGTTCTTTATGGGCTTCTTAGTCTGCAACTCAGCAGACAAAAACTCACCAGTAACACTGGAATACAGCGTCAACATAAGAGCAAACAGGAGCGAGGAAAGGTGATAGCTGGGTAAATAGAACAGGGAAAGAAAGTAGGAATACTGTAAGGTAGGGTGAAAAGAAGGAAGTATGGATGAATGAGTGGGTGGATAAAGGGGTGGGTGGATGAATGAGTGGGTGAGGGGAAGAGGGAATGATAGGTGGATGGACAGTTGAAAGGATGGCAAAGTAAAAAGATGGGTGGATGGATGAGTGAGTGAATGGATAGGTGGATGGGCAGGTGAAAGGATGGCAGAGTAAAGGGGTGGCTGAGTGAGTGAAAAAATGAGGGAATGGATGTCAGAGTGGATGAATGGCTGGACAGCAGTGTGGATGGATGGATGGCAGAGTTGATGAACGGATGGATTGCAGAGTGAATGGATGGATGAATGGCAGAGTGGATTGATGCTTGGCAGAGTGGATGAATAGATGGTTGGATAGAAGAGTGGATGGATTGATGGACGGATGGTAGAGTGGATGGGTGGGTGGGTGGATGGAAGAGTTGATGAATGGAAGGATGGATGGATGAGTTGATTGCTGAGTACTTGGATGGATGGAAGGCAGAGTGGATTGATGGATGACAGAGTGGATGAATGGATGGATGGCATAATGGGTGAATTGATTGATGGATGAATAGCAGAGTAGATGGATGGTAGAGTGGATTGGTGGATGGATATCAGTGTGGACAGGTGGCAAAGGTGGATGAGTGGATAGATGGCAAAGCAGATAGCTGGGTGGATGGATAAACGGCAGAGTGGATGGATATATGGCTGAGTGAACAGATGGATGGTTAGATGGTAGTAGATGGCAGAGTGGAATAATGGATGACAGAATGGATTAGTGGATGACAGAGTAGATGTATGAGTAAATGGATTGCAGAGTTGGTGGATTGATGACTACATAGTAGAGTGGATGGATTGATGGCAAACTGGACGAATGGATGGATGGGAGAATGGATGGATGGATGGCAGAATATATGGATGGATGGATGGCAGAGTCTCTATATAGATAATGGATGGCAGGGTGGGTGGATGGATGGATATATGAATGGATGGATAGAGTAGATGGATGGATGGATGGCAAAGTGGGTGGCTGGCAGAATGGATGGGTGACAGAGTGGACAGATGAATGGCTGGGTGGGTGGATGGATGGCAGAGTGTATGGATGACAGTGTATAGATAGATGGATGAGGTGGATGAATAGACGGCAGACTGGATGCATGGATGGATGGATGGTAGATTGAGTGGATGAATGGGTGAATGGGGAAGATTAAATGATAGACTAAAAAATGAATAGATGGCAGAATGTAAAGGTGAAATAGTGGGTATTAGCAGGGGGATGGAAGGGTGAAAGAATGAGTGGATAGATCGATGGTAGAGTGGGTGGATGGAAGGATGGCAGAATGTATGGATGGCAGTGTATGGATAGATGAATGAGGTAGATGGATAGATGGCAGAGTAAATGGATGGGTAGATGGATGGATGGATTGCAGATTAGATGGATGGCAGATTGAGTGGATCAATGGATGAATGGGAAAAGTTTAATGATGGATGAAAGAATGAATGGATGACAGAATATAAAGGTGAAATAGTGGATATTAGCAGGTGGATGGAAGGGTGCAAGAATGAGTGGATAGATACATGGATGGAAGAGACTAGGACTCTTCTATGGAGAGGTCAGCTCACTTGCTTGATGGCATCAGCACTTTAGTTTAAAGTGGGAGGTATTTTAATTTTCTGGCTACTCCTTTGTCTACAGTAGATGCCTAGCCAACTGTGGTGAGAATACGGACCCTGCCACACACTTTGAAAAAAACAATAGAATGAAGTTCCCCTGCAGAATGCTGTTTGTTTTTGACTCTGAATGGCATTCCTGTGTTTTGTATGTGACACAGCATGTGGCCTACAATAGTTGCGCACTTTCCACGGGCCCTGTCCTCGTCCATTCGATCATACCCCACCAGAGCAAATGAGCCACGAAGGGTAAGGCGTTGTTCCTTACATGGCTAGGAAAGATAAGATGTTGTGGAACCCGTTCTATAAAACAGGAGATGCTCCCCTGAACCTGAAGGATGTATAAGGCTGCCATTGTCCCAGAATAATGAATCACATTTTCATAGTGCCAGCACATAAAGGTAGGTGATTCAACAACTTAATTGCTCTTCCCAAAATTAGCACAGACACAAGCGCTTCAGTGGAATGCATGAAATAGGCGTGAGTTGCACTCCCAGGAGTGGAGGTCGAGGCCTATCCAAACATTCCCGAACCAACGAGAAACATGTATATCTAAGCATCCATAAGGAAGCGACAGACACACAAAGCCGCTGGGTAATGGGAATAGCTAGTAAGTACTGAGCCCTTAAGATCTTCAGACATCTGGCTGTCCTGTCCCTGGAGGAATTTCTCTGGGAGTTTTATGGACCTAGGGGAATGAAAGCAACATCACAGGCTTTACAGTGGAGGGCCTGTAGATCTAGTATGAGGGCGTCAAAGGTGAGTTATATCTCCTTATTGGCAGGTTGCACATTTGGCTCCCTGGACCAAGGGTCACAGTGGTTCAGAAATCAGTGAAACAACTTCATAGTATGTTCCATCCTCAACTAGTTGTGCAACCGGTGCAAACTTCCCCAAAACATCTTCTGTAGTACCACTTATCCAAACATTGACCTACATACACATTATCTTTTGTAGTATTCGTTCACATCTTTTTCAAACTGTACATTTAAAATCTTTAACATTCTCCCTAAAACAATTGTTAATATATTAACCATTTCAAATTTTGATGCAAATGGTGTGTGCAATTATTTATTTATTTATTAAGAAGTTTTATATAGCGCTGGCCAGACCCGAGGGTATTGGAGCGCTTTACAACAGATTTAAAGCAGGAATCCCACAAACAGGCAGAGGTATACATATTTGTTCGGAAGACCCAGCGTGCTGTGCAACATTGAGGTAGGGAAGTCCTGAGATAGCCTCGATGAGTGCACAATGTCTTGGGCTAAACCTCATTCAGGGAGGAGGGAACGAGGAAGGGGTCGGGGAGCGGGGAAGAGGTAGGTTGTGGTGGAACATTGTCAGGGGGCTGCAGAGTGCAGGCTTGTGCGTTTCGGCGGCGGTTCTCGGTTCGGGAAGGCACGGTTGAGGTAGAGGTCTTTTAGGAGTCTTTTGAATTTTACAAAGGAAGGGATAGTCCTGACATCAGCTGGGATGGAGTTCCAGATTTTGGGCGCGTTTCCAGCGAAGGATCGTGCACCGTTTTTTTGTTTGCGTGTTTTCATAGGGATGAGTAGCAGGGTGTTGGAGCTCCTAAGGTTTCTTGCCTGGCCGGCTTTCTTGAGTTTGGAGGCCAGGTATTCCGGTTTCTCCTGTGTGCAAGGCTTTGTGCGTGAGGCAGGCAGTTCTAAAGCTGGCACGCATTTCGACTGGGAGCCATTTTAGTTCTCGGAGTGCAGGTGATAAGTGGTCATATTTCTTAACTCCGGTGACCATTCTGGCAGCTGCATTGAGAGTTGTTTTGAGGGGAGCTAGGTGGGATTGTGCTGCAATGCTATTTATCTTGGTTACGAGTGCATTCGGACCAGCACAATGCTTCCAAAAGACAGACTCATTTCACAAAGACAAAAAGAGACACTCCTGAGGAGACCATTTTGAAAAGTTGGTTATGGACCTACAACAAAAGCTACATACTACCATTCCCAAAAATGCACAAGTCTGTAAACAGCACAGTATTTTCCTGACTCTAACCCAGGCTATTACCATAATCCGAGAGCGAGATAGGCCCTGGCCTACAAATTGACAGTTCCACGTTTTCAAGAATTAGGTGGCCAAAAATGATTGAAGTTGTGTTTTTTTTCGTTCCAATCATCATGGGCTGTGAATCAGGTCTAAGACACTGAAGCTTATGGCATAGCTACTGGTGTTCTCCCATACTGGATTCCTTTCTTAACCACTCATTGTGTGTGCTTTATTTAGAGTGACTCAAAGGCCGAGTCCAGGTTTCAGCACTTGCTTGGAGGCGAAGAGCCTTGGTGAAGCATATAAAATGTAGATTGGTACTCCGCGGCGCGTCTGAATATATATCCTGTGTTTATGTTGGCCTTCCCCTTGTGTCGCCTTATCACTTAGAAAAACAAAAGGGATGAGTGAAATGCTTGATTTAATCTCTGCCAGTGGTAATTACTAGGCCCAGCATTATGCCACTCCAGAGGAGAAACCAGTCATATGCAATTCAGCCGTGGTCCTGCTCCAACACAAACAGTCCATCCCAATTTGCCTGACAAGGTCCCTGTTGACAGGAACGCAAGCAACCGAAGACAGGATAAGACCATGTTGGGCCTCCTTAGTGACTTCGAGCTTGTGTCCTATGGCGGAGTGAGTACAGGACCCACGTCTGGGCATACCAGTCACACTTACGGAGTTTACCTTTTAAAAAAGTGATGGGTAGAATGCTTGAAATAATCTCAATTAAAGGTAAACACTCAGGACTTCATTCCAACGCATCAATTTTTTTCTATCTTAGCCGCTCTTGAAAGGGACCAACCATATGTAAAACTAGTTTTGGGTTGCTTTGGTTCCCATCAAGAGGGGGGGAAACAACCTTTACATCGCGGTCATTAGACCGCGATACCTTTACAACGCGGTTGTTACAACAACCGCGTTGTTAGAACGCGATGCCATTACTATGCAAGTCATTACATCGACTTTCAGTAGATGGCGCTCTAACATAAGGAATAGTATAATTTACTATTCCAACACCTTCCCTACTGTTGCGTAGGCTGGAGTTGGAATAGTAAACTATACTATTCCTAATGTTAGAGCGCCATCTACTGCAAGTCAATGTAATGACTTGCGTTGTAATGGCATCGCGTTCTAACAACGAGGTCGTTGTAATGACTGCGTTGTTAAGGAACGCGATGTGTTTGCATGCGTTGTAGTATGCTATATTCCAAGAGGGGACCAGGCAGGCAAATCGAGCTGTTTCTTTTGAAGTGGGGCCAAGTATGATTGCCATTTAGTTGATAATTACCAGCAGCTGAGTTTAATTCAAGCATACCACAAATCCAGGGGCAGCTGGCATTTACGAGGGGGGGGACAGGCGTGTGTAAAATAATATAACAAAAAAAAAATAAAGCCAACCGAACTCTGCTAAATCCTCGCTCCGATCTCTTCTTTCACTGACACAGAAATCAGATACTGGAACTCCCTTGGCCAATCCTGGCGCTGCTCTCACCAGCATTAGAGCAGCACCAGGATTGGTGGGAGCAGCCTCACTCGGTGCTCCACAGCACTCTGGAGGCTTTGACTTGCTCTAACCCAGCTGTCTTAAGACAGCTGGGTTAGAGATGTTTAAAGTGGGCATGTGTGGTGGGCTGTCACAAGACTGCCAGCCAAAAGGACATGCGCACTTTAAACAGTGCAATACCAGCCCACCCTCCTCCCCTGCTGCTGTCTCTTAGCAGCGGCCCACCCCCGTCCTGACGCTTGGCTCTGGAAGGGGGATGAAAAATACAATGGTAATTAATTACCATTTTATGTTTCATCCTTGAGGCTTTGGGGGTATTTTGAAGTGGGACAACGCTCCTCCGCTCAAACAGAGGAGCCGCCCCTCCGTGACAAATCACTTTTCTTTTTTTGGAAGTGAGATGGCCTTTGCATTACATTGCCACTTTCCAACCCCCTCAACGTCAGATTTTTTCCCATCTTTCCTGATGTCAAATAACAGCAACATAATCTTTCACGTTAAACATGCCATGAGTTTAAAACAGTCATATATTTTTACTGTTTTTCAAGTTCACAGTGACAAATAGCGCACAGAATCTCCGTTGCAGATAGAAGATGGTTAGATCTGCAATGAAGGAATAAAAATTACTTGTTTCTACTGCTGCCCTTGCAGAGACAGAGGGGCTCCGGGTTCCCCAATCCGGTTTCCAGGGCTATAGCCAGTGCTGCTGAAACTTTCGCTTTTTTTCTAATCTTCCCCAAGCTCCAAACCTGGATCCAGGTTAATGCTAAAATCAATCAGCTGTAATTAGTTTGCAGCTGCTCCCTCCCGTCCTTGGCTCGGGTTTGCCGCAGCCCGCAGTCAGATCTTTAGGGAAGCGAGTTTTGTAAATCTCTCGCCATCGGCTCAAGCTTTGCACAGGGGGAGTGGGCGGAAATGGATGACAGGAGGTTAATCTGACGAATCTAACGAGGAGGAAAGTGAAGGTGAACTGCTGGGGTCATACTGGAGAAACTTTTCACGGCAGCCAAAATGGTGAAATTCATTTGCACCCTTGTTGTTGGTCTTATAATATCGAAAGGGCAAAAACGGTTTTGCAGACCTTTTGCTTCTTAAAAAAAAAAGAAAAAAAAATCAAGCTAGCAGAGTTCTGGGGTGTTTTTTTTTGCATCATCGTAAAGGTTCTTCAATACGGTTGCAGCTGTCCGAAATTATTTCCCATTCTCCTGAATAAATCTATGTTTTATTTATATTCGTAGAAATTGTTGTCCTTTTGCCTCTATCTTGATTTTTACTCCGTGCTCTGACTTTTTGTCTTGCATTTTACTCCATTCTTTCATTTGTCCTATTATATTGTCTTTATTTCTATTCTTTTCTTTCCTGCTTCTTTCGTCTTCCTTCTTTTCTACCTTATCCCTTTGTTTCCGTAATCCGATTTTTTTTTTCTTTTGTTTGGTTTTCCATTTATTTTTTGTCACCCTCCTTTCTTTCTATTTCTCCTTTCCTACCTCTCTCGTCTACCTTGGGGCCATTCTTTCTTTACTTTTCCACTCTTTCCTTCTTTTCTTCTGCATTTCTCTTATTTCATTTCACTTTTCTTTTTATCAGCCAATTGCTTTGTCTGGCCTCCATAACTCATCTTCACAATACTACTTCATCCTCTCCCTCTCAAATGCACTGTGCACTGCTCCCTCACTACTCCTCCATCTCATCCCTCGCTTCGCTACCTGTCGTGCGCTACCTTCAGCGGCGGACGGCTCAGGTAAGCGTGCTGGGGCGGGGAGGGAACCGATAGACAACGGAATAGGTATTATTTATTTATTTAATTATACCTATTCCGTCGTCTGTCGACTCCCTCCCCTCCCTGCCCCGCCCCACCGCGTTTACCTGTTCCGGCCGCTGCTGTGTGCCTTGACTAGAGCACCTTGAATAGTGAATATTTCGATTCTGCTCACTGTAGTGTATTGTATTATATTGTAGCATTTGTTTAGCACTTACTACCCTATGATGGATGCTGAAACGCTTACCCACACGGATAGCTAGTGTGTTGCATTTCACATGGAAGGTTTTCTTCCCTACACATTCTAATGTTTAAATTATCACCTTCATGGTCCTGCGACTGGTCCTTGTCTGTTTGAATCCTGATTATGAATGGAGCCTACACTTCATGTACAGTCATGCTAATGCGTGCTACTAATGATTCAGCCACTCCTAGGTGGACTTTTTGAGTCGGCAGAAGATTAGTGCTTAAATCCACCAGAAGAGCAACCCAAAACGGGGTGCGACAAGCATAGAAATGCTCATCACAAATCTTGAGCAGATTAATATGGGAAGGTGATCTGAAGTCTTTTGGGAAGAGTTGCGGCGTGAAGTTGTTCCATTATGTAGTAGTTACTTAGGTTTATGGGCAGTATATGTTTTGGTGGTTGTTAACATTTAAGACTTTCTTATATTTGGCAGGAGGTGACATTATGGGCTGCCCATTTTTGGTGCCTTTATATTTGCAGGTTGGTTGAGTTTGGGGGTTGCTTGCATTTGAAGGCTGATTACATTGTGTTTTACTATACTTGGACATCAGCTACATTTCGCGATGCTCGTCATTGGTGATTTTCATGTGTTTTTGTGCCATTTAGATGCCATATGGTTGTAAATATTTGGGTTGCATACTTGTAGGTGGTGTCTAATATGTAGGATTTGTTTACGTTTGGGGATAGCATATGCTTAGTATTTGCATATGTTTGAGGTGTGCTTATTTTTGTGGGGAGGTGACGGTGCGGGTTGCCTATGATAATGGTTTCATGTATTTGTGGGTTGCCTATGTTCAGGATTTGGTTACATTTGAGGGTTGTTTACTTTTGATTTTGTTATATTTGGACATGCATTGCATATGGGATACTTATATTTGGTGAGTTACTTGTGTCATAGAGTTGCATATGCTTGAGGGCTGCTTATCAGGTTACAGCGCAAGGTTGCTTAAGGTTTTATCCTGTTAACATTTGTCTGTTATTAACTTGGGGCTTGCTTTTATTTGGATGTTGTTTACAAGGCGGGTGGGGGGAGGGTTGTATTCAGATCATAATTGCTTGCTGTTTGGTTGTTTTCATATTGAGAATTACCAGCTTTTGTGGCTTGCTTAGATTTGGGGATTGTCTACATTTGGGGTTCCAAAGGTTTAGGAGGTGCTCACTTTTGAGGGGTTGTTTGGAGTTGACATCTACACCTGGGATTTGCCTTCTTTCGAAGTTTGCTTTACACACTGTCTTACGATCTCAATGGCCCATGGTCGAAATGCAGGACATTGGCTATTATCTTCTATGTAAACAAGAGGCTGTTGTGCAGTGTGACAGAGAGTTTGATGTACTTAATGTGACACCCTAAAACTAATCCATTATACAACTGGTAACCAGTGCGAAGTCACAACATGCATCAGCCCGTCTCAGTTGACGCTCACCAGCAGTGAAGCGGTTAATGGCTTCCCAGAATCATTAGCCGAGGGGAGCTGCCAGCCACGAGGAGCAGAGAGCTCTTCATTATTACATTAGCACGTCTCATTTTCAAGAGCTGACCCCTGGGTGCCACCCATTTTCAACACGCTGAACAGTGATCTATGCTCCAGGCGGATGAAACCTAACAGCCCATCCATCATGCGGTCCCAGACACACCTGCCGCTCCTCGGTACCTAATGGATGCTCTCTTAGGCTCGTCCAAAGCCAAAGACACTGCCCTCACACGCGCCGCTTTGCACAATGGGAGTGGTTGGGGTATAATGACCCTCCCCGCCACAGTTCCTATCAATGGAAATCTCATTGCCAGAGAACATTAGGGAGGTAGAGTGTGTGAGGATGTGCGGGGGGGGGCAAAAGTGTAGGGATAATGCTATCTATTGCATTGCTTGGTACATACATAAGGGAAGAGCCAATACTGTGTTATTAGTGGTCTTATGCGACCAAAAAATTATGATTTCTGACTTTAGCATTTTTGATGGCAAGCCCTGAATCTCTTGTGTAGTCTTGTAATAGGGACTCTTGTGTGATGTGGGCATTTATAGGTGTACATCAGAGGAAACACAAGAAGTACACCTTCGAAGGTTAGTTTATTCAGGCCAAAAAGCTCTTTGCTTGTGCACGTCAATCAGGAATAACCTGGGGAAAAAATATCACTTCTTGTGTGTGTTTTGGTACCAGTGATACTGTCCCTAATTGCAATGGTTTTAAAGGTCAAGGAAGAAGCAAGGGGAAAGGAGTAGGGAAATGAACATTGTTCTTCTAAAAGCCATGTTTACTTTTTGTTTACTCTCATTATGCTTCACCTATGCCATCAGCAGCAAATTGGATGCTGTAGATGTGCTAAGGGTGAACTGTGGGAGATCTTGTGGTTGATGTCACTTCCTCTATTCCTGACATTTTGCTGACTGGACATCTTTGTCTTTAGGCCTTTCAACAGAAAACCTCCAGTTGGGCAACATTGAGATGTTGTAGATTGTGCTTGCTGAGCCGACCTATAAACATCCCACCTTGTGAATACTTACCTAAACTATAGCAGAAATTCATGAAGGCACCCTTGAAGAATCTGTCCATTTTCAGGAAAAATTATAGAATCTATTGAATCTCTACAGAATAATTTGCTAGTTCATTGACTTTTCCAAAGAGTTTCCACATAACCATTGGATTGTCTAAATTAAACAAATCCTTTCTAAGCCACCCACTCTTTTATTGAGAAGAAATAATTCCTCAAAGCCTGCCTCCCTTCTCCTAAATGACCCAATCCTTGAATGTCATATTTCACGCCTGACATTGACAGCTAAGTGTGTGCAAAATCAAAATCAAAATCAAATTTTTTTGTCCAAATTTTGAACAATTCACTTGTTGGAATCTTGTGTGAAAATTGAACACAAGGGCATACCGTGCATTCAGAGTATTATGAAATACCAGAAGGATACTGTTTTGGGCAGTGGCGTAGCAAGGTCAGGTGGTACCCGGTGCGGAAAATTTCTTGTCACCCCCGGCTTGACAAAATGGCAAAAATATGTGTTTACAACACATATTGTTGCCATTTTGTCACCCCCCTCAGTGATTTCTTGTCACCCCCGGCTTGACAAATTTGCAAAAATATATGTTTAAGCCACATATTTTTGCCATTTTGTCACCCCCCTCAGTGATGACACCCGGGGTGGCCCGCACCCACCGCACCCCCCTTCTTACGCCACTGGTTTCGGGGAGAAAAACTCTCCAAAAAGATATTTCCTGCAAAATCTATTCCCCTGTGAGGGAAAAAAATGAGAATTTCGTGGACATAAAAAATGTGCCCATAGAAATACCATTGATATGTTGCCACCATTTAATGTATGTTAATAGTTGCATCGATTTAATATTGTCATGTGTGTATCAATATTTCACCATCCAAACCACAACCGTCGCTGTCATTTGTTCGTTGTTCACCCAACTGGAGATGCTCTTTTGTAAACAAGTGTAACACTTGTGTCAGAGGTTAGTGAATGAAAAAAAAAATGCCAATCAGAATCAGAGACCTTGGAATAAAATGGAAGAATGATCAGCTTAAAAAAACACTTGAGTTGTGTTTTAGAATCCGGAGAGGTTGCACACATGTAGGACATATCACAGAAGACTTTTCTTCGTGAAAAAAATAGTGCAAATCCCTTTGAATCATTGCTTCACCCTATGTAATAAGAGATGTAACAAATGATATTTGTGCAAACACAAAATATGCAACGACTTGGTTGCATAATATGTTTCCTGGTTACATAAAAATAATACATTTACTCTGCTTACAAATTTAGATTATAGTTCTTCCTTCGAAGGAAATCGGTTTTTGTGTTGCTGTTCTGTGGTGCAACAAGCAGTTTGATTTATTATTTTATAAAGGGGAAATGTGCAAATTCTGGCTGAGCGAGGCACCCCCCCCCCTCCCCCCGGCAGAACAAAGCGTTGGTGGGCAGGTCAGTGTTCAAGTCCTGACCCCTCCCTCTCAACCTTCCATTCTCCTGAAGGCCAGTACATTGAATATCATGAGTGGGTAATAATGACATCAGTTATTTAAAGCGCTTTGAAATGGCTGAAATGCAACATGTTATGTTATGTTATGTTAAAAATTCTTATAGAGCGCTCGTACACCAGTTGGTTTCTTGGCGCTAACTTAAGGAACTGTTGAGGCCTCCTGAATTCAATTGTCTGAACTAGTTGTAAGCTTGGGTGAATAGCCAAGTCTTAAGAAGTCTACGGAACCTTGTGAATTCAGTACAAGTTCTTATGTCCAAAGGAAGGGTGTTCCAGAAACTGGGAGCTAATACTGCAAACCTGCAGCCTCCCATTCATTTCCGTTTATAGGGAGGAATGACTAGAAGGTTCTTATGTGCAGAGCGTAGGCTACGTGCAGGTACGTATTTCTGAACCAGTCTAGATATAAATTTTGGGCTGGCACCATACAGAGTTTTAAAAATAAGGCAACCAACCTTAAACGCACATCTTTGTGGTATGGGAAGCCAATGTAGTTCTTTCATGGTGGGAGTGATGTGTTCCCATCTTGGTTGTTGGGATATTAATCTGGCAGCCTGGTTTTGTACCATTTGCAGTCTCTTGATGAGATAAAGTGGTATGCCAAAATATAAAGAATTGGCATAGTCCAAATGTGATATTACCATGGCTAGGACCACTTGAATTAAGGCTTCCTGTGTAAGCAATCTCCTAATCTTTCTTATTTTCCTCAATTGAAAAAAACAGGTGGAAATTACTCTATATAAAAAAATTGTGTTTTTTGTTAAAAGTGCAACTAAAATGACTTAGAGGCAATGCATGTGCTGAATGTAGTTTCACGAGTTTATATTTTTTCGCTGGTGCCTGGTACATAAATTCCCCTGTGGAGGAAAAAAACGGTGTGCTCCATTCTGTAATGCAGAGGCCTCGGCAATGCTGAAAATGGAACTGTCCTATTTTTTGGTACCAGTAAAAAAAAATAGTGATATGACTAATAATGTCAATGTAATAAAAATGATTATGTCAATTACGTATATTTCTTGGTCTGGTCATTCTGTTTTGAACTCATGGTTGTGTTAAAGTTAGTGCTAGCCATGTGACTTTGAAGGACCCTGCAGTGTGTAAGTTCATCCTTGTTTTTCCTCTGCCTCCCTCAGAAGCATGATGGGCAGTTCACAGTAATCCAGTTGGTGGGGATGCTGCGAGGCATCGCCTCTGGGATGAAGTACCTCTCAGACATGAACTACGTGCACCGGGACCTGGCAGCCAGGAACATCCTGGTCAACAGCAACTTGGTCTGCAAGGTGTCGGACTTTGGGCTCTCGCGGGTGTTGGAGGATGATCCTGAGGCTGCTTACACCACCAGAGTAAGACCAGTGGTGATTTTGTAAATTAAAGATGAACATAGTTTGTCTACCGGAGCCAACGGGTGATTCTGAGCAGATCTCTTGAGAGTTCATTCCCACCTTAAAACTTGTCCTACATGTATCATGACATTGTCCGCAATATTGGAGCTGTGTAGTAGGGGCAAATGAAAGTCTATAGCTCAGGGGATGCATAGCTTAGATAATGCTCTCAGGACAGTGACTGTTTGGGCGGGCACTTAGTGAACTTGTGACACTGTTTTGGCTGAAAATGGAGGGCAAGAATGCACGGGGGGCAAATTTATCAATCTTTCACACAGCTCAACTCAGCGAGCCACCTTGCTGTGCTGCACTGCTTGGAAGGGCAGGAATGTGCCGTATTTAATATTATATGGCAAATTCCAGTCCTTTTCTAGTGCTGGTGCACTTTTGGCTGGCCAGCACCAATGCAGTCATCATTGCGTCATGCTGCAAGGGTGCCTGCATTGCAGGCAGGATTGTTTTGAACAGGAAGTGTCACCTTCGTGCAAAAAAAACATTCTGAGAGGTATTTTCCTCTTTCTATGTGTGCAGCAGAAAAGAGGCAAAAACGAGGAGAAACAAAGATATTTTTTCCTCGTTACGCGTCACCTGGGGAGGCGTAGCATTGTGATGCATTACCAGCTATACCGCTAGTGGTAACTCTGGGAATGCAACACAATCCATGGATGGATGAGTGGAAACACCCAGGCTCCACCCATTAAACGCCTTCATGGGGCAGAGTAATGCAAGGCAGTGATTTGCGCTGGTCTGCATTACTCTAGATTTATCAAGTCATGCAAGGCCATGCAAGATGACCTTGTATGGCTTGATCAATGTCACTTATGATTTGCGTCGCCCTTGCGCCCCCTTTGCCGGCACAAAAGAGACGCAAAAACTTGCTAAATAACAGCCAGTATTTTTAAATTCCTGTTATGCATTGAGTGAGGGATAAATCCTAAAACTAAGTAACATTGGCAGATTCTTTAACAGTTTTGTAGTTTGACAGACTTGATGGCCAATGAACATCTTCTGTTGTCACTTCATGTGTGTGCAATCCTTATTTACACATCTCCAAAAAAAACAAGAATATGAAATGCATTCTCTTTTCTAAAGGCTAACAAGGATTTTGTGACATAGAACTCATGCTCAATAAGTTTCTTGCTGTACAACTTACACATGACCAGTCCAATTAGTCCCCCATATAGACTGTAAATGACTGTTTTCTATACCGTAGTTGTTAACTACATTGAAGGAAACAGCCAGACTGAAATAATAGTAACAAGTGTGTTTGCTGTTTTCTAGGGGGGGAAGATTCCTATCCGATGGACAGCACCAGAAGCCATTGCCTACCGCAAGTTCACCTCAGCCAGTGATGTTTGGAGTTACGGAATAGTAATGTGGGAAGTGATCTCCTATGGAGAGCGACCATACTGGGAAATGTCCAATCAGGATGTGAGTTCACTCTCTGTTCTGTTAAGTCTTTCTGTTAATGCGAGTAAGAGTGTGTGCTGCCTATGAAAGCTGTTCAACATTAGTTAAGGAATGATTATTCCCCATTCAGTAAAGTCTAGTAAAGTATAATACTGGGACTAGGCTAGTGGGGCATTTACTCCTCCCAAATTACTGCAATAAAGGTTACAACTTCACCACAATAGCATTTTTATCCTTGTGGTCTGAGTAATACTATCACATCAAACATGTCTGTGTAGTTGTGAAATAGCAACCACCACAGTAGGTGATGATTTTAGTCATTGCGGCATTTATAAGAAGAGGCCTGTAATTTCGGAAGGGGCAGTAAGCTTGTGCTGGACCTGGCCCTGTCTGCAGGGTCACCCCCAAACCTTTTGCTTTTTTCCCTCCATTTTTTCTGAATTCATTTTTGTTGGTCTTAGGACTCTGTGCACTTTCCGACTGCTAACCAGAACCCAAAGGATCAGACTCCCACCCTTCCTCTCCGAACCCAGAGAGATCAACTGCGGAGTACCCCAAGGATTATCGCTCAGCCCCACGCTCTTCAACATCTACATGGCCCCCCTTCGCTGCCATCGTCAGACAAAATGGGCTCAGCATAGTATCCTACGCCGACGACACCCAGCTCATCCTCTCCCTTACGAAGAACCCCGAAGACACCAGACTCCGCTTCCAAGAAGGAATGAAAGACGTTGCAGCCTGGATGAGCAACAGCTGCCTAAAACTCAACTCGGAGAAGACAGAGGTCCTCGTCCTCGGAACCTCTCCCACCGCTTGGGACAACACCTGGTGGCCCTCCCTCCTCGGAAACCCACCCTCCCCGACGGGCCACGCCCGGAACCTCTGCATCATTCTAGACTCCTCCCTCACCATGACTCGCCAGATCAACGTTGTCGCTTTCGCCTGCTTCAACACCCTCCGCAAGACATTCAAGTGGAATCACCCCCGAAGCCAGAAAGACCATCACTCACGCACTCATAACCAGCAGACTGGACTAGGGTAATGCCCTCTACGCTGGAATCAACAAATCCCTGCTACACAAACTCCAGACCATCCAGAACACCGTAGCCAGACTCGTCCTCAGCACCCCACGACACGAGCACATGACTCAACACCTGTAAGACCTCCACTGGCTCCCCGTCGAGAAGAGAGTAACCTTCAAGCTACTCACCCACACCTACAAATCCCTCCACAACATCGGACCCAAATACCTGAACGAAAGAGTGTATTTCCATGTACCCAAAAGAAACTCTGCTCTGCCGACCTCGCCCTAGCAGAGACCCCGCGCATCCACAGAACCAGAGCAGGTGGAAGAGCCTTCTCCTATGTCGCGGCCAAGGCCTGGAATGAGCTCCCAGTCAACATCAGACGCTCCCCCACCCTGCACACCTTCAGGAAGAACCTCAAGACCTGGCTTTTTAGCTGACACGGTCCTGCCCCCCCCTCCCTCCAGCGCTTTGAGACCCTCACGGCTGAGTAGCACGCTCTATAAACCCCTGATTGATTGATTGAACCAGCGCTAATGCGCTTGGGCTCTCTGCTTACAAAATAGTAACATTGGCTTATACCCAATTGCCATTTTAATTTACTTATACGTCCCTATTAAAGTACACTACATGTGCCCAAGGCGTGTAACTAAAATGCTACTAGTGGATCTGCAGCACTGACTGTGCCACCCACTTAAGTAGCCCTTTATTCTTGTCTCAGGCCTGCCATTGCAGAGCCTGTGTGTGCAGTTTTAAACTGCAATTTCGACCTGGTACAACAACACTACTGCCAGGCTCAAACCTTCCCTTTTAATACATATAAGTCATCCCAGAGGGCAGGGTGCAATGTATATAAAAAGTTAGACATATACTTTTAAGTTTACAAGTCCTGGTAGTGTAAAACTCTTACATTTAGTATGGCAAGGCCCATCTCTCCAATAGGATTACATTGGAGTTCTGTTAGAAATGGGATCTCTAGTTGGCAAGGGCTTGCACCTTTGTCCAAGTAGGGACCCTTCTTCCTAGTCAGGGTAAGGGTTGTTACACTCGTGAAGTAACCCCTGCTCACCCTCGTGGTAGCTTGGCACGAGCAGTCAGGCTTAATTCAGAGGCAGTGTGTAAAGCATTTGCACGTAACCAACAGTAATACAGTGTAAGCACTACAAACGGACACCACACCAGTTTAGAAAAATAACCAATATTTTATATACTCAAGACAAGACCAATTACGACAAAAATCCACAATACTATACTTTAAAAACGAATACTTGATACAGTAACTTCTTCTTTGCAGGAATAGCACAAAAGCAAAGTTCGTACGAGTCGGTAGGTCCGTCCGAGCCTACCGTGATGCTGAAAACCACAGAGTCTAACAGTTCCAGCCGACCGCGTCGATGCGGGCCAGCAGAGTCGTGAACAGACTCGGTCACAGTACCTTTCTCGTTGTGGCTGGTACGGAGTGTACGAGCCGGTCGGGCGTTCGTCGCGGTTGCGGTGCAAGACGGAGCGATGCAAGGTGCGGTGTCCCTCGATGCGGTGCAGGCAGCGGCTCGATGAGCGTCGTGCAGACGGAGTCGGTGAGTCCAAGGCGTGCGATGCAGGGTGAGACGATGCTCGATGCGGTGCTGACAGGTTGCGATGCAGGCGACCAAGCCGGAGTGTGGGAGCTGGCGTCGGACAGCGGTGCGGGTCGGAGCGGTGCGTCGCAGACGTGCGAGCGGTGCCCCAAATGCGGTGCGGTCACGACTCTTGAGCCAGTTGCAGCGACCGCGTCGGTCGGGTCCGGCTGGTTCAGTGAAGCGATGCGATGCGATGCGAACTGCGGTGCCCACAGGTCACGGTGCAAGCAGCGGCTCGATGTTGGCGGCGTTGGACGTCGCCCACGGTGAGACCAGGGTTGCGATGCAAAGCGGGGCGATGCGGTCTGCGGTGCAAACAGGTCACCGGCCAGGGATGGATTCGGTTGACGGAGTCGGTTGCAGTTCCCTTCCTCTGTGGCAACTGAAACAGCGTTCCAGAAGCGGTACCCAGAGGCTTGTGAAGTCTTTGTAGTCCCTGAGACTTTTTAACAGGAGGCCAGCTCGGTTTCAGGCCCTTGGAGATACTCAGCACAAGTTTGTAGAAAGTTCAGTCCAGTCCTTTCACTGCCCAAGACAGAAGCAGCAACTGCAGGCCAACCCAACAAAGCAACAACACAGCAAAGGGGCAGTACTCCTCCTGGCAGCTCTTCCAGCGCTTCGTCTTGGCAGGTTCCTTGATTCCAGAGAGATCTCTATTCATAGGGTCAGGGCCCCAATATTTATATCCCAAATTCCTTTGTTCTCTGAAGGCAGAGAGGCCTTTGCCTAGTCCAAACCAGTTCTGGAGCACTTTGTTGACAAGTCTCCGTCCCTTCTTTCAGTGAGTAGGCCAGGGACATCAGACGCACCACAGGAGGTGGAGCCAGCATTGTGGAGGGAAGGCACTGTCCTATTCAGGGCCCAGGTGCGACCCCTCCCACCCATCTACATGTAGATCTTGCTATTCAGCCCTGTGCTGACTCACCCTGTCTCCTGGCATCCCCCAGCCCCTGTCACTCACACTCCAGACAAGGAATACACAACCTCGCAGAGGCAGGCTTGGATGGTTAGACAAGAAAATACCCACTTTCTAAAAGTGGTATTTTCAAACACAGAATGTTAAAACCAACTTCACTAAAAGATGCATTTTATCATTCTGAGTCCAGGCATACTAAACTCGAATTTCTACCATGTTCCCGGGGTCAGTTAGGATTATAAGCTGTAATAATCAAAACTGCCCGTTCTGGCCTAGGGGGAACAGGTAGCCTTGCAATAGTGAAAAACGAACTAGGCTGTAATTCACTATCAGGACATGCCGCACACACCCGGGCATGTCCTACCTTTCGCGTACAACGCACCCTGCCCGCAGGGGTACCTTGGGGCCTACCTTAGGGGTGACTAACATGTAGCAAAGGGAAGGTTTAGGGACTTGCAAGTGTGTGCACTTGCCAAGTCGACATGGCAGCCCCAGGCTGCGCACAGGCTCTGCGATGGCAGGCCCGAGTTACACTTTACGGGCTGTTTGCGTGGGTGGCACAATCCAGTGCTGCAGCCCACCAACAGCATTTGGTCTATAGGCCCTGGCACTCGCAGTGCACTTTACAAGGGACTGACAGATAAACCAAATAGGCCAATCATGGAAACACCAATCCATAACACATTTTACACAGAGAGCATATGTACTTTAGCACTGATTAGCAGTGGTCAAGTGCCCAGAGTCCTAAAACCAACACACGCAGGGTCAAAAACAGGAGGCCAAAAAGCAAAAAGTCTGGGGGTAAACCCGCTGAAAATGCCAAGTCTAACACAACCCCCTCCCAGCCTAAAGCCAGGGTAGACTAATCAATCCCTTGATGGACTTCCCTGCTTGGGGCGATAGAACATAGACCTGGCCCACAACAGCGGGGGCACGTTCTGGTTCTACGCCTTTCTAAACCCAGTTGGATCCCTCTATCCATACTCTCAGGCCCCACTAAGCTGACCCATGGGGTACCCTTCTCTTCACCTGTGAACCCCATCTGTGCAGCGCCTAAACTTACTTTGCTCACAGGTGTGTCCCAACAGGCTGACAGTGCCCACATGGCCAACACAGTGGTGTGGTCCAGTCCACCCCGGGGTGTGACTCCTGTCCTCCTCCCAGGGGCAATGCTGTCCACCAGGACAGTAAGCCACAGTGGCTACCGACAGTTGTCAGTGGGGAGACCCAGGCCTTATGCCTCTCAGGGCTCTCTAACCTCTGTGGCGTCAGAGAATGGGGGGCGGTAGCCCCAGGTGCCTGGCACCCTTGGTCCACTCTCCCTCCTGTCAGGTCAGGTATGACATCCTGACACTGACCCACCAACCCCGGGCCTGTACCCGGCAGCTGGACAGGAGACTGGGGTGGCCTCCCCACACCCGGTCCTCCTCCCTGGGGCTCTGTGCCCTCCCACCTGGAGCGGTACCCCCTTCCAGAATTGTCAGGGCACCTGTGGCAGGTGTCCTGCACAATTTGCCCACCAGTTCAGGGGTTCTATCCTGCAACTGGGATTCCAGCTTAGGGTCTGTACCCTTAGGCTGGACAGGGGACTGGGGTGGCCTCCCCACACCCGATCCTCCTCCCTGGGGCTCTGTACCCTCCCACCTGGAGCGGTACCCCCAAAAGACAAACTGGTAGGGGCACTGTTAGCAGTCGCCCCTTCCTCCAGGTCAGGGGGACACCTGAACCTGGTCCTTCAACCCAGGGTCTGTACCCTTAGGTTGAACCTGTGCCTGGCAACCCAGGACTTCTGGGGAGTACACCAACCCTCCCCAAGGGAAACACACTCCTCATGAGTCGTGCGAGAGTCTGCCTGGTGCAGGTCTTCAGCCTCCTGTCCACCTGACAGAGCATGAAGACCCCCAGGCCAGAAGTGGCCTCACCAGGGTCAGTCCTGGGGTGCTCTGACCTCAGAGCGGGCAACCCCTGACCCACTGGTCCTTCCACTGGGGACAGCGCCCCCCCCTCACCCTTTTCTCTGGACTCATGCACCCTCCCAACTGGAGCAGTACTGCCAGACACCAGAACCACTGGGGCTCTGTTTACAGAGGCTCCAGGTCCTCCTGTCAGTAGGAGATCTCCCTCAATGGACGGCCTACCAGTACGGTCTAGGCTCCCCACCTGGGGTTCCCTCCTGGAACCACCCAGGCTCCGGGACCGGGTTTTGGGCACCTTGGGCCGCAGCCCATTCTCACTCCTTCTCCGCAGAGACAGGACGTGAGTCCCTACACCCTTCCCATGACACCGGGACCTATCTGGGCTATTACAAACCTTTCCCACCACTCTTGGTTGGTAAATACCTAAGCCACTTCCTCCAGGATCACCCCCAGATGCTTTTCCAGACCCTCTGGAATCCACCAAAAGGGCTGCCTCCAGTGCAAGCTCCATGGGGTCAGAGAACTCACACTCCACTGGGTGTTGGCATAGCTCTGGAAAACAGGGACTTAAAATATGCTCTCCAACAATTGAATCACACAGCCCCACACAGGTGTTAACCAAACTACCCTTCACCCAACCATCCAGTGCCTCAGAAAAGTACCCCACAACATTCTCACAAGACTGGCGAGACAGTGTCTGACTGTTGCTGTCCCTCAACCCATACTCTTATGGCTGGTCTTCATACTCACTTACCAGGGCTTCTACCATGGGGGAACCCCTCTCCCTGCACCTCTCATCTAGAGTCAGTAGAGTGTCCCTCCCACTACCAGGAATATGATCCCCTGTGCCAGTTCCCCAATCTACCTCAGGGACACTACGCACAATTGGAGTAACCTCACAATCCTGAACCCCCTGGTGTATGTCAACCCCCTCCTTGAAGTAGGGCCCCAAATCTGTGTGTGTGTCTACCTCATCCTCAGTACTGGACACTACACTTTTGCTGCCACCATCTGGGCTGGACAAAGCCCTACCGGCTTCCCAATCCAGCTCCAGCTCTCTCATTTTAAGCTCATGATCCAAGATCATCCTCCTTTCCTCCATGGCTAATCTCTTCTCCTCCCGCTCACTCTCCAGCCTGAGCTTCTGCAGCTCAAACTGCCTTGCCTCCCGCCTGTCCTCCAGCTCCTCTGGGGACAGACTGCTGCTGCCTGACCTGGCGGGTTCCCCCCCACCCAAAAGCACATCCACCCTGGAAATAGGCTCCTCCGCCTCCTCACTGAGATTACCAGGCAGCCCATTGGCATGTCTGGCTGCTACCCAGGCCCTCAGCGCCTTCTGTAGCTCCTCCTTCCTTGTGAGGCCTTTAATTTGGACTTTCAGGTTTTTACAAATCGCTCGTAACTCCTTTACGGCGTAGGACTCCAACCTATCCTCCTCAAAGATAACTTCCAGAGATGCAACGGATGATGCAATTGATTCAGGCATGACAAAAGTCGTGAGTTGAAAACTGGCAAGATCAAAAATAGGCCAAAAGAAAGAGAACCAGTATGTGGTACGTAATGGTCTGCGATATGGTAGTAGTGCACACCAATCACTGTAAGTCAAGTGCAAACACAAGTCCTATCCTCACCGCTGACAACCAATGTTAGAAATGGGATCTCTAGTTGGCAAGGGCTTGCACCTTTGTCCAAGTAGGGACCCTTCTTCCTAGTCAGGGTAAGGGTTGTTACACTCGTGAAGTAACCCCTGCTCACCCTCGTGGTAGCTTGGCACGAGCAGTCAGGCTTAATTCAGAGGCAGTGTGTAAAGCATTTGCACATAACCAACAGTAATACAGTGTAAGCACTACAAACGGACACCACACCAGTTTAGAAAAATAACCAATATTTTATATACTCAAGACAAGACCAATTACGACAAAAATCCACAATACTATACTTTAAAAACGAATACTTGATACGGTAACTTCTTCTTTGCAGGAATAGCACAAAAGCAAAGTTCGTACGAGTCGGTAGCTCCGTCCGAGCCTACCGTGAGGCTGAAAACCACAGTCTAACAGTTCCAGCCGACCGCGTCGATACGGGCCAGCAGAGTCGTGAACAGACTCGGTCACAGTACCTTTCTGGTTGTGGCTGGTACGGAGTGTACGAGCCGGTCGGCGTTCGTCGCGGTTGCGGTGCAAGACGGAGCGATGCAAGGTGCGGTGTCCCTCGATGCGGTGCAGGCAGCGGCTCGATGAGCGTCGTGCAGACGGAGTCGGTGAGTCCAAGGCGTGCGATGCAGGGTGAGACTATGCTCGATGCGGTGCTGACAGGTTGCGATGCAGGCGACCAAGCCGGAGTGTGGGAGCTGGCGTCGGACAGCGGTGCGAGTCGGAGCGGTGCGTCGCAGACGTGCGAGCGGTGCCCCAAATGCGGTGCGGTCACGACTCTTGAGCCAGTTGCAGCGACCGCGTCGGTCGGGTCCGGCTGGTTCAGTGAAGCGATGCGATGCGAACTGCGGTGCCCACAGGTCACGGTGCAACAGCGGCTCGATGTTGGCGGCGTTGGACGTCGCCCACGGTGAGACCAGGGTTGCGATGCGAAGCGGGGCGATGCGGTCTGCGGTGCAAACAGGTCACCGGCCAGGGATGGATTCGGTTGACGGAGTCGGTTGCAGTTCCCTTCCTCTGTGGCAACTGAAACAGCGTTCCAGAAGCGGTACCCAGAGGCTTGTGAAGTCTTTGTAGTCCCTGAGACTTTTTAACAGGAGGCCAGCTCGGTTTCAGGCCCTTGGAGATACTCAGCACAAGTTTGTAGAAAGTTCAGTCCAGTCCTTTCACTGCCCAAGACAGAAGCAGCAACTGCAGGCCAGCCCAACAAAGCAACAACACAGCAAAGGGGCAGTACTCCTCCTGGCAGCTCTTCCAGCGCTTCGTCTTGGCAGGTTCCTTGATTCCAGAGAGATCTCTATTCATGGGGTCAGGGCCCCAATATTTATATCCCAAATTCCTTTGTTCTCTGAAGGCAGAGAGGCCTTTGCCTAGTCCAAACCAGTTCTGGAGCACTTTGTTGACAAGTCTCCGTCCCTTCTTTCAGTGAGTAGGCCAGGGACATCAGACGCACCACAGGAGGTGGAGCCAGCATTGTGGAGGTAAGGCACTGTCCTATTCAGGGCCCAGGTGCGACCCCTCCCACCCATCTACATGTAGATCTTGCTATTCAGCCCTGTGCTGACTCACCCTGTCTCCTGGCATCCCCCAGCCCCTGTCACTCACACTCCAGACAAGGAATACACAACCTCGCAGAGGCAGGCTTGGATGGTTAGACAAGAAAATACCCACTTTCTAAAAGTGGTATTTTCAAACACAGAATGTTAAAACCAACTTCACTAAAAGATGCATTTTATCATTCTGAGTCCAGGCATACTAAACTCGAATTTCTACCATGTTCCCGGGGTCAGTTAGGATTATAAGCTGTAATAATCAAAACTGCCCGTTCTGGCCTATGGGGAACAGGTAGCCTTGCAATAGTGAAAAACGAACTAGGCTGTAATTCACTATCAGGACATGCCGCACACACCCGGGCATGTCCTACCTTTCGCGTACAACGCACCCTGCCCGCAGGGGTACCTTGGGCCTACCTTAGGGGTGACTAACATGTAGCAAAGGGAAGGTTTAGGGACTTGCAAGTGTGTGCACTTGCCAAGTCGACATGGCAGCCCCAGGCTGCGCACAGGCTCTGCGATGGCAGGCCCGAGTTACACTTTACGGGCTGTTTGCGTGGGTGGCACAATCCAGTGCTGCAGCCCACCAACAGCATTTGGTCTATAGGCCCTGGCACTCGCAGTGCACTTTACAAGGGACTGACAGATAAACCAAATAGGCCAATCATGGAAACACCAATCCATAACACATTTTACACAGTGAGCATATGCACTTTAGCACTGATTAGCAGTGGTCAAGTGCCCAGAGTCCTAAAACCAACACACGCAGGGTCAAAAACAGGAGGCCAAAAAGCAAAAAGTCTGGGGGTAAACCCGCTGAAAAAGCCAAGTCTAACAAGTTCCCTTATTACATTTTATAAGTGTAATTTCCAAATTGTAAGAGATGACCAGTTCATGTTTGGTGTCTTTGGAATTGGGGTCACAATTTTGAAAATCCACTTCTAGAAAGTTTGCATTTTTTCTGCCATTATCCCTTTTGTGTATATAGCCTAGCCTGAG
This sequence comes from Calotriton arnoldi, assembly GCA_963921515.1. Classification (NCBI taxonomy): domain Eukaryota; kingdom Metazoa; phylum Chordata; class Amphibia; order Caudata; family Salamandridae; genus Calotriton; species Calotriton arnoldi. The sequence continues at coordinate 421,066 of CAWUFW010011803.1, forward strand.
TTGCATGACTGGGTGTAAGTGATAGTTATACTTTGTGAATTCCTCCCAGACAGTCATACATTAGAGGGATTAGGTGTGCCTGAGTGGGTCATCTGCTGGCAGGATGGGGGGACAGAGTTGAGCACAGCCCACTATCACCTGAATAGCCTGTGTTCTGCCTTCACACAAAGGGCCTAATGACCATGCATTGTCACTTCAGCGAGCTTGGAGCCAGGGGAGGGGAGGCAGGAAATTCAATGCACTTCACAGCCACTGTCTAGAAGCTTCTACCCCCTTCCAGAACCAGGGCAGCAGTGTATAAATGAAGGACTTATTAATAAAGGACCTCCGACACCAACTCTTCAGTACACTTCTGAACATATGGATTCTCTGCCAGGAAGGACTGCCTTGTTGCTGAAAGGACTGCCACTCTGCTGGACTGCTACTATGAAGGAGTTACTATCCTATTGTGCTCACCTGCAGCCTGCTTCCCTCTTGCCTTGGGAGGAAGAACTGGACATACAACAAATCTTGAACCCAGGACACAAGAGTGACTCAAAGGGCTAGTCTGCTGTCCTCCTGATCCGAGCGACAGGGTTATGAAAGGCTCCCCTACAGCTCCTGGACCCATCTTCAGTGAGTTCATGCCCCCCCTTCCCCCCACCCAAGTGGTACCCCTCAGGTCCTGGACCCTTGGTGTGGCTCAGTTGGCTCCTAGATCAAGCTTTCGCTCACTTTCAACTATGAACCAGCCCGTTTGTACTGGAGTCATATTGAAAATCAGCGTGAGCCGCCACCAGCCCGTCTCTTCGCACAGCAAGCATCGATCACCACGGAGGGCCGCCAACGTGAGGCTCCAGCCTCCCATCCATGACGTCTGGCTTGCTGCTCGCACCATGCCACCCACAACCTTCGACGCTCTCCCTGCTTCTTGCAGCCCTCTCCAAAGCAAATGGGACTGTTGGCACAAAACCTTCACCAGGACTAATCTGGGACTGTATCTGACCCGCGCTCCATCACGGTGGGCCTGAACGTTTGACTTTGACCGGGTCCAGTGCAACCAGATATGCCTGGTTGGCACTTTCTGCTTTCAGATGCTATTTTACAGTTTATTCTTTAAAAATTCATAACTTCGGTTCTATTCATTTGATGTTTCTCATTTTGGTCTTGTTTTATTTATTAAATTAAGCTCTATTTTTCTAACCTGGTGTGGGATCTTTTTGTGTGGTGTTTTCACTGTTTTACTGTTTGAAGTGTTGCACAAATACTTTACACATTGGCTCTAAGTTAAGCCTGACTGCTCTGTGCCAATCTAACAAGGGGTTGAGCACAGGTTAATTTGGCATTTGCTTGTGCCTTACCCTGATTAGTATTGTTGTTGCTGCTTGACCAGGACTCTCACCTCAGTCAACCAGTACCCCAAATTTTAACACCTTGCTATTGGCTCTACTAGGATTTATGAAGGCTGAAGGATTAGGTCAAAGACACACATAAATGATGGACGGAATGTGGAGCAAATCAAACAATCACCCCCAGTCAAGAGATCTGGGTTAAATCCATTGTTCTTTAACTCACCATGCCACCCCAGTTTAGACCCAGCCATATGCAAATCAGTCTTGACCCTTCTCCTTATGGGAACAGTCCAGTCCAAACTGCCAGGTCCTCCCAGGACTGGCCACACACAAACAACTATGTTTTTCTTTCTTTTATGGGACTCTTCATAGTAATGCTTAACCTAATCATGGGTGCTCTTAATTTTGGCAAATAAGGGAACATTCCCTATTCCAATTCCAATTCCACAAGACCATAACACATGAATAAGTGTGAAACAGAATTAAAACTTGGGTTTCCTGGGTAGATGATTTGCACTTTTCCACTAGACAAACCCACTCCCTTTTGAAGTAGGTGCATTGTACATGATTCCTTTGGCTTCTCATCCATCTCTACAGCCAAGGTTTTCCTAGCATTTGTCAAAAATGTGCAAGAGAGATTACGTTTTCTCACCAAAAATAAAATCAGTGTTATTTCAATGAAAAGAAAAATGGGGGAAAACCTTTTGACTGTAACAGGCAAATCAACATACACATTTAGGGCCAGATGTACTAACGTTTTTTGCGAGCGCCAATGGGTTTTAGACCTGTTTGCGACCGCAAAAAACGTGTGGCCCATGTACTAATCCTATTTTGCGAGTCGCAAATCAATTTGCGAGTCGCAAAATAGGATTAGCGACTCGCTATTAGGAAGGGGCGTTCCAAGGACGTCCCTTCCTAATAGCGACTCCTGAAGCTATGTATGACTGTTTTGCGACCACAATTGAGGTTGCAAAACAGTCGCAGTTTACCACCCTTCACAGAAGGGTGGTAAACCACTCGCAAATGGGAAGGGGTCCCCAGGGGGCCCCTTCCCCTTTGTGAGTGGCTCTCAAAATATTTTTTAAGTGCACGCAGTTGTCCCAGTGACCACTGCCTGTCCTTAAAAAATGAAACTGAAAAGTTTCATTTTTATTTTTTAAATGCATCCCGTTTTTCTTTAAGGAAAACGGGATGCATTTACAAAAAAAAAAAAAAAAATCTGCTTTATTTAAAAGCAGTTCCAGGCATGGTGGTCTGCTGACCCCAGCAGGCCACCGTCCCTGGGAGTGCCAGCCATTTCCGATGGGGTCGCAAATTGCGACAGCCTCATTAATATACATGAGGCATGCAATTTGCGACCCCATTGGGAATCGCAAACAGTGTCTCAGACACTGTTGTGCATCCCAATTTGCGAGTCGCAAATTGCGAGACGCAAATGCGATGCAATTTGCGACTCACAAATTCGTGGGTCGTACATCTGGCCCTAAGTGTGCAACAGCCATATGCAAATGGAATATCTGCTCTCCAGCCCAAGGCCCATGAGGAATGCTTTGTTTTGACTGATTCTTCATTGCAGCGTTTTGGTTGCCTCCACTCTGTTGTGTAGTAGCCACAGATCTTGTGGATTTTCCTTGGTGGAGTTTACTTCCTCTATCCTTCCCTGGTCATCAGGCAAAGTATTGCATTCCATTTTTTTTTATAATAGGAAACAAGAAGAACCCCTACTTTGAGAAAATGTTGAAGAGAGAAGTCCGGGTCAATAAGCAAACCAATGAAACTTTTCTAGACAAATTTCTTGTAATGACCCATTCCAACCACTCTAAACTGAAACAGCAATATCTAATCATTACTATTATTCATTGTAAAAACCAAGTGATTGATATTCTGAAAAACTATTATTTTAAAGTTGAATATTCTATCAAACTGTCTCAGTATTTTCCTCCTATACATTTTAGACCACAGTTAAACATGGATGAGGCATTGTCTCTAATATACAGAAATTTACACAGAAAGATACATGTGGATTGGATTTATGTTGGCTAGTTGGTCTTTTCCAGTTCATCAGTGCCATAGTGCACCTGTAGCAAAGGATATAACAACTTTCTTCAGGACTCTAAATCAGAGAGTGTGTTCTTAGTACACTGTCAGTATAATGGAGAAGCCCAATCGCGTTGACATTCTGGTATTGCTTTTATATGTGGCGCTTCCTTCGAGGTCGGAGATGCCATTTTTCCATTAGCAGAGTAAGACAGTATTATTTAATTTCCTCTCCTTCATGTTTCCTTTCTAGACTTCTATTACAATTTCAAATAGTTTACAGAGAGACAAGCCTGTTCTGAATTATAAGCCTTAGCTTAAAGGCCAACCTTTTTTCCCACTGGAAGTGTGCCACAACACCTTCAAGGTCTCCCACCCATGTTTTATATAACTACTAAGCCACTGAACAAACAAAACTGTTTGCATTGCGGGAAAGGTTTTAAATTATGATATATCTAGTGTAATTTCATAATTTCCCTACACATTTTCTTTCCTTTCATTATCATTTCAAATGTGATCGCAACTCAGTTATTATAGAGTTTGCTCCTAAATGCTTCTAGTATTATATCATATTTTTCTAATTGCAATGTTTCAGGACCAACCTCTTTGTGTGTGAGCTTTAAAGCCCTCTTCCTGTTTGTCTTTCTCTAGGTGATAAAGGCCATTGACGAAGGTTATCGCCTTCCTCCTCCAATGGATTGCCCCATCGTCCTTCACCAGCTCATGCTGGACTGTTGGCAGAAGTCGCGCAGCGACCGCCCCAAATTTGGCCAGATCGTAAACATACTGGACAAGTTCATTCGCAACCCCAGCAGCCTCAAGCAGCTGGCCAACACCTGTGCATGGTAAGAAGTGAGGCAGACCTGCCTGTAGGTAGGGGTGGGCGGAGTGTTTTGTTTCCCCCTCAGAATTGGCAGAATTTTGGTCACTCCACATTACTCATAAATGCGATGTTCTGTCCAAATTGCACAAATCGCCAAGTGGTGGAATTTTTCTCCCTTGAGGCTACAGAAAAAGCAAGCTGGCGAATGAGATTTGGCATCCCATAGCTCATATTTTTAACGCAGGCAATCTCAGGTGGGCGCGGTCAGAGGGCTGCTTTTTGAGTAGATTTGTTGCACCTTGAGTAGATTTTGTACTTGATAGTCAGCAAAATCAACTCGAATGGCCCGGAGCTCAAGTACAGTGCATGGTACCGTTTGCTCAGATTTTCAGCATCGCTACTGCTGCTAAATTGCAGCACAAGCTGCATATTTTCTGCCATTGGTGGAACTTCGCAAAATATCACAGAGTTTTTATGCAATTCTGCAGAACTCCACAGAGTGAAACTGTACGAGTTCCGCCCATCCCCTACCTGTAGGTTGGGCGGCCCGCAAAGGCATGTCTGTAAGCGTGTGTCATTTGTGGAAGGTGATACAGATTAGCAGAGTAAAAATCTAACTCAATCAATCAAACTAACGATTGAACAAAAACAGTTTGGGTTTCCTTGTAAAATGCTAGGATCAGCTGAGTTCGTGATTTAATGCTCAGCTCCTGGCTCTCAGGCAGGGGTGTTTGTCTGAACATGGAACAGTTAGACCCTAATGCATCATTGATACCATATGGAGAGTTAGAAAGAAAGATTTCTTTTATCCCCCCCAGAACATTTTGTCACTAGTAAATCTACCCCCTTCTCAATAGTCTATCAATGTAATATTCTATCAGCTATGTATGGCCAGTTCTAGTTGACTTTCAGGGTCGTACAATTGAGGCAGAAATAAAAGGACACCCTTAGGCCACGATTACGACCATACAGCAGAGCGGTGGCGCGGCGGTGCAAACGGCTGCGCCACCGCTCCACCGAAGGTCCCCACCTGCCCGCCAAATTACTACTTTTCAGTGGTCTGGCGGGCAGGTGGCATGGCGGTTTCCCATGCGGAGCCATTTAAAAGGTGGCAGTGCCTTTTAAAAGGGCACCGCAATGGGAACGCCTCACAGGTTCCTGAACGGCATGGGCTCGAATGTCCATGACGTCCAAGAACCTGCATGCATACATACAGGGGAGCACATGTTATGCCCCCCTGTGTGCATCCACATATGTCTCAGGCACAGGTGGGCCCTGTAGGGCCCCCTTTGTTTCCCCTCTGCCAGGCTTTTCATGGTGGTGGAACCCATGCCTCTCTGTAAGGCTTTTCATGGTGGTGGAACCACCATGAAAAGCCTGGCTGAGAGGAAACTCGAAATATGCGTGACCGGACCGTGGCCATCCTCTGCCACACATATTGCGACCTCTGACCGCCGCTCCTATGCCAGGGAATGGTGGTTTCCTGGCGGAGCCAACGGTCCTAGAGCGGTCGACAGCCTGAGTCGTAATCGGGTGGTCAGACCGCCGGTGCGGCAGTGACTGGATCCGCCACCGCCATGCCACCATGAGTCTGGCGGTCCAAGGACCGCCAGACTCGTAACAGGGCCCTTAGTGTTTACAATTAATGCCTTGTCAATAAAGGCCCAGTGTAGAGTAGAGTTGAGTTGCTGCTGTACAGTATTCAGCAAATGATGACACCACAAAATATTGTGCTGTAAAATTGTTGAAGCAAAAGCATTGATGTTTAATGTTGTCCGATTTTACCTCTTGTGATGCAGAAATCACACAAGAGTTATGCGCTTCAAATACAAACTTTCCACTAGAAAAGGTTTTATGGGGAACAAGCTAGAGTAAAAGACTAATAGCTGTGAAGAAGATAAAATACCGCTGCTAAGTGGTTTTCGCAAAGAAAGGTCTTGTGATTGGTCCCACTCACCTAGGTTAAATCTATAATGCCATCAAACAGTGGAAGGGAGAGGCATGGCAATTCACTAACCTGTCCACACAAGTAATGTATTTTCTGCACTGGTATAATTAGGAACCCAGTTTCTTGCTTGGTCACTGGTATATGAATATTGAACATGAAGGGTATTCCAGACCTACCAAAACAAAAACAATAGAAAAATATGTATGAGACTTATAATTGACCCTCTCCAAACAATGAAAGCGACCTTAATGAATAGTCAAGAATATGAAAGGATTTACTATGCATCTCCATGTCTCTTGTCTCTTGCAGGCAGGATCCGAGTTTGCAGGACGCCTTTCCAATAACAACCATAGATGAGTGGCTGGAAGCCATCAAGATGACACAATACAGGGACAACTTCACCATGGCAGGATATGTCACCCTGGACTCTGTGGTGTTCCTAAACAGCAGGTGAAGGTCAAAGCTTTGCATCTGAGGAAATGCTGCTCTTTACAAATAGGCTTACAATAATGAGAGGTGAAGAGAAATTACAAATCTGGTATACAGTACATGCTGAGAAATTCAGTTTTTTACAACCTATGTTGGAAAAAGATGGCACTGGATAATCTTGGTTTCTTTTAGAATTGAAGCACTCATATTGGTGGCACTTGGCCAAGCCTTCACTCTCTTACTTCACACCATGCTGAGTACCTCTACATGGATTCTATCCAAGAGAAAGATACAAATTGGCCTCTAGCATTACAGATCTGCACTAAACCTTAAAAGAATAACAAGTGGTCGTACATGTACTCTGATTTGCCTGTTCAGTTTGTGTTAAAAATCTTTTAGGATCTGTCATACACATTAAATTCTCACGTGTTGATTAGTTGAGGGTACAAACAACTTGTGCCAGGATTACAAACATGAATACCATGAAGGGATACCATCATTCATGATCAAGTAGTGTAATGAAATGTAACTTTAATGGCTGATCTCCATATATTTGTATGTATGTATGTGATATATGTACACCACAAACCTAGCCAAAAGGCAGAAGAGCAATGTGCAGAGTCAACGACCAGCGTAACATCAGTGATTGAAAAGGCTAAACAGCCTCATGTTTTTAATGCAGAATGATAAACTGGACTAATTGTGTTAATTTTATGTGGTTGTTACTTGTAACACACATGTAATTTTATCTTGTATAACAGGCTACCTATGTTCTTTGTGGTTTTGTTGCAATGGGGACACTGCAAGACTACTATGTCTTTGCTTTTTACGGTTGTTGTCTGTAATTGTGTAAAAACGTGTATGTTGGTGTACATTATAAATGTATATTTCCTTGAAGTACACTGATGGTTCTGTGCGTGAGTTTATCAAACTGCATTAAATGCGGGTGGCTATTTAGCCGCTAAAATCTTTTATCTCACTAAATGATACCTATGAGTGCAATTGTTTTCCTATATTAAATTAACTCTGGCCTCGTGGGTTTATGGGTCGCACTTGTTGTTTTGTTAGATTATAACATCAATGAGTGACAGGAGAGATAGGTAGTTTGTGAATTGTTAATATATTGTAATGTAGTGTTATCTAAAGAGGTGCATCTTCACGTCTTTCATACATTGGAGCAGCTTTGGGGTGGTCCTGATGGAATTGGGGATGTTTTTCTAGATCTTGGGTACAAAAAGGCCTGCTGCCTTGTTTTTCATTTTTTACACTTCTTAGTCTCCGGTCTGATGGTATCCTGTCTGTGGGGATGCTGAGTGCCACCAGAGAGGGTGAGCTTGTCTGCACTATAAGCAATTGTGCTGATCGTGATGATTTTGTAAATGATGCAGCTGGTATTGAAGTTGGTGTGGGTTGGCATGGGGAGCCAATAAATCTCCATCAGGATGCAGGTGATTTGATCATATTTCTTGGATGAGATGTGCTGCAACTTGTAAGATGCCATTAAAGGGGGCGACGGCAATGTGGAGTGTGAGAGGCCATTGAAAAAAGCATTACCATCATCCAGATTTGAGAGTATGAAGGTTTGAACAGCAGTTATTGAGTCTCTTTCTAGAAGAAATTGTTTCACTTTCTTTAGGAGAGCTAGTATCAGGCCGTCTTTATGAATTTTTGCAATGTGTACCTTGGGGCCGAGTTTGATGACCAGGGTAAAGCCAAGTGCTTGGCATTTAGCAAAAGTTAGTGTTTGAAGCCATCAAGATTCATGCCATTGAACCAGGTTTTATACTATTTCTTGCTTGTTGTTCTTGGCAAATACTTGGAATTTTGTATTTGTGGGGTTGAGCTTAAGTTAGGTGCTGAACAGCTAGGTCTAGTTGAGGTGGAAGCAGTATTCGAGGCACTGGAGGTCTGGAGCAAAGGAAACTTTCTTGTAAAGTTGTGTATGTTTGTGGCCTTCAATTTTGCTCAGGCCGGATCTTGTTTAAGAAAAATTATTTTTTGGTTCATATACTATGCTTCTATGTTTTATATCAATATTTCTTTTGTATGCACAAAATGTCCAGTCTCAGAGCAGATTGTCAGCAAAGGTGATTTGTTTATTGGAAGCCTGTAATAGAAGTGTAATACATTAATTTAGAATATTGCCACAATCATTTAAATGCCTCTATCAATATTTCCTTCTTCTATGAAACACTGAAATTGCGACTTAAACCATGTTGTAGACACAAACCAGAGAGGCAACACGATTAATTCATGATATCAATCAAGAGGAGTACATTTATTTTCTCATTTACGTTCTAATAGAAATGTTATTTTCATAACTTTCACCAAGAAGGCATACCTAAATCTTTGAGATCTAATTTTGCTGGCTCTCTGGAGAAATTCAACTATGACAAGCTGTACATGTACATTATCATTTGCAAGGCAGAGATTAAGATAATCCTCAAATGTCTCATTTTACACTCACCTATCATCACCTGAGACAGTTGAATAACCTATTCATTTTGCAGCAAGATCTCTCAGGATTACATGTTATAAGACTTCAATAACAAACTTTATTGCCTAAGAGTTATAGCTCTAGCCTCATATATAGTTTAAGATTTCTCTTCTAATAGTTACTTTTTGATGTCATGCACTACTCAGTTCTTAGAATATTTCTCATTCATTGAGTTTGCATTTTAGGTTCCAAAACTACTTCAATAATTTGACTGCAGCTGTATTTCTTCACTCTCAAAAATATGATCTTCGTAATATTCGGTATGGAAGTCCAAAACTTTTGCATCAGTAAACTGCCAAAGGTGGGCCTAATCAGCTATAACCATTTGTACGCTTCCTGCTAGCAACATATATATATAATTTATTTTATAAATGATACAAAAAATAAAAAATATTTTCTCATGAATGCCGTTTGGTTTTATACTCACTTACACCGCCATAATGATTTGTTGCCAAAATGTAACATGTTGTCTCAGTTTCTCCTTTGGAAGACCAAGTTGGTTCTCCAGTTCATATCTGCCATCTTTCTAAAACTATGGGGTCTATTACGATGGTGGTCGGATGTCCACCACTGGGCCGGCGGTGGACATCCGCCCGCGATCGCAACCAAGAAAACCACCGGTCAAATTAGGATGGCGGTGGTGACCGCGACGGTGGGAAATTCCGACTGTGCAGTGCCTGCCACGCAGAGCAGGGAAATGCAGGACATGCTCCTTTCGGCATCGCGGTGGTGCTGCGGGCAGCAGCAACTGCCGCAATGTTAAGGCCCGCGATCAGACCGCCGCGGTCGGATTTCGACCGTGCGTCATCGTAATTCGACCGGCGGTGATGTCGCGGTCCATGCGGGCGGTCTTTTCCCGCTACCATGGCGGTCGGGGAGGTTTTCTGACCACCATCGTAATAGGCCCCTATGTTTTTGGCTTCGATCAGATATTCTACTTTTATGGAGAAAAAAAAACAGACGTCATCCGCAGATGATTCTGTAGTGGTAGGGTTTGTTTGTAAGTGCTGAGGACTGCCTCCAAATTATGGCTGTCAAATGTGGTTTTGAATTTTAAAATTGGCAGCAGATTTAGGCCATGGGTTTTCTCCACACTGAAGTCCAAAAATGAACTTGATGACTTGCCTTATCAATGCTCTAACTGCAGACCTTTTATGAAGCAGATATGTGTGCTTTCTATCCACATTTAGTTTGATTTTGCTGGCATTTATATCCCACTTTATAGTGGCACAGATATTAGCAACATCATTTCACAGGCCGTGAATTCAGTTACTGGTATTCCCAACAATATCCCATCATCTGCAAATAGTAGGACAAGGACACGCCATTGGCCAACTACAATAGATCTTAACCATCTTCAAATTGATGGGTATTTAAATCGTTGATTGACAGGCTAGAAATAATTAGGATCAAGATGCATATTTAATAATTCTATTGACTACAGTATTATCAGTTACTTCTCCTTTTGACCATACCAATCTCTTTTCTGCTTGGAATCAGGTTTATGCTCCAAAATGTCTATCATGGATCCATGCATGCTCTTTATAATAAATGTAGCTCAAAGGGTTTCCCTGTGCGCTGACTTGTCTAAAACGGATGAAAACAATGGGTTTCTTTAAATCAACATATTAAGTGATAATGAATTGTAGCGATACAAAGTGTTCTACGTTACTAATTTATTTTTAAAGCCTGCTTGACATATAGCTTTGATAATATCTTTTGTTAAGCCATGCCTAATTTCTGATAACCATGAGACTACCAAAATGTATCAAAGTCAGCCGAGTGACAAAATTGGACCATCATTTGATGGATCAAATGTATCTCCTTCTTAGGTGTGTTTTTATGAATGCTGCTTACAGCCTTTGAGTTCCAAATCCTTTTGGGGGTGTAAAAAGAATAAAGACCTGAAGGCAATATGTGAAATTGTCAACTGTTCAATTGGTTAAACTGTAGGTTTCACATTTCATGCTAATTAAGCCTCAGCACAATATTCTTCAAGTTGCACCCGCTGCGTTCAATGGTTTGGGAGGTGGTGCTTGAAGGCAACCATTTTGAAGTCAGGCGTTTGCTTAACTGAACTATCTGCATGCATAGCAATTCACTAGCTTGATGAGAAAAAGAACTTAGCAGCTCAGAGCCCTCTACCATTTCAAAGGCTTTTGCCTATTACCCATTCCCTACCGTGAAGATAAACAAATAGTTGATGAAGGATAATGTTGGATTGCCCAGCAGACTCAAATATTTCAATATTGTCTACTTTTTTGGCAGCAGTCTAAAACCATTGATTGGTTGGAAAGGAGTAAAACAAGGCACATTAAGTGACATTGCCACATGTTAAATGGCAAATGTTTTTGCCATTGTCCTTGGACCCTCCTCCACCGAATGGGGCAGCACCTGGTGGCCTTCCTCCCTCGGAAACCCACCCACTCCGACAGACCATGCCCGAAGCCTCGGCATCATTCTAGACTCCTCCCTCACCATGACCCGCCAGATCAACGCCGTCGCCTCCACCTTCTCCAACTCCCTCCGCAAGACCTTCAAGTGGATCCCCCCTCGAATGCAGAAAGACCGTCACCCACGCACTCATAAGCAGCAGACTGGACTACGGTAACGCCCTCTACGCCGGAATCAACAAATCCCTGCTACACAAGCTCCAAACCATCCAGAACACCGCAGCCAGGCTCGTCCTCGGAACCCCACGACATGAGCACTTGTCCCAGCACCTACGAGACCTCCACTGGCTCCCCATCGAGAAGAGAGTAACCTTCAAGCTACACACCCATGCCTACAAATCCCTCCACAACATCGGACCCAAATACCTCAATGAAAGAGTCTCCTTCCACGTACCCAAAAGGAACCTCCGCTCCGCCGACCTCGCCCTGGCACATCCGCAGAACCAGAGCAGGTGGAAGAGCCTTCTCCTACATCGCAGCAAAGGCCTGGAACAAGCTCCCAGTCAACATCAGATGCTCCCCCACTCTGCACACCTTCAGGAAGAGCCTCAAGACCTGGCTCTTCGACTGATCCGGAGCTGCACCTCCCCGAGCGCCTTGGGACCTTCACGGGTGAGTAGCGCGCTTTAAAATCCCCTGATTGATTGAATATAAAAAATAAACCTTGTCATGTTAAGAGAGTTCAAATTGCAGGTTGCTGTTTTAATCACCAAATCTATCCTTATACACTTAGTACCAGCTTTCAAGTCCTTTGTTTTTCATCCAGCAAATCAGCGCATTCTGGAAGTTGTACTAACACACTTGATAACAATGATTGTAACGCCTAGCCCAGAACAGAATATATGCTGTTCTGTGCACGTGGAGCTATCTGTTAACCCTAACTCAGACTCTGTTCAACCTAGAAATAGGCATGCACTCTATTGAAAATCTAGATATGTATGATTATAGCAAAAATGCCAAGAAAGGAATTGACTTGCAATGCGCATTCCAAAGAGGGAAAGCATTTGATTTTCTATAAAATGGAAGTCTTCCATTATCCATTAGAAATTATTTCTCCAAGAAGAGTCCAAGGAATGAATGAATGTTGTCACTTCACCTTTTCCTCCAATTAAAATGTGATTTCCGCTCTAGAGGGCTAAACAGTGGATGTGAAGCCTGAACCTCTGCTGCACCAAGGGCCTGATTCACAAAGGTAAACTTACACTTTTGTGTAAGTTTATGATTGTTTGCTAATCGCAAAGGGATTTATGAGTAGTAACCTTACGAGTGCGGAGTCTCCACACATAAAAAGATACCGTTTTTACAGTAACTATGAGGTAGGCCAGCATCCTGCCAAGTCACCTGTGACTTATTTTGCTCTCAATTTCACTACCATTTTACACTAGACGGGTATGGATATTGAAGTTTTCTATGACCCACTACCCCATGTTTTGAATGGGTTTTGGCGAGGATTGCTAGAATGTCTCTGTTTGTATGCTTAATTAAGAAGTTACTTCTGACTTTAACTCTCCTTTCTTTAGGGTGGCAAAAGTATAACTTTTTAACTGTTGTGTAGTTAATTCTACCACCAGCATCCAATTAGCTAATTCAAAAGAAAATGTGGGCCACATAATGACCATTTCTTTTTTTTGCTTTTCAGTGAGCTCAGCAAAATGGGCATCACACTCGCTGGCCACCAGAAGAAGATTCTCGCCAGTGTACAGAACCTTCAGGCTCAGGGGATGCACCTTCAAGTATAACAACTCTCTTCACCAACGTGGACAAAGACTGCTGCATTCTGCCTGAGGCTGTGTATTATTAGTACATACCAAACAGCTTTACTGCTCACAAACTTGTGGACCCAATAGGACCTGTAGGAGCTGGGTTCTAAACCACCTCTGTAGCACCAAAATGGATGTGCGCCAAATGGATGAAGGATCTAACACTGTTAACATTTGGGACTTTCTCTTATACTGAAAATGGTGTTTGGGAAAGAATGTCAGTGGGGTTGTCGAAAGAAACAGGACTTTGCCAGGGAGGGTAAGGTAGTGTGAAAAGATGCTAAACTCATCCAATGACTCCATTGTTTCGAACTGGATTTTAGATAGCAGAATTTCTTCCAATAAGCAATCTTCACCAACAGGAAGGGCCTGTTCTGTATAGGATGCTGGTTGGTTGGGCAGCAAAGTGAGAGAAGTATGAAGTTGCTGTGCATAAAATTTACGCAACACAGTACAAGCTTGTAAGTTGTCTCCAGCATGAAGAACTTGCTTGATGTCCTCCCATGCTTGGTTGATGTCATTGCAAGCCCCTGCGTTGAACACAAACAAGGAGAAGAAGGGTAAAAGACAAGTTTCCCTCAAGATTATCTTTAAAGTCTTTCAGCTGGGAAGAGCACCTCCTTAGGAAACTGCCTCGTTATATTCTTTCTTTGCCCCTCTTTTTGGCATGCAACTCAAGGAAGGCTTGGCAAAATTCAAATTTGGGACAAGAAACCTGGTGAGGACCATTATGTGCTGGAATTTCTACATGACTAGTTTGTCACCTGAAGACAATTGGATAAGGCAGATGAGATCAAGAAAATGAGGAAACTGGGAAAGAGCTGGATGGCCACTCATCCCATGCTCTGGATATGGAACCTTTGTGATAAATTATAAATATTAAACCCATTTGTGACTAAAAAGTCTGGTTTGCACCTCGCTTGAACGCCATCCATAGGGGTGGGAGATCTTTTTGATGAATTGCAATTGTTTCACTCCATTTTTTCCATGTTTTGAATTTAAATTAAATAGTAGTGAAAACTCCTACGTCAAAATATTACACTATCAGAGAAGGCGTGATATTGTGGTAGATGCAATGTGTTATACTCCAAGTAACTGCAACCAGAGAATAGTTATGTTATTTTCCAAGCTAATAACACAAGAACTGCTGCAAGGCCCCATCACAGGGAAGATTGACTTTTATCACTAGCAATTTTCTTCATCTACGTCCCAAGAAATGTCCTGTGACTTTTTTGCTAATGTGTGATCCTATCATACAATGCCTTCCGCTGCCCCTACGGTTCCCACCGATGCACAGCTTTTAATTTGCTTCCATTTCAGATTGTCACCGTGCCTGATGTGGGATAGAAGCATTGCTTGTAGACAACACACTCTGGAGATTAAACTTTTTTCCTGGATCATTAATTAAACCATCTGGGAGATACCTCATAAAAGGTTAATTAAGCTTGGTGTATATTTCCTCCATTAGGGGATAGATCACTAATTAACTGAGATCACAGTCTTTTTTTGTGCATTGATTTCAATATTTGAGGTGAAAAGACCTGATCTGTTGGATGCCGGACACCAATACAACTTCTGTTTTGAGATTCTTATCCTGCCTTCTCCACATCTGTGCCTCACTGGGAGAAATAGGACAGAATGAAAAGAGGAACATGAAGGGATAGCGTATAAGGTTTTTGGTTGCCACACAAAACTGTCCTACACTTCATGGCCATGGGCAGCTAATTTCAGTAAATAGTTACACCATTTATGAGACACAGCGCATGTGATTCTTTAAACATATTCATTTAATTGTGATGTATAACACCTGTCACCTCATCACAGGAAGGTGAGAGGCATTGTTGAATGGGCAATAGTGAGGTAGCAAGGAGACATTCAGCTTAACTATCTGGAAGACCCACCAGTATGAAAAATAGGCATTTACAACATTGAAGTAAGGTGGTCTAAAAGTTGGCATTAGCTATTTCTTATTCATAGTGACTGGTGGCTCTGAATTGACTACCTTGAGAAGATTATTACCAGTATAAGGAAGATGTATGATGCACCAGGGGTAAAAGGAAACAGAGTTGGTGAAGCAGTGATACTTGGAGCATCCATGACAGAATTAATATTAGAGATTAAAGACCAGAAGTTGTATAATGAAATGAAATGTCTCCAACACTGGAATCTAAGTCACAGTGTGAAAATTGATACATGTGTAGGGTAGAACATTTCAGTAAAAACCACTCAGTATCCTACGTGACCAAGAAAGTGTCAAGACTTTGAAAAGACCCTTTGTGACATCTCCTGTTGTTTGGTACCCTGACTCAACCAAACGCATTGCTTGGAAGGCAACCTTTATTGGAGAATATTGGCATTGGTGTACAGTGGATCAGAGAGACCTGCATGTCCAGCACTAGTTGATCTATTATGACACTGTAAAACGTTGTTTTTGTAGAAAAAACACAAAAAGTGCATTCAGCATCACTACTATTGTTGGGAATTGTTTATTAGTAACTTATCTGAAGGAACGCCAACATAAACCCCTTCATCTTTCTTTGTTCAAATTTGTCATCATGAGAAGACCTCATCTTATAGCTTGAGCTTTGACTAAATACACTAGTTCACAGCTTCTAAGTAGATCACACTAGCTCAGCATACTCTGCCTTCTAAGCGCACCCAGTTACCTCTAAAAGGCCTGTCCACTTAAGACTTCATCTCTCAAACTTAGATTAAACCCACTCCACCATGACCAACAGCTCTATCTATACAAGACCAAAACCTCCATCAGTACTTGTTCTTATGAAAAAGCATTACCACTGTGGTGATAGAATATCAGTATAGCCTCTGCATCTGAAAAAACATGTTATGAAGCTGTTCTGCTTTTGCAGCGGTCTCTTGATGTAAAAAAAAAAACGAACTGATCATAGACAAACATTAATACAGGCGGCGGCTTAGAATAAGTTAGGTCTGGCTAAGGCATAGAAAACAGCCTCTGCACTTTCAGGATATCTAATTGCTTAGTGTTTCTTCAGTTTCCTTTGTAAGGAGGCATATCTGCTTTCCAATGTTGGTTTACTAATAAAACACACTGAAGCCAATCTGAGATGAATTGTGCTATATAATGTAAAGTAAATAAATAAATAAGACTTTAGTTCGCAGGCAATATATTAAATGAAGAACAACAAAAACCACACTGGTTGGTCAACGCTCACCTTTATGCAAGGGTTACATCGATGTAGCTAAAAGGGACTTGCAAAAGCACAGTTGCTGTCTTAGATTAAATGGATGAGCTGTCCAATAAGCAAATTCACTTGTGCTAGGCTATTTCAGTGACATTTTGAAAATCACTCTTGGTACTTCAATAACTTATAATGCATAAGCGACAATGGTGCAGGTGAGAGCATGTGAACAGTAAACTGCTGCAGCCTAGAAATTCACTTTTCTGAGAATAAAAAAAATCAGCAGTGAGTGATCCAACAACATACCAGTCATACCTCTTATGAGAAAACCGTTTGTCAAAAGTCACTAAGTAATTGCAGATGCCCAAGTATGAGCTGAACATCCACAATTATACACTATGCTAATGTGCAGAGTGGTTCAAATTAAAGAAGATCCTGCACAAGTGTTTCTCTAGTGGACATCTGAACAAATTTGTGATTCAGCTGATCTTTATAGTCTTGGTGGAACGCGTTGAGATATGAGCACACTGAGGCCATTTTGTGCACACTATTTTTTTCAGTGAGGGAATAAAGGGATCTGATGCCGCGTCCTGCAGTATACACGTGTGGTTAACTTGGGTACCTGCGATTGCATGTTTGACGCACACAGATCCACCTTGATCCCAGTGCACATTTCTGCTCAGCGTTCAGTCTCACCTAATGTATTTTTGAGATTTTTCACGTGTAAAAACACTTTTCCAGATATTTTTTAAGTCAGTTGTGTGAGCCCTTTAACAGTCTGCTGTCTGCAGTGGACCATTGTATCATCTCTGTGTTGACTTGGACAACCAATTATTACTGTACAGCTGGGCGCGAGTCCAGCTCTTTGACATTCCTAAGTGGGCTGGCAGTGTAACCAGTCACTCGCCTGCTGACGTTCCCAATTACGCAAGTGCGAAAGTGAGTAGTGGGCGTAGCACGGGCCCCCAAGTCAACATTATGTTTATGGATCCCTGTACATTCTTCAACCAAATGTTGCTTTTGGCCAGATTCAGATTAATATTTTAGGAAGGATCTCTTGTGAAAATGTGCTTTGTGGGACCCTGTGCTATTTCTCCAGTGTTCCACACACTCCACGAAGAGGCAGACTTTGAGGGATCACATAAGCAAATGAGCAAGTGGGGTGAGAATAAGGGCATACCACAAACAATCTGTCATACAGAGGGACACAATGTACGCTGGTACCTTCTGTCTTAACCAAACACAGGATACCGTGCATACAAGTGAATGGGACTGTAGGCATGAATTAGGTTTACTACAAATTGTGCTGTTGTTGATGTAACTTCATTTATTTACAGTGCAGTCTCACATTTCCCGAGTTTGGAGAGTTACTAAAATATACAATACATTGTGCTACAAATTTGTTATATATGTGGATTTTTTTACTTTAATTTCAAAGCCATTCCACGCTCTATTTTCTCACATTGAGATTTTGTTGTCGGGTTTGTAGTTTTACAGCAACTGCCATTGTAAGAGATAAATTATCATT
Organism: Calotriton arnoldi; assembly: GCA_963921515.1. Taxonomy (NCBI): domain Eukaryota; kingdom Metazoa; phylum Chordata; class Amphibia; order Caudata; family Salamandridae; genus Calotriton; species Calotriton arnoldi. Next base: position 439,033 of record CAWUFW010011803.1, read on the forward strand.
AAATTTGCGGGTCTAAGAATATGTGCTAGTGATTTTTATTTTGTTGGTTCTTGGGTTCTCGTTTACTTGTACAATGTCCTTTCATGGAATCATTTTTCCTTCAGTTCAGAAACTTTTATAAAGCGATTTATTTAATTTAGTTTTGTATAGTTTTGTGTTTAAAATATATTAAAAATGTGTGAAACGAGTTATGACATACCGCTTGCTTCTTAATGCTCAGGAAGGGGAACCTTCAAATGCCTAGAAGTGAACCTGTCCACCATTCACCATTTCTTTGCTATAGGTAGGGCTTGATGAGGCAATTAGTTCAACACATCAAATAATTCTGGCAACTTTTTGGGAGAATGTTGATGGGTTGAAGACTCTCTTTTGTTGTACTTTGCCTGAAGTTACGAAAATGCCAGTATGAACTAAAGTCTTTGCAACAATGATCATATACAATATATCATATCTGCAGAACAATTATGCAATATCTCACACTTTTTCAGTAAAAATATTATTTAAAAATGTTGTCAATAAAATGTAATGTGTATTGAGCTCTTACCCAAATTCCTTGGTATAGAAATTTTTTAAAACCATTTATTAAGTAATCTGGACTAATGAAAGGTCAACTTGACTATGTCAGGATTTGAACTTTACTTAAGGGGTCATAGAGGTCTGGGCAGCGACAGGGTTTCAATTCTAACAAATAAATAAAAGACGAAGAAAAACAGTATATGAAATGTAGATGCACACTCTCAAATAGGTTAAAAAATAGAATCCTTCCTAGTTGAATGTGCATATTATTAGCCTGCTGTTGACTGTAAAAAGGCCTAACCTTATTAAAGTCAGGGTACACTTGGCTTGTGGCATTACTTCCTTTGATGTCATTGTGCTGTGCCCACTCTAATTGTTACCAATTGAACCGCTGCCCCACCGCTCTGCTGGAGGTCGCAGCCGCCCACAAGATTACGACCAATTTTGTGGGCGGGCGGGCCGCATGGCGGTCCTCCTGTGGTGCGTCTTTCAAAGTCTGCGGTGCCTTTGAAAGAGGCACCACAATGGGAACGCCACACGGGGTTCCTGCACGGCATGGACTCAAAAGCCCATGCCATTCAGGAACCTGGGTGCATGCACACAGGGGGGCGCATGTTGTGCTCCCCTGTATACATCCCCAGGCTGAGGGGGCACAGGGGGACTTGCAGTGCCCCCTTTGTTTCAGCACCGCCAGCATTTTCATGGGGGGAAGACCTACATGAAACTGCTGGCGTTCCTGAAACTTGTAATATGCATGGTGGTTTCTTACGGTCCAACCGCCCAAGTCGTAATAGGGCGGTTGGACTGCCAGTGCCGCAGTGGCTGGACCACCGCGCCACCACAGGTCTGATGATCCTCGGACCGCCAGACTCGTAATTAGGCCCTTGGTAGTTAGCAACGTAAAAAAAGACCCACAAAGAAGTGGACCGAATCCATTCACCCTCTCTTAAATCATCCTCACCTTTCCCTGCCACCAGGTGTAATTCTATGAGTATACATTTCTCAATTTCATTCTGGAGCACTTGATCCTTTAATATGTCATGATTAACTATTCAAATGTTGAATAAAAAAACTGAATGAAGAGTGAATACCTTTAAGCTAGGCAATACGGAGAACAATGACTGCTGTGCTGATTAATTGTGTTCTTTAATGTCTAGAAAGAGTCTAGCATAAGGAGAGCCTTGTGTTCTCAAGTGGTTCTTACATGGGATTAAACATTTAGGAGATGGGCTGTAAAAGGGGTGTGGCCTAAGAACCGCTTGCAAGAAACCTTCTACATAATCATGACCTGTGTAAATAAGGGTGTGACCTAATGCATGCGAAATAGAATCCTGTGTGTCACAGTTTGATTAATAGTGTTTTACTGAACAAAGAATAGATAAAATCAGCAGGCACCAAGATATTTAACAGTTTACATTATATAGCATGGTTACCTTTTTCCATCAGCAATAAAATTCTTGACAAGTTAATCAGGTTATTCAGTTGCAACAAATAACCATATGCCCAGAGTTGTGTTGTAGTTCCACTGCGACACAGGCAGGTAGGTATTTCTGTCCAGAGTTGTGTTGCAGTTGCAGTGCGTTACAGGCAGGTAGGTATTTATTTTTCTTCAGCCGGTGAAGAACCGAAGCATCGGACCCCTAGAACCCTGGTTCAAAGTCTGTTTCTTAGGGACCAGCCTTGGCAGTCTTGGCCAGATTTGAGTACTGGCTCTCATGCTTACATCCTTCATCCCCTCCTATTGCTTCTCCTGATGAAAGTGGAGTGCAGAGTAAAATACTTAAGTGAGTGTGGGGGGTGTGGTAAGAGAGGTGAGTGTGAGCACACTGATAGGAAATGAAGAGAGGGCAGATAAGTGAGATTAGGTAGAACTTTGGTGTGAAGAGGCAGGCGAGCTGCATCACAAGGAAACACAAATGGATGAAAAGCTGAGTGGAAGGTATGGCGGAGGTGGATGGACTGAATGGGAATATATTTCAACTGTTTATGGAAGAAGCAGAGAGACTAGAGCAAACCTGGGAGAGGGAAAACTGCAGAGTGACACAGCAGGATACTTGCAGTATTTATGAAAGTGGTCTTATATTTAAACACTTCTCCTACCTTGCCACTCTCTCAGAGCTACTCTTTATGACTCTAGTGTCGGATATGCCACATTTTCACCACAAATACCGTCTAACCATATTAGATGTACCATAGTAAACCCTTACTAAACTACTGGTCCAAAGGTAAACCGATTTTGTTTACCAGAATATACATGGCAAGGAGCTGAATGAGTACAGAGGTCACTGCTATGTCCCAGAAGTCACTGTTACTTCTGGGAAGTCATTGACTCATTGATTCATTAATTGACTGAACTGTAATAAGTGTTTATTTACCAATATGGGCATCTTGGAGCTACGGAGTAAGGATAAAATGTTTGAGGGACTGAAACCAAAGGAACAGGAAAAGTTTAGGAAAGATGCGAGTGAAAGCTTTTGATATGTGAAAGGAGATTGTTCCAGAGGTGAGGATCACGCAATCAGAGGGCATAGCCACCTGTCTAATAAGCTTTAATACAGGGAAACGAGAATGGGAGTTCCTGGTTGGAGTGTGAGGTGTTCGCAAGGCTGTGGGGGTTGCATAGTGCAAGAGGAGGAGATGTTTCAGATTCTTACAAACCCCTGTACATAAGACAGGACATCTTAAAAACAATCTTTTGTTTAATTGTAAGGCAGTAGAGTTTGACTCTGGTTTGGGTAATGTGGATGAATTCAAGCAACTTGCTTACTTTCCGTGCTGAGAAGTTCTGTCTCTTCAGACATTTGACTAAGGAGAATTCAGGGAGGGTTCAGAGAGAGTCACAACTTCTTGATAAAACACGTCAATGCTACCGGATCAATAAGATTATGCGGCAGGTATGGGAGGATTTTCCCCAAAAGCTTGTACACATTTAAGCATGCCAAGGGAAGAGCATTGATTTGGACTTTTGAGTTAAAGTTCTTGCTCCAGCAATACTCCTAAAGATTGTAATTTCTTTGCCCGGAAGGGAGCATTTGCCATTGGTCAGTATTCCAACCAATTAGTAAAACCTCGCTCTTTTAAGAACTGAGTTTGAGGAAGTTTTGCGACATCCAAATCTGAACTTCATGCAGATATGTAGTCGGCCTGACTACAGAGTTAGATACACAATCAATTGTGTGCCATCAGCTTAAGAAAGAGCTTCATAGCAGAAGATTTTAATAATTAGATCTTGATGGCAAACCTATATATTTAATAGTGTTGGAGAGAGTGAGCAGCCCTGTGGAACCAATAAGGGGTTAGAGCCACAGACTGCACCTGTCCTTCAAAAAACAAGCATTGGCATAGCCAATAGGTCTTGTTTTTGGGACCTTATAGGTGTTTAGCCATGCAGCACATTATCCTGGGTGCTGTGCCACCAGGGATTCAAAAGATAAACACACTGGGTCATGCTGTGTGATTCAGAAATACATGCACACCTCAGGAAACATTTATGGACACATTCCAAGGCTTTTTAATGCACAGACAGGAAGGCAAGTGCATCGATGCAAGTCAACAGCACTATAACATTCTGTGTATGACTGCATCACTAGAGTATTGAACAGTTTATGAAAAAAGCAGTGAAGTACTTTCCATTGGCGGAGACATCACATCCCTCCTCTCACAGGCCTCTTTTCACTGGGCACCCTCTTCCAGAGTTTTCTATTTAAAGCACTGCTCGCACCATCTGTTTACCAGCAAGCCCCCAGCCCTGCCCTCTGTCGCAGCTGCCTGGGTATAGGAGCACTGGAAATAGCAACAACAACACAATATTTGCATTTGGCAGGTAGAGGGGAAAAAATTAATAAACAGGGATGGTGTCGGCATCACTTAATCTCCGCACACCTAGAAACAAAAAAATTAACCTGACCTTATGTAATGTAACAGGCGCTTTTGTAAAGTGCTCCAAAATCTTTGGGTCAGTTGAGTTTGTGCTCTATAAAAATGCCCTCAAAAATTAATCTGCCATTGTGTAATGTAACAGGCACTCATGTAAAGCACTTCAACACCTTCGGGTGGCTTGAGTTCACATTATATAATAAAAAATGCCTCACAGTCCCTGAGGAGCTGCTGTGAATGTGCTTTGAAATAAGAGCTCTGAGAGGAGGCAGGTGACCAGAAGAGACAGCGGGGTGGGCATGCAGCAACATGGGGGAGGTGGGAGGGATGAATGCTGCTCTCATTTGTCAGGTAGATGGGAAATAATGAATAAACAGGGGCGGCATCTGCATCACTTAATCTCCACACACCTAAAAGCAAAAAAATTAACCTGACCTTGTGTAATGTAAGTGGCGCTTTTGTAAAGCGCTTCAATACCTTTGGGTCAGTCAAGTTTGTGCTCTATAAATATGCCCCACAAAATTAATCTGGCATAGTGTAATGTAATTAGCATTCATGTAAAGCACTCCAACATCTTTGGGTCGCTTGAGTTCACATTATATAAACAAGTGTCAGAGAGAATGTTGCCCAAGCCTTGCCCTTAACTGTCCTGCAAGGGTGGGCTGCCGAAGGTCCGGTGACCAAGGCTCAGTGAAGCAACAAGCAGCAAAGCGGAAGGGGTTTGGGAGAAATTCTTGCACTTTGAAGTCAGAGAAAATTAAAGAGGCAATTTTTCGAAAACAGTGTCTCCAGTGTCTGACATTTCATCTTGGTATTTGAACGGGACAGGGAGATTAAGTGAGGGGCGCCGAAGCTGAACCATCGAAAGCGGGCAAACAGTGACACGAGTAGGAATCAAAGAAATAAACCAACCCCCAAATAAACACACAAACACAGAAGCGTAATGTTAACAGTAATTGGGTGGTGCTCTGTGGTAGGAAACCAAACACTAAATGGAGGGACAAAGAGGAAGGATTAACCACTAGCAAGCAAGCATTTTTAAATGACAATCGAAGGGACAACTAATAAGGCAATGGGCAGGCTGTAAGCCCACATAGTAAATACAGCATGTCTTGCAGAGGCAGCGTATGCCAGGGCTCGACCTAATGAGGTAAATCAAATGACTACAGACCTTGGATAGCAATTTAAGTCATACTGCTCAAAAGTATAGTGTGATCCACTGTATCAAAGGCCACCAAGAGGTCAAGGAGAATTTAAGCAGCAGAATCACATTGGTCTGGTAAAAGTCTTAATTCTGAGGGACAGGGCAATTGCACCACTTAGGCAGAAATCAAGTTGCATGGTTCAAGGCATTTAGAGTTGCTTAGATGTTTGACTAACTGGTTGGCTACAATACACCCAATTATTTTAACAATGGAAGGTACTATTGTGATGGTTCTACAACTTTCTCTCACCGAGCTTCCAAGCTGTCCTTCTCACTAATTTTGTGAAAACTCCTGCCTTCTAATCAGGAGGAACCACTCCAGATAAAAGAGACACATTAATGATGTTCATAGAAATAGGTGCTAAAATCTGTCTATAAGCCTACAAGAACAAGACTAGGCAGACATTATTGGAAGAGACAGATTTAATTAGACTTGCAGAGAGGTTATTTCTTGTAGGCTAGCGGGGACCAAGCTAGTCAGGGTCGGCGGAGAAGGAGCACAGCAGAAAACTGTAGCAGCTCAAGATAGTGTAGAATGCAGATTTTTTTATGTCAATATATATTGTTTTAATTTTGATGGTAAACTATTGAGCTATCTCTTTATAAAATAATTGTGATGAGGGAGCAGTAGAGGTATTGCAGAAGGCTTGAGAACTAACTTCAGAGTCTTCAATAGATCCCTTGATTCGTTACCAGATTGTGGGATACTATTAGATTAAAAAAATCTGATTTAGCGAGGTATAACACTATTTGGCAGATCTTAAGCTGTTGTTTTTAGATAAGGGGATCTGTCTCCATGTATGAAATCCACCATTTGTGCCCCAGCCGTCTAAGCATCAGCCAACTTTACTTTAGACTGTCACAGAACCAGTTTTTGGATATTTCTTGAGCATGAGTCTTATAAATGTAAATAAAAATGTAAATCCAGTATTTGTAAAGCGCGAACAGCTACCCAAAGGCATCCCGGCGCTGGGGGCCGTCGGGAAGATTAAGCAAGCTATTGCCCAGAGTCACATGGTGCTGGGCTGACCTGCCGCCGGTGCCGGGATCGAACCGTGAGCCCCAGATTCCAGCGTCAGTCGCCCTGGCCGCGGCGCCACACCTCAATTTCTCATTAAGGACATGCATAAGGGTGATGTTAAATTAGGTTGAAGCATCACTGAGGTAGGGTATTAACTGGAATACACATGATAGCTGCGCCCTCCCATGGTAACCTTGATTAGGTCAATGGGGTCTTTAGATTGCTACTCTGAAGCACATAGGATACAATCTCTTGCAGCACAATGCACATTTATGCCCCATGCTAGTGACAGAGCGGTGGCTATCAATCAATCAATCAATCATAGCATTTGTAGAGCGCACTACATACCCGTGAGGGTCTCAAGGTGCTGCGGGGGGGGGGGAGGGAGGGGTGCTGCTACTGCTCGAAGAGCCAGGTCTTGAGGATTCCACCATGAGCATCCCTACAATTATTTTGGGCTGTTGTGTAAATGGTTGTATTATCTGTCACTATGTTAAAGACTTAAAAATAGATTATTGCTCTACATAGGCAGTTAGTGTGTCCAGTAGCCTGTCAGTTGCATTCCTCGGACCTGGTAATAATATTCATCCTATATAAAATCAACCCCACTGCTTTTCTGCAGACACAACGTCTGTGGGACAAGCCTTCCAAAATTTGCAATTACCTCTTAATCTTCTTTATCAAGCATATTCCCACCTGCATGTTTTTCTTGCAAGAACATTGCAAAGTCTCCAAACGCTTCACACATAAAAATATTTCAGTTGAGGAAATGCCATGGCTTTGCAGTCAACAGTACAGCAATTGGGTTCTTATACCTTTGGGAGTTACTCAACCGTTCATGAGCAGAGTTGATTTCTCGAGGATATGTTTGAGGGTGTGACGGAATATTATTGGGAATGGTCGTCACTGAGACTTTGTTACCTCTCAAATTAAAGATGTACACAGGCTCTACTTTCAATAGTTGAATGTCAACAAAACAGATGTGTGGGGCAGCCTGTTATTTCTTGTAGTTAACACCTAGCAACATTGAGAAATCCAGATGCTAGAATCCCTGATCAGTATCAAGTGATAACATTAAATTTGTTTCATACACATCGTATAGACAAAAAATCCTTAATAGCGTGTTTGTAACAGTACCACACAGTCAAGGATGTGCTGCTCACTGGAAGATGTGAGATAGTGTTGTATGAAAGCCCAGCTTTCTCAGTACAAGAAAAAAACGATGGAAAATATATCTGGATCAATCTGTGCCATTAGTAATTACTTGGGGTCCCATTCCACTCAGGCGATTTTGGCCCACTATGCTACACTTAACAGAGGCCACCCATATACAAACCAGTCTTGGTCCTGCCCAAATAGGAACAATCCAGCCTGAACTGCCAGTCCAGGTTGTCTCCAAATGGGAACACAAGCAACATCATATTGGTTATCGTCTTTTGGGCCTCTGTTGAGGTGCTGTTTGAGTACGATGTCATAGTTAGGTTAGGACCAATTAAAAATGTGATTAGTGAAATGCTTGAATTAATGTCAGCCACCGGGAATTATTTGGGTGCACTTGAATGGAAACACAAACATCTTTTTATTAGTGTAGGTGTCTTCAAACATCAGTGCACTATAGAACTAGGAATGCAAACACAGTTAAAATGGCACAGAGGTAATGAGCATTGTAAGTATAGCACACAAACCCTAGCAACGTAAATTATACATGAGATGAGGGAGAGCACTTATTCCATTTTGCAGTGTAGATTTGTGCTGTGAGAAATTGAGTTAGTGGTTGGGGGGAGAGACCAAGCAGCAACCACAATCCTTTTAAGGGTGAGACACAAACAAACCCCAAATTAACTAGTGCTCAACCCTCTGGGAGCTTGGCATAGAGCAATCAGGCTTAACTTAGAGGTAATGTGTGAAGTACTTATGCAGCACTTCAATCAGTAATAAACTGAAAGCTCAACACAAGGAAAAATCCCACAGCAAATTCGAAAAATAGAATACATTTTAATAAATAAAATGGACTTGTCCCTTGTTGCAGGGATATCCCCAAACTTTTTGCCTTCTTTCTCCTAATTTTTCTGACCTGTTTTTGTTGGCTTTAGGACTCTGGGCACTTTACCACTGCTAATCAGTGCTAAAGTGCATATGCTCTCTCCCTAAATTGTATTGGTAATTGGTTTATCCATGATTGGCATATTTGATTTACTGGTAAGTCCCTAGAAAAGTTGCTCTATGTGTGCCCTGGGCCTGTAAATCAAAGGCTACTAGTGGGTCTGCAGCACTGATTGTGCCACCCACATTAGTAGCCCTGCAACCATGTTTCAGACCTGCCACTGCAGTGCCTGTGTGTGCAGTTTTAAACTGCCATGTCGGCCTGGCAAGTACACCCACTTGCCAGGCCCAAACCTTCCATTTTACCACATGCAAGGCAACCCTAAGGCAGGCCCAAGGTAGCCCCATGGGCAGGGTGCAGTGTATGTGAAAGGTAGGACATGTACTGGTGTGGTTTACATGTCCTGATAGTGAAATACTGCCAATTTTGTTTTCACTATTGCAAGGACTAGCTCTCCCATAGGTTATCGTTGGAGCTGCCTTCTAACATTTTACAAGTGTACCTTTCAATTGGGAAGAGCTAGAGATTTGGAGTTTTGACTCTTTGAACAAAGGATTTAAAATACATCTTTTAGGAAAGATGGTTTTTACATTGTGTGTTTGAAAATGCCACTTTTAGAAAGTGGGCTTTTTCTGGCTTTACCCTACTTTGTCCCTGCCTGCCTGTGGAATCAACGTCTGGTTTAGACTGACAGCTAGGTTGTTTGTGCATTCACTCTAGACAGTCACACAAAGGAAGCTGAGGTGTGCCCTGCATATCCTGATGGCCCATCACCAGGCTGATGGGCCTTCCTGAGCTAGAGTGGTGGGAGGAGCTGTCACTGACACCTGAATAGGGTTGTGCCTGGCCTCTCACAATGCTGTCTCCGCCCCCTGTTGTATATCTGGAGCCAAGGCAGGATCTTGTGGACAACTTCAAACGACAAAAGGGGTTTAAGGATTGGACCTGTAACCCCACATTTTTAGAACACTTTTGGATTGAGGACTCTACCGAGAAGAAGAGCTGAAGAGCTGTCAGGAGCAGTACTGCCCCTTTGCTGTGTGTTGCTTTGCTGGGTTGGCCTGCAGTTGCTGCTTCTGTCGGTGAGAAGAGAAGGAACTGGACTTTGCTGTTTTGATCTTGTTTTCCAAGTTTCTCCAAGGGCTTGTTTGTGTTTGCCTCCTGTTAAGAAGTCTCAGGGACACACAGACTTCACCTTCATCTACAGCACCTGAACTCCACTGTTGGGAGTTCTGACCTGCCAAGTGGTGCCAATTCCAGTTCTGAGCCATTGGAGGTGTTTGCTGGGCTGTAACTTCAAGATAAGGATTCTCGACGCTGTCACCGATGCCACTGCCTGCAACGACGTCGCGGTCACGGATCGCTGGGAGAGCGCAGCACCAACCTCGATGACACCACAGCCCTGGTGTCACTGACAACAACGCTGTTATGTCCCGTATAGAGCCCCTAATGTAGACCCATTCATACATGCCCTAAAATGGACAAATTCATATTTGCCCTAATACGGTCATATTCGTATTTGCCCTATTATGGTCAAAGCCGCATATGCCCTATTACGGTCATAACTGTACATGTCCTATTATAGTCATGATTCCTTATATAGGCATGATCTTTCACCTACATTGCTCCTCACTAGTACACAATGTGCTCTGAGGGCTGAACGTTATCTATCCTGTGGTTTTGAATACAGCAGGGTTTTTCCCAAACACAGGCCCACACTGTACTCATCAATTATGCATGGCTTTCTAGGAATACACCACCTGCATAATATGTATGTACAAAGTTCACCCCTGACGTCTTCCTCATGTCTAACGACAGACCAATACAAACCATACTGAGGACCGAGACTCTTTAGGGTATAAATACACCACATCTTGCCCCGGTAAGACAGAGGGAACTGAGACTTCCATGCTGACACACTGACCAGAGACGCTGAGGCTCCTGCATGCAGTCGCTCCAGCTGACAGCGGTCTGACACAGCCCTTACGGGGTGTCCCACTCGAGACCAGGACGGGGTCCCACACTCTCTCTATTCAGGTATGGGGGTTCGACTAAATCGCAATATGGTAGAACTGTTCTATCCCTTTGCTTTTATCGTACTGCTGATAATATATCTCTGCTATTGTCTGCTGGTTGCCGCAGCACATATATTTTACACTAGAATAACAACTGTTCAATAAATACTTATTGAAATGCCCGACTGTTTATTCTGTGTAACTCTCTGAGACAAACCGAATAAGTACGCACGAGTGACTGAGCGAAAGGTAGTACATTGTTTCCACGATTCTGAGGAATTTGGGTTGTCATGATCTAAGGTTGCCAGAAACTAATCTCTCCCCGATAAGAGGAGATTCTAGTGGCACTGTGAGCTAGCTAATGCAAAACAATCTAACATACGCGGTGAGGGTGCACAGAGTCAGTCTGCCACCAAGCCCACAGCTTATGTTACACAAATGCGCAGGTCCTGCATGGGTACTATAGGAACTACACGACATGGCGCCACCAACGTTGGTTTGGTACTTATTTAACAGTAGAATCTGAGTAGTTCAGTCGTGCTATTCTCAGAGAAGCTACTCACAAAAACCCCAGAGACGTCTGGAGCAGGTGGTCACAAAATCCGCCGCAGCTGAGTAGTACGAGAATACTATTTATTGGCTGTTGGTTATTCAAGCTTGAAGGACATATAGTTCCTACAATTGTGCATTTACACCTTATCTTAAAATTTACTTAAACACCCTTCATCCACTTAAAAATGGTTGAAAAAGTAGAAAAAACAAGGAGAGTTGAAACAGACCTCTTCGGTTTAGGATAAGAAGACCCTGAAGATGCAATACAAATTGCACCAAATTTCAGAAGGGCAGTCACCATAAAACTTCTAGAACATGGCTTAAGAGCCAGGGGTGGTAAAGTAATTTTCGTAATCGAGGCACACGAATCCAATAAAACAGAGGTGTTCTATTCATGGGTTACATTCCCAGCAGCGAATCCAGTTACAGATGTATTTTACTACTACATAAAAGATGAAACACCAGCTGACTATACTCCTTTTGAGGAGTTAGAGGTTCCGCTCACTTACCAGGAGCATAATTACTGGTTTAAATGTGCCCTACCCCACGTACGAGGAAGAGCAAGATTAGGCCCGCTCGGAGGAGCAGGAGCCACATGGCCCATATTAGCGGCATACACACCACATCCTGACATTGGCACAATGCCACAGCCAGACTTACTCGTACAACACAGAGATTTAATTAAAATCTACAGAAACCTCACACAATTTGTGATGAGGACTTTAACAGTTCAGCCTGCACCAGCTGCAGCACAAGATACTCCAGTCCAGAGTACAGTTAATAAAATTACTCCACAAACATTACACGCGGTAATGGGAAAAATGCCAGCAAAACGCGAACAAATCCCATTCTGGATAGCTCAGAAAATAACTCATCTTGAGGCGATATTCCCGAATACTACCACCTGTGATAAACACAGAATTCTAACAATCTGCTTGCCCATGGGTCTCACACCACAAGTAGAGGACTGCACCTCTTGGGGTTCAGTCTTTGCTGCCATATATACCAGAACACATGGTATCCCATCCTTAGCACTAGTACCTGACGTATTGAGACAGATACAAAATGAGTACTGAGCAGAGCTTGCCCTTAACTTGGGGATAAAGTTACTAAATAACTTTGACCAGGTATCAGCCATAATACTAGCTAATATTAAGGGGGAAGCAGCTTCAGTGGTGATCCGCCAACGCCTGAGGGAGTTCGGTCCAGAGGATCAATAACACGAACTACCCAAAATAATTGAAACTGCATATGCAGAACTAGGCAGAGACAGATTGGGTGGGAAAGCATTAAAACCACAACTGGTGGGCAGTCCTGAAAAGGACACTACAAAGCAGACACCTACTTCTTCTAAAAAGAAGTGGGAAAATAAAAAACAACAAAAGTCTAAAGACAGCAGATCTCAGTCCAGAGGTAGGTCTCCTCAACAGGAGCCCTCTGAAAGGAGGTATAATCTCAGGAATAGGGATAATATTTAAAAACCTGACAGGTATCAGGATACTGATACTTGTTCCTCTCGTTCCTTTCAGGGTTCATCAAAAAACTCTGAGAGGGAAGGACGGTCAAAGGAGCGTACAAAGTCCAGAGACACGCAACGCGCTGCGGACTACGCACCTAAAAAAGAAGATAAATCAAAATCAAAACCTCAGTTCAAAAAGAAGAAGGTAGCAGGTCTCAAGATCAGACATGCCCAGAACTCTGAGGACACAGCTTCTGAACGGGGAATAGGCTCTGACAATGCTAGACAGCGCGGCAGAAGTAACGATAGCTCGCCAGAACCTGAAGGAATTTCTGGTGACAGTGGAGTTGAGTGAGTATATCATGGTGGAAACACCTGATACTCGGGTAAGTGTCCCACATAAGTTACATGAGATAACACTCCGGCTGGAGGGGGACAAACTCAGAAAAATTAAAGGTCTCTTTTGGAAAAATCTGTCATCTGGTTATGACATTCTATTAGCAGAACAAGACTGGCCGCCAGCATTCGTCATGGAGTGCCCTAGGGGAGAAAAGGTAATTTTTCCAGCATTTTCCGACCTCGTTCCCATACACCTAAAACATGCATATGCGCAGGAGGGGCGGTTGCCCTAGCTCCAGCATTGTATAAAAATCATGTTGGTTGGGATGAGGAGTCAACCCACCACGTGATCCTGTTAAAAGTTTCCCCAAATGCTCAAAGGCAATACCCTATAAAGCAGGAAGCTAAAAAACAAGTCAGGGAGATCCTAGATCAACTTGAATACCAGGGGGTGATAGAAAATTGCATTTCACCTATGAACAATCCTTTGTTTCCCGTAATGAAACCTGACAATACATATCGTTTAGTTTTGGATTACAGACATTTAAACACTTGCACAAAGACATTTGCAGTTCAAAATGCACACAGTGCCGCATTAATGAATAACATTGTGCGGAAAAAATACAAAACAACACTTGATATCTCAAATGGATTTTTCTGCCAAAATATAGCGCCTGAAAGCAGGTATCTGACCGCCTTCAGTGCGTTAGGGTCCCAGCGACAATTTTGTCACCTAGCCCAAGGGTATAAAAACAGCCTTGGGGGTATTTTCAGCAAGAGTAACAGAGTTACTCCAAAATTTGGATGAAGAAGCATTGTCCTATGTGGATGATATTTATCTGACGGACGATGACTTAAAGAGGCACTTGACCAGGGTGAGCACCATTATTATGGGATTCGCCTCTGAGGGCTACAAATTTAATTTTAAAAAATCAAAAATTGCCCACCCCAGTGTCCTATTTTTAGGGTATGAGCTGTCAAGTGAAGGAAAGAGCCTAGCAGCAAACTTTTTTAGAAAAGTGTGCGCTGCTCCAACCTCCAAAATCATTAAAGAATTTACAATCAATTCTGAGATTCCTAAAGTTTGGTCGAACATACATTTTGGATTACGCAGGAAGAGTAAAACCTTTCTACGACTTAATAAAACCTGATTTTTCAGTCAGACAATGGACACAGGAACACACAAATATCCTGCGTTCCCTACAGGAAGACATGATAGCTTCTAAACATTTACAGGCACGCATAAACGCACAGAACTTAGTGATCCGAGTCATAGCGGGTCAATGCGGGTACACTTATTTAACTTTTAATGAAGGCAAAACAGTACCAATCGCATACAAATCACACCTGTACACAAACGCAGAGATGCGTTTCACTTCAACAGAAAAAATTATGACAGCAGTGCAGACCGCTGTAGCAAGAGAAAGAGCTCTGGCTCCGGGAAAATGCATAATTATCGTGACCCCAGTACCAGCTTTAGAAGCTGTTACAAAAGCTAGCATTCCAAATGCGAAAGCCTTACATCCGAGATGGATACAGTGGGCTAATTCTCTTACTGCAACGTATGTTGAATACAGATTTGATCCAAGTTTAAAAACACAAGCATTCCTGCAATACGAACAAGAATATCCTCTACCAAATGAAATTTTGCCTCTAGATCAGTATGAATACATTATTTACACTGACGGTTCTGCTCAACCCGCCATAGGGAGTAAGCAAGCGTACAGCGCGGCGTGTGCGATTGTTAAAGGTCGCATGCACGATGGAAAGTTCCATCCGAGTTGCACTAAAACGCAATTTCTAGGAGACTGCACGGCTCAGTTGGCAGAACTCAAAGCACTTATACTGGCACTTATAAATACGGATCACGAATTCCCCACACTTATTGTGTGTGATTCCTTTTACTGTGTACAGTCGTACAATGAATATCTACATCATTGGGAACAAAACGGGTTCAAAGATGCAAAAGGTGGCACAATTAAGCATAAAATGCTATGGGAACAGGTAGTGGAGTTGAGAAACGAACTACCAAGGGCTCACGTGATACATACACTGAGTCATCAGTGTTATGGCGTTCACGTTGAAGGGAATTCATTGGCTGATGAAGCCGCTAAGGGGGCTGTTCGTACAGCCACCGTAGCTGCAGTTACTCGTTCAAAGACGAGGGTAGACGGCGAGATAATGGTAGCTGTCAATGCTTCACGCAAAGGCAGCACAGCAGTACCTAAAAAATTTCCACTCAAGTACTCCTACAAATTAGATGCACAAAACATTCCATATGCTCAGATTCCTGGAGTGGGGGATAGAGTAATACCAAATATGGATCGTAGGCAAGGCTTAATTGTGGCGGCACATGCAGGGGAAGGTTCTGTACATAAGGGACTTAGGGAGACTGTTTCTTTGTTGAAACAACACTACTGGTGGCTCGTGATGAGAAGGCAGATTAGAGACTATGTCTGGAACTGCGACATCTGCAAACAGATGGAAGGGTCAACCGCAACACGTCCAGTGCAGATACCATTGTTAGACAGCATTAGGTTGTCCATTCGTGTACGTCCAGCTCAAGTTTCCTCAAGGTCTGGCCTCAGCGCTCGGCTGACGCTCGAACTGTTATAAAAGATTTGCGAGTCTTTATTGGCACATATGCAGTTGGCACGTTACAATTTGACCGTGGTCCGGCGTTTAGCTCTCGGGCTTACAAAGAGGTCATGGAAGGAATGGGCGTAGCATTGCGGTACTCCTCTCCGAACCATCCCGAGGGAAATTCTGTTGTGGAGAGGAAAAACCGGGACTTAAAGCAATCTTTAACAGCTAGGGTATTAGGCAAGAGTGGTAGATGGGTCGATCACCTTTATGGGGTACAGCGCGCGATCAATAATCAGCCAAGAAGCTCTCTAGGGGATGTCACTCCTTACGAGGCCCTATTTGGGACAAGAATGTGGGTACCTGATCTTGATTGTGAAGGCACAGTGGCGGATGAAAAACCATTTGATATCCATGATCGTTTGGCTGTTTTACAGGATCTAAATGAATCCAGAACACAACAATGTAACGTGCTCCAGAAACAGGCCGCCACTGAGGAAGGCAAGGCATTAACGGCAATACCTGTCTGGATCCCAAAAGTCGGGGATCTGGTCAAAGAGAAGATTGCTGACAAGAAAGAATTTGGGCCATCATACAGAAAGCCTGTACCGGTCCTAGCAATCCAAGGCACAAGAACTGTACTTCTGCCGCCTCTTGCTGGGAAAAAGGAGAAAAGATTTGTCTCAATCGACTTAATCAAACCACACTATGTGGCCGATACTGAACAGTAGGCCTCGTGGACTCCAGAGCCCTCCTCTCGCTACAATACAAGAAGTCCAAACAGAAAGACTCATCACGTTTGAAGAGCCACCTGTACGGAATGAAGGACTAAGCAACAATGCTATGGAACTCGTTCCACTTCAACAAGATATTCATCTTCAAAATGAAAACCAACTTAACAACAAAGTTGCAATACGACCGACTACAGACATCTACGTCAACATGCCTCGTCAAGAGCAAAATCCGATTTCAACAAATCCCGATGCAATTCCAACAATTGATCGAACTGCTTCTGGCTATTTCATGAACTTTGATACGTTTTCACTGGATCCAAGCGAGCCGGAAACGACGCCAGCCAAAAAATCACTCCAACAGAAACTCAATGACTTTTTGAACTTTTTTAGAAAGACTTACCTGGTGTCACCTTGGATAGAACTATGGTATATCACTGGGATTTTCTTTTTCTTTTCTGGCTAGGTTTAATAATAACTTTTAGTATGCTTATTAATGGACGATACCTCCAGCAAAGCTCTACAGCCCAAAGAGTCAATGTGATTTTAAAACCACACCAGTCTTCACATCATGAACCAAGAGACTTGTCTTCAGTGAACATCACAGCAGTTCCTATACCGGACGGTATAGTATGGGACAAGATTGATTATGATGTATTCGGTCCGACTGAACTTTTAAAGCTAAAACATGTATTTAAAATTTCTTTAAGTGTTATCATTACCTCCAGTACATTTACTGATCATTGGGACACAAACTGTAAATGCTATGTCTGATTTAGAAAAAACTGCTGCATTTCCGAACAATGAAATGTTAGAAGGTACTTCAGACTATGATACATTGTACTGTTACCAGCAATGTGGTCATAATTTCTTACACAAATCTATAACACCTAGAAATGTATTTGAATACCACCAGTGGGAACACTGCCCAACACCTCCAAAAGGTAGTTCGCAAGCATTTGCACAGAAATTCACATACTTCTCAGGGTTTAACACATCCGACCCGAAGTCATTTTTTTAATAAAGTGGCAAAAATTTCAGCTCAGAAAATTATGTTAACAAACACCAAACATATTTACTCTGCATCCTTTTTGAACCAGTTGTCTACACAGGGTTTTGACCTATGGAAGGACACTAGATTTAAAATCAATCTGGGGTTCTAGGGACTGGCAAGTCCAGGGAATAGAAGCACTATTTAGAGCATGCCTCATTCCACAGCAGATCTTATTTCTGAATGAAACTGTGCAACAAACAACCTGTCTTGGATTAGCCAAAGGCAAGGAAATGAACACACAGGGGTTTCCAACAGCATCGCAGATGGGTGGGGGGCAGAATTCAACTACACATGGGGTGAGATTAGATGACATTTTCCAGTACAACAGATCAGATCCTGATTGGACAGAATGGCTGGTTTGGCCCATTGACACAAACAAATGTCAGCAGAGATTTATGAATACAACCGAAGGGTTTAGTATCCACAGGCCAAACCCACGCTATGTACAGAGACATCACCCGGGGGTAGTGACATCCTATAGTGTTGGGAAGTTGTGCCTTGATTGGCTAGAGACCTCAACACTCACAGAAGTAAAACATCACTTGACCTTACTCACACCTGATGTCGACCTTAGGGATTTCCTACTAGGTCCAAGGAAAACACGTCAGAAACGTTTCATATATGCCGGCATTTATGCCTATTATAATGAAAACTGGAAAATATCCCAACAAGAGGCCGCAGAAAGGATACGGGAGATAGACCGTATTAACTCAGAAAAGGCATTAGCTGTAGTGGATAATGGGTTAACTACTTTGACCTCCAGGTTTTACTCTTTAGGCAACATTGCGTCTTCGGCAATCGACATATAAGAACAAGATCTGGCCTTGTTACAACACGGGCAATCTCAGTTACGTTCTATTATGATGCTAAGCTGTACGCTGCAATCTTTGCGTGCAGGCTATGTGCCAATGCGTTTTATAAACACCACGTCTCTGTTTTCAGAATACAATCTGACTGATAAACAGACAGAAATGGCACTAAGGGGAGCCAAATATACAATGCTGCATATTGAGAAACTGGAAAGGTTACCATTCACAGTAGCCGAATCACCATCAACAGAATGGCTAATTCATGGCCAAATCACTCTGCCGGTCACTATGTTTCAGTTTCAATATTGCCTTGAGCAAAGGCAGGCAGGCAAATATGAACAGATGGGTAAGGGTTACATTAAGGAAACTTGGGAGTTACCATATAGATATCGATGCCGGAATGCGGATCGAGAAGTGTATCTGAGTGGTACAAACTGCAAGAACGCTTTAAGCGGTTCTCTCGTGTCAGGAAATTTCACTACACGGAGCCTGTAACGGTTCAGTAGCGAACCTATCGTGTCACATGACTGGAACCCTAGCTGCCGTGATCACGCCAGTTTTCGAGCTGCTCTCGAATGGGAGTTACTTAATGCTAAATGGTCAAGGTTGCTGTGGGATGCTTCCGGGCGTCGCATATCTGGTCACTGTTAACTCCAGGGTTACTTGCTGTATGCAAGTATTGTTTCCACCGCTGTGCCGTTATGGCCTTCACTGAACGTTTCTCTCATACAATTTGATACTCTGAGCAGACTGCAAGCCATGCTTTTACAGCAACCCGTGCCCTTAACCTCCGCTCGAGAAACCTATGAACTTCAAGTTGTAAGGACCTCGACTGAGATACAGGCGCTTATACGTACAAACTGCCCCTTTAATTTCGTAGAAATGGTGGAACGTATCTTCAATATATCTGATACGAGCGGTATTGTACATCTATTTAAGACCATAGGGTCATGACTGTTAAGCACCTTTCAGACAGTCCTCGGAGTAATCCCAAATTTTATACACTCCGTATTAGGAAGCGTATTTGGAGGATTCCCGCTCGTCCTATTCCTGATTGCAGGAATCCTGATTGTTATATAACTGCTACGCAATGGACGGCCCAATTCCCGAGGGAATGGCGAACATGCTCCAGGAGCGGAAATACCATGAACGCATGGTACAACTTCTGGGCATTTCTTGCCTGCGAGAACTCAATGCCTCCTGGTTTCTATCCTTTCAACCAGTCTGGGTAGACTGCATCTTACCATTGCGATTATTTACAAATCAGTCCATTCCTGCAGCCTGTCCCCCTTAGATCTTCCTGACTGTGAGAGTGCACTTTTTAAAATCTCTCTGAGTGCTAACTTTACTTTCTCCGGCCTTCTTATTTATCGACCCCCTGGTCCATCAAAAACCTTTAGAGAAGCCATGATAAACACTGTCATAGCACTGGCTCTTCAGACTGCAAATTTTAACATCATAGGCGATCTGAACCTCCATCTAGAGCTACAAGAATCATCGGAGATTGTTGGCTTTCTGGGGGATCTGGCAGCCTGTCAGTTGATTTAACTGACCCCCAGTGCTACGCACAGAGCGGGACATCTCCTTGACCCTATTTTTTCTAATCTAGAGTCACTGGAAGTTCTGTCACCACTCCCTATGATCTGGACTGATCATTTCCTCATCATGATGCGGCTAACGATAGCTGGCCATAAGCCCCAGCCTAATCAACATCCCTCATTAAAACTGCCCTGGCATAAACTGAACCAAGTAGACTTCCTCACAGCCCTGAGTGCAAAGCCCACGGTAAAAGTTGCAAATATGGAAGAGGCTAACGCGATCTTCCAAAGGTGGATTACTCAAGCCTTAGATACATGCATTCCCCTTAAACTTACCCATTCTAAAAGCACTCGGGCCAATGCCTGGTTCAATGAAGATCTAACCCTTGCTAAGAAGAACTGCAAGATCTTAGAAAGATCCTGGAGGAGATCATATGACCCCCAGGCCAAAGCACTATATAGAGCGGCCATTAAATCCTATCATAAACTGGTGCGCATAACCAGAGCAGCTCATTACTCCAGCCTGATTAATACAAGCACCAACCGCAGCAAAACTATGTTCTCTCTACTGAAAGATTTAATCTCCTCTCCAGTGGAATCGGGCAATATTATTTCCTCCAACAAACACTGTGAGGAGCTGGCAACCTTCTTTTGAAGAAGGTCGAAGATATCTACTAAAAGTTCGATCATGGTATACCCTCCAGTGTTTGCGGGAAGAATGTTTATATTGGCTCTGAGACTGTCCTCCTTCCTTCTTTTCCCTCTATTTCCCTGAAGGAATTAGAGAGATTAGTGGTCAAAATCAAATCTGGATCTCCAGACGATCCTCTCAAACCAGACGCTCTCAGGAAAATTCAACAAGGTCTTCTTCCTGAGTGTCTGGAGTTACTCAATCTATCCCTCTTTACTGCGATGGTGCCTAAATCATGGAAGCATGCAAAAGTGGTCCCTCTACTTAAGAAACCAACACTCGACACGTCCAAACCAGAGAACTACCGCCTTGCTTCCTTTCCTCTCTAAAATTCTAGAAGCACATGTGAATTCTACTCTAACACAGTTTCTAGAATCTAATCATATACTTGATAGTTCACAGAATGGGTTCCGACCAAGATACAGCACCGAGTCAGCTTTAATGGCTGTGGTAGAACAACTCAAATCCGTGCTGGATGCCGGCAGCACATCAGCGCTGGTGCTGCTGGATCTAAGCGCGGCATTTGACACGGTGTCCCATGAAATCCTGCTCCTACGTTTGAAGGAGATAGGAATTGGGAATAAAGCTCTAGCGTGGTTCTCCTCCTTCCTGGCCGACCGAACCTTTCAAGTGACCTCTCCCCCTTTCTCTTCCCATGTACACTCTCTTCGCTGTGGGGTTCCTCAGGGCTCTACATTGAGCCCTACGCTCTTTAATATATATAAGAGCCCTTTGGCACGGCTGGCCAAAGTACGAGGAATCTCCCTGGTGTCATACGCCGACGACACCCAACTAGTGATTGCCCTGTCCAATGATCCTAAGCGAGACAAAATAAAATTTAAAGAAGACATCTCTGCAATGCAGAATGGATGACGGCTAACTTTCTGCAATTGAACTCTACCAAATCAGAGATTCTCCTGGTTGGCAAAGAGTCTCATCTCTGGACGAAGGAATGGTGGCCCCGGGCACTTGGTGATCCCCCTGATCCCAAGACTGCGGTGAAAAATCTAGGCTTCATAGTTGATAATAACCTCAACTTTGAAACACATGCCAAATCAGTGGCTGGGAAATGCTTTGGACTATTGCGCGGCCTCCGACCGATTTTGGGTCTCTTTGATGCCCAAACACGCCAACTGATTATCCAAGCTTCTATTCTGGCTCGTCTGGACTACTGCAATGTGCTTCTTCTCGGCTCTAATAAACCTGTGCTTAATAAATTGCAGCGGGTCCAGAACGCGGCAGCTCGTGCTATTTTTGCCCTTCCTAAATTCAGTCATGCTTCTAATCTTCTCCGCCGCCTGCACTGGCTGCCCCTCGAACAGCGTGTTTGCTTCAAGACGCTCTGCATAACGCATAAGATACTGACAGGAAGTGCCCCAGATATCCTAGGCGACCTCTGCACTCTGTACACCCCCTCGCGTGCCCTACGTTCGGCGAACCAGAATCTTGCATGTATCCCTCACATACGTAGAGCTAGATCGGGTGGCCGCTCCTTTAGACGCCTGGCCCCCACTCTCTGGAACGCTCTCCCTCTACACATCCGCAGCAACCCTGACCATCAGGCTTTCAGACGCCTTGTGAAGACTTGGCTCTTTTCCCAGGCCTAACTGCCTCTGTCCTGTACCTTGTTCTTTCCCAGATATATTTCCCTTTGTCTTGACTCCTGCTTAGTCTGGCTTCAGCGCTGGGACGCCTCTTTGCCGAGGCAGCCATGCACTTTATAAGTATTTTAATCTAATCTAATCTAATCTAATCTGTTCTTCGATGCCTGTTTTGCGGAGAAGAATGCACGTTGAATCTTTGTCTGACATTTCCATCAGATGCGCCTCCGGACACGGATGCAATGCTGGACCCCATAAAGGCCCATGCTCTGCGTTGTCCCCAGCGGCTTCCGATTCTGATGAATGCATTCCTGGAGAATCCACATGTGCCGTTTGCTCCTGCTGGGTTAGGTGACTCCTCCACAGGCACCCAGGTAACAACTGCCGCACAAGCTGCCGCAGCACCAACTGTTGGCAGTGCTACATTCCATCTATGTGCGATTGACGTTCTCTGTGAGGCGTTGGATTTGTCGTACGCAGCAGCTAACACCAATAATGTTGTGCTTCCCAGCCAGGACTCTTAATCTTGAATTGGCTCGTCGTGTCCTGGGAAAGAATTCGGCTTCTTCACTCGTTTCAAAACAAACGAGCAAAATTGGAACATTTCCTAAATTGACACTTTTGCTTGAGAAAAGCATGGCCTTTTTCCGCTTTGAGTGAGACAACTTATATGGAGAAACAAATGTACTCATCAATTATGCATGGCTTTCTAGGAATACACCACCTGCATAATATGTATGTACAAAGTTCACCCCTGACGTCTTCCTCATGTCTTACGACAGACCAATACAAACCATACTGAGGACCGAGACTCTTTAGGGTATAAATACACCACATCTTGCCCCGGTAAGACAGAGGGAACTGAGACTTCCATGCTGACACTGACCAGAGACGCTGAGGCTCCTGCATGCAGTCGCTCCAGCTGACAGCGGTCTGACACAGCCCTTGCAGGGTGTCCAACTCGAGACCAGGACGGGGTCCCACACTCTATCTATTCAGGTATGGGGGTTCGACTAAATCCTAGAAGGATTCTTGGCTCTTAGGCTTTTAGACCTACACATATGCTAGGTACACTCAGGTACATCTAGTTAGGCATCGTAGGAGTACGCGCACTTGCATAATGCTTTTATATTCATGTATGTATTCATGATTATCGCAATATGGTAGAACTGTTCTATCCCTTTGCTTTTATCGTACTGCTGATAATATATCTCTGCTATTGTCTGCTGGTTGCCGCAGCACATATATTTTACACTAGAATAACAACTGTTCAATAAATACTTATTGAATCGCCCGACTGTTTATTCTGTGTAACTCTCTGAGACAAACCGAATAAGTACGCACGAGTGACTGAGCGAAAGGTAGTACATTGTTTCCACGATTCTGAGGAATTTGGGTTGTCATGATCTAAGGTTGCCAGAAACTAATCTCTCCCCGATAAGAGGAGATTCTAATGGCACTGTGAGCTAGCTAATGCAAAACAATCTAACATACGTGGTGAGGGTGCACAGAGTCAGTCTGCCACCAAGCCCACAGCTTATGTTACACAAACGCGCAGGTCCTGCCTGGGTACTATAGGAACTACACAACAACGTGTCTCGCTGACATTGACGCCGCTGCCTGCACTGTGTCCATGGGCACCAACCCGTCGCACCAACTTCAACCGCATCGCAGTGTTGGGCTCACCGACAACGATGCCTAAGTGCTGTCACCAACTCCACTGCTTGCACCGTAGCCGTGGTCACCACCTCGCCTGCCCTCAATGACACAGCAGCCTCTGGCTGCCGACGATAGCACCATTGACTTGGACACCAGTGCCCCAGCATCAACACCACGCTGCTGCCTGCACTGAAGCCACGGACACTGCGTCGTGATGAGCACCACGCACCTCCTGTGACGACACAGCAGCTCCACCAGCGCTTCTGACTTCGATCGCACTGAGTTCGACCTGCAACGCCTGTGACTTCAAGGACTCACCGACTTATGCACCAGTGCGCATGACCAACTCCTCTTGACTCCAGCAACGAGGACCAACTCCTCTTGACTCCAGCAACGCCTCACTGCTGCACTTCACTGCAAGGTCCCGTAGGCCACTTCAACTCCAAGGTACTGTTTGCAGGTCTTCCCCGATGCCGTAGCCAGCCCTCGACTTCACTGAGGTCGGACTGAACTGTTGGATTTGTTGGTCACATGCCACGATAGCCCCGATTGGCACTATCAACTTCAAAGAGCTGTATTTTTTAGATATTCTTTTAAAATTCAGATCTTTGCTTGTGTATACTGGATTTTTGTCGCTTTCGTCTTGTTTTGATTATATAATTATTGTCATTTTTCTAAACTGGCGTGGTGTCCATTTTTAGTGTTTTCACTGTGTTACTGTGTGTTTTATGTACAAACGATTTACACATTACCTCTGAGATAAGCCTGACTGCTCGTGCCAAGCTACCAAGAGGGTGAGCAGGCGTTATCTTGGGTGTGTAACTCCTTTACCCTGCCTAAGAGGAAGAGTCCCTAATTGGACAGGGTGCATACCACAGCCACTAGAGATCGCCATTTCTAACATACATCAAGACCAAAAAAGACCAAAATCCAATCAATAGAACCGTAAATATGCAATTTTAAAGTTTTCAGGAAAAATAGCGCCAAAAAGCACAGGCGCCAGGAGTGGACCAGGATAACGTTCAGGCAGACAGTGATGGAGCACAGGTTTCAGGGACTCAGTTAGGCCCGCTGAACAAGAGTACCTTAATTCCTGGCTGCCAGGTGTTGCTGGGTCCCGCTTTGAGGATGTGTCATGCAGTCAAGGAAATGCATCAGTTTCGAGGAGCTGCAATGCTGCGATAGGAGAACCTGCATTGTCATTGAGGTTGCCATCGACAAGAGATTTGTGATGCAAGGGCCTGTGCCTGCAAAGCTTCACACAGTGGCGGTTCCGATGTGGGCTGTAAGGTCGATATGGAGTTCTTGCGCTGCGAGAATCCTCGTAACGGAGGTGATGAGTCGGTTCTGCTCAGGTTTGCACAACGCAGCAGAGGAGATGCATGAGTTCTGCTGGAGCCACAGATAAGCTGGCAGAGCACCTTCAGACCCTCTTCCAAGGGTCCAGGACTGGGGAGGGCACCACTTGGCAGAGTAAGACTCAAATATGGCAGAGTCTAGGTGCTGGATTCAAGGTTGTTGGAGCCTTTTGTCCCTCAGGCTCTAGTCAGGAGGCCACCCAACTAGCCCTTTGAGTCACTCGGGCGTCCTTGGTTCAAAAGATGCAGGTCCATTCCTTCTCACACAGGCAAGAGGGTAGCAGGAAGCAGGTCAGCAAGGCATCAGACCATCATAGCAGCAGTCCAGCAGAGTGGCAGTCCTTTCAGCAACACAGTAGTCTTTCTTCCTAGCAGAGTATTTACAAGTCCGCAAGTATACTGAAGATATGGGGTCTGGGGTCCAATAGTTAGACCTGGGCCTTCCTTTAAAGTGTGAGAAGCTTCTAGAGGTTTCCCTTTGAAGTCCACAGGCTTCCTGCCTCCCTGTCCTGGCTCCAGACTTACTACATGGGGTATGCAGCCATTTGTGTGGAGTTAGGATTGAGCCTATTGAAGTGTAAGTAGGGCTGTGCCGAGCTCCACCCTCCCATCCTGCCAGTGATGGCCCAGCATGACACACCTAAGCTCTCTATTGTGTGTGGCTGTCTAGGAGAAGTACACAAAGACCAACTATCAGCCACACCTAGTCATGTGACCCAGAGATAGGCTGAAGGCACTAAATGGCTAAGGCATTTTGAAAATTGTGATTTAAAATCCGACTTCACCATGAGAGAGGATTTTTCATTACAATTTCAAAGACACCAAACATGAACTAGTTATCTGCTCCCATTTGAAAATTAGCACGTATTAATTGTAATGCGGTACCTTCAATGTTATCCTATTGGAGAGGCAGGCCTTGCAGAAGTGAAAAACTAATTTGAGAGGTTTTCTCTACCAGTACATGTAAAACTTAAAAGTACATGCCCTACTTTTTAAATACACTGCACCCTGTCCTATGGGCTGTCCAGAGTCAAACCTGTGGTGACTTATATGTATCAAAAAGGAAGGGTTAGACCTGGCAAAAGGTTTGTTCGTCCAGGTCAAAATGACCATTTGAAACTGCACACACAGGCGGAAATGGCAGACCTGAGACATGTTTAAAGTGCTACTTAAATGGGTGGCACAATCAGTGCTGGGGCCCAGTGGTAGCATTTAATTTACATGCCATGGGCACAGGTAGTGCAACTTTACTAGGGACTTATGAGTATATTAAATATGCCAATGGGGTATAAGCCAATTCTACCATGTTTTGAGGAGAGAGCACAAGCACTTTAACACTGGTCAGCAGTGGTAAAGTGTGCAGAATACTAAAGCCAGCAAAAAACAAAGTCAGCAAAACAGGAAGGCTGAAGGCAAAAGTTAGGGGGAAAACCATTCCAAAGATGCCAGGTCTAACAAAACCATAAATGATGTGTTGGTGTAAGGAACAGAGCTGTTAGGCACCATGAATACAGAAAGGTTACCTACTAGATGCCTGCCCTGTAATGGCTTCAGTTAGCAAGTCTGTTATTAAAAACACACTAGACTGATTTTTTCTTTAGATACAATTTAATCTATTTTTTATGCTAGTTCCCATTAAGAGAAAACTTTACTCCCGGTAATGCTTTGTACTGTAATATTTCTATAGTGCTATCCTACTGCTTTTTGAGGCCCCAAACCACTTTCTGGATAGTCAAGTGAGTTGTTACTACTTCTGTAGTGCATGGATCGGAGTGGGTATTGGTTAAAGGTCAATTTATCAGTTTAGACTTTTAATGTGATTCGCACTAACCACACCATATAATACACTGAGCACAAAAGTACCTTCTGAAGGCACTGAAAGATGGTAAACATCCTTTACAACGATTTACCCCGCATTTTTTACTACGCAAAATCGTTTACAACACAGGGCTTTACACCACAAACCATTACAACACATTCCCCATTACAACGCTCCGGTGGAGTTAGAATAGTAAATTGCGTTGTAATGGACAATGCGCGGTAATGGATTGCGTTGTAAAGCCCTGCGTTGTAAAAGATTTTGCGGAGTCAAAAATGTGGGGTAATGGCACACGTTGTAAACGCATGCGGAGTAAAGTGTTAGATTCCTGAAAGATTGGAAGGTAACCACAGTTGACATTCTATGGAGTCACGAGGAGCAGCTATCAGTGGATCAGGTTTGCATCTATCGGTACTTCAGAGCAATAATCAGAATCCTGGTCATGATGCAGTATTAATTTCAAAATTGCGGGGCACAAAGATAAAAAATGTGGCTGCATAGGACTGTAAATTTCGTGGCAAATTTGCTCGATTAAAAGAGGCACACAAAGCTATCAATCTCACAGCTGTCCAGTGCAATAAAATTACAATTTAGAGCGTTTGCTTCCCCAGTAAAGCATTTTGTTAAAGTACGTGTAAGTACTCAAGCAGTTACATATACAATAAATAATATTTTCCGTCTGTTTCTTATTGCTTTTTCAGTACATTCATAAAGGAAGAAAAACATTTCCAAATTACTAAAATGAAGTACGGATTAAGCCACTCCCAGTCCTGTAAATCGTGCACTCATATGAACTGAATCTTAGCTTCAATTTTTTATTTTAAAGTAACATATGTTTTCGACTGAATATATTTTATGAATAAATCTTCGACATTTATCAAAAACGTTAATCACTTCACTTTATCACATCTCCAATTATTTCAATATTAAAATCCTCAATGCATTTTGAAGATTAACCTCTTCTTGACGGGCAACACTTTTTGCACCAGTAGAAACAAGCATTTTTAAAGCTCATAGGTCTCAGCTTTAAATAGTTATTTACCTTTGACAATGCTTGCTGTTGTCGGCATTCAAATGCGTGCGTCAAGATGTATGCCTCGGAATCTTGGCATGGTTCCTAATGAAGGAAACCCATTCCAAGGTAGACACTCTGCATCATTATACATGCACATAGGCATGTGAGATGATGCGTGCATACACATACGTCACTTTGCAGTTGCCATGTTTTTTATATTTACCATTCCGAGATAATAGACCCCAATCTTGAAGTGGTAAATTTAAAAAAGAATAAAATGTGCATTAAAGCACAATTTAAGAGAGCAGTGGTAATGCAGCAAATTGCAGCTGCTGGGTTGGCAAGAATAATAAAAATAAAAAACCAGACACAATGTTCCAGGGAGGAGGAGCAACGGTAGTGCGGAGAGAGCAAGGGGGCAACAGAGAATTTGAGGGGTCTTATTTGGAAAAAAAATAGAGTTACGAAAAAATGTTGAGCAGGGTAAGCAGCCCATTGGCAGGATTTAAGGAGGGGAAAGGCAACGATGAGAGCGAGAAGAAATGAAAGAGGATGGGAGAGACAGCAAGAAAAAACATGTACCTCCATTGATCCATAAAGGAAAATAAAAAAAGTAGTTCCCTTAATGCAATCAAACCTCAGCAGTGGACGGATAGGAGTTACCCAATCAGAATTCAGTCGGAAATGCTCCTGGGCAGGACAGACATAAAAATGAAGAGGAAAGCCATTGAAACAGGAGGTGACAACTGAGATAGACCACAAAACCATTTAATAATGTAAAGCTACAAATGTATATAATCCTGTTGTTAGTGCTCAGGCCATACGTCATTAGCATCACGTTTATTCAGAATCCCGCTCTGGTGTGTAGCTTATTCTGCTCAGAGCTTCCGGTGTGGTTCATCTCACTTTTTGCAATACCAGAGCATTTCTTTCAAGTCGAGTATTGAAGACCCCTTCCTTTATTGTCTCTGCATGATCTACTTTGAATGTTCGTTCTGATTCCTGTTTCACTATTCGGCTCATATATCGCCTTTGTTAAAGAACTCAAACCTTCAATATCAATGTATTCACTCATTATTAATGTGTTACTGCCATATCGATTTTTGAAACAAAATCGCATTTCTTCCCCTCTGTGCAGTGGCGCCAACAATCACCTTCTCATGCAATCAGTTTCTTTGAAGTCTATGCTTTAAAGTAATCAAACATTCAGTCTTTGACAGTTTTTCACGAAATAATGTTATGTGCCTGTGTGTCCCCCCTGTAGGTGTCAACAAATATTTTCACCAGTTAATTTCAAAATCTGTTTCTGCTGTGCATTTTCTATAAAAAATCACTTAGGGGCCTATTAGGATGGCGGGCGGACTTTAGTCCGCCCCCCTCCCTAGCGGTAACGGGACCGGCCGCCAGACATGCGGCGGTTCCGCCACCCTAATCACGATGCGACCGCGGCGGTCGCATCTGGCGGTTTAACATTGCGGCGGGTGCTGCAGGCTGCAGCACCCTCCACAATGGTGAAATGCCTGCCACCTTGTGCATGAACATGGTGGGGGGTACCATGGGTAGCCCCCAAGTGCACCCCCCACCCACCACTCCCCCGGGGGCCCGCAACGGGCCCCCAAAGCTAATCCCAGTCAGCCTTTCCATGGCGCCGCCGCCATGGAAAGGCCCTGGAAGTCAACCATCCTAATATGGATGGCAGTGCCTGCTAGGCACCGCCACCATATTAGGGGCCAAGTCCATCCGGCCGGCAATCGGAACGATTGCCGACCGGCGGAAAAGCGGCAGACGCACTTTGCATCTGCCGCGATACCCCCCCGCCATTGTAATATGGCAGGGGGTATTACTCGTTACGATGGCGTAACGGTCGCCACCGCCGGCTCGGCGGTGGTGAACGTTACAACATCGTAATGAGCCCCTTAGTAACCTGATGTTCGAGACACATCATAGAATAGTATGCTCTCTTTGACAGTTGCTATTTGACAATTGTTCACTTGATCTTTTCTATTTTTAGAAAACAACTTGGGTATTGTTGGGAATTTAGTCCACTTGGATCAAGTGAGTGCAGAAGCTCTAGCCAGAAAATATTTATCTTTAATAGTTTTTCTCTCAAATCACCCCCTCTGGTATCATTCTTCCTGTTTCTAGTGCATGGAATCTAATTTAGGATACTTGATGTCCCTCTTTTAAGAAATGTTTTACCAACTGTGATTTCAAACTCTTTAATCTCAAATGTGATTTGTGCTCACTCCATCTTGTTTTTGCAGTTCTTTCAGCCATCCCCACAGAATATAAACCAGAAGGGCATTTAATCCCGTACATTCCTTCCTTACTCTCCCAAGTAAAACGTTGCCTCAATTTCATCTTTTTACCTCTGCACAGGTAATGTTCCATCTCACTTTAATTCTATAGTTTTAACAATTTAAACGTGGATAAGTGCCAACCTTTGTGTGATCAGACATCTCTGATATTACAGTCTCTTTGTAGTTGCTCTAATGAGTTCCATTTATATATATTGTCCATTTCATAGGCCATCATAGGTCTCTGATTAAACTGATCTTTTAATTCTGCATCGTAGTAAATTAATCTCCAATTGTTATGAGTGATCTTATCGATTTAATTTGATTATTGATAGTCTCAGCATGAAGCAGAGCGAATAAGAGTGAGGAAAAGACCAAATACCATTTGAATTAATTTATTGGGCATCTGGTTGGAAGGGTTTGGATTATGTATGTGGCCTACGTTGAATGTTTATTGGCGCTGTGTGTGATGATTATTAGAAAGTATTTCCTCATATTACTGTGATCATGTAGCTGCTCATATGCCTGAAGTGGATTATGAAATAGATGTGCATGGTGTGTTATCTATGAACATTTAAAGCAAATAGGCTCATTTTCTTCTCTGGGGTTTCAGTGATATGGAAGCAGCTGACAGGAATGTACTGGTTACACTCAGCCAGGGTAAATGTTGTACAGATCCCCTCCTGGAGAGACAGGGGACCAGAGATAAGGAGTCAGCAGTTCTTAAATTGAGCCGGTGGTTTCCGGTGCTCGGCACCAGCACTTAATTGTCAGCAGGAGCGCTTGTGACAGTCTGCCACATGGTGGCGCTGTCTGTCTTATTCAGAGATCAACACAACAGCAGTTGTTTATTAATTCAATATAGATTGAAAATGACTATTGCCTTCCACCTGAGCCATTCTGATAGCTTTGGGGCCTGGAATAGTCTGAATTGTCACACTTATAGAAGTGTGATGATTAGTAGTTGTGTTGGTACTATTATTGGCAGTGCTAGCAGGGGAAATGTATGGTGCAAGCTGCAGTGGTCTACAAATTAAGCACTGAAGGACTGGTTACATAAACCAATGGCCAGTTGTCTCTCGAGTCCTTGAAGGCATGACAGAGGAATTACCTGTAGGAAAGTAACTGATTACAGTCAAACAGGTTACAAAATCTATCGACACACTCCAGGAGTGACATGGGAGCATCCCACAACCATGCCCTATTTTCCAAAAGCCATGGTACATGATCTATGGAGTCATTCGGAAGTTACCCAGGAGTAACAGATGAGAAGCCCACAAGCATATCTTGGTTATTTGAAACTAGGGAAAATGTTGCATTGAGAAAGGAGAGAGGGACTAACATCAGAAATGCACTGATTACAAAAGGCCAAGGTAAAAATGATTCATTAAGTCCACCCAGAAGCAACAAAGGAGCGACCCCAATGCATGCACCGGTTTGAGGAAGCCAGGTAAATGGTGTCCGGCAAGTGCCACTCTAGCCGACAGTGAAGAATCCTCCTGGGGCTAGGAAATTTGCTGCTTCCATTTAAATAGTGGCGTTCCCTGACAGCACCAGGGATCCATCTGCACAGCGTAGCCACCGGCACCGCAGGTAAGATGCGCGGGAGGGAGAGGCAGTTTGAATTGTGGGTTTTTGATGTGCCCAGATTGTGAAACAGAACTGTATTAGCCTGAAATAGCACTCCTATTCAGCCTTGTCTTAAAAAATCAATCAGGGTGACAAGGTAGCTCTCTGGGGCTTTATGGACCATCATCCTATCGTTTATTCCTTGCTCTGCAGTTAGAGATGGTGGTTATCTTACAATATGACCGTTTAATAGGAAGTTTATTGGGAATACGAGAGGGTTTTCTCTGTTCTGCCCATTTCTTTATCGTGGCATGAACATAACACAATGTCCCCGTGTAGATAACAATTTCAAAATGTAATTTTTTATATGTCTGGGTGATGTGTGGGCTTTTTTCACCATGTGAGATTAGGTGTTGAGGGTCTGGATGATTAAATGTATGAATGGCATAGTTCCCTGTACACATTTTTTTTTTCTGTTGAGTGTATGTGTGCACTTTATTGTTTTCCAGCTAGCCTGTCTAATACACCACTAGCAGAGTGTTTTTACAGGGATATTGTAGGTGATTTATTATTCTCCCCCGGTGCTAGATGAAGACACTGATCGATGGTTACATTGTTGTTTTTGGCATGATTTTTGAGCGCCTCCCCTGCATTTGGGAGCTCCGCCACTGATGAGAAGTACGAGCTAGTGGGATTGTTACCCATCGGGTCGTGGGGGAAGCTAATGTGAAGCGACTCCTATTTTATGCAGCTAAAAAAAACACACCTAGTATGATATTATTTTTCGGCCTTGAACACCCCCGATCTTTTTGAACAAGATGACTACACTGGCTAGTCCACACCCAGTGAAGTTCTATGTTTGGGGCTTTAATTCATTTGTGCGAAAAGAAAACAATTCTATAAGGGTGTGGGAAATTGTTTTTGTTTTGTTATTAATTTATTTTGAGTGGAGGGTTCCCTTTTTTCCTAATTTCCCTCTAGGCTCCCCTTTGTTTGAGAGTCAGGTAAATGCTCCTAGAGGTCCATCCACAAGCAACAAGGGAGAGACCCACAGGCCTAAGCAGGGTAGTGTATATAAGCTCAGGGTAAATGGCTTATAGAGTCTGTAAGAAAACAGGTTATTGGTTGGGGGTGATAAACCCAATCAGGCAACAACCACAATCCTTGTCAGGGTGAACCACAAGTCACTCATTTAACCTGTGCTTAAACCTCTTGTAGCGTGGCACAAATAAGTCAGGCTTAATTTAGAGGCAATGTGCAAACTATTTATGCAGCATTCAAACAGTAATAAACTAAAAACACAACACAAGAAAAATCCTAAACCAATTTTGAAAAAATAGAAAAAAATATATAATAAATAAAATGACACCAGATGACAAAAATCCAATCAATAGAACCTGAGATATGCAATGTTAAAGTTTTAGGTAGATATTGAGCCTAAAAGCAAAATTCGCCACTCACAGTCATCAGGTCATACTAGACCAGGGGAAAAGTCACAAGTTCAGGCCAGCCTCAATGGATTGCAGGCTGGTACAGGGACCAGGTTAGTCCCGTAGAAAAAGTTATCTTCTCAAAGTCCAGCACAAAGAGTTCCATTCCAGGTGGTGAAAGCTGTGAGGAGGAGGGAGAGCATTGCAGATGGTAGTGGCTGTAGCACGAAGATCTGGTCGGGTATCGATTGTTCCTGGAGCTTTGCGTTGGGGGTCACCGTGGGCTGCCGTTGCTGAAGCATGTAGTACAGATCTCGTGTTGTCAATCATCGCTGGTGGTCACTGTAGCGTGAAGAGTCGGGTTCACCAATGCTTTGCATAGGCAGTCATCGTGAGCGCAGAGTCTCAGTGTGCAGACCCCAAAACGTCAGGATTTCACCTTTCTTCACAAGAGTAGATCAATTGATGTCTGCCAATGGTCTAAGACCTGGGGAGGCACCTCTTGGGGATCAGGAATTCACTCGAGGAGAGATTATCAGGGCTCAGGCAGGTCAGTTTGCATGTCCATTGCAGGAGGTCAGCTGAGCAGTTTCAGGGAGGCCTCTGAAACAAACTTGTTGTGTCCATTTAGCTCAGACAGGAGGTCAGCCAGCTGACCCTTGGAGTCACTCAGGTTAGCCAGGGAGGAAGGGTAACTTCCTCATTTTCATAAGCATCTTAAAACTTGGCTCTTTTGCCTTTGTTCTCAGGATCTTTTCCATCTTTATGTGTCCTCCTGGAGATTCTCTGATGTTCTCTGAATGCAAGGGACTTGACACCCTAGGGGACTGTTTGCGCCTTAGAAATCTCTTTTTGTTTCAATTTTCAAGGGAGAAGGTCCAAGAAATCTACAGTGACAAAAGACTAGTGCCAAGTTCCTTTATGTGTGCTGGAGGCAAGCACTTTGAAGTACAAGTGGGGCAGGGCACAGCTCCGCTCCCAGCCATCCTGGCAAGATGGCCCATCCTGACCACACCTGGTCTCCTTTTGTGTCACTGTCAGGGAGGAATACGCAAACCCCAACAGCACAGTCATTCAAAGTCATGTGACACTAGATACTGGCAGAAGGCACAAATGGTTAGGACAAGAAAATGGCAATTTTATAGAAGTGACATTTTCAGAATTGTGACATAAAAATACAAATTTACTATTAAAGAGGATTTTAAATTTCAATCCATTTGAGTATAAACAGCAGATCTCAATCTGCTCCCAATGAAAAGTTATCACTTATTAAATGTAATAAGGTAACCCAGCGTTAGTCAATGGGAGAGATAGCTTTACCACAGTGAAAAACAACGTTAAGATTTTTACACTCCTAGGACATGTAAAACGTAAACCCACATGTCCTACTTCTTTAATACAATGCACCCTACCCTATGAGCCTTTAGGGCCTACTTTAGGGGTGACATATGCATTAAAAAGAACGTTTAGACCTGGCAAAAGGTTTATTTTGCCAGATAGAAATGGCAGTTTAAAACTGCATTAGAGGTTGCAGTGGCAGGCCTGAGACATGTTTTAAAAGGCTACTTTAGTGGGTAGCACAATGAGTGCATTTCATTTACCGGCTCTGGGCACATGTTGTACCATTTTACTAGGGACTTATAGTAAATTAAAGGTGGCACTCAGGTGTAGGCCAATTTTACCATGTTTTAAGGAGTGAGCACAAGGAGTTTAGCACTGGTTAGCAGTGGTAAAGTGCACAGAGTCCTAAAGTCATAAAAAACGAAATTCAGCAAACAGGGAGATGAGTTGAGTTGGCAAAAAGTTTGGGGGGAGGACCATTCTAAGGGCAGTCAGGTCTAACATATACCTTTCTTATTTCAGGCGCTACCAGGTGCTATGTGTTTGGGATAAGTAAGCCTGCATGTTTTGTACTAGGGACTTTCAAGGAAACTAAATATGCCAATTAAGTGTGAGACAGTTTTACAATGTTTGAAGGAGAGAGCACAAGCACTTTAGCACTGCTTAGCAGTGGTAAAGAGCCCAGAGACTTAAAACCAACAAAAATGTATTTAAGAAAATAGGAGGTGTGAAGGCAAAAAGCTTGGCGGAATACCAAGCCTGAGGATGTCAGGTCTAACGGAGTCTATCCAAGAATGAAAGTGGATTGGACAATGAGCCTGCACTGCTTACAAGCTACCGTGGCTCTGAGGGCATATGGAGGCCCCAAAACAAAAGAAACCTAGATGTTCTCCACAGGAAAGCAACTCATGAAGAACATTACAAATAAAGGAAGCTGTTGCCCAATGCCTATGAGTTACATTCTGCCAATTACTGAATAGTGACAGTCAGATTTAGCGTTTGCTTCCCAAGGTAAATGACCTATAGAGCCCACTCAGGAGTGACATAGGCAAAACTCACAGGCATGCAATGGCTACAGGTAGCCAGGTAAACCCTCTTAAGGGGACCACCAAGAAGTGACAGATGAGTATCTGCCAGACATGAGTAGGTTACAGACATCCGGGGTAAGTAGAATGCAAAGTTCATCCAGCAACAATCTCCATCATGATCGTGCACTGGTTACAGGTACATGATGTTCGGAGTTCATACAGGAGTGACATGGTTCAGCCAACATATCAGGAATCTAACAACACAAATAAAGGACTTGGCTGTGAGAAGTAGAATGCCACACACATGCTCCATGGATGTAAACTGACCGTAAATCAAGGTACAGGCCTTGATGAAATTTCATTAGAAAGATATGTCTTTGGCTTCGATCAGCCCTAAAGAAGAACCTGCTCAGTGCAAGCAGACCCAAGTCACTGTCACTGAGTAATAGCTGAATAACACAGGAGGTGAGATCCATGAGAAGAGGGATCTGTGATTTGATTGTATGGAAGAATGGGTGAATGAATCACCACAGGCTTTCTATTTTTATGGCTCAGATTTTCTCAGTGAGCATAATCTGCAAGCTTTTATGCATTTGACGCCACGTCAGGAATCTCAGGGGGAACCATGTTGGCGTGTCACTTAGGCCAACTGTTCACAAAAGCCACATCACTCAAACAGCAGGTTTTGAGAACACTGCGCACTATGTCAGTGTCCCACAAGACAGACCCTTTCATACAGGAGGCAGTCTTTATTAGAGTCTCTCTAGCTCAGTATTTAAATGGATGCAAAAAGAAGTCAATCAGAAGAAAATAAAAATCAGATCCAGAGTTCCATTAGCTTCAAGCTTCAAAAATATAGAAAGCAGTGCCTGGAAAATGTAAAAGATTGTTGCACCAACCGAAAGAGAAACTATGCGAACTAAACAGTGTTCTCCTAATGTAAGCTAAGGACACACAAGGAGGTAATTAGTCCTTTGTGACATCAATTGATTGATTTTAGATAAGTCTGTCTCCTGTTACCCAATGCAGCAAAGGTATAAGCTAGGCAATAGGATAATCATGTATGCTCAGCATGAATATGGAATGCATGTAACACATTTTAGAAAAGGCATATTTGGCAGGTTGAGGGTTGAGGGGGTACTGTGGCAAAGCGCTAGATATTGATTGTATTTGCCTTGAGTGTGAAGTGTACATCAGATAGACCAATCAAGGTGGTCCTCATATATTCAATGATTACAGATTTGGAGTGGTTGCCGTGCTGTGCACTCCGGTTTGTATTTTCTAAGACAATAGGGTAGGGGCAGTGGCGGCTCCTCCGCTAAGGCGGAGGAGCATCACCCCACTGCTTCAGCTGTAAGCTGAATACAAAAAATAAAATGATAATAACCTTTGTTATTATCATTTTGTTTTTTGTATTCAGCTTGCAGCTGAAGCCAGATGGGTGGGACTAGGCTCCCTGCGTCACAGAGGGAGGAGTGATGGCGGCACCTAAAGTGGGCATGACACTTTGGACAGCCATCTCGGGCTGACCAAAGCGCCATGCACAGTCTGCATGTTCTCCATGCTGGCTGTATTACAGCCTGGGTGGAGAACATGCACAGCCAGCTAAGGCAGTGTTGTGATTGGTCAGGGGATTCTGGGAGGCTGTGTGCTTCCTGCTGAGAGGAGGATGGAGAAAGAAGAGGCAGCGGCCGGCGGTAAATAGGTAAGTGCTATTTTTTTTTATTATCCTCCCTCCCTCGTTCCCCTTCCTCCCCCCACCCCACCACCCCTGGTCGATAGCAACCGCTACTTGGTAGGGGCTTTTTGGACAGGTGCAGCAGTCCAGATGGACTGCTCCATGATTCGTAGATGGGTGGTGTAGAGTGGAGGGTGAGAGGTACTGGGAGCCATCAGCCCTATAGAGGCATTCCATAAAGGAATGGTGACTTGACAGCGGGGAGCAGGGCGAACGCTGCAAATTTCTTTGTATCAAAGTAAGCTGATGGGAGGGAATGGAAGACGACAGGGTCAAGGAAGCGCTCTGACTTCTCAGAGAAGCAGGGCACAAAGATCTATTGGTACAGGGTCAAGGCTTGGAGCAGGGGAGCGCCGGTACAACCTGACCAGTGAGGAGAGCAGCGAAAGGGGTTATTGCGGCGGTGTGGGCTTGTCCCCACCTCTCGTGGCAAGATCGGGAAGAAGGAACCTGCTGAGGAGGTAAATACAGGGAGTAAGATGGTGCAATCTTTGCAGGCCAGCTACCCAAAGTTGTGCAAGGCCCTTTTAAAAGTGGGCAGGGGGCTGAGGTAGAAAAGAGAGCAGCACTGCGGAGGGGGCCAGATGCCAAACAGCTACTAGGCAGCCCAGGGTGCACCAGGTCAGCACGAGGGTACATAATGGCACATGGCCCAGAGTGGGCAAAGCGCAGTAGAGGTAAAGGGAGAGGCAGTGAGGTGAGCATGGTTGGGGCATGGCAACAGGGACCGGTCACAAATGGGCACTGGATGGGAAAGGGTGCAACCCTCTATGGCACGCTACATCAGTGGAAGGAGCCACAAGGGTGAGACGGATTGGAAGTGGCGCCCAGTCTGGCAGATGGGGGAGCGAATCATGGGGGTTGCAACAAGGCAAGGCCTCTGCCATAGTGGCAGCCACATTGGAGTGGAGGGTAGCGAAGAGGAGGGAAATTATGTGGGAGAATGGGAGCTCAAAAGGGGTTTGGGGCAGGCAAGGTTAAGGATGAGACCCCCCATGAGAGTGCATGGAGCGAAAACTCAGTTGGGGGTACAGGATTGCCATAAGGGCTTGGAGATGCAGAAGGTGACAGGCGGGAATGGCGGAGAAGATAGCCAACACTGCAAGGCTCGTGGAGAGTGAGTGAGGTGCCAGTGGGGAAAGGCAGGTCGGTGTGGATGTAAGAGCAAGTAGTAGAGGAGATGGGATTTCAAAGCAACCAGCTGGGGCCTGGGAGCGATAGGCAGGACAAAATGTAGATGCCTGACTTGGGAGAGTCTAGTGTGGCTCCATTACCCAGAAGTGAAGAGATGGCAAGGTCTGAGGCGGCCAGTCTGAAAGTGGCGAATGAGAGAAACAGCAAAGAGCAGGGAAGGTCTGGTGTGGCCTTCTCAGTGGCAGTGGTCAAGAACAAGAATAAGACTGCATGGTTGAGTTGTAATATGGACAGAGAAACAGCTGGCACTAGTAGTTCACAAGGACATGGATATGATGAAAGGGAGGACACGGTCATTGATTTTGAGGATAAAGAGCTGGAAGAAGATGAACTGATTGAAGAGCAGGGGAGTGATGAGGAGGACAGGAAATGGCGTTGGAGGTCAGACCGAATGGAAAAAGGTCCCAAGAGAAGGGAAGAGCTTGATGTGTTGCAGGAGCGGCCCGGTTGTGAGTTCAGGGCACAGAAAAAGGCATGAATAGTGGAGACGGGGCAGGTGGTGAGATGGCATGCTTTATTGCGGGCATTAATGGTAAAAACAGGTAAGATGAGGGAGCGGATGAATCTTGCGATGGTCCCTAAAGGTGCAGGGTGGAGACAATGGCAACATAGGAGGTTTCGGCGTATGTCTAAGAAAAGGGACATATGTGGTGAATGTAGGAGTGAGGACAGATAAAGTGATGAAGGACAAGGATGCAAGCAAGTTGGTATGGACAGAAGGGATGACAAGGAGGTCAAAAAAGGAGACACGGTTTTGATAGTTGGGCAGACCAAGAAAACAAATGTGACTTGGATGATGGGTGTGAGTGCACAAGGTGTTGACAAGAGCAAGGGTGCGGAGAAGTAAAAGTGATGAAGATGGATACGAAAATATCATTACCTTTAAATAAAAATCTATGTCAAAATATTGATTCACACAATATTGATGACAATATTATCGCAAAAATAATGAAATAATCCCTATTAAATATATTAAAAATAACTTTTAATATAAAACTATTACTTAAAATAAAATTACAATGTTTTATATGCATACTAAAATTAAACAAAAATATGTAACATTTACTTTTCATCCCAAATTAAATATAACAATACAACCCCAAAATAATTAGCATAAACTAGAAACATTTAAACTACAACCTATATATTAATAGATATATGTGCATGAACTTATATTCCAGAGTAGCAAACTATATACTACAGATCAAAAATGATACTTAAATTAGCATTTACCATAGAATGACCAAACAAACAAAAAAATACAAACTAACACTAAACCAATGAAATAAAACTATAAACAAATGTAACCAATAAAATCAAACAAAAAATTAAATCAACAATATAAAAGGCACACTAATTTAAATAACTAACTACTTCAAAAATGACAAATGCTGCAAGACGAGGAAACTCTGTCAGATATTCTCACCAAACCATTACAGAAAATATATATACATTTAAACAACTACCTAACCAAGTAAGTAAAATGTATATATAAAACTTACATTTAAACTAAAGCGTAATTGTTATTAAACTTTAAGAACATTAAATAAAAATAATTATCAAAATACTATCCAACTTCTGTCTTTTTATACAGACTTCCTAAATAAAAAATCCATGCCAGGAAATAGTGATAAACTGCATGAAAATAACGACTATCACAAACCATCAAAATGATATAGGAAAGTAAGTATACATAAATTAATTAAAAAAGTATAAACTCACGCAAATAGCGAGCAAAAATATAGCTTGCGACCTCAACGTCTACAAACTAAAAACAAATTAACCCCTTCGCTGCTAGGCCTTTTCCCCCCCTGTGCTAAGCCTTTTTTTGGCTATTTGGGGTAGTTCGCTCTTAGGCCCCTGTAACTTTTTGACCACATAAGGTATCCACGCCAAATTTGCGTCCTTTTTTTTCTAACATCATGGGGATTGTAAAGGTACCCAGGGTTTGTGGATTCCCCTGGAGGGGACCCAGAAATTAGCCAAAATACAGAATTTCTTTTTTGGGGGAAAAATGCGAAAAAGGGCTACAGATGAAAGCGTCTTGTTTTTTCCCTGCAAATGGCATCAAAAAGGGGTTGTGGTGCTAAACTCACCATCTTCCCAGCTTTCAGGGACAAGCAGACTTTTGTCAGAAAACCAACTTTTTACACAGTTTTGGCATTTTTCTGGGACATAGCCTATTTTTGCTATTTTTTGTGCTTTCAACCTCCTCCCAGTTAATGGTAGAAATGGGTATGAAACCAATAATGGATCCTGGAAAGCCATACATTTCTGAAAAGTAGACAAAATTCTGAATTCAGCAAGGGGTCATTTGTGTATATCCTTAAAGTTTTCCTTATAGAAACTAACAGTTAAATAAAGGAAAAATTGAAAATTAGTTGAAAAAAACAGCCATTTGTGTCAACGTTTTCACCTGTAACTTCTTCTAATTATGACAGCTATTTGAAAGCAATATACCGTTATATCCGCTGGACCTTTCTGGTTGTGGGGATATATAGGACTTGTAGGTTCACCAAGGACCCGACGAACCCAGAGCCAATAACTGAGCAGCATCTTGCAATGGTTTTTTATTATGTACCGGGTATATAGCAATTATTTTGGGAAAATGTATACATGGAAAAATTGTTATGAAAGACACCTATGTATTTCTGAAATGGGAACAAAAAGTAGATTTTATAAACAGTAGATATTTGCTCATTTCCGAAATTGGGAGTACCCATACTAACATGAGAATTATAGGTCATTTTTCAAAATGACTTATTTTTTACACATTGTCTTTCATTTGGAAGGCAGAAATGCATCAAAAGTCAATAGGGAATAACAGTTGCTCTACAATTCTGTGTTACCCTAAGTCTCCCGATAAAAATGGTACCTCACTTGTGTGGGTAGGCCTTGTGCCCACAACAGGAAATGGCTCAAAATGCAACGTGGACGTACCACATTTTCACAATGAAAAATTACCCTTTTTTTGCAAAGTGCCTAGCTGTAGTTTTTGAACCCTAGCTCTGCGGGCACTTAGGGAAACCTAGCAAACCTAAACATTTTTGAAAACTAGACACCCAGGGGAATTCAGGATGGGGTGACTTGACTGGCTCTCACCAGGTTCTGTTACCCAGAATCCCTTGCAAACCTAAAAAATTGGCAAAAAAACCACATTTTCCTCACTTTTCTGTGGTGGAAAGTTCTGGAATCTGCGTGGATCCACAAAATTCCACCCACCCCGTGTTTCCCAAGGTCTTCCGAAAACAATGGTACCTCACTTGTGTGGGTAGGTCTAGTGCCCGCGACAGGAAGCAGCGCAAAACGCAACGTGGACGCACCACATTTTCACAGTGAAAAATGACCCATTTTTTGCAAAGTGCCTAGCTGTAGTTTTTGAACCCTAGCTCTGCCGGCACTTAGGGAAACCTAGCAAACCTATACATTTTTGAAAAGTAGATACCCAGGGGAATCCAGGATGGGGTGACTTCACTGGCTCTCACCAGGTTCTGTTACCCAGAATCCCTTGCAAACCTAAAGAATTGGCAAAAAAACCACATTTTCCTCACTTTTCTGTGGTGGAAAGTTCTGGAATCTGCGTGGATCCACAAAATTCCACCCACCCCGCGTTCCCCAAGGTCTTCCAAAAAAAATGGTACCTCACTTGTGTGGGTAGGCCTAGTGCCTGCGACAGGAAGCAGTGCAAAACGCAACGTGGACGCACCACATTTTCACAGTGAAAAATGACCCTTTTTGCAAAGTGCCTAGCTGTAGTTTTTGAACCCTAGCTCTGCCGGCACTTAGGGAAACCTAGCAAACCTATACATTTTTGAAAAGTAGACACCCAGGGAATCCAGGATGGGGTGACTTGACTGGCTCTCACCAGGTTCTGTTACCCAGAATCCCTTGCAAACCTAAAAATTGGCAAAAAAACACATTTTCCTCACTTTTCTGTGGTGGAAAGTTCTGGAATCTGCGTGGATCCACAAAATTCCACCCACCCCGCGTTCTCCAAGGTCTTCCAAAAAAATGGTACCTCACTTGTGTGGGTAGGCCTAGTGCCCGCGACAGGAAGCAGTGCAAAACGCAACGTGGACGCACCACATTTTCACAGTGAAAAATAACCCTTTTTTTGCAAAGTGCCTAGCTGTAGTTTTTTAACCCTAGCTCTACCGGCACTTAGGAAAACCTAGCAAACCTATACATTTTTGAAAAGTAGACACACAGGGGAATCCAGGATGGGGTGACTTGACTGGCTCTCACCAGGTTCTGTTACCCAGAATCCCTTGCAAACCTAAAGAATTGGCAAAAAAACCAAATTTTCCTCACTTTTCTGTGGTGGAAAGTTCTGGAATCTGCGTGGATCCACAAAATTCCACCCACCCCGCGCTTCCCAAGGTCTTCCGAAAAAAATGGTACCTCACTTGTGTGGGTAGGCCTAGTGCCCGCGACAGGAAGCAGCGCAAAACGCAACGTGGACGCACCACATTTTCACAGTGAAAAATTACCCTTTTTTTGCAAAGTGCCTAGCTGTAGTTTTTGAACCCTAGCTCTGCCGGCACTTAGGGTAACCTAGCAAACCTATACATTTTTGAAAATTAGACACCCAGGGGAATCCAGGATGGGGTGACTTGACTGGCTCTCACCAGGTTCTGTTACCCAGAATCCCTTGCAAACCTAAATAATTGGCAAAAAAAACAAATTTTCCTCACATTTCTGTGGTGGAAAGTTCTGGAATCTGCGTGGATCCACAAAATTCCACCCACCCTACGTTCCCCAAAGTCTTCCGAAAAAAATGGTACCTCACTTGTGTGGGTAGGCCTAGTGCCCGCGACAGGAAGCAGCGCAAAACGCAACGTGGATGCACCACATTTTCACAGTGCCTAGCTGTAGTTTTTGAACCCTAGCTCTGCCAGCACCTAGGGAAACCTACCAAACCCACACTTTTCTGAAAAGAAGACACCCGGGGGATTCCAGGGAGGTATGGCTTGCGTGGATCCCCCAACGTTTTCTTACCCAGAATCCCCTGCAAACCTGACATTTTGCTGAAAAAATCCCTTTTTTCACACATTTTTGTGTGGTAAAGTTGTGGCATCACGGGGCTGACACAAATTCCCTAGCACCCAGCGTTCCCCCAGGTCTCCCGATAAAAATGGTGCCTCACTCGGGT
The DNA here is from genome assembly GCA_963921515.1 of Calotriton arnoldi. Classification (NCBI taxonomy): domain Eukaryota; kingdom Metazoa; phylum Chordata; class Amphibia; order Caudata; family Salamandridae; genus Calotriton; species Calotriton arnoldi. The sequence goes on from CAWUFW010011803.1 coordinate 482,726, forward strand.
GGGAGGCCCAAGTACCCGCGACAGGCAAGGGCCCACAACGTATTGAGGCGACCTCAAAATGGCCTATCACAAAATGTTTTGGGATCCACAAGTGAGATCCACAAGAGAGATATCACCATGTACTCCCATGGGTGTTTCGTTTACGACAATATCTACAGTTGGTAGGTTATTCTTAGATGGAATGTACACCTTGGCAGAGAGACTAAAAAGACAAAGATTACTGCACAGCCATCTATTCCTCAAGCACACACACATACGGTTTGGATTTAGCACGAGGGCGAGTGATGGTTCAGTATATACAATTTTATTAACAAGAGATTTCACAAAAATGAAATGCACTGTCAATAATTGAAAGGAAAAAACTGAACCAGTGACTCGCAGCTCGTGAGCTGTAAAGCCACGTAAAGGCCCCAACCGCTTTACAGGCCATTCACACACCTTTCATACGTGATACACACAAGACCATTCACACCACCAGGCACCGAAACAAACACATTACAACATTCACAAAAAGGGACAAGGTACACCCTGCTTGAGAAAGACAAAAAAATATTACTGCACAGCCATCTAATCCTCAAGCACACACACATACTGGTTGGATTTGGCACGAGGGTGAGTGATGGTTCAGTATATACAATTGTATTAACAAGTGATTTCACAAAAATGAAATGCACTGTTAATAATTGAAAGGACGAGAAACTGAACCATTGACTCACAGCTCGTGAGCTGTAAAGCCACGACAAGGCACCAACCTCTTTACAGGCCATTCATACACCTTTCATACGTGTGACACATACAAAACCATTCACACCGCCAGCCGCAGGCCCATCACATTACAACACTCACACTAGCAGACAGCGCCATTCAAGGGCCCATCACTTTCACATGCCCACATTCCTAACACAGCAACCACACAAGCTGATGGATTGCGTGGAGTGTCGCTCGGCTAGCAGTGTGTGTAGTGACCAGCAGCAAGTCACTACTCGCACACCGCCAGCCAAGCACCAGTCCACGCACACCGCCAGCCAAGCACCAGTCCACGCACACCGCCAGCCAAGTGCCACTACACGCACACCGCCAGCCAAGCGCCACTCCACGCACACCGCCAGCCAAGCGCCACTCCACGCACACTGCCAGCCAAGCGCCACTCCACGCACACCGCCAGCCAAGAGCCACTCCACGCACACGGCCAGCCAAGCGCCACTCCATGCACACCGCCAGCCAAGCACCAGCCTACACACACCACCATCACATTTAGGATTTTTTTATACAAAAAAGAAACCACAAACAAATTTCAAATAGATACAAATCTACTAACACAAAATCTGAAACTAAATACATTGCACTAATGCCAACCTTGAAACAGAACAACAATTCTTAAACATTACAGACCAGGCAGTTCACTTTACCACTCATGGTTGCTCCCAATAATTCTTTTGCTTGTGGTACGCTCTATAACAAGCAGGCACACACAGCCCAGGGTTAGAAGGACACTCAGGGCAGTACATACGAGTCTCCTTCCGCGTACCTCTTCGCCAACAGACTCTACATCTCCTAGTGGGAAAGTCTTTGAGGGTGTAGGAGGAATGTGATCAGGAAAGTGGTGATCTTTCAATCGAGCCACATCCTCCACCACTCCAACTCTAGGAACACTTGCCTGTTCCACAACAACAAGGCTGCCTATGACAGACTGCTGAAACTGAACAAAAGTCAACTTTGACGCAGGAGAACACTCCTTGAACACAACAAAAGCATTGAAAGTTGCTAAATTGAAGAGATGGATGGACAACTTCTTATACCAAATGTAAGCCTTACGAATAGCAGTGTAAGGTTCCAACCTCTGATCTACTCTATCAACACCACCCATGTGCTTATTGTAGTCTAAAATGCACACAGGTTTGCGCACTTCAGCAATCTGACCCCAAACAGCCACAGGTGAAGTACTCTCATCATGGATGGTAGTCAGCATGTACACATCCCTCCTGTCCACAAATTTCACAGCTAGTAGTTCATCACTACGCAAGGAACTGCACTGTCCCCTCTGAAGTTTTTTGCAAACAAGCTCTTTCGGATAACCTTTACGGTTAGAGTGGATTGTGCCACAAGCAAAAGTGTCCACTTTGAACAATTCCTTAAACAATTGCACAGCAGTGTAGAAGTTATCAAGGTACAAATGGTGGCCTCTGTTAAACAGTCCTCTAGCAAGATCCCACACAATTTTCTCTGAAACTCCAAAAGTGGACGGACAACCAGGGGGGTCAATAGTGGAATCCCTACCAGTGTACACACGTAAATTAAAAACATATCCTGTCCTACTCTCAGACAACATATACAGCTTAATTCCATAGCGTGCCCTCTTGCTAGGAAAGTACTGCCTAAAAACCAAACGGCCCTTGAACAGGACCAAAGACTCATCAATAGATATTTCTTTCCCTGGAGTATAGATCTCTGAAAATCGATCTACAAAGTGATCAAGAACAGGCCGAATCTTAAAAAGACGGTTACATTCAGGGTGATCTCGTGGCAACGCCAAAGCATTATCAACAAAATGCAGCATCCGAAGCAAAAGTAAATACCGATCACGAGTCATAATTGCAGGAAATATGGCCGTTGCCATCAAGGGACTGGCAGACCAATATGAACCCATGGACGGCTTCCTTATCAAACCCATCAAGAAAGTCAAACCCAAAAACTTCTTCATCTCTTCCAGATTTGTGGGACTCCACCGGGTAGCTCTAGAGTGGGGCCTAAGTCTGGCACTGTTGTCCCTCAAAAACTGTTCAGCATACAAATTAGTCTGCTCAACAATCTCTCCCAAAAATACATCATCCATAAACAACTGAAAAAACTGTATAGGCAAATAATGTTCACAATCCACTCTACACCCTGCATAACCACTAAAGGCAGGCAACACCGGCTGCACCATGTTTGGATCAACCCAGAGTCCAGCACTTCCAGTAGGAAGCCTAGCAGCCCCAGGCTGCAATACAGATGCCTCTTGCACCATTGGCACAGTAGTATCCTCCTCTAAAACAGGCACTTCATCCGCACTGAGAGTATATTCATCCACACCGAGAGTAGCTTCATCTGCACTGAGAGTACCTTCATCATCCGATGATTCCATGTGGAGAGACAACTCACTGCCTGAATCTTCCCCTCCCTCCTCTCCCTCAGACGCACTGTCAGTCTCATAATCCTGCTCAGAGGAAGATTCAAGAAGCAAACCAGCCACCTGCTGAGCAGTCATTCTACGGCTAGCCATAATGCTTACTAATAAAGGTTACTTGTCAAACAAATCAACAACAACAAACCCTTTGTAAAAAAAGAAATAAACAAAATGTAGCTTTATCACAAAGACCTATATACTCCAACACTATACCACTCACGTGACAGAAGCAGCTAGACTCACCACCACCTACTCTGCACAGACACAGTGAAGATCAACAATATCCCACTAAAAAAGAAGAAAAAAAAATTACGCATAAGACAATGCAAAACACATCGCAAAGAATTTCATGCTCTGAACACTAACAAATATGCTGCCATTATGACACCACTTACAAAAAAATTCATTCATGCATGACAATAATACTCATTTGGAGTAAACACAACAAAAATATTTTTCTTACCAAATAAATGCCATTACGCAAAACTGCAGAACAACCACTGTCGAAACCGCAAACAGGAATCAAAAGCTTTACACTAGAATAAAAAGGAGAAAAAAACATTACAATCACATATGCAAATAATGCAACAGTCCACACACAATCCACCAGCCAAGCTAAGGGGTAGGTGGGCCGAAGAGTATAAATAAAATATTCACCCCGTAAAAGGGGAGCAACCCTTGCCCTTGAGGCCACTCCCCAACACAAAAATTTAAAAAACCCTGGTGTCTAGTGGCTTCTGCCTTCCTTGGGGGCAGATGGGCCTAAAAACATACTGCTATTCTGCCACCCAAGGAGGGCAGAAATGGCCACAATCATCCTCCCATAAAGGGGAGCGACCCTTGTCCAAGGGGCCGCTCCCCAACATAAAAAAAACCCTGGTGGCCTAGTGGACCTACAAAAAAACAAATCAGCCGATCTGACCCTCAGCATGGCAGAAACGGCCAAATAAATGCTCCCCAAAGGGGAGCAACCCTTGCCCAAGGGGCCACTCCCCAAAAACAAATCCCTGGTGGTCTAGTGGGCCAAATATAAAAAAATGGCGACATCTGCCCCCCATGGGGGCAGACAGCCACAAACAATGCCCTCAAGGGGAGCGGCCCTTGCCCAAGGGGCCACTCCCCACAAAAAAATCCCTGGTGGCCTAGTGGCCATACAAAAAAAATCAGCCGATCGGCCAACACAGGGGGGCAGAAACGGCCAAATTAATGCCCCCCATAGGGGAGCGACCCTTGCCCAAGGGGCCACTCCCCTCAAACAAATCCCTGGTGGTCTAGTGGGCCCAATTTTTTTAAAAACAGTACTTCCATTTCAAATAATAAAAAAATTCCCTGATGTCTAGTGGGCATTCCTGCTGCACGATCGCATGATCGTGCAGCAGGAATGCCTAAAAGAGGCATCGGGGAAAGGAAAACCCTTTCCTCGATGCCTCTTTTGTTTAAAACCCCCTCCCCGGAGCCAAAACTAACCTTTATTCCCGACGCGCTGGAAGCAAATGGCTTCCAGCGCGTCGGGAAGAAAGGGAAACCCCCAATGACGTCAGCGCACTCGCGCGCTGACGTCATTGATGACGTGTGCGGGGGCGGGGGAGGCAGGGGAAGGGCTTCCCTGCCTTCCCCCAAAAAAATACCACGATCGGATTCCCACAAATGGCTCCCATATGTCTCTGGGACGGGAGTGCGTCGGCATTAGCTCCCAGTATTCCGCTAGCTGGGTCTTACAGTAAGTCACTTCTCTGACCCATTCCTTCGGTGTCGGAGGGTGTGTGGCTCCCCAATGTATCGCCACTTGTCTCCTTGCCATCAACAATAGAATGGCCGGCAGTTTCCTCACCTTTGGTGGTATGTGAGGGACTATCCCCAGGAGTGCCACTTGAGGCGTGCATGTCAAAGTTAACCCCGTTATGCTACCTATATATTGTAGGACTTTAGCCCAAAAACTCGCTATTGGCCTGCATTGCCACGCTAAGGGGTCGATTCCGATTCGGGCCGGAAATTTCTCCGACCGAGCCGGACCCGGAGAGATTTCCGACCGAATCGGACCCGTGCAGTCCGACCGAACGAGTACGATGCGTCCGTATGTTATCGGACTCGAGTCGGTCGGACTCCCATTGATGTCAATGGGAGCCGGTCGTACAACGCGTACGCGGGCTCCCATTGACTCAATGGGTGCGAGTCGGACAAGGGCGCCCCTACAGCGGGTACGCGGCGAAGCGACTCGCGGCGTACATGCACAGGTAGGGGGGACCCATGGGTCCCCCTGTGTGCGACTCGCGCGGCTACGCGTACAGGGGGTCCGACACGGACCCCCAAAGTATGGCTCCGACAGCTCTTACGAGCCGGGAGTGCGCGGCTCGGTCGGACTGCTCGCGGCGCGCATCGTACTTACCCGGCCGGGGAACGTCTCCATTGCGCGGTGCGAGTCGAGTCCGAGCGAGTCGGTCGGTGTGGTTCGAGCCGGGAACGAGTCGGTCGGAGCGGTCGGGACGCCCGGACGAGTCGGTCGGCGAATTCGCATCGTACTCGCTCGGCCGGACCCGCGTACGATTCGGTCGGGAAACAGGGCTCCGGATCGGATCCGGTAAAGCCGAATCCGATTCGGAGCCCTACCGGCCGAGATCGGAATCGGCCCCTAAGTGTATAAATGTTGCTTGTGGCGCTCAGCATTTCCAACAGTGGTCGTCTGGGCGTAGCCTCATGCGTCATAATTGTATGGGGGTCCTGTAGAATCTATGTAGGTATTTGAAATGTATTAGCCTGAGCCGATAGTCTGGGGTTAACTGCTCCATCTGTCTACAGTTGAAGGCCCACTGCTCGTCTGTGAGGCTACCACCCAGGTCCTCTTCCCATGCGGTGCGGGCTATCGGTGCTAAAATCGGGTGTTCCCTTTGTGTGATAGTGTATAGTCGTGTGATCAGCCTGCGACTTGATTCAACAGTTAGAATATTTTCTAACGCCTCAAGTGTTGGAGGAGGCACCGGAAACGTGTCAAATCTCTGTCTGCAGTTTGCCCACAGCTGGTAGTAGAGTAGCATGTCCGCTGCTGTGGGGGCTGTGGGCCCACACATGTGCTGCAATGTTAGAAAGGTATCTCCCGGATACAGGTCCTGACCCGTCTGAATCTTGTGTGTCCGAGCCCGCACCTGCGCGTGTCTCTCCATCAGTGGTGGTAATAGCGGATTGTCCGCCAGGGTCATAGATGGAGCGTATAGAACATCTAAGTGGGCTCTTTTGCGAAGTCCCTCCCATGCCCATCGCAGCGCCTTCACCGAGTCTACTTCTTTGCATGGGTGCTTAAAGGGTTTGTAAATAGCCGTCTTGAGTGGCAGGGGAGCTGCACAGTCCAGCTCAACAGCCACATGAGGCTGGAACGGGGTTGGATGTACCCAGTAGTGGAGAAACTGCGCTTGTGCGCAATACGCATATAGGGCGAAGTCCGGTGCCGCCAGCCCACCTTGTGCCTGGGGGAGCGTTAGCGTTTCCCAAGATACCCTTGGTTGTCTACCCGCCCAAACCAATTCGATCATCAAGGATCGAAGTCTGCTGAAAAAATGTGACGTGAGGGGTATGGGGACATTTACAAATAGATATAGGAATTTGGGCAAAATGACCATTTTGGCCACCGCGATTCGTCCTATCAGGGACAGAGGTAGAGTCTTCCACCGTCGTACTTTGTCTGTTGTCCAGTCCATCACTCTGCCATAATTGTGTGTCCAGAGCTCTTGGACGTCATTGCTAATCCACACACCCAGGTATCGTGTCGGTTCAGTCGCCCATCGTATTGGATAATCCGTGTCAAATGCCTTAGTGCCAGGCGTCAGCGGGAATATTATCGACTTGCTCCAGTTGATGTCTACCTCCGATAGCCCCCATATCGCACCAGCTCTCGCGTCATGGGAGCGAAGTTGACCTCAGGGTTCATCATATACAAAGCGATATCATCAGCATACATGGACATGCTGAGCCCCCACATCGTGAAACCAATGCCCCTGTATGTGTGGTGTTGCCGAATCCGAGCCACCAGCGGCTCCGTGGATATGGCGAACAATAAAGGTGACAGGGGGCAGCCTTGTCGCGTGCCTCTTGTGATAGTTATGGGGCGAGAGATCAGTCCATTAACACGTAAGCGTGCCGTGGGACTGGTATAAAGGAGTCTGATTTGATTTATAAATAAAGGGCTTATGCCTAATCTGTGCAGGAGAGGGAATAGAAATCCCCATTCTAGAGAATCGAAGGCCTTGGTGGCGTCCAGCAATGCTGCCGCCGTGGGCACGTGGGGAACGAGGTAGTGCATGAGTACAAATAATGTTCTCAGATTGTGGGAGGTGGACCTCCCGGGTATAAATCCCGACTGGTCCGGTCGGACCACCAGGGGCAGTAATGGTTGTAATCGAGTGGCCAGTAATTTAGCAAAGATCTTGGCATCAAGATTAATTAGTGAGAGTGGCCGGTAAGAGTCACATTGAGTTGGGTCCTTGTCAGGTTTCAGTAGAGTTATTATTATGGCCTGGCGCATGGATGCCGGTAGGGCACCCGTATCAGCAGCCTCTTGGTAAACCGCCAGAAGTCGTGGCACCAGGATGTCAGAGTATTCTTTGTAAAATTTGGCGTCAGTCCGTCTGCTCCGGGCGCCTTGTCGGCCTTTAGGCCGCCTATTGCCTGCCGGACATCCTCCACTGTGAAGGGTAAGTCCATGTACTCCCGGTGGGCTCTACCAATCCACAATAGTTCTATTGTGTCAAAATATTCTTGTAAGGCTTCTGCCGTTGGGTTGTGTCTTGTGGTGTATAATTTTCCGTATTAGTCTGTCATGGTGTCGAGTATGTCGGGGGGTGTGCGCACTGTAATGTCCGCGGGGGTCCGAAGTTCAGTAATGAATGTGGAGCCGCGGGGGTGACGAAGTATATTTGCTAGTGTTCTCCCGTGTCTTTCCCCTTCCCCATACTGTCTCGCTTTTGTGTGTTTGTGCAAAAACTTTTTTGCCGGTCGGCTTCGTCTTGATACTCTGTCAGCTTGGTTCTTAGGTCCGACACGACCTCCGAGGTGGGCTCTAGGTAATACTGGGACTCAAGAGCCCGTAACTCAGCCTCCAGTCTGCTCAATCGTCCCCTAATGTCTCGCAGCACTCCCGACTGTCCCGCTATACAGTGGCCACGTATCACCACTTTGAATGCATCCCACAGGGTCGCCATCGTGTCCACGGAGCCCGTGTTATTTTCAAAATAGTCAGTTATGTGTGTTCTGAGCGTTTCCTTAAATGCCGGATCCGAGAGGGCGTGTACAGGGAGATGCCAAGTGAATGGCTGTATGTAGGGCAGCAGGACCGTCAGTGTCAACGACACGGGGGAGTGGTCTGATAGTGTGCGGGCCTTGTGTTGTGTGTCTTCCACCCATGTGTGCATGTCTCTTGATGCCAACCAGAAGTCCAGTTGGGACCACGTTTTCTGGTGGTGAGTGACACAGGTGCCCTCTCGGGCCAAGGGGTGCAGCGGGCGCCATGAATCTACCAGTCCATGGTCTTGTATAATCCCCTTTAGCATTGCAGTGGCTCGTGGATGGTGCATGCGAGATGCCCCCTCTCTGTCCACCTCTAGTGATAAAACAATGTTGAAATCTCCCCCCCATAGCAGTGCGGCATTTCCCAGTGTCTGTATCTTGTACCATACTAGTTGGAAAAAGACGGGGTCGTCTACGTTAGGCCCATAGGTATTCGCTATGATCACTGGCTTATTCTATATTGATCCTTTAAGTATCAAGTATCTACCTTCTGTGTCGCTGAGTGTCGTGTGTGTCTGCCAAGGCACTCCCTTCCTTATCAGTATGGCCACCCTGCGTGAGTAGCTTGAGTAGTTAGAGGTATAGATTTCTCCCCATCTATTGTTTGATAGTCTCTTCTTCGCGTTATCTTGCAGATGGGTCTCTTGTAAGAGACATATATCCGTATTGTGCCTGGCTAGGTATGTCTGGACCAACCGTACCTTGCGGTGATCATTAAGGCCGCAAATGTTCCACGTGATACAGTTTAGTTTAGACATGTATTTTCTGTGCACTTGCGTGTCTTTCTTGGCCTGTGTCCTCGCTGTAGAGTGCTCTCTCGCCAGACCCCTTACTGTGCCTGAGCTCGCGTGTCTGTTTTGGAAATGCTGTCTTGTGTTCCCACGTTCGCATTGCGCTGCTCTGCTCTTCTAATCCAATCGGCCTAGCTGTAATGTGGTGTATTTGCCAACTAAAAACTTGAACTCCCCCTGCCCACCCCCCACCCACACCAACCCCCCAATCAGGTTGTGCATCACTCTTGACCCCACCCGCAACAAAAGTCAATCCGTGTGTCATTTAGGTATTGGGAATTATCCCGTGGGGGCACGGCTTTACCAGCATACCTCCCCGTCATCATTTCGACAGGGTGGCTGAGCGGTGTGGTTGCTTAACTAAATAGTTCAGAACAACAGTGAGTAACAATGTTGAAGGGTGCGATTGCGCGTTGTGCACATCTCATTCCTGCCAGTGTACACTCTCGCTAATTCTCAGTCATTATCACTCAGTTGATTATTCTGAGAGTCTGCTGTTTCTATGTTCCTGCGTTGTTGCTGTCTGGCCTGTTGTTTTGTGTGCTTCAGCGCCGCTGCTGCTTCCATGAAAATCAGTGGTTTACCCCCTGTTTGTATTCGCAGTTTCGCCAGGTACAGCATCGCATACTTTGTGCCAACTTTTTGGAATAGTTTGTTGGCAGGGAGGAATTCGCGCCGTGCTGCCTGTACCGCTTGGGTGAAGTTGGGGTAAAAAGCAACACTATTCCCTTGATGTTGTATGGTCCCTTTTTCTCTGGCTAGCCTAAGAATTGTGTCCCTGTCTCTGTAGTTTAGCAGGCGTGCCAGTATTGTTCTTGGTTGGGCGCCAGGAGATGGTCTCGGCCCCAGCATGCAATGTGCTCTCTCTACCAGGAACATCGGCGACAGATCCTGCCCGAAGAGATCTCTCAGCAGGTCTTCCACAAACTTTTCCATATTGGTGATATTGGTAGATTCTGGTATCCCCGTCAGGCGGATGTTGTTTCTCCGGAATCTCGCTTCTAGGTCTTCATTGCAAGCTTTTATGACGTCCAGCACTTTGTCCATCTGGAGGAGGTGTTCCTGTGTGTCTGCCTGTCTGTCATCTGAATCTGAGATTCTGGTTTCTAGGGTTTCTAGTCTATCCCCATGATTGTTCACTTTTTGCGTTACATTGTCCAGCCTCTGTACTAGGGAGTCCAGTTTTGCGTCTATGGCTCTAAGACTAAATCTCACTTCGTGGAGCATGCTTTTGACATCATCTTCCTGTTCCGGCTCCATCTGTGTTCCTGGCACTACTGTAATCAGCGTTGAGTTGATTTCCTGTAGCCTGGATGAGCGTTTCTCGAAACTGATTTTCGCTTGCTTATTGTCCGGTTTCCCCATCGCCTCCGGCTGTAGCGTCTATTCGTTGTCTGGACCTTCACGCGATCTAACCCCTCCAGTGCTGCTGGCTGCGCTCTTCTCCCCAGTGATCGCGATTATATACAGCTGATATGCGCTATGTGCGCAGGGTGTCCCTTCCTTCCTCGGGGATAGGTTTCACCTGCTCTTGATAGGACTCTTTTCCACTGCTCCGTCTCACTGGTGGGTATGAGTGTTCAATAGCTGTGCTGCTTTGCAGCTCTAGGAGCTCTCCTGGCCATGTGGGAGTAGGCGCTATCGCCGCAGGGCTTGCTCGTGCGGTCTTTCCCCTCCTGCGGGTGTGGAGTGCTTGGCCAAGTGTATCTCTGCTATGACGTGTCTTGCCCTGCTCGTGTGTGAAGGGCTGTGGCTCCGGTGATGTGTGAGCAGCTCTGGCAATCCAGGGATGGGCGTGCTGTAGTTTGTGTCAGATCCTCACTTGCCATTTCCCGATGCACGGCCTGGTTGCCGGTACCTGGTCTCCCACATTAGAGTGCTCTCCCGTCGGTCCTTGTGCTGTCCGCCCCCGCGGTACTGCTCGTGCCTCAGCTGCATCCCGTGATGATCTCGGGGGGGGGGGTGTCTGAAGACTTCGCAGTCTCTGCGCCTGGTGTGTTATGCTGTGCGGTCCGGTCTGGGCCGTTCTTTGCCCACTAGATCTGCCGTTATCCACTTCCTGAAGCTCGCGCCCTGTCCGGCAGCTATCGGCGCAGAGTGCTGGGCCCCCCCGATAGTCTGAAATATGGTCACTGCCGCTGTGCGCCGCCAACCGCTTCCAGCTCCTGAAGCGGCCGGGGTTATGGGCTCATCGTTTTCCACAACCCGCGTATGTGGCCGCCCCTTCTATGCAGCCCGGGACTGCCCTGGCACGTCTCCCCGCAGGCGGATCTCTTACCGGCACGTCGTGTTTTTTAATGTCGCGGGCAGCTCTTCTGGTACCTCCTCCCAGCGCTGTTTGGTGGTGTCCGGGCTTCCCTCACAACTCCTTTGGCGCCCGGGTACGGCCGGCTGTGTCCCTCCGGTTTCACTCGCTGGTGTGGCCTACCTCTGCGCAGCCAGTGCCATTTTGTCTGCAGCTGCTCGCAGTCCGTCTGGCCGTATAATGTCGGAATTCTCCCGCTATGGCATCTCGACCGGCGTACAATTGATACGGTTCGAGGCGCCGCAGTTTCCGCCACCACTGATCTGCTTTTTGGGTTTGTTTGGTGTAATTAAGTGCCGGATTATTGTCGGATGTTGCGCTCGGCCGGCGTAGCCACTCTAGCAGGCAGCCATCTCGCAGCTCGGCTCGGCCACGCCCCCATTTAAAATTAAACTTACATTTTTTTTTCATCCAACAGAAAAGAAAGCACCTGCTCCACATATGAAAACCCCGAACGGAAGAGCTACAAAATAGAAGTAATTGCATAACTTTAAATGTAAGTAATAAATATCTAAATTTTAAAATATTCTATATGTTTATACTATTACACTACTTTCAGATACAATGACAGAAGCTGCAAAGTATATCACTTGGCCAAAAGGAAAGCAGTTACTATATCACATAGGCTACAAATACAGCCAAGAAACTGCATCAACAGAAACTATAAAGTGGAAAAGTACTTTATATTATTCTAATGGATGTTATGAAAGGGCAACTTCAAAAGATTATGTAATTCATGTAAGAGATAACAACAACCCCCATATGTAACAGAAATAGAATTTAGAGAGATATTGCAGGATATCAGAGTAGCAAGCACCAGCTCCCAGGAACCCACAAGCAAACTCATTAAAGATATACTACCTAAACCCCCTAAACACATAACAGGCCAACAAACACCTATCCCCACTTTAAAACATTTAATTGCATGACCTAAAAGAGCCACCAGTGATACCTCACCAGCCCCTAAAAGAACTCCACCTGCCCCAAGAAGATACCAAGACATACATATACTTGAGCACTTAACAAACACATAATGAGGAACCTTTCTTTTTACATGACAATCTAAATAACAAAAAACAAATCCTGATTTTCTCTACAGCAGATAACTTATTAAAACTGAGACAATGTGAAATATGGATGGGACCTTCAAAATGTGTCCCAAACCATTCACTCAGATATACACCATACATTGTGAATATCAACACACAAATATCCCTTTTATATATGCTCTCCTATCAAACACACAGCAGCACTTACTATGAGCTCCGAAACCATATCAAACACAAAACAAATAATTATTACCTGCAAAAAATAATCATAGACTTTGAGCAAGCCAAGATTCAAACCATTCAAAAAATGTATTCTCACACAGCCATAAAAGGCTGTTACTATCATTTCAATCAAAGTATATGGAGGCACCTCCAAGATCTGCACTAAGCGTAGTATAAAATGACAGCAGTAGCCTATGCCCCTGTCACATAGGCAGCCAACCACTACAATTTACTAATAGAAACCCCATTTCTACCAACAAAATGAAGAAAAACTTAGCACTCTAATGGACTATTTCGAAGACACTTGGGTTGGCAGACTGTATTGGTCTGGAATGTTGATGGTGGAATGTCTATGAGAGCATCTTGGCATACGAAGCCAAAACAAGCAACGCAGTGGAAGGATAGCACAATGCCATCCATACTGCATTTGGCAGAACCCAACCTACACTGTATAAATTCATAGAAGCATTACAAAAAGAGGAAAGGTACCAACAACAAAGAATGGAGCAATCTGTTAGCCAAACTGACCCGAAACCTAGCAAATAAACCAAAAGAATGTACGATATACTGCAATTTAAAGTAAAACTCTTCATAACTAACAAAGAAGTATATTACTGATAGCTAAAAGCATATTATTAAATAAATAGTAACCTGCCAAAATCCTCAGAAACTCCAACAATTTCTTAACCAACATACCAAACCTTTTATTTTTTTAAATAATAAATATATTATTTCATTACATCAGTCAAAAAATGAATTAAAATTCCAATTTTAATAAAGACAGATGTAATAAAACTATATATAAATTATTTAAAATACATTTTGTCTTCATCAGCAAAGAAAGTAAAAACCAACTCAATCCATCAGATAAAAAATTACAATACATAAACCAAACAATTCCACATAACAATCACATAACATTTATACACACATTATAAAATGACATTTCCCACCCAAAAGAAAATTAAATAAAAAAACTTACTGTTCTGTAGCCACAGATCTTTCTTTTTATCCACATAGTAAAAAATTAGTAATCCACCAAAAATGGAAAAATATTGTCCAAACAACCCGAAAAAATGCAAACATGAAATGAATCCAATACAGATCCCTCAAAGCAATCTAAGGTATGATGGAACCATAAAAACCCAATAAGTGTTTAAAAAAACATAAACACTCCAAAGAAAACTGAAAAAAAGGAAATCAAATTAAAAAGCAATAGTTTATTGAGCGTGGCTTCGAGCCCGGAGAAGATGGCCGCCTGAAGTGAGTGCTCCGGCAGCCAGGGAGGATCGCATTCAGTTTTCTCCCTAAATCTGTTGGCATTCTCTCTTAAAATACTAGGATAATGTCCCAGATGATCCCCTGAGTGCAGAGCTGTACCCAAAGCTCCCATAGCCTCCCTGTTTAGATGTTCACCACCTGACTCAAGACCCCACGGCAGGGCCAACGGTGCAAAAATGGCACCCGCAGCTCCACGAGGACTGACCCACTGCTGGGAGCCAATTTGCTAATCCTCCAGCATTCTTCATATTGGTGGCAAAAGGAGTCTAGAGGTAAAGCACCTGTCTTCCACTGCCCCTGCTGTCCTGCCAACCTCACTTCTGATGCCCACTGCCCGCCACCCATTTTCTTCAGTGCCTGCCTGAGGTCCAGCATAACAAAACAGGGTGTGTCATCTTCACTACTCTCCCAGCGAGTGCATCACACTCTCCCAACAAGTGCATTACACTAGGAATTAATATGCAGCTGAAGTTCCCCATAACCTGTGCAGCTGCTATTTGTTGTGAGAAACGCTGTATTGCAGTCATTTGAGCATCTAATGCTCTTTTTGTAATTCTTCTATGAATTTGTGCAGTGTAGGTCGGGTACTGCCAAATGCGCCCAAGGCACCGCCCGGACATCTAATCATGCAAACACTGGACTCTTTCAATTTGGCTAAAATATTGGCCGGTGTTCACCTTATGAGAACACCCCTCTTTCAATATAAGCCATAGGAGCATAAATACAAGAAAGAAGGGAGGCTGAATTAAAAGGTGAGATGGCCTTAAACATGTAATCAATGCACACCTTTGATATCCTCTAATTAGAGGCCATGCAGGTAAGTAAAACTCTGGCATCTTAGCCCTCTGGCCTGTTAACCCACAAGCAGTCTGGTGCCTTGGCATTTCATACAACGTAGTGGCAGCAACCAAGTTGAATTGTCTACCCAAGATAAATGTGTATGTGAAAGTGAATCCATTGTGATTTGCTGGAATGTGTACTCTTTACAGAGTCCTGTTATATCCATCAGTGGTTCTGAATCCAATGTGAATTGCTGGAGTAAAACTCGGGCCTCTTCATCCTTAAGAAGTCTTGTGCCTTAGCAATGGTACAAACGGAGCAGAACTGCATAATTATATGAGCAACACGCATACATCCCATAGCATACAACGTAAAGGCGGGGCCCTTTGTGATCATCTTCCATGGTGCCCGGTCACCTTCCATGGTGCCCGGTCACAACCGCCAGCGGTGCTGACAGTTTTGGATAGCAAGTGATAGCAACTTGATAGTGAATACACACTCGCTATCCTTCCTTGCACAACGCACTGCTGCTCAATTGACCGTGCAAATTTCTGTGACTCTGGTGGGGAGCGACTCTCTGATCTTCCCAATCTTGACATAAGCCACCACTCATTGGATGCACATATTGAGACTCGCTGAGACTGTGTATTGCTGATTCTGGTGAAGCTGTGTCTCAGTTTGAATAGACAGCATATGGGCATGCTTTGCCTACTGCTAACTGCTCGTCTCTGGAAGTCTTGACTGCCTCTTTTATCCTATCACCTACGATGAACTCAGGGCACACATTAAAGCATCCATCCGAACGGGTCTAATGGCTCACCATAATGGCTAAAAAAAAGGACTCCAGAGATGCGAATGGCCACAAAGACAGAAAAGAGCAAAAAGCTTCTCTCAAAAGGGCTAAACAAGACCCTCCAGTTATTCAATCACCTGTCAAGCCAAAACAAGCCTTAGATATCAGCGATAAAATAGACCTAATTCTTCACAATCTCTCCTCCCTTCAAGAACTGGCACAAAGCCCCAAAGTGAACACTGATCTCTTACAAATTGAGATTTCTGCCATGCGAAATGACCTAAAATCCCTATCTACATGTACTGGTGAGACTGAATCAAGAATATGTGTCCTGGAAGATGAGAACGGCAAAGATAAAAAAAATCACCCAGGCCGCAGTCAAACAGTCAGCACCCTGTCCAGAACCATTACAGACCTTGAAAGCAGGAACAGAATAGGAATCCTAAGAATATTTGGACTACCTGAAGGGACTGAAAATCAAGCGTCCTCATGTGTCTCCTTCCTAGAGCAATGGATCCCGCAAACTTTGGGTGTCAAATTTGAGAGGCCATTCTAAATAGAGAGGGCTCACAGAGTGCCTACTAGACCTGCCCTGGGCTCAAGGACCCACGCCCGCTTATCTTCCGACCACTTAGATGCCAGCACTCTGAGACTAACCTGTAACACATGAGGAAGTTAAAGTCGCTAATATGGAATGACAACAAGATCGGAATATCCCAGGACTATGCTAAAGAGACGGAAAGGCTTCTTAGCCCTATGGAATTCACTTACTGCTCTGAACATCATCTTTTCCTTCATCAGGCCATAGAGATTCAAAATCATCAACATGGGTAAGACTTTTATTTTTGATGACCCAAGTGAACTTCAATCTTATATCCAAAATCAGCAACAACAAGACATGTCCTCCTGACTTATCATCCTGACTGGATCAGCGCAACAATCATTTGGTGGCTGTTCAGGAATGCTCTCCACCTATTCTGATAAGACTCAGTCTCTACATTCTCTCTTTATTCTCTTTACATTCTCTTGATGTATTGTTTAGTAGATGATGTATCTGATACTATTAAGGTATCTGATACTATGAAGGTGCTTACATTTCAAAATGTTTACGTTGCAATATGTATTCTATGTATGATAACCATACAGCCTACAGATATACACACCTAAGACCCTAAGACTGCAAGGCTTTGGCCTTACATGTAAGCACGTCAACTCTTCTAACTTCCCTCACATGCACAAATTCATTGAACCGTGATTTTGCCCTTCACTTTCATATTTCTCAGAGCAGGACAATCCCTTGCTTACTCCTACTCCCTTTTATGACAAATTTGACATTTCCTTTAGGATCCGTCGACAGCCACACCAGCATACAACACAGTCTCAGGTGACTTTGCCATCATTTTTACACTTTCTCTCACACCACCATACACCACAAGAGTCTAATACTTTAATTTACTTGTCCTCACATCCCTACACATTCTTTCCAGGCTACCACTATGCACTTACCTACTCCCATACCTCACCCTATATATACTCTGACAGTACAACATCTGGACTCACATGCTTGTGTCACTAGACACATCTTCCCTTTCATTGACGTTAGAGGCAACACTCCCTCCGTTCCAGTACAGTGATATGGACTAAGCTGATATTCACCCTTAGTTAACATTCCTTCCAATCCTTAATTCCAACAATACATCAGTCATTTCCTACATGCTTTATAAGATGGCTTGCCTATTTATTGTTCAATTAAGGTATTGTCCAAAATGTTATGATATTTTAACATGTTCCCATGATGGTTTCATAACCTTTGTTTAACTGTCTCGCTGTGCATGTTATATCATCCCTTATGCAGCCATATCAGCAACGTTTGTTGTATCTTACATACAAACTCTTAATTAGTAACGAACACAAACTCCGACCACCGAACATAAGCATTCATTTGTACTCCAACAAGGTTATTCAGTCCACTTGTTCATACATTTCAAATGTTTTATATGGTTGTCTAACCCTCGGTCATGCATTGTCAGTTGCCAGCAGCGGCCGCCCAAATCTCCCAACTGCCAGTTATTATATGTTAAATGAACAACTGCCCTCCTCTAAATTATCCTCCAGACATTGACTCCTTCTCCGGCTGCGACAACCCTCCCCTTTTCTTACTCAGACCTTCTCTCTGCAGCTCGCAAAAGGCTGTTCCATGGCTACCACTTTCTCCACTTTCCATCTTGGGATGGGTTTTGGGGATTTCTATTTATATACTTTTCTCTCCTCCTCTCTTCTGTGTCTATGCTTCTTCATTTCCCTACTTTTCTCCCCACTCTATCCCTCCCCTCCCTGGAGATGTTCCAAGTATATAAGACCGGGACCACCTAGTGTTGGTTTGTCATACTAACCAATGATATTACACTCTCCACTAGCTTGACCGACATTCCCAAGCGCAACCGAATCCTACACAACAAACACCATGCCTATTAAGATTCTTAAGATCTTAACGTAAAGGGCCTCAATAATTCAGTCAAAAGAAGGAAAATTGTAGAATACTGTCACAAACTGAGAGACAACATCCTCTTGCTTCAAGAGACCAGAATAGACAAGGACATTGCTTGAAATCTTCTCAACAATTGGTATTCAGAACTGGCTTTCTCCCCCAGACTCTGATGAGAAGAACGAGTCATCACTGTCTTTGCCAGACCTGCAGGTATTAAAGTTATCAAGAATATAAACGATACAGAAGGCCGATGGATCATCTCACAAATCTCCAAAGATAGCTAGGAGCTATTTATCGTCAACATAAATGTGCCAAATGCAGACTGCCCCACTTTTTGGGTTGACCTAAATAAAAGGCTACATGAAATCCCAAATGGTTCAAAATTTCCATTGGGTGGGGATTTTAACCTTCCAATGGATCTAATACTAGATAGACTATGCCCCTTTAAACGTAGGCCAGGGAAATTCCATGCACTAATGAAAAAGCTAACCACTACACACAATCTTACCGAAATCTGGAGGCTTTTTAACCCAACAGGTAGCGAGTTCGCTTTCTACTCAAACCCACATAAATCTCACTCACGGATCGACTATATACTGACCAATCAGAAACTAACTCCCTCCTGTTCGAACCCTAGGATCGAACTCATCATTATCTCTGACCATGCCTGTATTTCAGCAGATGTCACGATATCTAACATCCAAAACCCTGATAGACTTTGGCACCTTAATGACACCCTACTAAATGATCCTACCTGTAGAGACAAAATAAGTCCTACTATTGTCAAGTACTTTCAAGATAATGCCTCTCCGGATGTATCTCCAGAAACCATCTGGGAAGCAATGAAATCTGCACTCAGGGGCAAAATGATCAGTATTATGACCAACAAAAATAAAACTGCCAACAAAACCTTGGAGGAACTCAAATCTAAAGCCAAACAGCTTGAGTGCCTCCTAGTTTCAAAACATTCTATAAAAACAATCAACAAACTCAAAACCCTAAAATATCAATACAATAAACTAATAAGCGAGAGATCTCACATCTGGCTAAATAATTACAAAGCGAAAAAACTTTGCAGATCCAACAAGGGTGGGCAATTCCCTGCCAACTACCTAAAAGTGAAAGGCCAGTGCTCTTCGATTATTGCAATCAAAAGAAAATTAGGTAAAACTGAAAGTAGAAAAAATAGCAAGCTGTTTCGCACATTATTATAAAGAGCTCTATAGTCTGGATTGGCACCCAAACATCACAGATTGTGAAAATTACCTCAGACTTATAAATCTCTCTTCACTTAAAGAAGCAGACCATTTTGCCCTGAATAAACCGTTCGAAATAGAAGAAATATATAGGGTGATCAAAACACTTTAACAAAGTAAGCTCCTGGGCCAGATGGCTTCATAGGCCTTTTTTTACAAAACCTTTCAACCTTAACTCACGCCACACCTAAAATCCCTCTTTGGCTTTTATGCCTCCAATGGCAAAACTGGCCTGAACTTCACAGAAGCGATAATAACAGTCATCCACAAAGACAACAAAGACCCATTAGACACCAGAAACTACAGCCCAATCTCATTCCTCAACGTAGATTACAAACTGTATGCAAAAATTCTAGCCACCAGATTGGAAAAACTACTCCCATCAATAATACATTCCTCACAAATGGGCTTCATAAAAGGAAGACTGGCCTGTGATAACACAGACTATTTGCCCATGTCCTAGAAAAAACTTCCCTCCTCCACTCCCCAGCAATGTCCATAGCCTTAGATGCCAAAAAGGCCTTTGACATGGTCTCTTGGCCTTTTTTAAAGTTCAGCAATCTGCAAATTCAACCTTGGCCCCTCCTTTGAGCAGATTGTATTTGTACTATATGATAACCCCTCGGTCAGAGTAAGGGCAACTAGCTCCCCTTTGAAAAAGTCAAACTACCTCGAGGGTCGAGGCAAGGTTGCCCCCTCTCACCATTACTCTTTGTTCTAACCATAGAATCCCCTCTCTCTGAATTAAGACATAACTCTGTCATCAAAGGCATCCCTTTTGGCTCTACAACTCACAAGGCAGCAGGTTATGCGGCCGATGTCCTCATCTTCTCTGAGGATGCAGAATCAGCCATTCCGGAAATCCTTAACCTGATTAATGCCTACTCCAATGCAGTGCTTATTTTGAGCCGGTGGTTTCCGGTGTTCAGCACCAGCACTTAATTGTTAACACCAGCGCTTGTGACAGTCTGCCACATGGTTGCGCTGTCTATTTAATTTAGAGATGAACACAACAACAGTTGTTTATTAATTCAATATAAGTTGAAAATGTCTAATACCTTCCACCTGAGCCATTCTTAGAGCTTTGAGGGCCTGGAATAATCTGAATTGTCAAACTTATAGAAGTGTGATGGGTAGTAGTTGTGTTGGTACTATTATTGGCAGTACTAGCAGGAGCAATGTATAGTGCAAGCTGCAGTGGTCCTCTGACGAGTGTCCTCGGACTTATGTTTTTTACAACTTAAACACTGCTTCAACACCTTTGGTTAAACACTACACAAGGGCAAAACAGAGGTCTTCACTCTCAACCCTATATGCACCCACACAATTCTCGGAAACACCAACCTCAAATGGCAAAATCGCCACCTTAAGTACCCTGGCATCCATATTGGAGTGGCTAAATACATAAAGAAACTGATGAAGGCGCACATGCAGCAAGAATTTTACTTTTTCTTTATGTATTTAGCCACTCCAATATGGATGCCAGGGTACTCGTATCACAATGAGTCCCTTTTTGCTTTCTGTAAAAAACTATGTAGGACTGCCTGTCCAACAGTTTCAGTGTGTGAGCAAGCCTGCGTGGTCAGACGAAACACGTTACTGAAAAATAAACCAACTGGTGGTATTACAATCCCCTGAGTGATCGCTTCATTGAAGTTGACTGAGAATTTGATGACCGGCATGCTCCGCCGGCACCAAGCGATCCAACTGCCTCGGGCGAGGTGAGACAGCAGGAGCGCACAGATTAAAGATATATATTTATATATATATTCACTGAAAAAACCATAGGTTTTAGGGACAGTTATAGTTAGTTGGACATTGCACTCGTATAAAACCCGTGAAATTCCCCCGTTATAGTTAGTTCAGGTAACTATAACTCGCGCCCCCGCAATGCACTGCTGATGACGTCACATATTACATCACTCATGACATGGTATGTGACATCACTGATGACATCACTGATGACATCTCAAATGACATCACTGATGACATCATCCAGTGACTGTGTGTTTCTGTAAAGTTTAAATATGTTTAATATATATAGGGAAAGGCGTATTGAAGAATGAGTGGGTGTATAAGTGTCTGAAAGGATGATTTAGTAGGTGCATGACTAACTCTATAAGTGAGTGATTAAACGTATCTTACTGAATGCATGGGTTAGTGACTAAACTGGGTGAATGTCTGTATCCGTCTGTCTGTTGCTGTGTAAGTGGCTGCATGGGTTTGTGAATAGCTACATGAGTGTCTATATGAGTTATTGATTGGTTGTCTGAGTATCTGTATGGGTGCCTGAGTGTTTGTGTGGGTGGGGTGTGTGCGACTCTGCATAGATGTGTGAGTGGGTGATTCACTGGGTGGATGGTTTCAAGAGTGCATCTGTGATAGACTGTATGGGTGGGTAAGTGTGTGTAAGAGTGTTAGTGAGTGAATGTATGTCCCAGTGGTACATGTGTGAGTAACTACATATGTGAAAGGCAGTATATATGTGTGTTGGAGTATATAAATAGCTATAAGCGAGAGTGTGTGATTGTGAGAGTGACTGTATGGATGAGTGTGTGCTTGTATCAGAGATTGTATAAGAGCGTAAGAATGTGCTAGTATTTGTATGAGTAAGTGAGCTGGTGTGTGTATAACTGTATAGGTGAGTAAATGGGTGTGTGCTTAATTTTTTGCATGACTGACTAGGTGTGTGAGTACCTCTATGGATGAGTGGCGGTGTGTGAGTGTTTATATAGGTGTATGAGTGCATATAATAGTCCTGTACTGAGTAACTATAAGTATGAGTGACTGTACGGGTGAGTGACTAGATGTGTGTGTGTAGACCTAAGAATCAGTGAGTGTGTATATACTAATTGGTGTTGGAGTGTCTATGGTTTTGACAATGACGGTCTGTAATTTACAGTGGGTGTATCAAAAGTTATATTAGGGTGTGAGAAGATGCATCAAATTATCACATGGATGATGTCATCAGTGATGTCATCAGTGATGTCATTTGAGTTGTCATCAGTGATGTCATCAGTGATGTCACTGACCATGTCATGAGTGATGTAATATGTGACGTCATCAGCAGTGCATTGCGGGGGCGCGAGTTATAGTTACCTGAACTAACTATAACGGGGGAAGTTCACGGGTTTTATACAAGTGCAATGTCCAACTAACTATAACTGTCCCTAAAACCTATGGTTTTTTCAGTGAATTTGTAAGGTTTTTTAAATGCTAATTTCTAACTATAACGTGCCTGAAACCTATGGTTTTTTCAGTGAATTTCAAAGGTTTTTTAAATGCTAATTCCTAACTATAACATGTCTGAAACCTATGGTTTTTTTCAGTGAATTTCAAAGGTTTTGTAAATGACAATTTTTAAATGTATTAATTGTTATATTTATTTTTTTGATACTGATTTACTACATTTTTAAACTATTTATTTTTAGATATTTTATTTTTTAAATTACATTATAATTACATTATACATTACATTACAAAATATACTTTCTCAGAATGAATTACTTTAGTTTAAATACTTTGCAAATAGGCAATAGACTTTTAAGTACAGTAGTTACAGTTGTTGCAATGGGCAACACAATTTCAAACACAATGCAACATTGAGCTCAATGTGAATTTCTAGTTAAATGCAATTAGTTACTTTATGGATTACTTTTCTAACCACAGGACTGGATCCTAGATTCAGTCCTGGGACATCTCCTGTAAACAGTTGAGTAAAAGCGTTTTGGTTACAGTAGTGATTTTTAAGGAATATTATTGTATTTTAAAAGTTGACACTTAGAAACTTTTTCACATAGAATCACCAATGTTATCCTACGGGAGGAAATTCACTTAGCAGGTAAGTAGTGTTATCGTTACTTTTTCTTACTCAGTGGTGGATCCTGGATCCAGCACTGGTGCATCTCCTGTAAACAGTTGAAATAATGCGTTTAAGTCATACAGGCGATTTTTAAGGAATATTTGTAGTTTGTGAAAATCGACACTTTGAAACTTTTCTGCTGAAAACCAGACAATGGATTCCTATGGAAGGAAATACAAGTTACTGGTAAATACGGTTAGAATTACTTTTCAGGGTCAGTGCTGGGCTAAAAGATGTTATGTTATGTTATTCACATTTCTTAAGCGCAACTGTTACCCGAGGGTGTCCTGGCGCTGTACGCTATCTTCCGGTTACCAGAGAGTGAAATGCCTATAAGGCGAAAAGCCAAGTTTTAAGTCCCTTCCTAAAGGCCAATAGATCTGTGGCATTCCTAAGATGGAATGGCAACTCATTCCAGGCCCTGGCGGCACAGATGCTGAAGCCTTTGCCCCCCCATTTTGCTTTCCTAAAGGAGGGTACTATCACTAGTCTTGCTCCTGCTGATCTCAGTGTTCTCCTAGGACATACCAATTAAAACATTGTTTTAGATGTTCTGGGCCTCTTCCATGGAGGGCCCTGAAAACTGTACATAGGGATTTAAATTGAATCCGCTGTTTAACAGGGAGCCAATGCAGCTGTTTCAGCTCTTTATTTACTGAGACAAATTTCGATGTTCCGGTCAGGAGTCTTGCTGCTGCGTTCTGCACAAGTTGGAGTCTATTAAGATGTTTCTTTTGGATGTTTAAATATAGGCTGTTGCAGTAGTCCACCCGTGATAGTATTAGGGATGTTATTATTACCTTATGGCAATCTGCTGGCAGGAACGGCATGATTTTCCGTATCATCCTAAGAAGATGGAAGCAGGTCGATATGACCGCACTCACTTGATCTTCGAATGTCAATTTGTTGTCAATTAGGACTCCTAGATTTTTAGCCTTTCTGGTTGGTTCCGGGAGCGGCCCAAGTTCTTCTGGCCACCAATCTGAAGTCCAAAAATTGGCATTGCTGCCAAATATAAGTACTTCCGTCTTGCTAGAGTTTAATTTTAAGCAATTCCTTGACATCCACTGCCCGACTGCTTTCATGCAGTCGTGAAATTTTTTCCCTTTCTCTGCTTCTTGCCCAGGACTTAATGACATCACTATTTGTGTGTCATCTGCATAGGATGTCAGGTGAAATCCAAAGGATCTGATTAACGCGGCTAGAGGTGTAACATAAACATTAAACAGCATGGGACTCAGGGAAGACCCCTGAGGTACTTCACATGGTAAGGAAAATGGGGATGAACGGGCTTTGTCAAGATCCACAGTTTGAATTCTTTCTGTCAGAAAGGATTTCAATAGGTCCCAGGCCTTTCCTGTTACCCCGCAGTCAGATAAACGGTCCATCAAAATTCCATGATGGACCGTGTCAAATGCTGCGGAGAGATCCAACATGATAAGCGCCGCACTGTCTCCCTTGTCCAAGGCTTCTTTTATTTCCTCTGTTGATTTTATAAGGGCTGATTCTGTGCTATGCTCTGCCCTGAACCCATATTGGGTGAAATCTAGTGAGTTCCTTGTAAGGAGATGGGTAGTGAGTTGGGTATTCATAGCTTTTTCAGCCATTTTTGCTGGCAGGGGCAGGCGGGAGATAGGCCTATAATTGTTGGGATCCTTATAGTCAAGGTTATGCTTTTTTAGTAATGGGAGAATGGACGCTATTTTCCAATTTTTTGGGAAATACCCCGATTCAAACATCGCATTAAAAAGCGGAGTCAGTGCCTTGCTAATAAGATCTGGGACAAGTTTGATCACTGGAACTGGACATGGGTCATTTGGTGATCCTGATTTAATAGAGATCAGAAGTTTAATCGTGTCCTGTAGAGCCAGTGACCGAAATTTATCAAGGGTTGGTTGATGCTCCGTTGGGTTTGTCATAGGTCTCGCACACTCCAGGGTCAGTGTGGTTGGGGGAGATCTGAACGAGGAGAAGATAGCTTCTACCTTCTGTTGAAAGAAGGTGGCTATTTCCTCACAGAGTTCTGGGCTGCTTTGACATTTTGAGACGGGTGGAGTTGTCAAATTAACTACTGTTTTAAAAAGTTCCTTTGTTGACGATTTAGCTTTTGAAATTTGCTCCATGAAAATTTTTTTTTTAGTTTCATGCAATAGCTGTTTATAAACAGTAATGCTATGTTTATAAGATTTTTTCTCATCATCCTTGTAGCTTCTTCTCCATCTCCTCTCTAGTCCTTTACATATACGTTTTTGCTTCCTTAGTTCTTCAGAGTACCAAGGAGCTGAAGGCTGGGTGCGTTTGGGAGTCCATCGTTTCACTGGGACTAATTTCTTGCATGTTGCATCTATCCAGTTGGTGTAGGAAGTGGTAGCTTCTTCTACATCTACAGGAAGACGGTTAGCTGTCGCCTGGAGAGAGGCGGCTAGCTCCCACCTATTAATTTCCTTCCAGGCTCTAGTTTCAATTTCCTTATTAGGTCCTAATGTTTTCTGGTGGGATTCAACATGTGTTAAATCAAATATCACCGCAGCATGGTCAGTCCAAGTCAGAGGTAATACCTTGGCGAGCTTTATTAGGGGGTTGTTTGAAAATATCCCATCTAATGTATGTCCTGCCATATGTGTCGGACCTTCCACTAATTGTCTTAGCTCCCAGCTATTCATCATCTTAGCCAGAGTGCTGGTATCTGGATCAAGGTGAGCTTCCAAATGGAAGTTAAAGTCTCCCAAGATCGTGAAGGTGTCACTGCAAAGGCCAGCTTCTAATAAAGTCCCAATTGACTCTAAAACGCGGCTCTGGGACCAGGTGGTCTATATATAAGAATGCCCTTAAAGGCATTCTGCTGGGCTGAATAAAAACAAAACGATACCGCTTCACAATCTGTGTTTGATGCAGTTTGAAAAGAGGACTGCAGGGAATTATGATAAATAATTGTAAGTCCACCCCCTCTTCTGTGGGGTCTATCTTGGGTGTGGCATTGAAAACCCGGAGGGGTGGCTTTGGCAAGGTCTGGTCCTGAGGCTTTATCTGACCATGATTCTGTGATAAATGCTAATTGTATTTTATTTTCTTCCAGAAATAGTGCACATTCTGTGCTATGTTTTATCAGAGATCTGGCATTTAATAGTAAACACCGCAATGTGTCCACTTTGGGTTTTCTTTGTTTATTTCCTGTTTTTTCAGGCAGCTTTATAGGCTCGAACAAAATATGGGGCAGGCTGATTTGACAGTTGACACACGTAGACGGCTGTCCTTTGGGACTCGCCCTGAGTTTTAGGGAGGGACACTCTGTGTTTGTAGTTTTAGGCTTCCAAGCTAATAGGTCATATCTCGAATAAGATCGTGAACTTAAGCCTGTCCTGAGGGGGCCAGGGGGACTGGCCCTAGGCCCGATCCGTGCGCGGACGGGCGCAGACGGGCTTGCCTTTGGCGCGCCGGCGGCGCGCCAGCGGCGCGCCCGCTGCGCGCGTCCGCTTAAGTATCATGGGCAATTAACAACTAGCCTGCTAACAGTAATCGCAGGCTGTTCCCCCAACTGCCCTTCCGGTAATACCCTTCCGGTCGGAGCAGTTTGCTCTGAAAAGTGCAATCGTGCATACAAATTCACGTAAACACAGCGTTTTAGGTCTAAGGCAGCATTAATATCAAATACAATTGAGAACAGCTAAAAAAGTATTAAAACGAACAATTTTGCTTTAAAACCTGGCGAGCTATAACACAGCTCTGTGGCAGCCAGGAAGTGTAGCACTGCGCGGTCGCGTCAGCGTCTGCTTAAGTATCATGGGCAATTAACAACTAGCCTGCTAACAGTAATCGCAGGCTGTTCCCCCAACTGCCCTTCCGGTAATACCCTTCCGGTCGGAGCAGTTTGCTCTGAAAAGTGCAATCGTGCATACAAATTCACGTAAACACAGCGTTTTAGGTCTAAGGCAGCATTAATATCAAATACAATTGAGAACAGCTAAAAAGTATTAAAAACGAACAATTTTGCTTTAAAACCTGGCGAGCTATAACACAGCTCTGTGGCAGCCAGGAAGTGTAGCACTGCGCGGTCGCGTCAGCGTCTGCTTAAGTATCATGGGCAATTAACAACTAGCCTGCTAACAGTAATCGCAGGCTGTTCCCCCAACTGCAGATGCAGCACTGGGTTCTCTCCTGATAACAGGTGAGTAAATCGGAATTCGTAGTTCGGCTGATTTTAGAGGAATATTATAAAGTTCCAAAACTCCACACTTAGAAGAATTTCTAAGTGAAACCAGTCAATGTTAGCCTATGGAAGGAAATTCAAGTTACTGGTAAGTACGGTTAAAATTACTTTTCAGGTTCAGTACTGGGCTCAAAGATGCAGCACTGAGGTCTCTCCTGATAACAGGTGAGTAAATCGGAATTCGTAGTTCGGCTGATTTTAGAGGAATATTTGTATGTTACAAAAATCGACACTTAGGTCCTTGTGGGACCCCCTGAGCAGACCTAGGGGGTCAGGGTGTTTCTACCCTGCCCCCTTTGTGCGTTTTGCACACTTGTTTCTTGTGTGTTTTTTTTTTTAATCGGCGGGGTCCGCGCACCCTAAGCGCATCCTGCCCTTTTTAAAAAAAAAAAAATGCTTTTTTCTGAGCAGACCTAGGGGGTCAGGGTGTTTCTACCCTGCCCCCTTTGTGCGTTTTGCACACTTGTTTCTGTGCCTCGGTTCTACCGAGGCATAAAATGGCTGCCAACACTTCCTGATTTGGAGTGTTGACAGCCAATTAGCATGCAGCTCGTGATCGGGACGGTGCGCGCAGGGTACGCTCAGGGTGCGCGAATCCGACGCGGCCATAGATATATATGTGATTTTCCTTTTGATTTTCTCAGGAACTACTGAACGGATTTACACCATTTAACAAAAAGGGTTCTTTCTGAACCAAGAACTACCTCTTTGCCAAATTTGGTGTAATTCCGTTCAGCAGTTCGGGCTGTAGCCATGGCTAAAGTTTCCTATGGGAAAATAAATGGGGAAAACACGTTTTGGGAACCCCCTTTTTTCTCAGCCCCCGCTTGACGAATCACCCCGAGACTTTCAGGATAGGAGCGGACTGGAGCGGGCCACAAAGTTTGAAAATTTTGCGAAGATTCGTCAACCGACGCAAGAGTTATTTCAAATAGAATGTTGCGGATTTCCTATGGAAAAAGGTCCTAACTATAACTATCTACTGGCGACCGCCAGTAGATATATATATATATATACATATATATATATTTTTTAATAAAGGGTCACCCCCACCCTTAAAGCTCCAGCATTGTTTCTGCAGCCCTGCATCCTACAGCATCACCAAGGCAAGTGAGAGGAATTTTTCATTCTTACGGACATAGGGCCTGATTTAGAATTTGGCAAAAGGGTTAATCTGTCACAATGTGACAGATATCCAGCCTGCCTTATTACAACTGCATTATATCCTATGCTACTTGTGACAAAGGCAAATGGGATAGCCATCATTGTGACGGAGTAACCAGTCCCCGAAACTCGAAATCATGCCTGTAGTTTTGACAAATGGGTTTGTCAAAGGGGGGGGGGAAACCTGATTAACTCTCATGTGCCATGGTGAATGGCAGTACTTACTATTCAGGCTTTGAGTCAGCCGGCAACCTGGGAAACCTATGAACCCTGGGCATTTCTGAAACTTAGAGGTCCAGGAGAATGCAGGATTTTGTAGCTTGTGTGGACCCCCCTCCCCATTGTCTTCTCACCCAGAATGTTCTCAAGTCTCAAACTTTGACTCAAATCACATATTTTGCTGGCATTTCTGTGAGGGAAAGGTCCAGTGAGCCACAAAGTTCCTCCTGCCCAGTCTTTCCATATTTTTGCAGATAAAATCAGTACCCCACTTGTGGACTGGGTGAATTACTGGAGACAAACATGGACCAAATCAGGTATCATGGTTAGGGCACATTGATTTCATATGATCAAAATTTTCATCCATTACTGTTGTGGAGGATATGCGTAGTTACATAACTGGGGATCTGGTGTACTGATATGAATGAGAGAAGAGTGTAAACATTGGGTGATAGGAATTTTGTGGATCCACACAGATTCTTGAAGTTGCCCTCACTGAAATGAGAGGAAGATAGGGGATTTTAAACAAAGTTTGCGTTTTAAAGGGCAATCTGGGTAAGAGAGTGTCATGAGATCCATGCAAGTGACACAACCATGGGCTCTCATAGTTGTCTAGTTTTCATAAATGTCTGGGTTTATTAGGGTTCCCAGGCTGACGGGCAAGCATGGGCACCAATACCTCAGCTATCAATTTTCATGGCAAAACTTGACGTCTCTAGATTGAGTTTTGGGGGGCTTTCCTGTCACAGCCAATAGGCCCACCAACAGAAGTAGGGTACCATTAACATCGTAAGAATGGTGTACATGCTGAGTGGTGAGAATACTGTGGATACTTGCAGATGTTGGTACTTTTCCTTACAGAATGTGTGGAAAATGTGTGATTTTTGCAAAGGTTTGAGGTCTGCAGGGTATTCTGGATAAGAAAACCTTCTGGGATCCACATAATTCGGACCACCATGCCCTCTCATGGGAGTTCAGTTTACAAAAATATTTGGTTTAGTAAGTTTCCCTGGGTAATAGTAAATAATAACCAGGTATTTGTAAAGCGCAAACTAATCACCCCTAACGGTCTCAAGTGCTGGGGGCCGTCAGGGAGATTAAGTGAGCTATTGCTCACAGTCACATGATGCTGAGCTGATCTGCCTCTGGTGCTGGGGATCGAACCGTGAGCCCCGCACTCCGGAGTCAGCCGCCCTGGCCAATGTGCCACACCTCTCCCTCTCCCTGAGTAGTTGCTGAGCCCAGGTCCAAATACCACAGCTACCCACATCTCCAAATTGGGTCAATTTTCAAGGTGTAAATTGAGAGTCTCCATGTTGGGTTTTAGAGCCTTTCATGTTACAGGGACAAATGAGGTGCTGTTTTTTTTGGGAGGTGTGTGGAATCCTGTATTGTATCAATTTTGGGCATCCATAAAATCCCCAACATTTGGGGGAAAAAATGATGCAGTTTTGGCCGGAATACCTTTTGTGGAAAAAAAGTTCTGAAAGCTTTATAGCGCAGTGTACAAACATCAAAAACGGCTCAGCACTGGAGGAAGAAAATCCTCAGCGGCTAAGGGGTTAAAGACACTAGATCATGTTGCATTAACAGTCCACAAATCATCTACTCCCTTTGTTCTATATAAATACCACATACTTACATGCATACAGTGTTTTCTTTTCGTGGCCCCTCACTTTGCTTGCAAAATGTTGTAACTCATCACCTCCTTAGAAAAGAAGGCCTTCCTAAGCCTAAATGACAAGATCTTGAAGTACTGACAGTCATTGAATCTAACCATGCCTTCATATTCTTTACACATGACAGTAATAGATGTAGTGACCGGCTGGTCACAGTCTAGTATTTGTAAAGTAATGTGTTTCCACCAGCCACTCCAAGAGGGCTGGCTTCCACACTCACCCCACACCCATCCATCACAGGTGTCACCGGTCAGGTGGTCCTGCTAATAAAAGGGGTCGGGAGCACCTGCATTGGGCCAGTTCCAGACTCTATACCACTGTGTCATGTATATTACTGTATGAGGACCTAGGGCCCTAACTCTTTCAATGGTGACAAGCAGGTTGGACCCACGTGTGTAGGTGCAGCAGCCCAGTAGTTGGCGAGTGGTAGAGTGTAGCCCGTGTCTAGGGCACCAGCTACCATCGGTCACGAGCAGTGACTTGTTACCCGTTGGGCATGAGGAGACCCCCGGGTAGACTGCTGTGCAGCAGCTTTGAAAGACATTGGAGAAGGGGGGTCAGGTGTCACTTCGGGCACCGAGCTATAGGCACCTCGGGCTGCCGAACTGCACTGCTCCGAATGACTCCTGCATCTGCAATGCCCGAGGGGGTGAGAAAAGTGCACCCACAACAGTAGTCCCGAAGTGTGCTCAAGGACTGGTGCAGCGGGCCCACGCGTGTAGACCTGGTTATATACTGACAAACACGGGGCCCGTCGAAGTGAAAGAAAGGTTGTGGCTGCTCAATGGCGCTGCACCCATGGCCGCCGACTAGTCAGTAAGCACCTAGCACACTGTGCTTGAACAGGTGCTGCCGCTGATGGGTGGCGTCCGACCGCAGAGCCTGCGGCACCCCGACAGCATTGGGAACAAAGCGGCAGCCCCCTGCAAGTGAAAGCTGCCACCCAGCAGCTCAGCACGCCCCACCGCCAGAGACAGCCTGCAGTCACCAGCCATGAGAGTGCTGCAGGCACCTGAGGAAAGACTGGGCAGGAGTAAAGACACCCAGCGAGTGAACAGTGCACCGTGTGCCCACCTACTTGATGAGCACTGTGCGGTGTGGGTGATGAGGTGCTGCCGCTCATTGAGAGTTTCCTGCTGCATGAGCACCAGAGTGATGTGTGGGCCCAGTGAGGGAACAGAGCTGTGGGCGGTGGAGGACATCCCGCAAAGTGAGCCTGTTGCTTGCGGCTGTTTTCCCCACAGGTGAGAGGTACAGGGCTGGATATGGGGCCATGACAACATGGTGTGAGGCCCCTGAGAGGCCCGTGTTGGTGGATAGACTGCCGCCGGGGAAGGAAATGACTCCTGCAGCAGCCCAGCTAGGCGGAAGCCATGGCCTGCTTACAAAGTAGGAGGAGGTGGCAGTACCATCTAGAGGTCGCGCGAGGCACAACGACCTGCTGATACAATCGAAAAAAAAGAAAAGAAACAGTGCACAAAGAAACTGACTGCAGCACAAGGAAGGCTGTTGCGGCCCACCGTAAATGTAAGAAGTGTCACTGTGTGATGGATGTCTGAAGGGCAGTGTCCCCTTTCAGCGAGTGAGCGCTGAATGGACCTAAAGCTGCCGGGGCCTATGAAGATACTGCAGTGGGGCACAGTGGCTATGGGTGGTCACTGCAGCAGTCAAGTACTCCCTGTGAAAGAGGAAATAGCTCGCAGCATAAAGAAGGGTGTTGTGGCCCAGAACTGCAGCAGTGACAGCCCTCAGGGACATGAACTATTTACGAGACAGGGCAAGAGTGTGCCATACGCCGCCCAAGTGAGATGACAGTAGTGAGAGGGGAGGAGAACGACGAAAGAATGTTGGCCTGAGTGAAGGGAGCACAAGAAAAAAAACCCTAATGAGAGAGAGGTGAGTGTACCGCCACGTCATTCATGAGCAGTGCTGACTGCGCCCCATAGTGGCAAAAGCCTCCAACGTAGGAAAAAGGACCGGATGATCAAGGCGCAGTGGAGAGCGCCCATGAAGAGAAAGCCTAAGAGCACAGGATCAGAGTTGCGCAGAGGGCCGCATATGTAGATCATACAGCACAGGCAGGAGTCTGAAGGCGAGAGAGCCCTACAAAGAGGAGAACCACTGTTGTCACATAGAGTGACAGACCCTGCCAAGCATGCCAACACTTGGGCAGGACCAAGTGCCACCACGGTGAAGCCTTGAGGCGCAAGAGGTGTGTCCTCAAATGAAGATGAAGCAGCGAAAGAGGAAAGGTGACAATCCAGTCACAGAGTGGAGCACCAAGAAGATCCCTCAGGGAAGGGGCAGAACCTGTGAGAGGTCCACAAAGAGAAGACCTGTGAGAGGACCACAATGAGAAGATCTATGAGAGGTCAACCACAAGAAGGAGAATCAAGTCCTACAGAGAGGACAGGACGCCACCAGGCAGGTCCATGTGAAAAGAAGATCACAGCAAGATGCCTGGTCAGGAGAGACAGAGGTGAAGAGAGTCATCCTAGGGCATAGGATGTGACCAGGAAGGTCCAAGGGACCTGGTCAAAGGGAGGAAGGGAAGAAAAAGAAGATGGGAAAGGAGAAGAAGAGTGTGGCACGAGGCCACAGCACTAGAGTGCGAAGAAGATGATGGAAGAAGAGAAAGTGTGTAATAGACACCTGTCACACTGCGGACTACTAGAGTCAGCCCTGTGCCTGTGAAACACCCAGAGGTCTACAAGGTATCTTTGGCACCATGGGAGGCTGGCCGCCCAGAAACCTTCTGTGTGCCCCAGTGAACCAGAGGCCTGCTGGTGAGAGCACTCTCTACCATTGGACCATCCACCCTTGGAATTACACATGAGGCTTGGACTTGGCCCTGTTGGGAGTTCGTCAGTGACCCCTTGGCATCCACACTGCCATTTGTGTCCAGAGTAGTGTGGTGAAACTATGGAGGCGTGCCGTGATGCCGGGTGCTCCTAGCTGCACCAGTCCCCTCATCCGGTCTTGCAAACAACCTGAATAGACTCAGTGGAGTTTTTCTTTTGTTATTTTGTTCTCTCCCACAGGTTGGACTTGTCGTCCCTTTTCAATAAAGTTTAGGAGGGATGTAGTGACCAGCTGGTCACGGTCTAGTGTTTGTAAAGAAATGTGTTTCCACCTGCCACTCCTAGAGGGCTGGCTTCCACACTCACCCAACACCCATCCATCGCAGGTGTCACCGGTCAGGTGACCCTGCTAATAAAAGGTGCCGGCGCAAGTGCACTGGGCCAGTTCCAGACTCTATACCACTGTGTTATGTGTATTACTGCATGAGGGCCTAGGGCCCTAACACTTACAATAGGGATGCATGGCTTTCTTGGAGCAGATTTTGCTTTTGAACACTGCTGTTAACAGCAGAGATGTGCCTGCTGGGATTCATTCCTGTGACCTTCAGATCTTTCCAGAGGGCACGGATTATCCCTCTGACTAATTCTCCTAACATAGCCCATGAACTTCAGTAAGCCTTAAGTAAGTCTGAGTGCAAAATATAAATATGTAGGTGATTGGAAATAGAATCTCCTACACACCTAACATGATCTCTCCCAGCAAACCCAAATCCTTTTCTTCACTTTCCAGAGCTGCTTTTCTTAATAAATGCACTCTCATCTTTGTCTTTGAGTGTCTCTCCTAAATTTGGATCCCTTGCTTTCTTTTCTTCTCTCCCTTGCCTTCGGCTATAGGGCTCTGATGTTGTGGATTCCAGGCTTTTCATGCCATCTCTGTGCCAATGACTGAAAACAAATCTGGAAAGCTGGACATACATTTGGATTTCATGACTTTTCACGTCCAGACCTGGAAAATGTCTTGATGAATGCAAGATACGTAATGAAAAGCCACGTAATGGAATTTAGGAGGCTGCCGCAGCTCTTTAGCATGCCTAGGCATAGTACATATTGATGCCTGTTTGTATGATCTACTCATTCTGAACGCACTTTGGGGCAGATTTACAAGCCCCTTGCGACACTTTTACGCTGCTGTTGCATCAATTTTTGTGACGCAGCAGCGGCGTAAACAATGCGCCACATTGCAGCCCATTTACAACTTGATGCATCTAAGGAGATGCGTCACGTTGTAAAGCCCTGCGTCACATTATACCTGCGTCAGGTATAATGTATGCAGGGTGGGCATTCCCACGCAGGAAAGCCTCGTAGAAGTGACATAGTGAAATCTACAAGATTTTACTGCGCCACTTTTAGGATGCCACTGCGTCAAATCCTTACGCCTGCTTGAAGCAGGCATAAGGAGTGATGCAGTACAATAAGTATAGGCCTCCCATGCATTGCTGGAGGTGCGTTGTGCTTTTGACACGACTCCAGCAATGCGTGA
Source organism: Calotriton arnoldi (assembly GCA_963921515.1). NCBI lineage: Eukaryota > Metazoa > Chordata > Amphibia > Caudata > Salamandridae > Calotriton > Calotriton arnoldi. Next base: position 517,603 of record CAWUFW010011803.1, read on the forward strand.
CTTCTGCACCAATAGATGCAGCAGAATTTCTGATGCATCTGTCAATCCTTGCGCCAATGTCGCCGTATTGTAAATACGACGCATCCTTGGTGGCGCAAGGGTATCGCAGGCTGGCGCAGGGAAACTGACGCATCTCTACAGATACGTCAGTTTCTTGTAAATCTGCCCCATGGACTGAAGCGAGGTTTAAAAGCTGAAGGAGCAGTGAAGGGGAACAGGCACTTGATGCTGGTGACGAAAGAGGATACATGGAGATGAGATGAATACATTGCTAATCAGACTAAGGGCTAGACAGCAAACAGAACAGGTCGGAATATTCCCTGTAATACCGCAAATCTGTAATTGTGTTACCGCCTCTGGGATTTTTGGTATTATCGCAAAACAGGAATAACATACAGATATGATATTTCCATCCGTGTGTCGGAAATTAAATCTGCAAAGTTAGTGTCATTTATTCTGGTTCTTTTAACAGCTGTACAATACCGCTGTTGTGATATAACCACAATTTGTAATGCAGTATTAGTTCAAATCAGAAAATTGTGGTAAATGTATGGGAAGACACAATAACGCATCAGTTTAAATAGGAAAATGAAAGGAAATGTGCGGTAATCTGCCTGTTGCTTCTTTCAAATGAAAGCTTCTTTGAATTAGGCAATTTTTGCACCTTAGTTCAGTAATCCAAAAATACATCTGCCCAAAACTAAATTCTCCCTTTTACAAAACGTGCTCTTAGGCTCCCTACTCCTATACCAGTACTCAGCGCCGGCTTTAGAGCTGTTGCCGCCTGGTGCAACAATCATTTTTGGCGCCCCCCCATGACCACCTCCTCGGATTTCCTCACGACCACGGACCGCTGGGCAAAAGTGCCCCTCAAGTCTCTATAGGCCCTCACTCACTCACATACATTTAATTTGTTTTACAGCACTGGTAAAGGCTGGCTTTACTAATAAGAACTTTGGGTATACAACGTCGGAATACGGCGGACGCGCCGTTTCCAGAGAGGCATATCATAGCCTTTCATATCACTCCAAACAAGACTACTGAACGAATGCTATTCTGAGATATCTACATAATACGAGTGGGAGACTAGCACATTGTGCTTCGCGTCATTGGGGGTAGGCAAAATACTGAACGAATCCCTCCTTTACATATTGCCCCATTTGAAGTTACTTCATACGACTGACCAGAGACTCACACGATTTCCTAACCAAGGGTTTCTCAAATGTTTTCAACGCCATCAACAATAGGATACTAGTATTTTAAAAAAATCGGAATCTTTTTGAATCCACAATCATCTATATTTAAAGCCTTGAAGAAGTTACTTTGTAACGAAACACGTATCGGCTGTTTTTCCATCACTGCTAACAAAGAGGCCGTATGACCTTGACCTCCGTGGACTTTTAAAGAACATATGTCTGTGTCTTGGATCATACCCTGATTATTGGTTGTGTACATCTGTATGAAATGTCATCACTTGATATTAAATGATATTGTGCAGTAGACTGATTGTATGGATTGGTTTCCTGTGAGTAATCACATCATTTGCTGAACTATAATTGTGTCATATTATTTGACAACTGTGAGATATTCTAAGAGTGCCGAGGTACAGTGGTTTTCTAATAAGAAGGTGTATTTAACCAAACAAAGTATTTTCAGCAAAATTAGGAATAGATCATAGATCATCCATCTGACTGTTCAATTAATCATACTATAATAAGTTTATGCATTTGATCTTATTGTCTCCTACTGTATGAATTGGTTTACTAATTTCTATTTATTTCCCTTTAGGTGTTCCTCCTATATTCTGAGGAAGCACATCAATAACATTTTATGTGGTCATTTTATGTGGTCTGGTCTTCCCTCTTGTCAGCTGTTCCGGGTTCCAATTGTGTCATCTTCCTCATGTGGCTTTACCACGCTCAACTTTTTGTTTATTCTGTTGGTATGTCTTTTTTACTATTCAGCTATTTATGTTCTCTGTCTTCTCCCTTTTTATTTATTTTTCTAACCTCTGTTTCTTTACTTTCATCTTCCCTATTTTCTTTTCTGTTCGATTCATCTAGTTTTCCTCTCTATATTCTTATGTTCCATTTTTTCATTGCTTATTTTTTTTCTGTTTTTAATCACAGTCACATTGGTACTGGTTTTTGGCAGTTATTGTTATACACAGTATGTTGCATATTTTCTTATTTCTTCTTACATGATTTTGAAAGTAATTTCATGGAATGTTAAAGGTTTGGGGTCTCCTATAAAGAAACATAGGGTACTATCTCATCTGTCCACATTAAAAACAGATATTCTATTGTTACAAGAAATATATATATTGGAGATAGAGGTTAACAAACTTAATAGGAATCGGGTTGGTCATACTTTTGCCTCCCCGGGCACGGTAAAAGCAATGGTGTGGTCATAATTTGCAAAAAATCTTCAGATACTCAAATCCTCTTCCACAAATCTGATTCAGAGGAAAGATGGGTATCAATCTCTTTACTTAAAAATAAAATGCCTTTCACTATTTTCAATATTTATGCTCCTACACAGTCTGACAGATCATTTTTGCCCGATATTTTGACTGAATTAATGGCAATTACTGATGACTATTTAATATTTGGTGGTGTTTGTAATATGATCATAGACCCCTTTATTGATCGCAAATCCAAAACAAATTTCATTTCTTCCTCTATGCATTCACAATTTGTGTCCACTATAAAACAAAGATCTTTAAATTGACAGCTGGAGGCTTTGTAATTCTAGATATAGTTGGGGTAGTGGGGAGTAATATAGGTACATCACACACCATGAATAGGTATATTGTTTTTATATGCTATTTTTAAGAAATCTTGTTAAGATATAATCAAATCAAAAACAGATTAATAGCTCAGTTACATAAATGTATACATTTGATAACTAACACAGATCAAAGCGCTGCAAATGCCAAAGGTCTATAGTTCCCATGAATAACTACATTTGATAACATGAATTAACGTAAATCAAAACAATGTCATTGCCAAGGCTCTTTAGCTGCCTTACAGCTTCTTTTTTTAAACCTGAATCAAATTTTCTGGCGCACGAATAGCTGCGTCCTCAGTTTTAATCCCTTTCATCACGTAAAAACGTGATTTTCTTCTTGTCCTTATTTTCTTCTTGATATTTATCTAGGACACTCCCTAATATTTCATAATTTTTCTTGGTCCCTTCTTCCAACTTAAGTTCTGCAATGGGTGTCTTAGTCTCTTCTATTTCCTTTCCTAGAAGCTCCATCTTAATCTCAGCTTGTTCAATTAACATAATCATAAGATCATTAGAGGTGGCTGTCAGTTTTTCTCCCACTTTTCAGCCTGTTCTTCATCTATATCTTCCACAGCTTGAAAGATTTGCCCCCAGGGATCCTGCCAACTGCCAGGGCAATATTAAGTAAGCAAACTCACATCTACATAAACCTAATAGGTTATATCGTAGGCAGTAATGCCACTCAGTAACAAAGTGACCTAATATCAGATAGATAAACTGAGCCAAGGCCCTGCACACTCAACCACTTGTGTTATCCTAGTGACAAAGATTAAATCAGATACAGTGAGGGTAGTGGGGAGTAATATAGGTACATCACACATCATGAATAGGTATTGCCTCTGTTTTTATTTGCTCTTTTTAAAGAAATATTGTTAAGATACAATCAATCCAAAACAGATTAGCTCAGTTTCATAAATTGTAATTCTATTCTACTCATACTGTACTCTTCTCTAATCTTTCATTTTTCTCCCCTATACATTCTTCTCAAACTAGGATTAATAATTTTTTTGTTTCCAAACTTCTTGCAACATGTTTTACACGCAGAAATTGGATCTATATCAATATCAAAATCCATGTGTGTAACAGTAGAAGCGAAAACCTTAGGACAGAGGAAGAATTAACAAGCATGAATCTGGAAAAACTTGAATGGGATTGGCTCCCCACAGCCCTTACAACTAAAGGGTGGTCAACTCTTTAGGAAAGGAAATGGAAAACAATTAAAAACATTAATCCCTAAAAGAAGTGCAGTACGGATTTTCAACTGGAACGTGGCAGGTATTTACACCCTAACGACAGATGAAAAAACATTGGACTTATTAAACACAGGAGACATCATATGCATGCAAGAAACTGCTCCCATACCTATCCCAGGGTTCAAATAAGCCATATACCTGCACACAAGAAAAATGTGTCCGGAAGACCAATGGGCGGCCTTGCTATCTATGTGAAACTAGAACTACAAGTGGAAATCAAAGAATGGTCAAATAACAACTGGAGCCTACAGGCAGTTAACATAAGCGGCTTAGCACTAGATGAAATGCCCAAGTCAATATCTTTGATAAACTTATATAGAAAGCACAAAGAGGCACAAAATTGGACATAGTGAAGAATACAATCAAGCTTATAAAAAGATACATATCTCAACATCCAGGAGATCAGTACATAATGGCTGGCAATTTTAATACTCGCAATTTAGACCATCTCGATATATCCCAAGGAGGCCGTGAAAGAACGATCCTCTAAGCATGCATCTGCGAATTTGATCTTGGGTCAGGGGCACTAGTAGCTCCGACAGGGGGCACTATGATCCACACTTACAGAGATAAATCGACCTTGGACTATATCTTTTTAAGTAGCGAGCTATCAAAGAGGTGCACAGCCTTCGAGGTACATCGGAGGAACGAAAGCGATCACAATCCGATCACCATAGACATCAGTCTGAGCACAAAGGTCCATAAAATCTGCAATCCAGCTGGCCATAAGTATGAAGCAAATGCAGGCCCACTCATAAAAAGAATCAAATGAGGGCCGGTTGCAATGACCAATTATGAAGATTGGAAACATACCATTGCAACTGGCCAATGGTCCTTTGAAGCAATAAAGATAGGGCTATGGTCCCGGCTGCTAGACATGCTCCTTGTGTCATTAACTCCACAAAATCAAAAGGAACACCAAATTGTGCCGAAAGAAGTTCGGTGGCCCTGAATTGCCGGAACAAGAAAGATTGTAGAGAGCAAAAAAATGTACAGACAAGCTGCTGAACAACATAGAAAAGAAGGAACCATATCTACAGAAAGCAAGCTGAAAGAGGCCAGAAGACAACACAAAAAGACTGTGTGGAGCCAAAAACATCAAGAAACCCAGGAACAGGGGAAACACTTATTCTCCTTGTTTACGCCCAGCAAAGCCAAAGAATTTTGGAAATACGTAAATAGTCTAGCGACTACATCATATAGCAAGGAGAATGTTGTACCGGCAACCAAATGGGAGCAGCACGTGGACAACCTATATGTAGACTCGGACAAACCAAAGACCTTTCATATAGAGCAGTTGAAGAACCTTTTAGAAGACACAGAGGCCAGCACCATAACAGCAACTAGGGCAGAGGTACTAAAAGTACTAAGTAATAGCCGGAGTGACGGGACTCCAGGACCGAATGGCATACCGGGGATCATTTTTAAAGACTACCGAACGTTCTGGGCCCCAGTGATGCTCAACTTGTTCAACTAATGTCTTGCCACATTTGCCATACCGGAAGCATGGAAGGGCTCGATCCTCTACCCAATACATAAAAAGGGAGATCCAACACTGCCGGAAAACTACAGCTTAATTGCCCTCCTCGACGTAGATGGCAAATTCTTTGCAAACATTCTCTTAAAATAACTAGAGCAATGGATTACAGACAATAAAATCATACCGCCTATCAGACAGGATTCAGGCCCAATGCATCAACCTTCGACAACATCATCGCTCTCGCCTACCTGGGCTCAAAGGCACGTGAAAGAAACACTCCATTATATGCCTGCTTTGTCGACTACAGTGCGGCCTTTGACAGCATTGACCGTAACATCCTGTGGAAAAAACAGGCAGGATGGGGCATTCCAAAACAACTGCTTGCAGCAATTGCAGCCTTATACATGGATACATGGGTGAGGATCAAGCTAACACAATCACACGCCACCAGACAGATTTCCACAAACAGAGGCTTAAAGCAGGGGTGCGTACTTGCCCCAATTTTATTTAACCTATATACAGCGGATCTAGGGGAAGAGCTATTAAAAGGCAGAACCTTTCCACCATCGTTAGGACGGAAACAATTCCCAATATTAGAGTACGCAGACAGCTTGGTCTTGATGGGTCAGACTCGAACAGGAATGAGGAGGGACCTGGACATATTACACAAGTATAATAAACGCAATGCCCTCCACGCAAATGCGGGAAAAACAAAAGTCCTGATTTTTGGCCGATGCCCTCTAAAACGTGAACTCAAGTGGAAACTCAGACCATTAAAGGTTGACACGGACTCCAAGTACAACTACCTTGGAGTTTGGCTTATGGACTCGGGGAAACGTACACTGCAGACAAAGGCAATATGAGCCAAAGCAGCAAAGACCATGTATGCTCTATCTCGTCTCAACCACAAGCTAAACAGCCACTCGGCAGAGGCAATATAAAGAGTAATCAGGGCCAAACTCGTACCAACACTAAGTTATGGCCACCTTGCCTACCCTGGAAGGCTAACAGAGGTACTAGAGTGAAACCAAACATCATCATACAAAAAGGTATTTGGAATGGCAAAGCACACACAGCGCACTTTAATACACCTGGAATTTAATCTCGCAAGCATGGACGTAGCATGCAAAAAATACATAATTAATTATTACTTCCAGGTGAGCCGGGCAGACCCTGAGTCTCTGCGGGGTGCCCTTATGGCAATGTTCTCTGACAAGACAAGTGCCTGGGCGAAGTACCTGGAACTAGCCGCTTCAACATTAAATCTGGATCTAAAATCTCTGACGGCTCTCCAAATTAGCAAAGCACAGCTGAAAAGCAAAGTAAAGACACAAGCTAAGAAGACCTTGAGGGATCTGGATCTAATCAAGGCAAGAAGCATTAGAGGTGCAGAGGTGCTTGTAATATCCCATGAAACCTTTCTTTGCCAACCATACTTGAGAGCAGCAATTGGAAATCATGCATTTAAGAACATTTTATCATTTAGGCTACTGACTGCACCCATTAGGTAGTACAGGGCACACTGGAACAACTGGGTACTGGCACAGGAACAATGTAGACTGTGCAATTATCACTCCGAATCAGTTGCCCACATCGTATGCTGCTGCGCAAGCTTATCGCAACAGAGTAGTAGGTATTTGCGGCCCATCCTTATGCAACACGAGATAAGATCATGCAAGGAAGCACTACTATTCATATATACATCTGTCACTCCAAAATGCCCAGCACAGGTCGGTAAATTCTTCGCAGAAGCGGGCAGAATACTACGAGAGTCTGGATCACCATTAGGGGGAGCTGATAATCGCACAAAATCCTCCATGGAGCCGCCCCTGTACCGCATGACAGTACCCAGTAGAACTGCAGCACTTGGAGCCGACACTATTATAAACCTGCCTGTTCGAACGAGCTTGCACATGCCAATTGCCAACCATTAAAAGGCTTAGGTTCCATCCCGCTTCAAACACTGAGGAACTTGCACAGATTTTGCACAGATTTTAAACACATCACATTTCATTACAGTTGAGCCTATTATTTCTGTCTGCACGAGCCATTCGGATGGACAGAACAACTAGACTAGCTAATCAAACAACCACATCATCCTTCTCGCCACAAGGATCTGATAAGGAGACACTCAAAAAAAGGAACCAATCTGAGATGACACTCTTAGTTTCCTGTTTAAAGCTTTACTCATCGCTGATAATGAAGCCGGACGCTTTAACCACTATCAGCTTCATGGTTTTAACATTGTTAATCTTCTCTTGACAATTAATTCTTTTTATCGTGTTTTATGTTTTATTGCGATAAATGATTGTTATGGTTTTAGTTAACTAAACAATACATTTTGATACTGTTAACTGATACTGTTAATATCAGTTTATGCCCCTGTTACATTAGATTTAGATCTTCTCCCTGTAGGCCTTCATAACAAATGATGGAGATTTGTTCATTCTCTTCTGATCGATTCTACTTTTACACATAGTTTTGAAAGTTTTATGATCAATTTCTTTCCAATTAATGAAACACCAGAATTTCCCCCCCAGAATATCTGGGATACTTTCAAGGCTGCCTCTAGAGATTTAATTTTCTCTTTGTTTCGAACAAGAGAAAACTTTCTTCCAAAACATCGCTTCAGATCATGAACCATGTTAAAAAATTGGAGCAAACATATTACACTTCTACATCTAAAACATGTTTGAAAGAGTGGCTTAAAACTAAATTTGAATTTAATAAACTTTCACTGGAAGATGCTGCCTCATATCTTCCTAAATCCATTGCTAATTATTATGGAAAACAAAATAAGTCTGGGAATCTTCTAGCTAGTTATTTAAAATAAAGAAAGATTGAGTCAAGGTAGATTTGATTTTGTGAAATAGTAACAATAAGTTTCATAAAAATGAGGATATTTTAACTGAATTTACTAATTATTATCATACTCTTTTTTCTTGTGATTCAAACTCTTGTCAAGAAGATATTCTTCAGTATTTATCCTCCCTTCAGATAAACCCTAATAATGATGAGGGTTTCTCCATGTAGATGTTGATATTACCAATCAGACATCCTTACTGCCATGAATTCTATTAAGAAAGGAAATGCCCCAGGACCTGATGGATTTCCTATTGAACTCTATATCCAATTCTCCAAAACTTTAATTTCTAAATTGCATCAACTTTTCCAATACCTTTCAACGTCCATTTCAGCTGTAGGTTCTTTTCAAGACACCTTATCTGTGTCATTCCCAAAGAAAATAAAGACCTTAAGCTATGTAGAAACTATAGACCAATTACCATTTTTGACAACATTCTTGCCCAATAGCTTGATCCTTGACTCCCTATAGCTGAAAGGGAACAATCAGGTTTCATTAAAGGTCGTCACATCTCAGATAATACTAGATTTCTTTTAAACATTTTAAGTGAATGCAAATCTTATAAGCACTTGTTAGCAGCCATTTCTTTGGGTGCTGAAAAGGTGTTTGACCATATGTATTGGCCTTTTATTTTCTCTATACTTTGCTGGTTTGGTTTTGGTCCTAAGTTTACTAACTTAATCTCTTTATTATATTCCTCAACCGAAGCTTCCATTTTTGTTAATGATTTAATATTGTCACCATTTCAATTACATCGAGGAGTCAGACAAGGTGTCCTCTCTCACCTTTGTTGTTTGTTCTAGCCTTGGAACCCTTCTTATGTAAAATCTGCCAGAACCCAGACATTCATGGATTCCAATATGGAGACAAAGAGCTATAATTCTCTGTATACTCAGATGACACCCTCCTATTCATGTCTCACACACATTCCTCCTTACCAGCTTTTCTGAGAGAAGTTACTACTTTTGCTTCCCTTTTAGGATATAAATTGAACTCTGATAAATGTGAAGTACTTTCTCTTAATAAATGGTGTTTCCATTTAGATTTTATTCATTCTTATTCTCACTGGAATTCAACTAAACTCAAATACCTTGTCTTTGGTTTACAGATTCAATAAAATAGATAGTTTCTCTAAATATGAAGGCGGTTATTACGGCTCTAATATCCCTTACATCTAGATGAAATCCCTTATTTTTTATCATGGTGGGGGCATTTAGATACACTGAAGATGATATTGGTATATGTGATACTTTTCTATCTTTCCAATATTCCTGTTAATATTCCTTTTTATATTTAAAAAAACGATTCTATCCTCTCTACTTTCTTATGGAATTACAAAAAACCTCACATGTCCCTTCAAAAACTTAAACAACCTAAACAATTAGGATGAGTCAACTTTCCTGACTGGAGCTCTTATCATGCTGCATTTTTTCATAAACAAGTCTCTTTTTCTATATCTAATGATGGCTCTGTCTCATCTCCCTTTTGGATGGATCATGAAGCCTCTCTTATTCACCCTTTTTCCCAAGAATTTCTATCCTTTACCCAGAAACCTTCATCTATACCCCGCCCTATTCTTAAGAATGCATGTAAACTTCTATGTCCTATATTCATATCCCATCTCACTGATAGAGAACAATTTCTTCACTCCTCAATATGGTATTATAATTGTATTAAGATAAAAAATAGGACTATTTGGGGGAAATTCTGGCATAAGAAAGGCTTACTATGGGTTAATCAACTTATAGATATTGGCTCTTGCCTTTCTTTTGCTCAGGCTCAATTAGGTTTCTCTCTCCCTCTCTCCTATAGAATAATAAATATGATTCATTCATCTCTGCGATTTCCTATTATCAATTTCAACCCAATCTCCTACTTATTAACACTACTCCTCAATTAACATAATTATTATCTTCCCCTTCAGCTTCCCGTATTTAAAATGTCATTACCATCTCTCTGGATCACCAAGATAAGGCAGATGTTGAATTACAATGGAAAAATATTTACATATCTTTTTCAATTCTTTATTGGAATAAAATGTGGCGACAAATAAGGAAATCCTCTAGGGCAGCTAATACAACACAAAAATTAATTTTTTATATACAACACTGTTGATCACTCAAATTACTCTACATAAAAGGAACCCAAATAATACTCCTTCTTGTTGGTCATGTAATGTCACTTCATCTGATCTAAAACATTCGTTGTTTGAATGACCTTCCACTTATCAGTTCTGGATGAAAGTTTGGAAACATATAAATAACATCTCCCACTCTCACGTACCCCTTAATTAAAAAAATATATTTCTAGGCAGCCTATCAAATGATTGGTCTTGTAATTCAGTAAAGGTCAAAATTTTCAAATGTACTACTTGCAGTTGCCTTTTGGCAATTAACCAAAGCCTGGAAAGACTTTTCCATCATCTTTTTCAATCTTGGTGGTATGGTGTTTGTTATAATCATAGACTTGACATAGCGTATTTCAATCCTCTCTCCCTTGCTATTAAAAGAGAAATTTATCTGGTAACAAATGACAATTTTCCTGGATTCTTCTGCAAAAATCTATCAGTTTACATTGACCACAGATTGAAGAGGTACCCAAACCTTCACGATGTTTTATGGTTGTTCTACTCATTTGTATTATATGCTAATATTGCTACTATGCTACTGTTATTTTATACTTTCTCCTGTCTAAGCAATTACATTGATTTTATGGAATTTTTACTATGACACAGTCATACAAACATTACTTCATATTTCTTTTATTCTTATTTCTCCTTTCCATAGTCTGTTTTGTTTTTCCATTTTATTATTATATATATTTTTAACTTTTTGTTTATTTTATGGATGTATATTACCCTGTTACAATTTTTTGACTTTTCAATACATTTTATACTTAAACTAAAAAAAAGAATACCCAAACACCAACATTCCATCTCTACAAGATGGAGCATAATAACTGAGAACAAGGTCAATAGGTAAGGATTACATGAATCACATATCACACATCCCTTTCCTTAATATAGTATGAAGACTAACAGCGAAACATTTAGAGGAAAATACATTACAAAGAAGAATAACAAGAGCATGAAGTATAACCTTGAAAGAGCTCATTAAAATGTCACATACAATTGCAAGCTCATTTGGACAAAATGCATTGCTAAATAAGACACAATGCAGGTGGGGAGATTCATAGATAAAGATGAAACTAAACAGTAGTGACGGAGCTTAGTGTCAAAAACCGCCAGAATTGTGCAAAATGTGATACTAATGTGGCATTTGGCACAGTGTTAGGTAGTCATATGAACATTGATCTTTTAATATAGACCCCAAAAATCTGACCTCCCCATTTTAGGCATGTGATGTAATTTTAATGATTTTTTAGCCAAGGATTTAAAAAATGTTCCAATTTAATTGACTCATAGGACACTATGATAAGTATGTAGGAATATTGTAGATATACAGGGTGTTCCACATAATTTGCTCACCTCCCTTAACTTTTGAACGGCTACAGATAGAAATTTCAAACAAAAATCATGGTTCATCAAAAAATGTCTAGTTTATGTTGTTACTATTTTAGGAGCACTTGGACCCCATATACAGGGTGTACCAAAAGTCTATTACAGCATTTTAAATGACACCCTGCATATTTTTGCTATATTTTTTGTTATAATATAAAAATGGATTTTGTAACATTTAAACACTAAGAGGGTCATTAGGATGGCGGTCGGAAAATCACCCCGACCGCCATGGAAGCGGAAAACAACCGCCCGCTGGCACCGTGGAGAAACCGGTGGCCAAATTAGGATCAACCGCCAAAAAACACAGACCGCGGCGGTACGGGGGGAACAAAAACCGCCCGTAGCGTGCGGAGATGGCCAAAACACGTCCGCGGCAGACGGATCCGCTGCGGAAAAACACCAACCTGCCGCAAGGATAGCGGAGACACCGCACGGCAAATTAGGATATCCCCGCTGGTCCCGCGGCACGTTCCGCTCTTTCCGACAGCCGCGATCGCTAACAGTGATGAATGGGAGAGCATGCGGAAGAGCTGCAGCAAAGCCACCGCCGCGGATGCTCTGTGACAAATTTGGCGGACGAATCAAAAATCCCACAATAAGGCCACAAAGTGCCCACACCAAAGTAGCCATGCCACCCAAAAACAGAAAACACACCCCAATGACACAACATTGCACACAAAAAAAAAATTACAAGGACAACCCACACAACACACCTGAGAGCACCCCCACATGTGGACACACCCACATAGCAGAGCATAAAACCAGCCCCTTCCTTGACCACAATCCTCTGCACTAACCCACAACTGAAGGGCCCAACCCCTGAGAACAAAGGATAGGCAAAGCTACACACCATCACCACTCACACCACACACAGCACCACCACCACTTCCACACCTGCACCCCTAACCCCTTTGCACATCACACACCATACACATCACCACCACCACCACCACTTACACACCTGCACCTACAACACCTCTGCACATCATACACCATGTCAACACATAAAATGCCCAGAGAGTGAGTTGTAGGTAATGGTAGATGAGATAGTCAGAGTGGAACCACAACTGTTTGGTAACCTGGTCCAACAGACACCATTAGCCACAAGGACTCAAATGTGGGCAAGGATAGTCCAGAAGGTCAATGCAGTAGGGACCATCCCAAGATCTAGAAAGAAAATCATGAAGCAGTGGCATGACTTGAAGAGGGTTGTCAAAGAGAGGAGGACCAAGAACCGTCAGCTGGCTGACAAGACTGGTGGTGGCACTCCCATACCACCAAAACCATTCACTCCATGGGAGGAGAAGGTGCTTGCCATACTGCATCCAGAGAGTCTCACAGGAGTACCCGGGGGAGTGGAGGCTGGTAAGTACAAACAAATGACTACCACCACACTGCTATGAACTGCCTTGCACAACTACAAAGATACACCTCTTAGGACCAATTCCATTCATCTGCACCACACACTCACTAAAACATGTCTCACAGATCCAACATCCACCCCCTCCCAAACACCACCAATGTACCTAGCAACATTACTATGGGTGCATGTGCACAGGCAGCCTGCACTGCAACTCCCACCATGCCCCCTGTCCCACACCTCAGCAGGATGTGGCACTCCCCCACCCCACCCAGAAGCATGTGTCAGCCATTACATCCCCAACAAACAAACTTACAGGTAGGTAGCCATCTTGCCATGGAGGGCTGTATGTGGGAGAGAGGCCTGTACTACTACTCCCACCATGCCCCCTGTCCCACACCTCAGCAGGATGTGGCACTCCCCCACCCAGAAACATGTGTCAGCCATTACATCCCCAACAAACAAACTTACAGGTAGGTAGCCATGTTGCCATGGAGGGCTGTTTGGGGTGGAGGCCTGTACTACTACTCCCACCATGCCCCCGGTCCCACACCTCAGCAGGATGGAGCACTCCCCCACCCCACCCAGAAGCATGTGTCACCATTACATCCCCAACAAACAAACTTACAGGTAGGTAGCCATCTTGTCATGGAGGGCTGTTTGGGGTGGAGGCCTGTATTACTACTCCCACCATGCCCCCTGTCCCATACCTCAGCAGGATGTGGCACTCCCCCACCCAGAAGCATGTGTCAGCCATTACATCCCCAACAAACAAACTCACAGGTAGGTAGCCATCTTGTCATGGAGGGCTGTTTGGGGTGGAGGACTGTACTACTACTCCCACCATGCCCCCTGTCCAACACCTCAGCAGGATGGAGCACTCCCCCCCCCACCCCACCCAGAAGCATGTGTCACCATTACATCCCCAACAAACAAACTCACAGGTAGGTAGCCATCTTGTCATGGAGGGCTGTTTGGGGTGGAGGCCTGTACTACTACTCCCACCATGCCCCCTGTCCCACACCTCAGCAGGATGGAGCACTCCCCCACCCCACCCAGAAGCATGTGTCAGCCATTACATCCCCAACAAACAAACTTAGAGGTAGGTAGCCATCTTGCCATGGAGGGCTGTATGTGGGAGGGAGGCCTGTACTACTACTCCCACCATGGCCCCTGTCCCACACCTCAGCAGGATGGGGCACTCCCCCACCCCACCCAAAAGCATGTGTCAGCCATTACATCCCCAACAAACAAACTAACAGGTAGGTAGCCATCTTGTCATGGAGGGCTGTTTGGGGTGGAGGCCTGTACTACTACTCCCACCATGCCCCCTGTCCCACACCTCAGCAGGATGGGGCACTCCCCCACCCCACCCAGATGCATGTGGCATATAATGGATCACTCCAAATAAACAAACAGCTAGCCAGACATATTATTCTGTCTTGTGCCACCACTGAACAGGATGCAAGCCTCCACCACGCACACACAGATGTGTCACAAAACAAACACAAATGCTAACACACAACAGGCAAGTAGGCAGTACGTGCACCTAGCCATTTGACACAAAAAGAATGGTGCCATATGACAACACCATTCCTCTCAATGTACAAATATGCACACCAATCATATTACCACACACAGTGTGCACACAGCTAAGCAAAGGAAACTGTCACAGCAACGAAAGTGTGACACACCAATGCACATGTAGAGGAAAGACTGGGAACAATCATGCACAGCAATGAATGACAGGTTCAGTGCCATGGGGCCAGAGTAACAACGACCATATGAACAGTAAGAAAGCATGTTATGTGGTACAAATCCAGATTTGCACATGACAAGACAAAGTTATGCAGGAGATGACAATGGCCAGGACATGCCCAGATGTGACGGATGACAGGTCATAAAAATACACATACAAAATTCATATATAGCGCAAGGCCCTAGATGTCAACATGTCCCTGTAATCACAAATCATGCACGTGGCGCATGGTACATATTGACACCTCACACCATGGACAGGAAATGCATGTACCACCGCAGCATGTCAGGAGGCACAGTAGTGCACATAGGAAACAATGTGATGATCAGTCAACTGTGTAGTGTACTAACAGTGAATGACACACAGCTAACACAAATCTTACGTGGTGCACCCCAATGACCATTTCCCATCTGATCCACAGGTGACCAAGAATTGACTGCAGAGGACGACACCAGCAACCTGCAGGGCCAGTCTACCCCCCGGAACATCAACTCTCGGATGTTGACTTCCAGGAATCTTCGGACGAGGAGACTGAGGCCGGGCCATCTGGTGTTCCAGGGCGCAACAGGTCCCAGGACCCCATCGTCCCCCCCACCACACCTGCAGCTACAACAACCAATCTGCAGGCCCCTGCTGCTACGTCCGGTGTGTCCTCCACCACCACCACCACCACAACCACCAGTGGTGCCTGCAACACCCTCCCTGTCCCACAGGATGACCACCCCACCCCAGCAACTGAGGAGGGCAGGGAGAGGATGTGTGGTCCGACAGTGGAGAGGCAACCGGTCCGTGGCAGCAGAGCAGGTGGGAGGGGCAGGGTCACCCACACACAAACACAGCCTGGGACCGAATCCCTGGACCACATCCACAGAGTCCTTGGGGCATATGAACGGGCCCAGGGACAAACGGCCCGGTCCGAACAAGATTCACGTGAGCTCCTCCTGCTGATGAGGTCCATGGACACCCGCATGGGACAAATTGTGGTCCTCTTGGGCCAACTAGTGGCGGTACTGAGGCACAGGACTGCGCCACAAACAACACCTCCCCTCCCCTGGTGGTCCGCAGGATGACAGTTCACCATCCTCCCCTGCGGCCACAGAGAGTGGTGAGTCCTCAGAACCCACTGGCCCTATAGCAGAGGCCCCCTGCCAAACGGAAAAGGGCCGTCCGAAGAAAACCCTGGGAGTATCTTTTGGCAAAGCACCTGCCAAACGCCTATCACGCAGCCAGCCATGATGGCAACCCTCTGCACCACTGCATTGACTTTTTGGGCTGCCCTTCCCCACACTGCCTTGTGAATGGCATCTGTCTGTTGGACTGGGTCACCACACCTATGTGGTGACCACTCGATTATCTCATTTACCATGAATGTCAATTCACTGCTCCACTAATCACCTCACTGTCAATGTACCCCCCCTCACATGTCACCTTTGTAAATAAACAAATCCTTACACACATGTTGTTGTACTGCACCGTCTTTATTCCAGGATGTACAATTTTCAACAGTAATACAATGTACCAGGGGACGGAGTGTATGTAGGCAAGGAGAGGTCAAAGGCACCTAGGAAAACACAACAGAACAACATTCACTAGTCTGGGTGTGGCATCACAGACATCACACAACACTTCACAAGAACAACCCACATGCACACATAACAATGGGCAACAAGTGCCAACATACACATCCTGTAGATGTCCAGAAATGAACTGTCCCATCAACATTGACATCAAGCACTGAGTCTACAACTGGCTGCTGTCACAAATCTCACTTACACCCTCACAACAACAGCAACATCATCAGACGTTGTACATTGTCACCCACCTTCAAGTGAAGTAGCGGGTGATGAGCTGTTGACGCAGGTCAACACCTTCCTCCTCTCCACTGTCATCATCACTGGACACGGGTTGGTTTGCAGGCGGGGGCCTTGGCTGCTCATCAGCATCCAGGAGCAGGGGAATCTCCTTGCGAATGGCTAGGTTGTGGAGCATGCAGCATGCCACTACAATCTGACACACCTTCCTGGGCGAGTACATCAGTGCCCCTCCGGTCTTGTCCAGGCAGCGGAAACGTGACTTCAGCAGTCCAAAGGTACGCTCCACCACACGACGTGTCCTCCCATGGGCATCATTGTAGCGGACATCAGCTGGTGTCCTGGGGTTCCGCAGTGGGCTCAGCAACCAAGGACGGTTGGGATATGCAGAGTCACCTATGTGTGACACACAAAGAAACATTGCAATGTTGCAGATGCAGAGGACAGCAGGTCACACACAAAGCACGCCAAATGACTAGGCATACTCACCCACAATCCATGCACGCTCAGGAAGCAGATTGGCCATCAGCTGGGGTACAATGCTGCTACGCAGGATGTATGAGTCATGGGCCGAGCCTGGAAATTTTGCACACACGTGTGAGATGATCATATCTGCCAGGCATACCACTTGGACATTTTGTTTACGATTCCTGTAGATGTGCTCACGGACCTGTGGTGGCACTAGCCCAACATGGGTGCAATCAATGGCACCAACTACATGGGGGATGTGTCCAAGGGGATAGAAATCTCCCTTTACAGCTGCCAATTCTGCCCCCCTGGGGAAATGGATGTATCTGTCCTTGTAGATCATCATGGCGGACAGAACATCCCGCAGCACCATGCTGAACATGGGTTGTGACATCCCACCTGCCTCGGCCACCGTGTTCTGGAATGATCCAGTTGCAAAAAAATGCAGCTTCGCCATCACCGTATACGTTGGGGTGAAAGCTGTTGGATATGTTCGGCGAGGCTGCAGGTGGGGCTCCTACAAATCCCAAAGGGTCTTTAGGGTGGCTCTATCCAGACGGCATTTCCGGATGATCGCCTCATCCTCCATGTCTGCCAGCACTGTCAAGTGACGATGCAGATTTGGTCTCCTCCTAGTTGAGATGAGAGTGGATACATTGTAATGCAATACATCATGGGATGTGCACAGCATCTCACATCATGGCTGACACAACGGCAACAAAGAATGTCATATGAATTGAGTCACAGACCAGCTGACATGTATGGACCCCTTCAACTACACAAATCACACACTTGTCAGATAACACACAGCAAGTCCCCCAAACAACACCTCGGTCAAAGTGAATGGACATTGGGATATGGCCACATTCCCCATGGGCACGCCTGGGAGACTGTCATCCTGCACATGTGTGACAAGGCAACCCCACGGTATCCTACCTAGCTGCAGTACATGACACACATTCAGGCGTCAATTGAACCTGGCACACCTCAACAACACAATGACCACAGTCTGAGCATCAATGACGAGTGTGTGCATGATCTAACATGAGAGGACATGCTAAAACAAACATCATCACTTGTGGAAAAAAATGCTGTGATTGACAATGCACATCAACACATTGACATGTGTGCACATTGTATTGTCCATACCAACACTGTCCTGTAGTGTAGTGAAGTGTAGTGTACTGTAGGTGCAGTACTGAGAGACAAGTGATGCCCAAATGGCGGTTGGCATGCTCCGCCACCCAAATGGCGGTGCCTCATGTGTCTCTATGGCACCCAAATTGCAGAAACTACCGCCTGCCACCAGCGGTGTGTGTGCAATACACCCCAATGCACAGGTGCGGTAATGATAGCCCCGGAGACATGGCCAAATGGCGGTTGGCATGCTCCGCCACCCAAATGGCGGTGACTCATGTGTGTCTATCACACATTTTTTCAGGATCCAGTCCTGGTGCTCACACATTGGGTGAACTTCATTCGAGTTTTGCTTATGTTGTCAATGTGATGTAATTTTAAGTCACCAGCACTTTTTTCACCTTTTCACGCAACTTCACCCAATGTGTGAGCACCAGGACTAGATCCTGAAAAAATGTGTGGATGATATAGCGTTTATGATGTAATAAATGTCTTGTCATCCCTACAACCTAGTGTCCCTTCATACGTTGTTTCTCCTCCTCCTCCTCTCTTGTAACACGAGAGCTCAGACGTAAGCATTTTCTCGACTAAATAGTAGCTCTGGCTACCCGAGGACCAGTTTGGCCTCATCTTGACCATTGTTCTTTAAAAATACGTATACCACCCCAGGTCGTACCGTTGGGGTTCCCTTGTTCGCTAAAAATACTCATGTGTGTCTATGGCACCCAAATTGCGGAAACTACCGCCTGCCACCAGCGGTGTGTGTGCAACACACCCCAATGCACAGGTGCGGTAGTGATAGCACCAGAGACATGGCCAAATGGTGGTTGGCATGCTCCGCCACCCAAATGGCGGTGCCCCATGTGTGTCTATGGCACCCAAATTGCGGAAACTACCGCCTGCCACCAGCGGTGTGTCCCCGCCATGGTCCATGCCATTACAGCCAATGGGCTCCGCGATCGCGGAAACTCGATGCAATTTTGAAAATAGCGGTAGGCGTGCTACACCACCACGGTGCCGGTCATTGGATGCAATCAAAAGATGCAATACCGCGGTAGCGCCCGCCTGGCCCCTGCGGTGTGTCACCGCCATGGTCCATGCTATTACAGCCAATGGGCTCCGCGATCGCGGAAGCTCGATGCAATTTTGAAAATAGCGGTAGGCATGCTACACCACCGCGGTGCCAGTCATTGGATGCATTTGTAAAAGGCTGACCTGGTAGACCAATTGCAGCAGCCCAGGACTACTGGAACGACACCAGGGGGCTATATATGTGTGGGAGAGTGCCCAGAATTTCCACTGCTCACAGAGCCTGCTGCCTGAGACCCTCACCTGCTGCTGCCTCCAGGGACTGCTGCCTGACACCCTCACATGCTGCTGCCTCCAGGGACTGCTGCCTGAGACCCTCACCTGCTGCTGCCTCCAGGGACTGCTGCCTGAGACCCTCACCTGCTGCTGCCACTGCTGTCTCTAACCAACAGTGATGTCAAGGACAGAGAAGATCCGTGCCAGTCCCTTCACCAGCGAGGAGCTTGAGGTCCTGGTGGACGTCGTGCTCACACAGTACCCAAGGCTATATGGTGCCCCAAATGTCGTGGTAAGTCTTCCACAGTGGGTGTGAGAGTGCAGGGGGGGCACACATGTAGTCGGTCTGATGCAGCATGTGCATGTGAGTGTGGGTTTGTGTCATGCATTGACTAACTTGCATTCCATTGGGTGAAGGGGTGTGTACCCTACTCCTCAAGTCTCCCTGCCTGCACATCAAGATTTGAGGGACATGTCTTGTCTTGTCAGCCATACAGTGAAGCAGCAAGTTGGTAATGGAGGATTCAGGCCAGTCATTGCTAGTGTGCATGTCTTTGCGTTTCCCTGTTGTCCATCTCAGTGTGAGCCCACCTGGCCTGCACAGTTACCGCCCAATCCAACAAGAACACATCACTGACTGTACAGAGTGTAACATGTACATTTTCAAATTTGACTCCCCATCAATGTGCCAGGTCAACCCTGTAGATTGCACACGACTGGCACTGTGAGAAAGGACGTGGGTTTGTGAGATCATGTCCCTCAATGTGACATACATGACACAGTGGGCTACTCACAGTGCATGTTCGTTGACGCATGCGCATTGTCGGACACAGGGGTCTCGCCACATACACATGTTGTTTTGTGACGTATGTCTTGCTCTACCTAAAAATGGTTAGTAGATGTGGGCAGAGTACACATGGTCTTCTGTGCTGGCATCCTGCTTGTACATGAGATGTGCAAGTATTGTGTCCCCCCTTATACATGCATGCATTTACGTGTGATTCTCACATGCAGATGTACCATGTGAAAAGCATTTCTGTCTCTGCATGTGAGATATGTGGATTTGTGATTAATCTGTATCATGCTACTGCCCTGAGTGATTTTGTCACATGACACTGTGTCACTGATGTTTGCCCCCTCTTGTCTCCCAAGCCTGCAGCTCAAGGTGCACCAGCGTAATGCCGTGTGGAGGGGCATTGCGAACAAGGTGCGTGCTCTGGGAGTATCAAACCAACGGCGCACCCACTGCCACAAGAGGTGGGACGACATCTCACGGCTGGCAAAGAACGTTGCGGAGATGACACTGGGACAGATCCCTCGCACTGGCCGGATGGCACGGCGCAGCATGACACCACTAATGTGCCGCATCTTGGCCGTGACTCACCCTGAGCTGGATGCACGATTGAAGGAGCATCAGCAGGCAATTAGGGGTGAGTGTACTGGGAAGGGTGACTATGGCTGTGTGTGGCTGCATGTGTGCACAGCATGTGCCAGCGCTGGGCGATGTGATGTTGGTAGTGTGATGCAGTGGCCTGTGAGTGTCAACTTGTGCCGGTGCTGGGTGCAGATGTCATGCATGTGTCCTACCTGTACTTAACACTGGGAAACGGGTATGGGGCATTTAAATGGCATTGTGGGTGGTGTGAGACAGGTATGAGCTATCTGTGTTGCTGTTGTAACGGAGCCACATGCAGGATGTTGTGCTGTGTGGTCATCACATTGCTCACTTTGTCCTGGTTTGATAGTGCACACGCACTGTTGTGATGACAGAGGTGGGTTTGAACGATGTAATTGCACAGGGTGGCGTGCAACATGTAGATCTAGACATCTTAATGGTTGTCTGTAATGCATATGTTTGTTCTATTGCTGCCACTGCACTGACCCTACATCTCTCTCTCTCATGCAACATCTCCTGTGGTCACGGAGGAACATGGGACGGACACCAGTGGTGGGGAAACTAGCACAACAGCTGCAGAGGAGCCCTGTGAGACAGATGTGACCAGCGCCTCGGAGGGGGACAGGAGTCTGCTGGAGGAATCACAGCCCGAGACGCAAAGTACTACGTCATCTGATGCCAGCGGTGACGCAGACATGTCGGGGGCACAGGGAACGGGGACTCTGCATCATCTTCCACCACACACGTGCAGTGCCCACCCTCCCAGCCACTTCCTCTGGTGCTGCCCGTGTTCACACCGCTAAGAGGGGAAGGGTGTCCTTCACCCCCGGCACCGCAGCCCCTGCCCCGGTCCCCCCTGCTGCCATCAGTGCTGAGTCTGTGGACCTTTTGCGCCAGCTGTGTGTAGGCCAGACAGCTCTCCTCAATGCATTCATGGACCACGACAGTAAATTGGCTCAGGTGGTTGCATTCATTGAGGGCATACATTCAGACGTGGGTGGGCTGCACTGGACTGTCCAGTCATTGTCCACTGCAGTGACATCAGCCCTTCAACTGGCCCAATCTGGGAGTCCAGCGAAAGTCCCTTTGTCCACACCCATGCCAGTGGCCACGTCGGACGACAGTGACCACGCTCCACAGACCTCTAAGTCACGATATGGCACACGTAGCACACAGCAGCAACAGAAGCCCAAGCGGTCCAGGCCGCAGACACCATCCCCACAGATGACCAAAGCCACCCCAGTGCACACAGACAAGAGCCCATCAGGCAACACCAGGGGACAAAGAGCCAAGAAGCGTCAGGGTCACGTGCCTCAGGGACATCCCCAGCCAAGGACTCTCCTGTCCCGAAAGCATCTCCCAAAACCAAACATACAATTTCCATGCCCACTGAGAAGGTGGTGAGTGCCAAGGGTAGGCATAAGAAGGGCTGCAAGTCCGATTCACCCACTACCTCCACTCCCATAGCAAGCCCAGTGAAGCAGGGAATGGAGGGCACTGTGGGGGGACCACCTGGTAGGCAGCGGATGGAAGGGCAAAGCCAGGGCCATGCAAAGCATTGCGTAGGTTCAAGCACGTCACCAGAGGGAGGGCCAGCATCTGCACCTGCTGCAGCCTTGGTGTTGAGTGAGCCTGATGTGTCCACGCCACTTCCCATTGTTCCCAAGACAGTGAAGCCATTGCCACTCCCCAAGAAGTGGAAAGGCACCCCTCCACAATCTCCCATCCACACTGTGTCTCATGTCTGCATGACTCCACCTCCACGTGCCACTACACCACCTGGTCCAAGCAGCCCTCCATTTTGCCTAAACACTGATAGGTATACCTCAGCTGTGCCTCCCTCTCCCCAGTCAAGTGCTCCAACTGGGCCCGACACACAGCCAGCTCCCAATATGACTGACAGCCAAGTCTGAGTGTTGGTCGACCTCACACGCCTGTCTATCACACAGCGTGGCCTGTGCTGCACATCGTCACACCCCAGACTGTGTTGCTGAACATGGTTAGGGTACAGTTGCAGACATTCCCTGTGCAGCTTCTCATGGACTCACTCTGCACTTTGTCCTGCCCACTGGCCTTGTCGTGCACTGCTGTGTGCCCCCTGCCTGTGCAGCTTCTCATGGACTCACTCTGCACTTTGTCCTGCCCACTGGCCTTGTCGTGCACTGCTGTGTGCCCCCTGCCTGTGCAGCTTCTCATGGAGTCACTCTGCACTTTGTCCTGCCCACTGGCCTTGTCGTGCACTGCTGTGTGCCCCTGCCTGTGCAGCTTCTCATGGACCCACTCTGCACTTTGTCCTGCCCACTGGCCTTGTCGTGCACTGCTGTGTGCCCCCTGCCTGTGCAGCTTCTCATGGACTCACTCTGCACTTTGTCCTGCCCACTGGCCTTGTCGTGCACTGCTGTGTGCCCCCTGCCTGTGCAGCTTCTCATGGACTCACTCTGCACTTTGTCCTGCCCACTGGCCTTGTCGTGCACTGCTGTGTGCCCCCTGCCTGTGCAGCTTCTCATGGACATGCTCTGCACTTTGGACTGGCCACTGGCCTTGCTGTTTTTCCCCTGCCTGTGCAGCTTCTCATGGACATGCCCTGCATTTTGTGCCTTGCTATTATCTACTCTTGTTGCCTATCTGTGCAATTTGTGAATAAAGACAGTTGATCCTGTTGTCTGTTTTGTCAGTGTCCTTACTGAATAAAGTTCTTTTGCTGTATATATATGGTTTACTGTGCCACATGCTGTGTGTGCCACTTCAACCTTGCCAATTTCTTTACTCACTTACTCTATTTTTTGCAGGGGTGAGGGACTTCAGTTTTTCCTGTCCTTGATACTTGTGTGGGCAATGTATTAGATTTGAGGTGTGATGCAGTTGTCATTGTTTGTTCATGTTGGCTGTTTTGTACACATGTCAAGTTGTGGTGCACTGCCAGCTCAGAATGGGATTCTGTCCAGAGGATTGCAGGCATGCTGGCCAGGCTCATCATGTATGTGTGTTCTTATTTTGTGTGCCCAGTAGTGTATGTGTGTGGTCATCTTGTGATGGGCAGTCATCCTAATCCCATGGGTTTCTTTCAATGTGTGCTCTTGGATGGTCAAGAAGTGTGCAGTGTGAAGGTCTTGACTTTGTCTGGAGTGTTGATATGTGTGTGCCCCTGCATTGTCAACTACACACATGTTTCACCCAGGATGTGTGTGCCTCTTGTTTGGATTGTTTCTCCCTGTGGATGTGTTTGTATGCACATGTGTGAGTTGTATGTTGTGCAGTGTGCAGTGTGTGTGTGTGTCCATGCAGTTGTGGCTGACTCCTACTTGTTATTTATGTCACTTGTGAGTATGCAGTGTGAGTGTCTGTCAAGTCAGTGTTGTGTTTTGTTGTTCATCCATCTGTCATGTTACTGTTTGTGGAGACAGTGCAGACCTGCTGATCCACACTGCCATTGTGGTTGTGTTTTCTCATGCATTGCTGTCACGTGGTGCCTGTTTGCCTCCAGTATGTGATGTTGTGTGTGGTGTCTTGCCATCCCCTATCTGTGCTTGGGATGCCTACCCATTGTGAGTCTGCACTCCCTCTATTTGTGTATGGTAGACACCTGCCATGGCACTTCACTTGGATGTCTGCTGTCCCCTTGTTTTACATGTGTGTGTGCCTCCCCATCACTTGATATGTTACACTGTGCTTTGTGGTGCAGTTCTTTGGACAGTGGCAATGTGCCACTCAGGACATTTCCCCAATGGGTTCTGTGTGATGTTCTTGGGCTGTTTGTCAATCATGTTTGCTCATATGCACTTCAACTGTGTGTGCTGCCCAGTCCCCTGGTCAAGTTGTTTCCACCTTTCTGTGACAGACTTGTGCATCTGTTGGTGTTGTGTTGCATGTATGTGTGTTTGCTGTGGTACTGCTTCACTTCCTGTGTGTGATGTTGTCTTTGTGCTGTGCTGATTGGTGTTCTGTGTGTGGCTGGTATGCTTGTTGTGCAGACACTGCTTGTTGTGCATGCAGTGCTGTGGGGGTATTTTGCCTTGTCATTGGCTGGTATGCATCCACTTATGTCCTGCTGTGTTTGCTATGTGTTCTTTTTTTGGCTGTGCATCTGTTGTTTGTTTGCTGTGGCTGTGTTTATCTGTGATGGTACACTTCTTGTCTGTGTTGTGATATGTTGTGTGTGCATTGTTCCTTACTGATGGGGTTATGCACTCCTGTTGTGACTGTGCTCCCATTGCCTTTCCACATTTTTGCTGCACAGGGAATGTCTGTTCTTGTTGTGGTTCTGTGTGTGGGTCTGTTGGGTTATGTGTTTGTCTGTTGTTTTTGTGCAGACATTGGTTCTGGCATCCCTGTGTGTATGTGATGTTTGTGGCTACCCCCAGGGAGTGTGACTGTTTGTCTGTGTATTGCCTGGACATTATTGCCACCCTTCTGTTGGTTTGACACTGGTGTTGTGTGCTGCAGATGTGAGGGTGGGTAT
This sequence comes from Calotriton arnoldi, assembly GCA_963921515.1. Classification (NCBI taxonomy): domain Eukaryota; kingdom Metazoa; phylum Chordata; class Amphibia; order Caudata; family Salamandridae; genus Calotriton; species Calotriton arnoldi. Next base: position 543,204 of record CAWUFW010011803.1, read on the forward strand.
GTGTGTGGATTCCTACTAGTGTTTGACAGTCATGGAGTGTGTCAATGGGCCCTGTGTATTGTGCTGCTGGAGTATTCCTGTGAAGTATTTGCATACATATGTGTGGCTGTTCACAGTTTGACTTCAGGGCCTTCATTTCATCCTTGTGCCTCTACATGTGTTGCCTTGCTGTCTCCTTGGGTTGTTGCACTGTGCTGTCTGTGGTTTGACTTCAATCACTATGCAATCAATGTGTGATTAGGTGGGCTGGGGGTGTTGTTCTATGTTCCTTGTCTTGCATGTGCTGTACACATGCTTGGTGGTTGTCTCCTTGGCCTTCCATTTGTGTGCACCTCACTTTGGCTTTCCTGTTTTGTGTGCTCCATTGCTGGTGGCATGTGGTGTGTGTATGTGTCTGTGTGTCAGTGTGGGGTATGTGTGTGTGACTTGGCAGGCTGTGTGTCCAGTGAGATGTTTGTTCCTTGTATGTGTGTGTCCATTTGATGCTTGTACTGAGTTTACTTGTCATTGGTGTGGTGTTGTTGTGGTGTGTGTGTGTAGCCCTGGCCCTGTGCTTCTGTGCTGTGTGTTCCTGTGCAGACACTCCTGCTGTGGCTGTGTCCCTATTTGTTTTGTGTGTGGTGCAGGGTGTGGTGTCACCTGGCTTGTTGTTGTGCATGGGGGTGCACAGGTGTGGCACATGGCGTGTCCCTTCAGTGGGGGGCTAGTGTGTGAGGGTGGAGTAGTGGCCCTGTGGTGTTTGTGTCCTGCCCATGCCTGGCGCTGGCCCAGCCTTCTGCATTGTGCGCATGTATTCCCTTGTCTTCACCGCTGCAGTGATGTGGCCGTGACATTGCCGCACTATCGCGGTCGATGTGTGACCTGGATGCGGAGGGGTGTATTGGTGGCAGGTGGGTCATGTGTGTGTGCACTTGGGGATTTGTTCCTATCCCCACCAGGGTATCTGATGTGGTTAGGGACCCTGTGCCAGTCCATGGTTTGTGTTTTGTGGTTGTGTGTGGGGTTGTGTTATTGCGTACCTGCGGTGGCGTCCGCGACGGTCCATTATTTGCTGGTGATGTATCGGGTACAGCACCGGGAAAACGTGGAGTGCTGGGTACATGGCGGTCGTGTCCGGGCGCTGTGGGCCGGGTCTCTGGTTTCGCGCTCTGCTGTTGAGGTTCCGCCGTGTAGGATTGGCTGGTTTCTCCGCTGCGGTGCGACTGGTTGTTTGGAGCATCCTAATTTGTGGAGCGGAGCGGACGTCATTCCGCACGGTGGTGTGTCTCCATTGGCTCCCACCGCCGCGCTTGTGGGCGCACTTTGATGGCGGTTCGCGTCGCACGGCAGCGGATGGGAAATGGTCTATGTTTGGCCATTCTAATATGGCAGACGTGAGTACCACTGCTCGCGGGCGGAAAAATGCATTTTTCCGCACCGCCAGCACCATGGTGGTGCCACCGCCCGACATCCTAATGGACCCCTAAAACTTTTTTATTGAAAAGAATGAAGATACAAATGATATTGTTAATAATGTTTATTTTTATTATAGGCAACAGTTTTGATAAAGGTTACAATTTGTTCAGTCATCTAAAACATGTCCTTCTGATTGCATTGCACATCACAAACACAAAGTCTAGTACATGAAAGAGACAATTGTTTACATTTACAAGCATGGGTACACAATGTTTTACATCCACACTTAACATGTTCCTTGCAGTACTTGGAAGCATCAGGCAAAAGTGACCACAGAGGTTCATATCCAGAATCTTCCCTCTGCCATCCCCACTGAACTGGATCAGGTACATCAGGACACACATTCCCCCACTGAGACCACATATAACCCACTTGGAAAATAGCTCTCTTGCTGTGCTGTAAAAGAGCAGCCTCACTTGGTGGCACATTTTCTAGAGAGTGATTAAGTTTGGTCACCACCATTCTTTGGCACTCATTAACAGAATCTATTTTAATGTTCTTATTGTACAAATCACTGAAGCTGACTGAAACTGTTATTTGAAATATCTGGTGGGCGATGAGAGAGCTCAATCAATGTTTCCATGAATGCCTGAAAATGTTGCCACGTTTCGCAACCTGTTTTCTTGCCATGACCTGCAAATGCAGATACAGTGTTGCAACCTGTAAATGCATGGAAAAATAAAATACCATCAATCAACCAATCAATGGCTTGTAAAGCGCGACTACTCACCCATAAGGGTCTCAAGGCGCTGAGGGGAGAGCTGCAGGTCCTTCGAGGTGCTGTGGTTCAGTCGAAGAGCCAGGTCTTGAGGTCCTTCCTGAATTGAGGCAGTGACGATGATTGCCTGAGGTGGAGAGGTGTTCCAGGTCTTTGCTGTGGGGTAGAAGAAAGATCTTCCTCTGGCTGTGGTCTTACGGATACAGGGCCAGTTGGGTGGAGCGGAGGTCTCTGGTGGGTATGTGGAATGTGAGGCGGTGGTTGAGGTATACAGGTCCCGCATCGTGTAGGGCTTTGCAGGCATGTGTGAGGAGCTTGAAGGCAATTCTTTGTTGACTGGGAGCCAGTGGAGGTCTCATAGGTGGCTGGTGATGTGCTTGCAGGGGGGTATGTTGAGGATGAGTCAGGCGGAGGCGGTCTGAATGTTCTGCAGTTTCTTGAGAAGTTTGTGGGTGATGTCGGCATAGTTTGCGTTGCCGTAGTCGATTCTGCTGCTGATTCTGGTGCATGGGAGACCGTCTTTCTGGATTCCAGGGGGATCCATTTGAAGATCATTTGGAGCAGGCATAGTGTGTGGAAACAGGATGATGAGACATCGTTGATATGGTGGCTCATGGTGAGTGAGGAGTCCAGGATGATGCTGAGGTTCTGCGTGTGGTCTGTGGGTGTGGAGGAGGTTCCAAGTGTTGAGGGCTGCCAAGAGTCATCCCAGGTGGAGGTGGTAGAGCCCATGATAAGGACTTTGGTCTTCTCTGAGTTGAGCTTGAGGCAGTTGTTCTTCATCCAGGTGGTGACAGCCTTCATTCCATCATGAAAGTTGTTCTTGGCGACTGTTGGTTCATTGGTGAGGGAGAGAATCAGCTGGGTGTCATCGGCATAGGAGACGATGTTGAGTCCATGGTTCCTGACGATGGCTGCGAGTGGGGCCATGTAGATGTTGAAAAGTACGAGGCTCAGGGAGGAGCCCTGAGGCACTCCGCAGCTGATCTCTGTGGGTTCCAAGAGAAATGGAGGTAGTCTGAGTCTGTGTGTTCGGACAGGGAGGAAGGAGCGGACCCATTCCAGGGCTTTGTCACGGATGCCGGCGTTGTGGAGTCTTGTGCATAGGGTGCGGTGAGAGATGGATTGAAGGTGGCTGAGAGGTCCAGAAGGATGAGGACTGCAGTTTTGCCTCGGTCGAGAAGGGAGTGGACATTGTCTGTGGCGGCGAGGAGGGCAGTCTCAGTGCTGTGGTTGCTTCGGAAACCAGATTGGGAGAGGTCACAAACACTTTTGCCAAGTTTATTAGCACACTCATGGATAGGCAGTAGCCTTTGATGTTTCCCAATACCAAAATAAATCCACAAATGTAAAAGATTTAAGCTGCTAAATGCATAAAGAGCAATAACTGCTACATCAGAATCAACAGTACGTATAGTTATAGACTTCTGGTCACTTTCACTAGCATGTTTTGCGTGTAATAGTATACTGAATTCAAGCTTCTTCTTGATAACATGGTCTGAGTTCAGATACATTCAGTTTTTCTGGAATATTCACCACATTATCATCCTTTGTCAGTATTACAATTTTGCTCTTTGGTATCTCAAGACTCAAAAAGTTAGAAGCCAAGAATTGGAACAAATCATTTTTGTTATCTTCTTTTTGTAGAAAAGTCATCCAGTTTTTTGCAATATTTGTTGAACGTTTTACACAATAGTGTGGACCAAAACCACGCCTATTTCCTCCTTCCTTTTTCAGAGACCCCTCTATGTAATAGTCAAGTACTGTCTACTGTTTTCAACTTGTTAAGTATGTTTACCACCAAAAGAGCCAGCTGGTTCACCCCGGAACTCCTAGCTTCCAAGCGTACCTGCCGGAAACTTGAGAAGAAATGGCACAGTGATAAGACACCGGACAGCCACGCAGCCCATAAAGACGCCATCCGTAACCACCACCACCTCATCAGGTCCGCCAAGAGAATCTCCTTCAAAGACCACCTCGACAACAACGCACACAACAGCAAGGAGCTCTTCAACATCGTGAAGGAACTCTCCAACCCCAGCTCCAACACCAACGACATCCCGCCGTCGCAAGCCCTGTGCGATTCCCTCGCCACCTTCTTCCACCGCAAGATCGCCGACATCCACGACAGCTTCAACACCCAGACAGCCCCCACCAAGATAGATACTCCAGACCCGCCGCACACCATCGACCATGACCCCTTGCCAGCCTGGGCCAGCGTGAACATCGATGACACCATCAAGACCATGGGCACAATACACTCCAGCTCCCCGTCAGACCCTTTCCCGCACCACATCTTCAAGAAAGCCAGCAGCTCCATCGCACCCCACGTGTGCAACGTTATCAATCTCTCCTTCGAGACCGCGACCTTCCCAGAGAGCTGGAAACACGCAGAGATCAACGCCCTACTCAAAAACCCAAGGCGGACCCAAGAGACCTCAAGAACTTCCGGCCCATCTCCCTGCTTCCGTTCCCAGCCAAGGTCATCGAGAAGATCGTCAACAAACAGCTAACCCGATACCTAGAAGAAAACAGCATCCTGGACCCATCCCAATCGGGGTTCCGCAGCAACCACAGCACTGAGACTGCCCTCATCGCCGCCACCGACGACATCAGGACCCTGCTGGACAACGGTGAGACCGCAGCCCTCATCCTGCTGGGCCTCTCCGCCGCCTTCGACACTGTCTGCCACCGCACTCTACGCGCACGCCTTCACGACGCAGGGATCTGAGACAAGGCCCTGGAATGGACCACCTCCTTCCTCGACGGCAGAACCCAGAGAGTCCGCCTCCCACCTTTCCGATCCGAAGCCTCCGAGATCATCTGCGGCGTACCCCAGGGATCTTCCCTCAGCCCAACACTGTTCAACATCTACATGGCCCCGCTCGCACGCATCGCCAGACAGCACGACCTCAACATTATCTCCTACGCCGACGACACTCAACTGATCCTCTCCCTCACCAAGGACCCCCTCGCCGCCAAAGCCAATCTCCATGAAGGAATGAAGGCCGTCGCCGATTGGATGAAGATCAGCCGACTAAAGCTGAACACGGACAAGACGGAGGTCCTCATCCTCGGCTCCAACCCCTCAGCCTGGGACGACTCCTGGTGGCCAACGACGCTGGGAGCAGCCCCGACACCCACCGACCACGCACGCAACCTGGGAGTCATCCTCGACTCAACGCTCTCCATGGCCAAGCAAGTCAACGCAGTCTCCTCCTCCTGCTTCAACACCCTCCGCATGCTTCGCAAGATCTACAGGTGGATCCCGACAGACACAAGAAGAACAGTCACCCAGGCCCTCGTCAGTAGCAGACTTGACTATGGGAACGCCCTCTACGCGGGAGCCCCGGCCAAGCTCATCAAGCGACTGCAACGCATACAAAACGCCTCCGCATGCCTGATCCTCGACGTACCACGCCACAGCCACATCACCCCCACCTAAGGAACCTGCACTGGCTCCCCGTCGACAGGAGGATCACCTTCAAACTCCTCATCCACGCACACAAGGCACTCCACAAAACTGGCCCAGCCTACCTCAACAGATGACTCTTCTTCTACGTCCCCAACCGCCAGCTCCGCTCCGCCGACCTCTCCCTCGCCACCGTCCCTCGGATTCGAAGAACAACCACCGGCGGCAGATCCTTCTCACACCTCGCCGCCAAGACCTGGAACACCCTTCCACTAAGCCTACGACAGACCCAAGACCTGCTGACCTTCAGGAGGCTACTCAAGACCTGGCTGTTCAACCAGTAGCAGCACCCCCCCCTTCCCTCTCCCCAGCACCTTGAGACCCTCGCGGGTAAGTAGTGCGCTCTACAAATTCTGTGATTGATTGATTGATATAAAACTGGAATTTATAGGTGCTGTAGTCTTGAAAACGTTGTCGAGTTTTAAGAAATGGATCATTGACGATCCATCCATAATAACACAACTTGCAGTGTCTGGAATGTTATCTACAGCACCATTAAGCTTTTCCAAACCTGAGATGATGTCAGACTTTGTCCCTTTTCCTTAGCAATCCTCCCTCAGAAAGTGAAGGGGGTTAAGCAAGATTCTCATGTGCAAAAAATTCATTTAAATCTCCTTCTCTGTCTTGGCGAGCAATATACAGTCTAGTGAAAAGTGAGCAGTCACTTTTTAAGATGGATACTTTGTGGTTCACAAATTATGGGACTACATTATGAAATAAACATAGCCTGTTTCTAGGAATAGGTTCAAAAACAGATTATTCGCAGCGTACCAGGCGTTTCATATTGAGTTCTCCCCACATCTTCAGCAATGCACACAGATATATTTGCATTGTCACTCATGATTAAGTTGGATCCAATATTCATAAGATTTCCGCCAATACCACAGACATAAGGATTTCTGATATCATGCGAAAACACTTGTGTAAGTTCCTTAACATCATTTACAAATCGAGTGCTTCAGGAGACGTTGTCTTCATGGTGAACACAGTTATTCTTAGTTTTCACTGAATCCCATTTGTTCATCAAATTGTCCCAATAAGATGGCAATTAGAGGTCCAGACACCAATCATTTGATCAATGCACTAGGATTATTAAGAATACCAACTGCCCGCCGTCTGATTTTATATCCTTATTACACTGCTCGTTGCATCAGATCATGAAATATGCAGGAATAAGGTCTACCACTTTTTCAAGCAACAAAATATCTGTTGGAAAATTCTTCCTAAACATCTGGAATTCTTGTTTTCAGCTTGACAAGCATTTTAATGAACACTGGCATCGTGGGAGTGGTCCATAACAAACATCCAAGGACAGATCATTTGCAGGTTTACAATAAACTTCTCAAAATTTGCTGTTCAAATGGTATCAAGAAATTAGAATAGCAGTAATCGAGTTGAAGTGTACAATACCAATATTTGAAATGAACAAACTCTGCAACTCTTCGTGTAATCCATTCTTTCATGGATATTTGCCCATCAGTAGACACATCATAAACCTTCTTCAAAAGTATACAGTAATGCAACACTAACTTTGTGTATGTAGCGAGATCATTTTACATGAGACCCTTTTAGACATAGTCCAACTTTACCTTTACTGGTAACATTGGCTTCAACTAAAATATCGGCCCAGCCACTGCCGTCAAGCCAATCTCCTAAAACTGCAAGGAATGACATTTCAATGTGTAATGCTCCCATCATGACTACCATTTTGTCTTCCCCATACAATTCCGGAAGTAACCACTATAATTGTTTAGCTGTTGCATAGACTGGTTGATCACAGGAGTCTGATTAGGATTAATTGTGGCCAGTGTATCCTTTAGTATATCAAAGCAGTGGCGTACCATCGAAGGAGAATTTATTGAAGCATTTAATAAAGGTAACAATACACTATGGCTTTTTGTGGCAGAAGTACTTTTGTTGGAGTGAAAAGCATCCCAACTGGTGTGGCTTATATTGGTTAGATTATGGAGATCAAGAGTTTGAATCATCTGCAGCCATTCGTCTGACATAGGTTCATTATGAATAGGAGGAGGCTGGAAGGCACTGATATTACTTACAGGTACATTTGGCAGTTTGTTTTTCATTGTACATGATAACTGCAAATACCACTCTGGTAGGGATGAAGTACATTTCTTGGTCCCCTCACTTTCTTCAAAAAATATAATTTGTTAGTTTACAAGGACAGTACAACATACATTTTTATTTACATCACAAGGTATTTACTTACTGGATCCATTAAAAAGTTCTCATACTTCATCAGGGGTCAACTAAAATGCAGAATTTGTACCACTTTTGGCATTCCTGACCAGAAAAACATTAAATGTTGTGATGGATAATATCGGCGGCCATTTTCTTTTATGACATTATACGGGCAAAGTAGCCATAGAATATTTGGGGTCTATATCATCACTCATTTTTTACCTTATTATTAAGCCCTGTGCAAAGTTTCATGTTGGTATCACATTTTGCACGATTCTAAAACTAAGTTACCTCACTACAGGGCCTCCTTGTGATTAATGGTGAACACTGGAACAAAGATTTTATATTACTCCTGTGAAGGGATAGTTTAAATCTGACAAAATCATCAGTTCTGATAGCGATCTTTTTAACATTGTACTGTTAATCATTCAGCCAATTTTCAGACTGTTTAAGCAAACACTGAGTGCATGTGGTAATACAGTTTATGAGATAACATGGGCAGAGGCATCGGCTGGGGGGATTCGGGTGGAGGGAGGTTCTTCTATAACAGGGAAGGGCTCACTATTGGATTGCACTCTGTACATTGTCTTGATATTGTATGGTTTTATACTTGCAGTTTTACCATGATTAATGTACGGCATGTACGGACATGAGTATTCTTATTGCATTGAGCCTGGGATTGTGTTACTTGTATTGATAATAATAATACAAAAAAATTAAAAATAAATAGAGTCAGCGATAGTGCCAACCAACAGCATCCACTAAACGTTCTCTTATAGCAATGCCCTTCAGGGAAATGGTATGGCCTAAGTAATCTACTTTTGCCTGTAAAAATAAATATTTATGAAGAGACAACACTAAGCAATTTTCAGGCTGCAATGAACACACTTTCTGCAAATACCACAACATCTGATTCATGGTCCTTGGAGTATACTAAAATGTTGACTTCGAATCATTTAACAAATAAAATTAAATTCTTGGACATGTAAAACCGCCCATCAAAAGACAGAGGTGGCTCATGCCAAGCCAAAAGGCTTCCTTTTAAAACAAAAATCACAAAAGCAATAATAAAGGTGGTTAACACTCTAGAATCTGGCATCAAATCAACTTGCTGATAAGCATTTCTAAGAGTAAGTTTGGAAAAAAGACTGCAACTTCTAACATGGACAGCGGGTAAGTGTCAACTAAAATCCAGTTATTATGGGCTCTCAAATCGACACACAAGCATAATATGCTATTAGTAATAGCAGCAACCCAATAAGAGAAACCAACTCAGCTGATTCAAGTTCCTCTATGTTATACTGGGCAACTATTTCTTCCAGCATCAACTGCAAGTCCTTCCTCACATTAATCAGTACCTCTCTTTTCATTGTCTGATAGAGGTGTCATTTTCCTTTAGGACAATGTTGTGTTGAAAGCCATGAAGAATCCTTGAAGTGTCACAAAATTCTTTAGGAAACAATTGTACTAATAATTTGCACCAATCCTGCACCTGTCCTTTCCAGCAACCAACACTTAGGACATGATTTAGATCTTGGTGGACGGGTTACTCCGTCACAACGGTGACAGATATCCCGACCACCTAAATATAAATCCCATAGGATATAATGGGATTTATATTTCAGCAGACGTTGTGATTAGGTAACCCTTTTGCCAAGATCTAAATCAGACCCTTAGTTCTGGGTGACACTGGTTCAATAAAATTTGCGGTATGTGTTGGTCACACCAGCCCCAAACGTTAAACCTTGTATCTCTCGATTTAAATTCAACTTCTGCTGAAAAATGCCCAATAAATTCAATAACACTGCCTTCAATTGATACTGCCCTTACATGAGGCTCCTGCAAATTGCTAACCACATCACATAATACCCCCTTAAATAATTATTTAGTAATGGTGGTATAAGATGAACCAGAATTAGCTGCAACATTTAAGCTTTTGCCTAATGTTTTGATGCTGCACAATGGAGGACCCAGCTAATTCTCTTCTGACAGGCTCTTCATGCTTCTAATAACAAAGACCATGTTCACAACATTGCTGCACTTCTCTTACACAAGATCATTGGATTCCCTCACTTGAGCCACCCTTGACTTAACAGGTTTCTTTCCATCCTTGCACACTTCAACAACATGCCCCCGTCTGCCACAAGCTTTGCAACCTTATCGACAGGCAGACATCCTTCGAATGGGGCAATGTTACATAAGCTGCTACATCTGCAACATGCATATTTACCCTCAGTTTTCCTTTCTTAGCTACCTTCAGGTTTTACACATTGATTGTTCATGCTGAAATGTTGCTACACTTCCTTTCTACTCTATATTTGTTTGCACCTTTCACCCAATTCACACATTGTTCAATGGAGTTAGATGTTTTGATTGCCTCATCTGAGATCACCTGAAATTCATAACTGCTCTTGAATTCTTTTGGAGTAGGTATTAACCATTCATTGGTCCATGATCGTCTCCCCCACTGCTGTACTAAAATTACATGAAATAGCTAAACCTTCTAATGCTGCTAGAAATTCCTCAAATGTTTCAATGGGTTTTGCATAAAAATGTAAAAAATTATAGCTTTCTACTGGTATACTACTTTGAGGTTGGAAACGTTTCTGAAGTCTATCCATACCTTAGCGGTGGTATTCATCCCATCCACACCCTTCACAGGTAGTGATCTGGGTAATGTTCTGAATATCTCCTGTTCCTCAAATCCTAAACAATGTAGGAATATACTCTTCTTTCTGTCAACAGGAATTGTGTCTGCTTTAATGGCTACCATGGGTGATAGAAACTATTATCTCTACCTTTGTCATGGTATTGCATGATCACCCTTACCCTACAAAAACATCTAATTTCATGGCATTGAGTATATGTACTTAAGTAAGTAATATATAATAAAACTCTTCATTAAATACACAGTACTTAGAAAGCTACCTAAAGAGCACTTAATGAATATAACATATATTTAATCTGTATGGAAACAGCATAAGGGTGTAGAAACAGACATACTGTTGTAAATATTAAAGTATGCAAGGAGTTAATTTCTGATGCATGTTTTTGTAATAGGTTTTATGCTTGTCAAGCATATCTTTCTGCAGATTGTGCATTCGCATGGCAGATGATGCAATTTGAAGATTTCCAATTATTTTGAATGCATGAGCATCACAGAAGATTTGCCAGAAGATGAACCCTTAAGGGCATATTAACAAGACCTGACGCAACAGAATCGATGCGTCAGATTTCTTGCTCCTGCCGCAAATGCCCTAACAATGCAATGGATGCTCCGTATTTACAGTGCAGTATTCCATGGTGCAAGGATTCACAGATGCATCAGAAATTCTGCCGCATCTTTTGGTGCTAAAGTGACGCATCGCTAGAGTTGGTCATTAGACTGGTGCAACTCCAGCAATGCATCTGAACACAGAGGCTAGTCCCATGTTAAAAGCCCTGCGTCAATCCTTATGCCTGGTTTAAGAAGGCGTATGGATTTTGACGCAGTCAAGTCATAGAGTGATGCAGTTAAAAAGTTGTAAATTTCACTGCGTCAGTTCTACATGGCATTTAACGTGGGAACGCTTACCCTGCATACATTATACCTGGCGCAGGTATAAATTTACTCAGACCTCTACAAACTGAGGCATTGGACCCAATGCATCAGTTTGTAAATATGGAGCAGTGTGGAGCACTGATTGTGCCACACTGAGCCAAAACAAATGACTCTGCGGCGGCGCTAGCTCCTTGTAAATATGCCCCTTACTGCGGCTACCCTTAATCAGTGTATGTAATCAATGCAGAAAACATGACCTGAACATGTGCTCTTCAGATATTTCATTTATTCTATCTTAGAAGATGGATGAATATTCTCTTAAGGGAAAGGGAAATAAGTGAGAAATTGCGGCACAATTGAGGGCAAGGACGATAGGTAATGATTGTATGAATCAACATACAATGGACTACTTTAAGCCTAAGATGCCCGATTAAATGTTAAAAAAAGGAAGGGGATAGCGAACACCCCTTCAGCTCCAATTGAAAAGCAATAATGTGTTTCAGGCACGTAATAAAAAATGGTCCAATTATCATGGATAAGTGGCATGCGTGCTGGACAGTTTCGACTGGCCTCCAAATTATCAGCATATTCTGGAGTTTGTGGGGTGCAGAGAGCAGTGGTGTTCAAATATTAATAAGCCTGGTTAGAAGGAGTCACCCTGAATGACTTTCTGTGTTTTTCTGTTCACTTTTTAAGGCTTAAGTTGTGGCCATAAAACTGCTGGGTAACACAGTGCTGTGAGTCTAATATTTTCTTTTTAACCCTGGGGTAATTTCCAATGGAGTTAGCGATTATCACTTGCTTATATATCCACATAGCTGTAGGCTGCACTATCCCGTGGTTATTTGTTTTTAAAACATAAGGGGCATATTTACAAGAACTGACGCATCGGCATCAATGCATTAAATTTCTTGCGTCTGCCGCAAATGCAGTTCATGATGCAAGGATTCACGGATGCGTCAGAAATTCTGATGCATCTTCTGGCGCTAAAGAGATGCATTGCTGAAGTTGGTCGTAAGACTGACAGAACTCCAGCAATGCGTCAGAACACAGAGGCAAGTCCCATATTAAAAGCCCTGCATCAATCTTTATGCCTGGTTTGAGAAGGCGTGGGGATCTTGACGAAGTCAAGTCATAGAGTGACACCGTGAAAAGTTGTACTTATCACTGCGACAGATCTACGTGGCTTTTAACGTGGGAATGCCTGCTCTGCATACATTATACCTGGCACAGGCCTCTACGAACTGACGCATTGGGCCTAATGTGTCAGTTGTTAAATATGGAGCAATGTCGAGCACTGATTGCGCCACCACTGCATAAAAAAATGACGCTGCGGCAGCGATAGCTCCTTGTAAATATGCCCCTAAGTGCGCGGCAAACAGTTCTCTTAGGAGCCTGCTGCTGGCAGTGCTGGGCTGCCTAGTGTTGACTCTGCCTCTTTCTTTACCACCTACAGTTTTTGTCTCTTTATCTCACTACTGTAGGTTCTTTTTAATCCATTCTAGCTCCCTTTGTCATTGTTTTCCTATCGTTCTCTTCTTCCTTCTTTCTCTCTTTTCTTCCTTTGTGTCTATTTCTCTGGGCCAAAGTCTTATCTTGAGAAATATAGCCCAGTCCCCAAAAAGAGTGCTGGGTTTCCCTGCAACTGTGGACGCCAATTAAGCACTGATGATATCAACAAAGCAAGAAAATTGCTGTAAGTCAAGGTGTCATACATAAAGAGCAAGCTTTTATAATGTTAAAGTTTTTAGATACAGTTCCTTCACATAGCCTACTCTAACAGACAGGAAACCACAAAGCACATTGCCCTGCAGGGCTTTATGTCCCTACAAGACAGAGAACAAAAAAATAAGCCACTAGGCCCTGCCTCGCCCATGGGCTTCTAAATGCCACCTCAGGTTTGTGATGGGATTCTAGTGCCCCTCTTGACCCACTATTATTCACTGGTTGAGCTACACCACTTGGATAAAACTTTTACTAGAAGATAATGGAATGGAAGACAGGTTAAATTCTCTCACGTTAATAGTAACTCTATGTTCATTTTCTGCAGGGTTGCTATGGATTTGTAATATATTTTCTCTCCCAAAATAGAGGCCTTATGCATGAAACTGCAATTCACTCTTGTTTTCCCTATGAATATTCTAATCTATTCTTTCAACTGAAGTACTGCTGTTTTATTGGCTTGCAGGGTCAACATCTTATAATAGATTTTAAGTTAATCTAAAACTCAATATTTGATTTAGGACTGGGCCACATAACATCAAGGCTTGCGTGTTGTTATAAATCTGCAAGGTTGCAAATCCCTTGTAAAGCATTTAAGTCCTACTTGTTATGACTCTGACACTTCCTGGCACTGGTAGGTAAGCAATACAGCGAAAGAATGCACTGCAGTAATTGCTCCCAGGATTACAAAATTGATTTATTTGTCACCTCATTCAGGGGCTGTTCTGCAGCCATTAAAAAGCTCTGTCCTGTCGCCTCTCCTTAAGAAGCCATCACCATGATCCCACTTATTGAATAGCGATTGGCTGATTGCAGGACTCGAGTGACTGTGAAATGTCTTAGAGAAGTCTGTAGTGGAACAACTGCGGCGATCTGTAAAGGTTACCTGGTGCCTTCAGTCTGAATTCCGCCCATGACATGTAACTGAGACAGTTTTGGTTATTTTGCCGGATGATCTCCTGCAGCAGCAGACACAAGGGGCCTGATTCAAGTCTTGGTGGTAAAGATACTCCATCGCAACTGCGACAAATTATCCTTACAGCCAAGAATGTGGCCTGCCCGCCAGATATTGGTGCGGACGGACCATAGGTTTAAACCCCTCCGAAGGGCCTGCGGAGTAAGGGTTGATGGAGGCAGACCTATAATTTCACCTACCTGATTTTGATGGGCAGAATTAGAGGTTAGTCTTCACTGCCCATCATCGCCAGGAAAACCCAGGTAGAAAGGGGCAGTGAAAACTGCTAACTGCTAACTGCTCCCATTGACATAGGAGAGTATTCCCATGTCAAGAGCTGCATTTCCATTTGTATTTTCACAAAACAAATCCGTCTTTGGGAATTTCTTTTTGAAAATACAAAAGAAAACAGATTGATACACGGCTCCCCCAGGTTGACCAGGCCGTGCACCAAACTTCACAAATCACTGACAGGAACCGTTGTGACGGTGGTTCATGCCAATGCTTTAAGAAATGATCACCTGCTTGGCAGTCATTTTTAATTTTGGTAAATTTGGTAAATTACTCCATCGCCCTAATGGAGGTGCCGCCAGCCAACTTTTAAATTAGGCCTTTGAAATCTATCCCTTCTTATCTTACCTAACCGTGGGTGGAGAACTCCGCTCCACCCGCGGAGTGTGCAGAGCTTTGCCTACTCTGCGTTCCGCGGAGAACGTGGAGTAGGCAAAGCTCCGCACTCTCCGCAGCGGAGCGGAGTTGGCCCGCCGCCCGCCTCCACGCCCCTATTAATATATAACTTAAAACTAACTTAAAGCAATTTAAAAACACTTACCTTTTAACCGCGGCGTCCCCGGGCTGCCCTCCTCCTCTTCTTCGCCATTAGAAATACTGCTTAAGAAAACTGCGCATGCGCATTTCTTACGAGAAATGTGCATGCGCGGGCGTGCGCGCATGCGCATTTCTTACAAGAAATGCGCGGGCGTGCGCGCATGCGCAGTTTTCTTAAGCAATATTTCTAATGGCGAAGAAGAGGAGGAGGGCAGCCCGGGGACAGCGCGGCTAAAAAGGTAAGTGTTTTTTAATTGCTTTAAGTTAGTTTTAAGTTATATATTAATATGGGGATGGCGGCGGGCGGCGTAGCGGAGCTACGCGGAGTCCCATGGAGTTTGTTGCCAACTCCGTGGCACTCCGCGTAGCCCCGCTACGCACACTACGCCCAGGCTTAATTTTACCCTTTGCATTTTTTTTTACTGTCGACTGTGTCTGAGGTCTGTGTCTCTCATTTCTGATTCAACCTTCATGTAGCATCGCTTCTTCCTCACCAGAAGACTGTGATAAAAAAATATGGGAAAGTGAATTTTCTTCTTTATGAAAGTTTAGTGTGCTGTCCCTTATATTTCGCACTCCTATTTAATATATATATATTTAAAAAATCTACACCCTGATCAACTCAGTGGGCTACAAACAGTTCAATTTCCACATGCATTATAACAGAAATGTTTTGGGCCAGAAACTACAGGGCAGTAGCGGCCTGTGGTGGGAGTACGGAATACGGCCGTATTCCGTACATTACTACCCCCCACCCTGCCCCTCCCCCGCCCCACGTCACCGCCCGGCAGCACTCCCACCACGGGCCGCAAGTGCTAGAGGAAGGGCTCTTACACATAGTGTGATTGATCTGAAGATGCTGCTACTTGGAATGATGCTTGATGGAGCTAAAATCGACATTCTCTTGCGAGGACTGCAGCAGTTACTCAAATCCTCCAAGAAATCCCATCACTGTTACTTTGTTTGCATGCATCCTTTCCTACACAAAAAAGGATAGAATTTGGAAACCTTTTGGGATGCCTAGCCCTGTTTTTTTTCATTTCATGTAAACTCTGGTTCAAATCTGCTTCTACCTAAATCGTTGAAGCAATCTCTTCTTTATATTAACAAGGCCCTTCGTTAGGCTTTGCTTAGAATCCTAATTTGAGCTGAATTAAATTCTGCCAATGCTCCCTATGCAGTGCAGCCATCATGCCTACTTGCTCATCGAAAGCATATCAGAAATACTACAGTGAGGATCATCTTAGAGATCATAAAATGTGACTGGATCTCAAACGGCATCCGTCAACAGCACTGACTCATGGTACATGGGACATCTCAAGGCAAAATCCAGCATTACCCTCCTGATAGGTTTTGTGATGCAGTAACCACACTTTTATTCCATTCTCAATGTCCAAGGTCAAATGAAAGGGGACCTATAAATCTCAGGAGTGAGAAGTCTTTGTATGTGTAGGCCCTCAGCTTCCCAAACTCTATTTACAAACTTACTTATGAGAGGGAACACCCAATTCTCCTGATAACCACTTTCTATAGAATGGGGTGCGTGAATGTTTTGAATATCACAATCGAGTGAGCGGATGGCGGATAAGAAATTAGGGCCCACGCCACATTTCTTGGACATATCTATATATCAATATATATATATATCAATATATATATTATCTACTGGCGGTCGCCAGTAGATAGTTATAGTTAGGACCTATTTTCCATAGGAAATTCGCAACATTCTATTTCCAATACCTTTGGCGCCGGTTGACGAATCTTCACGAAATTTTCAAAACTTATGGCCGGCTCCGGTCCGCTCCTATCTTGTAAGTTTCGGGGTGATTCGGCAAGCGAGGGCCGAGAAAAAAGGGGGGTCCCAAAACGTGTTTTCCCCATGCAATTTTCCATAGGAAACGTTAGACACGGCTACAGCCCGAACTGCTGAACGGAATTACACCAAATTTGGCAAAGAGGTAGTTCTTGGTTCAGAAAGAACCCTTTTTGTTAAATGGTGTAAATCCGTTCAGTAGTTGCTGAGAAAATCAAAAGTAAAAACACATATATATCTATGGGCACGGAGGATCCGCGCACCCTCTTGATCATGAGCTGTATGCTAATTGGCTGTCAACACTCCAAACCAGGAAGTGTTGGCAGCCATCTTGTGACTCGGTAGAACCGAGTCACAAGAAAACAGTAAAAACAAGTGCGCAAAACGCAAAAAGGGGGCAGGGTAGAAACACCCTGACCCCCTAGGCCTGCTCAGGGGGTCCTACAAGGACCCCCAGGGCCAAAACAAATTATTATTTTTTTTAAATCAGCGGGATGCGCTTAGGATGCGCGGATCCCACGGTGAAAAAAAAAAACGAAGCGCGGGCTCCCACGCTTTGTTGTTATTTGGCCCCCAGGTGGGCCAAGTCCCGGGGGCATGTGGGGGTTTATTAACATATTTTGGGGGCCTCTAAGGCCCCCAAGCCCGGAGACCGCCACCCCGGGGCTTTGATTTTAAAATGGTGCGGGAGGGCACTCGGCCCTCCCGCAGCCCCGGTGACCGCCACCCCCGGGGCTTCTTTTTTTTAAATTTAATTACCTGTGTGGGGGGCTGGAGCCCCCCCACATGCCCCAGGGACTGCCACCTCCCCGGGGCACTAAGAATTTTAAATTGGGGGTCCATTTTGGACCCCCGAAGCCCCGGGGACCACCACCTCCCCGGGGCTTTGAACAAGTTGGGAGGGGGGCTGTGCGGCCCCCCTCCTGGAGCCTGTGATGGCCCTGGGGACCACCACCCCCCAGGGCCGGCTCCTGCAGTGTCCCGGGGTGCCTACCCCCGGGACACTGCTGTCTGCTATGACAGGGCGGGAGCCTCGCGGCTCCTGTCCTGTCATAGCAAAGTTGCTTTGGATTTTGGAAGAGAGAGCAGGAAACCTGCTCTCTCTTCCAAAATTCTAAGCAAATTGCTTTTCTACATGGGGAGCTGCATCTTAGCAGCTCCCCATGTGGAAAAGCAATGCCGGCTCCCGAGGGACGCGGGGAGCCGGCGGGACCGTGGGGGGATTGGGGACCCCCCCACGGTCCCCAACGGAGAGGGCCAGCCCCGGGGGATGGGGTCCCCGGGGCTACAAGTGGCCCGGGAGGGGGGCTAAGCGGCCCCCTTCACCAAAATGTATTTAAAAAAACAACATTTTTAAAAAAACAAAGGCCGGCCCCGGGGGGTGGGGTCCCCGGGGCCATAAGTGGCCTGAGGAGGGGGACAACGCAGCCCCCCTCCAAAACATTGAAAAAAAAAAAAAAGGCCATGCCCCGGGGGATGGGGTCCCCGGGGCCGATTAAGGCCTCGGGAGGGGGGCCACGTGGCCCCATTCCAAATTTTGGTTTTTTTAAACAAAATAGGGGGAAGGTCCTGGGTGATGGGGTCCCCAGGGCCAATAAATTAGAAAAAGAAGGGGAGCCACACAGCCCCCTTCTTAAAAAAAAAAAAAAGACCGGCATCGCGCCGGAGGCCACGCCCCCTTCTTGCAGCACTCTGCAAACGCGCCCCCTGGCGCGTTTGCTGATGGGGAACGAATTCCCCTTGAATACTTGGGGTCCCTGGGGGCCAACTAGCCCACCAGGAACCTCCAGTTTGCACGAGGGGGCTGTGTTGCAGAGAGGTGTTCTGATGCCACGCCCCTTTTTACACCTCTCTGCAACGCAGCTCTGTGGCACTTAATGGAGGTAGCTGGTGGGCTAGTTGCACCCCAGGGACCCTCAGGATTCAAGGGGAGTTAATCCCCCAACTTAAAACACGCCACGGGGCACGTTTGCACAGTGGTGAAGGGAGGGGGCGGGGTCTGAGGTGACATGTGTGCAAACACGCCCTGTGGCGCGTTTTAAGTTGAGGAATTAATACCTCTTTAATCCTGAGGGTCCCTGGGGGCCAACTAGCCCACCAGGTACCTCCAGTAAGCGCCACGGAGCTGCGTTGCAGAGTGTTGTAAAAGGGGCTTGGCCTCTGAACACCTCTGTGCAACGCAGCTCTCTGGCGCATACTGGAGGTACCTGGTGGGCTAGTTGGCCCGCAGGGACCCTCAGGATTGAGGAGGAATTAATTCTCGAACTTAAAACGCGCCACAGGGCGTGTTTGCAGACATGTCACCTCAGGCCACGCCCCCTTCCTTCACCATTGTGCAAACGCGCCCCGTGGCGAGTTGTAAGTTGGGGAATTAATTCTCTTTCAATACTGAGGGTCCCTGAGGGCCAACTAGCCCTACAGGTATCTCCAGTATGCGCCAGGGAGCTGCGTTGCAGAAAGGTGTTCAGAGGCCACGCCCCTTTTTACACCTCTCTGCAACGCAGCTCTGTGGCGCTTACTGGAGGTACCTAGTGGGCTAGTTTGAGCCTAGGGACCCTTAGGATTCAAGGGGACTTAATCTCTCAACTTAGAACGGCCACAGGGCGCGTTTACACAGTGGTGAAGTGAAGGGACGGGGCCTGAGGTGATGTGTGCAAACACGCCCTGTGGCGCGTTTTAAGTTGGGGACATAATTCCCCTTCAATCCTGAGGGACCCTGGGGGCCAACTAGCCCAGTAGGTGCTTCCAGTAAGCGCCACTGCGCTGCAGAGAGGTGATCCGAGGCCACGCCCCTTTTTAAAACCTCTCTGCAATGCAGCTCTGTGGCGCTTACTGGAGGTACCTGGTGGGCTAGTTGGGCCCCAGGGACCCTCAGGATTCAAGGGGACTTAATCCTGCAACTTAAAACGCGTCATGGGGCGCGTTTGCACACATGTCACCTCAGGCCCCCCCTCCCTTCACCACTGTGCAAACGCGCCCCGTAGCGCGTTTTAAGAGGTAGTTTTAATCCCCCTGCCCTATTATGTACTAGGGACTTACAGAGGAGGTCATGCTAATCACAGGGGTACCCCAACGCATAGTGTTCCCTAGTGTATGTAGGTGTTTTCACTGTATTCTAAGTGTCTTTTAGCATAGCACTGGCTCTGGTTAGTCAGAGTCAGTTACCACCAGTACCCGTCTGAAAAAGTTGTGGGCACTGGATGATTTTGCAACAAGGCCTCTTTCTGCTCCTCTGTTGGTTCTTTCTGCACATCTTTTGCTTCTTCCTGCACTTTTCTTCATCTTTGTGGACTTCTGTTGCTTCTTTCTGCATTTCTTTTGCTTCTTTCTGTGCGTTTTTCTTCTTTCTTCACATGTTCTACCTCTGTAGGCATAGTTAGAAACTAGCATTTAAAAAACCTTTGAAATTCACTTAAAAACCATAGGTTTCAGGCACGTTATAGTTAGAAATTAGCATTTAAAAAACCTTTGAAATTCACTGAAAAAACCATAGGTTTCAGACACGTTATAGTTAGAAATTAGCATTTAAAAACCTTTGAAATTCACTGAAAAAACCATAGGTTTTAGGGACAGTTATAGTTAGCTGGACATTTCACTCGTACAAAACCAGAGAAATTCCGGCGTTATAGTTAGTTCAGCTAACTATAACTCGCGCCCCCGCAATGCACTGCTGATGACATCACATATTACATCACTCATGACATGGTCAGTGACATCACTGATGACATCACTGATGACATCTCAAATGACATCACTGATGACATCACTGATGACATCATCCATGTGATAATTTCATGCATCTTCTCACACCCTAATATAACTTTTGATACACCCACTCTAAATTACAGACTGCCATTCTCAAAACCATACACACTCCAATACCAATAACTACATACCCACTCACTAATTCTTAGGTCTACACACACACACATCTACTCACTCACCCGTACAGTCACTCATACTTACAGTCACTCAGTACAGGACTATCATATGCACTCATACACCTATATAAACACTCACACACCACCACTCATCCATAGAGGTACTCACACACCTAGTCAGTCATACAAATAATTATTCAAACTACCCTTTACTCACCTATACAGTTATACACACACCAGCTCACTTACTCATACAAATACTAGCACATTTTTTATTTTTTTATTAGAAAAATACCTGGTACATTTAATAATAAATACAAATTACATTACAATATTCCTAGAAATCCACTATACATACATCGTACAATATTATAAAATAAATAAATTCGGGCATGAGTTTCTAAAACAGATAAAGATTAAGAAATATTTCATTATTACATAATAAAATTGGGCTGATAAATCCATACAAAGATAGAAATAACCATCCAACACCCATCAGGACTAATAAACATGGAAATCCAGATATAGGGAATCACTCGGGAGCTTCCTCCAGACAACCATCCCTCCACCACTTCATGGGAGCCCAAATAGTCATTCCTAATTCCCTCATTTTCCTACCCCGATGCATATATAGAGAGGATTCAATATTATGAATCCCAAGAAGTCTGGCCAACCACATCTGGAAGGATGGAGCTACCGTATCCTTCCATCCTGCCGCGAGCAGTATCCTGAAGACCGCTACAGATATAAATACAAATGCTTCTTTTTCCTTATTAAGCCTCAAATTACTATCAAATCCCATTATCATTAGGGTAGGGGATAGGGTGATCTTAACTCCTAGCAGCCCCTCCCAAAATTTTCCAATTTCTCCTTGAATAACACTTAATTTACTACAATGATAGAACATATGTAGCAAGTCAGCAGGGCCTCCCCCACACCGTGGACATCTATCGTCCTCCTTTTTGCCCCACATAAATAATTTAGCTGGTGTAAAATATAAATTAAAAAGAGTCTTATAATGTTGGGCTCTCAAATTTGTGGAGCGAAAAAGTTTCCCTGCGAGTTGCAATGCTCTATCTATGTCGACATCTGGGTCCCCAAGTTTCATTACCCATGCAGTTTCAAATTTCTCCAAATCATCCTGAGTCCCTGATAACAGAGACCCATATATCTTTTTGATCTTTATTCCACCCCCTAATAAATAATCCAATATATCAATTCTACCCCCAGGGATAATCCATGGTCTGATTCCCCTCAGGGTATCCTGGATCTGAAGAAACTTAAAACCTAAATTATCCGGAATACCAAATCTCTGCTGAATATCCTCAAATCTCATCAAGCTACCCCCCTCATATATATCGCCTATTCTTTTGATTCCTTGATGCTCCCAGAGCCTCCATATTCTATCATTGCTAAATTGAGGAAACATACTACAGTTCCACACCGGTGTATAATAACTAATTTTAGGAATTTTTAAAACTTTTTTCACCTGTTTCCAAACCTCCCAAACAGCATCTAAAACCTTATATCGCATTTTCTTATAATAACGCCTATCGGTTTTTCGTAGCAGTAGCCCCAGAGCTTCTCTACCTAGTAATAATTCATAGATAGAAGGGGGATTATTAATACCGAGTGGAGTATCCGATAGGTTTAAAGCTGGATCAAATAAAATCGCCATCTGACTTAACAAACAAGCCCACAGGTAAAATTTAATATTAGGGATTGCAAGCCCTCCTTTTTGGCCCTAAAATAATGGGGGCTATCAGGGCCATGTATCTTGATCCGAAGGCTAGAATTCAGATAATGGGAGGTAGCTCGGAAAAAGTGTATATCTCTAGAGGGACACGTCAGGGTTGTCCCTGCTCACCGATTCTTTTCGCCCTGTACATAGACCCTCTAGTACGGAAATTATTAGGATGCAATGAAATTAAACCGGTAATTTTTAATCGATATGAGACTAAGTTGCTGGCATATGCCGACGATCTGGCCATAATTACACCAGAACCAGATACGGCATTGATAGCTATTACAGGGATTGCTAGTGAATTCGGATATTGTTCGGGGTATCTGTTGAATGAAAGTAAAACTCAGATAATTTGTACTAAAAATATTAGAAGACAGGATGCAAGATATTCTGATTCAGCGGTTTATTTGGGAGTTAAAATAGGTTCGGCAACAGAAACCATTATAAAAGATAATTTTACCCCACTTTTAAAAACAATGGTAATTGATCTTAAAAGAATAGATGCCCTACATAAATCTATAATAGGGAGAGTAAATGTACTTAAAATAACTATGCTCCCTAAGGTATTATATTTCTTTCGCTCTATCCCGTTTATGATTGATGAAGGCCTATTAAAGTCAATAGAGCTAGTTTTTATGAATTTTATCTGGCAGTATGGTAAAATCAGGCGCTCCATGAGATATTTGTCTCTCCCACAAGAAAAAGGAGGGCTTGCAATCCCTAATATCAAATACTAGCACATTCTTACGCTCTTATACAATAACTGATACAAGCACACACGCATCCATACAGCCACTCTCACAATCACACACTCTCGTTGCAGAGTGTTGTAAAAAGGGGCGTGGCCTCTGAACACCTCTCTGCAACGCAGCTCTCTGGCGCATACTGGAGGTATCTGGTGGGCTAGTTGGCCCCTATGGACCCTCGGGATTGAGGAGGAATTAATTCTCCAACTTAAAACGTGCCACAGGGCGTGTGTGCAGACATGTCACCTCAGGCCCCACCCCTTCCTTCACCATTGTGCAAATATTCCTCTAAAATCAGCCGAACTACGAATTCCGATTTACTCACCTGTTATCAGGAGAGACCTCAGTGCTGCATCTTTGAGCCCAGTACTGATCCTGAAAAGTAATTTTAACCGTACTTACCAGTAACTTGAATTTCCTTCCATAGGCTAACATTGACTGGTTTCACTTGGAAATTCTTCTAAGTGTGGAGTTTTGGAACTTTATAATATTCCTCTAAAATCAGCCGAACTACGAATTCCGATTTACTCACCTGTTATCAGGAGAGACCTCAGTGCTGCATCTTTGAGCCCAGTACTGATCCTGAAAAGTAATTTTAACCGTACTTACCAATAACTTGAATTTCCTTCCTTAGGATATCATTGCCTGCTTTTTGCTGAAAAAGTTTCTAAGTGTCGATTTTTGAAACATACAAATATTCCTCTAAAATCAGCAGAACTACGAATTCCGATTTACTCACCTGTTATCAGGAGAGACCTCAGTGCTGCATCTTTGAGCCCAGTACTGATCCTGAAAAGTAATTCTAACCGTACTTACCAGTAACTTGAATTTCCTTCCATAGGCTAACATTGACTGGTTTCACTTGGAAATTCTTCTAAGTGTGGAGTTTTGGAACTTTATAATATTCCTCTAAAATCAGCCCAACGACGAATTCCGATTTACTCACCTGTTATCAGGAGAGAACCCAGTGCTGCATCTTTTAGCCCAGCACTGACCCTGAAAAGTAATTCTAACCGTACTTACCAGTAACTTGTATTTCCTTCCACAGGAATCCATTGTCTGGTTTTCAGCAGAAAGGTTTCAAAGTGTCGATTTTCACAAACTACAAATATTCCTTAAAAATCGCCTGTATGACTTAAACACATTCTTTCAACTGTTTACAGGAGATGCACCAGTGCTGGATCCAGGATCCACCACTGAGTAAGAAAAAGTAACGATAACACTACTTATCTGCTAAGTGAATTTCCTCCCATAGGATAACATTGGTGATTCTATGTGAAAAAGTTTCTGTCAACTTTTAAAATACAATAATATTCCTTAAAAATCACTACTGTAACCAAAACGCTTTTACTCAACTGTTTACAGGAGATGTCCCAGGACTGAATCTAGGATCCAGTCCTGTGGTTAGAAAAGTAATCCATAAAGTAACTAATTACATTTAACTAGAAATTCACATTGAGCTCAATGTTGCATTGTGTTTGAAATTGAGCCTAGGGACCCTTAGGATTCAAGGGGACTTAATCTCTCAACTTAGAACGGCCACAGGGCAACAACTGTAACTACTGTACTTAAAAGTCTATTGCCTATTTGCAAAGTATTTAAACTAAAGTAATTCATTCTGAGAAAGTATATTTTGTAATGTAATGTATAATGTAATTACAATGTAATTTAAAAAATAAAATATCTAAAAATAAATAGTTTAAAAAATGTAGTAAATCAGTATCAAAAAATAAATATAACAATTAATACATTTAAAAATTGTCATTTACAAAACCTTTGAAATTCACTGAAAAAAACCATAGGTTTCAGACATGTTATAGTTAGGAATTAGCATTTAAAAAATCTTTGAAATTCACTGAAAAAACCATAGGTTTCAGACACGTTATAGTTAGAAATTAGCATTTAAAAAACCTTTCAAATTCACTGAAAAAACCATAGGTTTCAGACACGTTATAGTTAGAAATTAGCATTTAAAAAACCTTTGAAATTCACTGAAAAAACCATAGGTTTTAGGGACAGTTATAGTTAGTTGGACATTGCACTCAGTACAAAACCCGTGAAATTCCCCGTTATAGTTAGTTCAGCTAACTATAACTCGCGCCCGCAATGCACTGCTGATGACGTCACATATTACATCACTCATGACATGGTCAGTGACATCACTGATGACATCACTGATGACATCTCAAATGACATCACTGATGACATCATCTAGTGACTGTGTGTTTCTGTAAAGTTTAAATATTTTTAATATATATAGGGAAAGGCGTATTGAAGAATGAGTGAGTGTATAAGTGTCTGTATGGATGATTTAGTAGGTGCGTGACTAACTCTATAAGTGAGTGATTAACGTATCTTACTGAATGCATGGGTTAGTGACTAAACTGGGTGAATGTCTGTATCCGCCTGTCTGTTGCTGTGTAAGTGGCTGCATGGGTTTGTGAATAGCTACATGAGTGTCTATATGAGTTATTGATTGGTTGTCTGAGTATCTGTATGGGTGCCTGAGTGTTTGTGTGGGTGGGGTGTGTGCGACTCTGTGCATAGATGTGTGAGTGGGTGATTCACTGGGTGGATGGTTTCAAGAGTGCATCTGTGATAGACTGTATGGGTGGGTAAGTGTGTGTAAGAGTGTGTTAGTGAGTGAATGTATGTCCCAGTGGTACATGTGTGAGTAACTACATATGTGAAAGGCAGTATATATGTGTGTTGGAGTATATAAATAGCTATAAGCGAGAGTGTGTGATTGTGTTAGTGACTGTATGGATGAGTGTGTGCTTGTATCAGTGATTGTATAAGAGCGTAAGAATGTGCTAGTATTTGTATGAGTAAGTGAGCTGGTGTGTGTATAACTGTATAGGTGAGTAAATGGCAGTGTGTTTAATTATTTGCATGACTGACTAGGTGTGTGAGTACCTCTATGGATGAGTGGCGGTGTTTGAGTGTCTATATAGGAGTATGAGTGCATATGATAGTCCTGTACTGAGTGACCGTAAGTATGAGTGACTGTATGGGTGAGTGAGTGGATGTGTGTGTGTAGACCTAAGAATCAGTGAGTGGGTATGTAGTTATTGGTGTTGGAGTGTCTATGGTTTTGCGAATGGCAGTCTGTAATTTGAAGTGGGTGTATCAAAGGTTATATTAGGGTGTGAGGAGGTGCATCAGATTATCACGTGGATGATGTCATCAGTGATGTCATCAGTGATGTCATTTGAGATGTCATCAGTGATGTCATCAGTGATGTCACTGACCATGTCATGAGTGATGTAATATGTGACGTCATCAGCAGTGCATTGCGGGCGCGAGTTATAGTTAGCTGAACTAACTATAACGGGGGAATTTCACGGGTTTTGTACGAGTGCAATGTCCAACTAACTATAACTGTCCCTAAAACCTATGGTTTTTTCAGTGAATATATATATATATATTTTTTACAAAATTACGCTGCACTCAGAAATCCTTCTCTTCAGATATTTATTAAAACAGAGCCAGTCTGTCACACCGACACGTTTCGGCCACGTCGGGCCTTTCTCACGGTTGGAGGACACTGTGAGAAGTTGGCCTGGTATATGCTGTTCACTAATTAAAGTGGACACCTTGCACCAGAACAATTCGACTCTTATGGTAGATAGGTTTAAGACAACCTTTATAGAAAGCTATCCTAGTGGTAGCTGTGGAGAGCAGCCTTCAGGCTAAGTCTTGAAGGAATGTAAAGCAGCTTGTTTTACCACACAATCTCTTGAATCACCAAATGAAAAGACACCACACAGGTATATATATCAAATATATATGTATTTATTAATAAACAACTCTCTACTAATCTCTTTATGAGATTAGAAGTCAGGAACATATGTACAAGTCAAATGTTATCAAAATAAGTTTAGCACAATCGAATATCACAATCTTAGTTTGGCTAGACCTAGGTCTAGGGCATCTAGAATTGAGGGACCCCCAAGAACCACCCCAGGTAGTTGTAGGAGACCCACAGGGGACGGACGCGGTGTCCTGGCACCGGTGCAAGTCCTGTACGAGTCTATGCGAACAGACGCGATTGAGATTTCAATGTTAAAGGTCCCTTGCGTGTTCGAGGCGAACACACCGATCGGTCCTTGTACGAGTCGAAGGACGCGGTTACAGATAGAGTTGCAAGGGAGTTGGACGCAGTGTGTCTAACACAGACGCGAACCATGTACGAGTCAGCGCGATAGTCGCACTTGGAAAGTAAGAGTTTTAGGGCACTTCTAGGGTAGCTACAAGCAAGTCACTTACAGGGTAAGTAGTTCTAGGGCCCACACCCACAGGAGCACCATAGTGCTGAAGTTACCTCACCCAGGGAGCCGGGTGCATAGGTGTTCTTTGGTGTCGGGTCGCTGCGTCGTTTTCAATGGGAGCCAGTGAAGACTTGCTGCTTGCGGCGACAGGAGAAGTGTCCGGAGGAATCCAAGCCTGGATTCAGAAGATGGAAGACCTGAAAGCAGAGGGGACAGTGTTCAAAGTCACTTGGCAGTGACTCGGGGCAAGGAAGATGGATGCCCACCGTCGTCGCAAGATTCAGGTCGTTCACGGGTGCCTTGACTCTTCAGCCACGAGGTCCAGAAGGTGTCGACGATGACCAGGAGCTGGATTCGGCGTTTCCCACGATGTCTGCAGCTTACTGCTGTGTCGGCGACTCGATTGGAGCCAACAAGCCTTGGTAACAGCAAGTCTTGGGGAAAGTGTAAAAAGTCAATGGCGCAGACCAGCAAGGTCTGAGGGACTCACCCAGCAAGAGTAGGTCAGGGCAGGCCTGGAGAAACCAGAGGAGCCCTTTGGTTCTGTAGGAAAGCCTTCTGGGGACCCACAAGCCAGCTGGCAAGGGATCGCAAAGACGCCTCGGGAGGATTCACTCAACAGGGGCCCACGGTCACTCGGGACATGGTAGGCCTCTGATCTTCGGAGAGATTTTTTCTGGAGGCCAGGACCATATGTGATCCAAAGCACAAGTTCGTAGAACGTTGTGAAGGGGTTGCACTCGACAATAGTGCACGGTACCCAGGGGTCATGGTTCCTCGTCACTCTTGGAGTCCACTGGCCTCAACTTCGCTGGGGACTCACGATGGCCTTTGAGAAGTCAGGAAATCCACTTCTTGGGCTGCAGGGACTTCGGAATCCGGCGGGAGCAGCGTAGTTTGCGACCGTCATTTGTAGTTTTTGGTGCCTGCCAAGCAGGGGAGTCACTCCTTGACTCCAAGGGAGATTCTTCAGTCTTCCAAAGGTAGTGGAACGTCGAAGGTCCAGGATTCTTCTTCAGAGCGTCGTCCAGGGATATCTAGGGTGCAATGCACAGGTTCCCCCTCTTATACTAAAAGAAAGGGAGGGACTAGCTCTATGACCCTACCTATGGGAGGGTCAGGGGAGTGGGTGGCTACACCCACTTCCCTTTGTCCAGTTTCGCGACAGAGCAGGGGCAGGTAGCCCCTGAGCCGGTTTGAACTGGGGTATGCACAGAGGAGCCTTCTGCTCCCCCAGTGCAGGACTTCAAAGCACTCTAAGAGTGCACCCGCCCAGCCCCAATACACTAAACCCTGTCTGGGAGGTGGTCACACCCCCTTGGGACAGGATATCTATTGTTGGGCTTCCTCCACTGCGAGTGTTGGTCATCAGCAGGAGGGCAGCCCAGTGTCTGTGACTGGTGGCATCCATTTTGTGATGCCAGGGCTCTGCAGGATTCTACCGCGTTTCCACAGTAGGTACATGTCTATCCTCTAGAAGGGTGGAATGCTACCCCCGCCGCCAGGACTGGCGGGGGGTAGTATTCCAGAATGTTTGACACCAAACACGACATGTTTTGATGCAGCCATTCCAAAGTTAGCATTTTACCGCGAGGATATAATGCACTTAAGAGTATATGGTTTAACCGCATCCACAAACAGCACCAGAGAATGGACTCTGAGAGCTGCAGAGGGGCCCTGCTCAGGCAGAGGCACCCCCTCACATGGAAACTAAGCACCCTGCCCTCAGGATCGATAGGGCCTGCTTTAGGGGTGACTGATAAGTCTCAATGTGTGTGCAGGAGAGATATAGGGGACCTATATCTCAGTGAGGGGTGCTAGCACTTCCTCACCCAGGCTGCAGTAGCAGGCCTGTGGTGTCAGATTTAGTCTGCTTCCCAGGGGTGGCATAATACATGCTTCAGCCCCTGGTAGGCCTATGAAGTACCTATGCCCTTGGTACCTAAGGTACCATATACTAGGGACTCATAAGGTACCACAGTATCCAATCACTAGTGCACCTAGAGTGCACTCCAAGTCGTTTAGAGAGAACAGAGAGGCTGGGGCCCTGATTAGCAGGGACCCAGCCAGACTATAGCCAGAAACAAGTGTAAACATCAGAAAAAAATTGGGGGCAACATAAGAGGCAGATCCTACTCTCCTACAGACACTACTTTACAATCTGTTTTTTATACCACTTCCTTTCCAGCCCATACTATGGAATTCTGGGAATTATGGTTTTTAGTCTTTTTTACCAAAGACAGATAAACACATTGATTTTATGTGATTGTATGACGACCAATAAGATGTTATTACATATTTGATTGTTGTTATCATCATGCAAAAGTCTCTTTTTGTAAATGTCATTATGATAGTCATAATACAAATTTTCACAGCGATAATTTTCAAAGAGAGCACTGATCAATGTACTTATGATTGCATTGTTACATTTAGTATGTGTTTCTCTTCGGATATAATAATTTACCCGTAACCATGGTAATATCAATCATTCATTATCATATTTATTATCCCAGTGTATATGCCCATGGGCATGGCATATTGTACACAATGTCCCGGGTGTTACCAGTTCATTTTCACTTAGTAAATACTTCAAGTGGCTCCCTCTGTTCAGTATAGTACCATTTCATATTTTTCGCTGATATTAAAAAGTGGTGTTTGACTTTTGATGATATCTTCACGCAATGTTTGTTCCAGGGCTGTTGTCTAATGTTTGATTGTCACAGTTAGTTTTATGATGTTATTATGGGGTATTTTCATATGTATGTTCATAGATGGACATGCAGCTCCTCGCCATTATTGAGACCTCTGGGGATCTTTGTACGTAATCTGATGATGTATCGTGATTCCAATTGTCTGAGTTTTTTCTTTCTGCCTCCTGCTCTCTCATTTTGTGGGATGGTGTCCAATCCAAAGAATTCCATTCGTCTCCAATCATTATTTTGGCATGTGGCTAGATGTTTTGCTGTCGCATAATTAGAATCTTTATTTTTCACAGCTCGGATATGTTCCAAAATTTGCTTTTTCAGCATACAGATGGTACTACCAATGTATCTCAGTCCGCATGCACATTGGATGACGTAAACCACGAATTGTGTTGTACATGTGATTTTATGGTTTCTTCTGATAGTTCTTCCTTCTGGATCCTTTATTTCTTTTGTATTCACACCAATTTTACAATCTTTGCAACTGTTGCACGTTTTGAAGCCCAATTGTTGTTGTTCTAACCAGTTCCTCTTAGGTTTCTCTTGAAAGTGGCTCTGGACTATTTTATCCTGTAGGGAGGGTGCCTTTCTGTATGTGACTTGTGGTCGTGTGCCGATGATTTTCCCAATATCCTGGTCTTGTTTCAATAGATGCCAGTATTTTTGGATTATTTTTGTGACCCTTGAGCTTTCCTTACTATAAGTTAGAAACAATCTTGGTGTTTCTTGTTTGTTGGCATTGTCCAAGTGTTGTTCCTCTTTCTTTTCTTTTTCTTTTTGTTTTTCTTTTTGAGCTTTTGTAATCAAAGTTTCAGTATGTGTTGCTTGTTTAATTTTATATCACTTTTGTTGAGATATAAATCACCTAGTGGCAGTCGCCAGTAGGTAGTTATAGTTAGAAGATAGTTCCATAGGAAAAGCATTTTTTGACTTGGCTATAACTTTGGCGTTGTTTGAACTATCTTCATGAAATTTTCCCCCAAAAACTGTCAAGGTAGGATCTGTGTGTCATGGAAATTTTAAGGGTGATCTGTGCGGTTGGACCGAAAAATTGGGGCGCGAAATAAGGGTGCATTTGTACTGTAAATTCCCACAGGAACCTTTAGCCACAGCTACAGCCCGAACTGCTGAATGGACTTACACCAAATTTGGCAGGGAGGTAGATGTTGGATTGAGGAAATGCCTTTTGCTTATTTGCTGTAAATCCATTCAGTAGTTGTTGTGAAATTTAAGTTGAAAATTATAGATTATATCCCTGGCCACGAAGCCTTTGCGAACAAAGACGAGGTCGTGCAGGGAAATGCACTGCTCTGATTGGCTGCCAACACTTCAACCAGGAAGTGTTGGAAACCATCTTGGGACTTGGCTTCACTAAGTGAAAATAAAGAAAAGGGGGCAGGGTAGTAATATCATGACCCGCAAGCCATGGTGTTGGGGTCCTCCTGGGACTCCGCCACGGCATAAAAGCATTTAAAAAAACATTTAAAAATTGCTGCGAAATCGCGATATTTGCGAATTCATGGCAAAAAAAGCAAGCCCAGGCTCCTGCACTTGCTTTTAAAAAGCCCACGGGTGGGCCAGGTCCTGTAGAATGTAATAAATATAGGAAGGGGGCTCACAGGGCCCCCCTCCTAGGACTTATCAAAGTCCTGGGGATCTCCACCTCCCCTGGGCTATTTCCAATTATGTTGAGGGGGCCTCATGGACACCCCCTACCCCAGGGACCGCCACCTCCCTTGGCCTAATTAAAACAACATAGGGAGGCCTTGCAGACCCTCCCTGCACCAGGGACCTCTACCTACCCGGGGCTAATATCAAAAATATGGGGGAACTCATGGATCCCCCCGCCCCGGGGACCGCCACCTTCCCAAGGCTAAAATAAATACCAAAGAGTGGGGGGCTGCAGCCCCGGAAACCACCACATCCCTGGGGCAAATTTGAAAAAAGTAGGGGGGGTCATGTGACCCCTCTCCAGGAGCCCTACATAGCCCTGGGGACCACCAACCCCCAGGGCTGGCTTCAGCAATGTCCCGGGGTTCCCAACCCTGGAACATTGCAGTTTGCTATGGCATGGCAGGAGCACTACTCCTGCCATGCCATTGCAAAAAGTGTGCTCCACTTTGAGCAAGCGAGACCATTTTGCTCTTGCTTGCTCAAAGCAGAGCACACTTTGCTTTACACACAGGGAGCTGCATGTCAGCAGCTGCCTGAGTGTAAAAAGTAATGTAGGCTCCCTCAGGAGTTGGGAACTGGCCGGGACCGCAGGGGCCTTCGGGCTTCCCTGTGGTCCCCAATGAGGTGGCCATGCCCTGGGGGATGGGGTCCCCGGGGCTGAAAATGGCCAGGGAGGGAGCCGCTCGGCCCCCCTCCCATCAAGGCTTATTTAAAAGGAAAGTTCTCAGCCCGGGGATGGAGTACCTGAGGCTGAAGTTGGCCTGGGGAGGGGGGCTGCGCGGCCCCCCTTTCCTTTTTATTAAAAAAATAAAAGGGCAGGCCCCGGGGATGGGGTCTCGGGGGCCAAAAATGGCTTAGGTGGTGGGGGCTGCTCGGCTCCTCTCCCTTTGAATAAAAAAAGGGGAAAAAAATAAAGGCCTGGCCCCAGGGGATGGGGTTCCCGGGCCAAAAATAGTCCAGGAATGGGGGGCCACGCAGCCCCCCTTTCCTAAAAAATAAATAAAATGTAAAAAGCCGGCAACTTGCAGGAGGACCTGCCCCCTTTCTGCACTACTCTCCAAATGCACCTCCTGGCACTCTCCTGGTTGGGGGATGACAACTTCTCAGCAATCCTGCTGTGTGGTACTTACTGGAGGTAACAGGAAGGGTAGTTGGCCCCTAAGGACATTCTTGGGGGCCAACTACCCCTCCTATTATCTCTAGTATGTCCCACACAGCGGGATTGCTAAGATGTCTTTGGAGGCCACTCCCCCTTTCTCCACCACTCTACAAACGTGGCTCCTGGCACACTACTGTTTTGGGTTTGAAGTCCACCTTACTCCTGAGGGACATTGGGGGCCAAGAAGCCCTCCTGGTACCTCCTGCCTACACAGAGGAATCCCTGAGAGCTGGTCGGAAGCCCCATCCCCTTTCTCCACCACTCTGCAAACGTGATTACTACTTTAAAAACCATAGAAATTCACTGGAAAAACCAAAGGTGACAGGGACGTTATAGTTAGGAATTAGCATTTAAAACCTTAGAAATTCACAAAAAAAAAACAAAGGTTACAGGGACCTTATAGTTAGGAATTAGCATTTAAAA
The DNA here is from genome assembly GCA_963921515.1 of Calotriton arnoldi. NCBI lineage: Eukaryota > Metazoa > Chordata > Amphibia > Caudata > Salamandridae > Calotriton > Calotriton arnoldi. The sequence continues at coordinate 576,507 of CAWUFW010011803.1, forward strand.
AACCTTAGGAATTCATTGTTGAAAACAAAGGTTACAAGGACATTATAGTTAGGCTGACATTTCACTCTTACAAAACCAGAGAACTTCAGCAGTTATAGTTAGCTGAGCTAACTATAACTCGCACCCCGGCAATGCACTGCTTATGACCTCACATATTACATCACACATGACATGTTCTGTGACATTACTGATGACATCACTGATGACATCTCAAATGACATCACTGATGACTTCACTGATGATATCATCCAGTGACTCTGAGTGTTTCTAAAAGGTTTATGAGTGCTAAATATATATACCAAGGTGTATTGGTGAATCAGTGTGTGTATAAGTGCCTGTATGGATGATTCAGTGGGTGTGTGACTGACTGTATAAGTGAATGATTAGGTGTCTCAGTGAATGTATGGGTGAGTGACTAGGTTGTGCCAATGTCTGTATCAGTCTGTCAATTGGTGTCGAAGTGGCTGTATGGATTGGTGAGTGGGTATGCGAGTGGCTGTATGGGTGATTGATTGGTTGTCTGAGTACCTATATGAGTGTCTGTGTGGGTGGGTGAGGGGGTCTGTGACTGCCTACATGTATGAGTGAGTGGGTGAGTCAGTGGCTGTATGGGTTAGTGAGTGCATCTGTTAGGTGCTGTATGGGTGACTGAGTGTGTGTATGGTTGTGTCGGTGAGTGGATGGATGTGTCAGTGGTATATGGGTGAGTAACTGCATATGAAAGGCAGTATAGGAGAGTGTTGGGAGTAGATGAGTGACTATATGTGTGACTGAGTGATTGCAAGAATGGCCACATGGGTGAGTGTGTGCTTGTGTCAGTGACTGTATAGGTGAGTGAGTATGTGTTAGTACCTGTATGAATCAGTGAGTAGGTTTGTGTATAACTGTATAGGTGAGTAAGTGGCTGTATAATTGACTCTATGGGTGAGTGACTAGGTGTGTGAGTAGCTCTATAGGTGACTGACAGTGTGTGAGTGGCTGTATGGGTATATGAGTGGATATATCAGTGGCTGTATTTGTCAGTGAGTTGGTTATGATTGGCTGTATAGGTGAGTGTGTGCTTGTGTCATTGACTGTATAGGTGAGTATGTGTTAGTATCTGTATGAATAAGTGAGTGGGTGTGTGTATAACTGCATAGGTGAGTAAGTGGCTGTGTTATTGACTTTATGGGTCCGTGAGTAGGTGTGTGAGTAGCTCTATGAGTGACTGACAGTATGTGAGTGGCTGTGTGGGTGTATGAGTGGATATATCAGTGGCTGCATTAGTGATTTGGTTTACGTGTGGCTTTGTGGGTGACTGAGTGGATGTGTGTTTAGTCCTATGGATCAGTGAGTCGGTGTGTAAGTACAGGTATGGGTGTGTCAGAGGTTTTGAGAATCCTAGTGTGGAAGTTGGAGTGGGTGTATGAAAGGTTATATTGGGGTGTAAGTGGGTGCATCAGAGATTCTGTGGATGATGTCATCAGTGATGTCAATTGAGATGTCATCAGTGATGTCACTGACTATGTCATGATTGATGTAATATGTGAGGTCATAAGCAGTGCATTACGGGGGCGCAAGTTATGGTTAGCTTAGATAATTATAACTGCTGAATTTCTCTGGTTTTGTACGAGTGAATTGTCAGCCTAACTATAACGTCCCTGTACCCTTCGGTTTCTTCAGTGTATATATATATATATATATACACACACACCCTGCTGGCGGTCACCTGGTTTCCATAGGAAAATCGTTTTTTTGATTTGCCAATGTCTTTGGCGTCGTTTGACAAATCTTCGCAAATATTTTAAAACTAATGAGGCAGTCAGGTCAGTTGCTGTGTTAAAGGTTTCGGGGTGTTTCGTCAAGCTGGGGCTGAGAAATTGGGGGGTTCCCAAAACGCGTTTTCTCCATGTTAATTTCCATTGCAAACTTTAGACACGGCTACAGCCAGAACTGCTGAACGGAATTACACCAAATTTGGCAAAAAGGTAGCTATTGGTTCAGAAAGCACTCTTTTTGTTAAATGGTGTAAATCAGTTCAGTAGTTCCTGAGAAATTTAAACATTTCTCAGATATACATATATGGCAGCGGAGGATCCGTGAGCCCTCCCGATCTCGTGCCTGAGATCTGATTGGCTTCTAACACTTCAAACCAGGAAGTGTTGGCAGCCATCTTGTTACTAGGTTGAACTGAGTCCCAAGAAAAAAGGACAAAAAAGGTTAAAAATCAAGAAAATGGGGCAGGGTGGAAACACCCTGACCCCCTAGGCCTGCCAGGGCCAAAAATAGATTTTTTTTTATAAATGTTGGCGGGATTCGCGTTTGATCCGCGAATTAGGCAGAATTTTTTTTTTTAAATGAAGCGCAGGATCCTGCGCTTCATTTTATTTAAGCCCCAGGGTTGGCCAGGTCCTGGGGGCAGTCATTAAAATAGATGCAGGGGCCCGCAGCCCTGGGGACTGCCACCTCCCTGGGGCTATGTTTATTAAATGTGAGGGCCATGAAGGGCACCCAGGCCCCCAGCTGTCCCGGGGATCACCACCTCCCAGGGCTTTGTTTCTAAAAGGAATATCCTGCCCCCCCCGCAGCCCCAGGGACCGCCACCTCCCCAGGGCACAAATTCAAAAGTTGTGTGGGGGGCTCCAGCTCTCCCACTGATCCCCAGGGACCACCACCTTCCCAGGGCTAATTTAATGTAATGGGGGCACACAGCCCCCCGCAGCCCCTGGGACCGCCACCTCCCCAGGGCATAAATTAAGTAAAGGCAAGGGTGCGTTGTGGACCCCCGGGGACCACCACCTCCCCTGGTCTACAATGTAGATGAGAGGGGGGCCATGTGGCCCCCTCCAGGAGCCCTCCTTGGGCCTGGGGACTGCCACCCCCAGGGCCTGCTCCAGCAATGTCCAGGGTGCCCACCCCAGGTCATTGCAGTTTGCTATGGCTTGGCAGCAGCACTGCTCTTGCCATGCCATAGCAAACTCTGATTCACTTCATGGAAGCAAGAGAATTGAAAATCCTCTCGCTTTCATGAAGCAAAGCAGAATTGCTTTTGCGCAGAGGGAACTGCAGGTTTGCAGTTCCTTCTGCCCAAAGCAGTGCCGGCTCCCACAGGAGGCAGGGAGCCGGCAGGAACCACAGGGGCCTTGAGGCTCCCCCCGCAGTCCCCAACAATGTGGCCAAGCCCTGGAGTATGGGGTCCCCGGGGCCAAAAATGGCCCAGGAGGGTGGCCAGTTTGCCCCCTCCCTTTTTTAATATTTTAAAAAGAAATGTCAGGGCCTCGGGGGAGGGGGGCCACACAGCCCCCTCCCCATTAAATTAAAAAGCTAAAGATAGGCCTAGCCCCAGGAGATGGGGTCCCTGGGGCACAAAAGGGTCAAGGGAAGAGGGGCCACACAGCCCGTCTTCCTAAATAAAAAGTAAGCCGGTAACTCGCCTGAGGCCCCGCCCTATTTCTCCACTACTCTGCAAATGCACCTCCTGGCACGCTCTTGGTTGGGGATGAAGTCCCTTGCACTGCTAAGGGTCCTTAGGGGCCAACTAGTCCACCTATTACCTCCAGTAAGCCCCACATAGTGGGATTGCTGAGAGGTGGTCAGAGGCCATGTCCCTTTTTATAACACTCTGCAAACCCGCCTCTTGGTGCACTGCTGGTTGGGCTGCTTGTGTGTGAGTACTAGTATGGCTCTGTGAATGGGTTTGTGAATGGTTGTTTGGGAGTGGCAGTGGGTGTATAAATTATTCTATAGTGGTGTGAGTGGGTGAGTCAGAGAAGCTGTGGATGATGTCATCACTGATGTCATCAGTGATGTAATTTGAGATGTCATCAGTGATGTCATGAGTGATGTCACTGACCATGTCATGAGTGATGTAATATGTGAGGTCATAAGCAGTGCATTGCGGGGGCGCGAGATATAGTTAGCTCGGCTAACTATAACTGCTTAATTCTCTGGTTTTGCATGAGTGAAATGTCAGCCTAACTATAACTTCCTTGTAACCTAAAAAAATAAATAAAAAATATATATACATATATATATATATATATTCACTGAAAAAACCATAGGTTTCAGGGACGTTATAGATAGAAATTAGCATTTAAAAAACCTTAGTATTGCACTGAAAAAACCACAGGTTTCAGGGACGTTATAGTTAGTTGGACATTTCACTCGTACAAAATCAGAGAAATTCGGCCATTATAGTTAGTTCAGCTAACTATAACTCGCGCCCCCGCAATGCACTGCTGATAGCGTCACATATTACATCATTCATGACATGGTCAGTGACATCACTGATGACATCACTGATGACATCATCCATGTGATAGTCTGATACACATCCTCACACCCTAATATAACCTTTGATACACCCACTCTAAAATACAGACTACCATTTTCGAAACCATAGACACACCAATACCAGTTACTACATACCCACTCACTGATTCCTAGGTCTACACACACATCCACTCATTCACCCATACAGTCACTCATACATGCAATCACTCATCAATACAGCACTATCATTTGCACTCATACACCTATACAGACACTCACACACCGTCACTCATCCATAGAGTTACACACACACCTAGTCAGTCATGCAAAGATTCAATCACACTCCCATTTACTCACCTATACAGTTATACACACACCACCTCACTTATTCATACAGATACTAACACATACTTACTCTCTCATACAATCACTGATACAAGCACACACTCATGCATACAGTCACTCTCACAATCACTCGCTCTCACATATAGTCATTTATATACTCCAACACTCACATATACTGCCTTTTACATATGTAGTTACTTACACATGTACCACTGAGACATCCATTCACTCACCAACACACCCATACACACACACACTCACCCACCCATACAGTCCATCACAGATGCACTCTTGGACCCATACACCCAGTGAATCACCCACTCACACATCTATGCACAGAGTCACACACCCCCACCCACCCACACAGACTCTCAGGCAACCATATAGATACTCAGACAACCAATCAATAACCCATATAGACACTCATGTAGCTACTCACCAACCCGTGCAGCCGCTTACACACCAACTGACAGACTGGTACAGACATTTACACAGTTTGGTCACTAACTCATGCATTCAGCAAGACACGTTTAATCACTCACTTATACAGACAGTCACGCACCTACTAAATCATCCATTCACACACTCACACACCCACTCATCCTTCAATACACCTTGGCCTATATATATATAAAACATATTTAAACTTCACAGAAACACACAGTCACTGGATGATGTCATCACTGATGTAATCAGTGATGTCATTTGAGATGTCATCAGTGATGTCATGAGTGATGTCACTGACCATGTCATGAGTGATGTAATATGTGACGTCATCAGCAGTGGATTGCGGGGGCGCGAGTTATAGTTAGCTGAACTAACTATAACGGCCGAATTTCTCTGGTTTTGTACGAGTGAAATGTCCAACTAACTATAACGTCCCTGAAACCTGTGTTTTTTTCAGTGAATTACTAAGGTTTTTTAAATGCTAGTTTCTAACTATAACGGCCCTGAAACCTATGGTTTTTTCAGTGAATTTCAAAGGTTTTTTAAATGCTAATTTCTAACTAAAACGTCCCTGAAACCTATGGTTTTTTCAGTGAATTCCAAAGGTGTTTTAAATGCTAATTACTAACTATAACGTCCCTGAAATCTAAGGTTTTTTCAGCGAATTTCTAAGGTTTTTTAAATGCTAATTTCTAACTATGCCTACAGAGGTAGGACATGTGCAGAAAGAGGAAGAAAGGTGCAGAAAGAAGCAAGAGAAATGCAGAAAGAAGCAAGAGAAATGCAGAAAGAGGCAACAGAAGTCCAGAAAGACAAAGAAAGGTGCAGAAAGAAGCAAGAGATATGCAGAAAGAGCCAACAGAAGTCCAGAAAGATGAAGAAAAGTGCAGAAAGAAGCATGAGATATGCAGAAAGAACCAACAGAGGTGCAGAAAGAGGCCTTGTTGCAAAGTCATCCTGTGCCCCCAACTTTTTGCTGATGGGTACTGGTGGTAACTGACTCTGACTAACCAGGCCTAGAGCCAGTGCTATGCTAAAAGACACTTGGAATACAGTGAAAACACCTACATACACTAGGGAACACTATGCGTTGGGGTACCCCTGTGATTGGCATGACCTCCTCTGTAAGGCCCTAGTACATAATAGGGCAGGGGGATTAAAACTACCTCTAACTAAGAGGTGCAGAAGGAGGCAAGAGAAGTGCAGAAAGAAGCAACAGAGCTGCCGAAAGAGGCAAGAGAGGTGCAGAAAAAAGCAAGCGAAGTGCAGAAAGAGGCAAAAGAGGTACATAAAGAGATAACAGGGGTGCAGAAAGAAGCAAGACAGGTGCAGAAAGAAGCATGGAAAGTGCAGAATGAAGCAACAGGGGTGCAGAAAGAGGCAAGAGAACTGCAGAAAGAAGCAACAGAGGTGCAGAAAGAGGCAAAAGAGGTACATAAAGAAATAACAGGGGTGCAGAAAGAAGCAAGACAGGTGCAGAAAGAAGCATGGAAAGTGCAGAATGAAGCAACAGGGGTGCAGAAAGAGGCAAGAGAAGTGTAGAAAGGAGCAAGTGAGGTGCAGAAAGAGCCAGCAGAGTTGCAAAAAGAGACAAGAGAGGTGCAGAAACAGGCAAGAGAAGTGCACAAAGAGGCAAGAGAATTGCTGAAAGAAGCAAGAAAAGTGCAGAAAGAGGCAAGTGAGATGCAAAAACAGGCAGGAAGGGTACAGAAAGAGGGAAGACGAGTACAGAAAGAGACAACAGGGTTGCAGAAAGAAGCAAATGAGGTGCAGAAAGAGGCAACAGACGTGCAGAAAGAGGGAAGAGAGGTGCAGAAAAAGGCAAGAAAAGTGTAGAAAGAGGCAAAAGAGGTACATAAAGAGACAAGAGGGGGCAGAAAGAAGCAAGACAGGTGCAGAAAGAAGCATGGAAAGTGCAGAATGAAGCAACAGGGGTGCAGAAAGAGGCAAGAGAAGTGTAGAAAGGAGCAAGTGAGGTGCAGAAAGAGCCAACAGAGGTGCAAAAAGAGGCAAGAGAGGTGCAGAAACAGGTAAGAGAAGTGCACAAAGAGGCAAGAGAATTGCTGAAAGAAGCAACAGAGGTGTAGAAAGAAGCAATAAAAGTGCAGAAAGAGGCAAGTGAGATGCAAAAACAGGCAGGAAAGGTACAGAAAGAGGGAAGACGAGTGCAGAAAGAGACAACAGGGGTGCAAAAAGAAGCAAATGAGGTGCAGAAAGAGCAACAGACGTGCAGAAAGAGGGAAGAGAGGTGCAGAAAAAGGCAAGAAAAGTGCAGAAAGAAGCAAAAGAGGTACATAAAGAGACAACAGGGGTGCAGAAAGAAGCAAGACAGGTGCAGAAAGAAGCATGGAAAATGCAGAATGAAGCAACAGGGTATGCCCAGATGTGGGTCCCTTGCTCACTTTGCCACTGGATTCAAGATAGCCTGGCTGATGAGGGTTTTGAACCCGAAACCGGTCCCAGGATGCTTGTTTCTGGTCCAGGGAAGACATGGCTTGGCAGTTCGGGCTGGACTGTTCCCATGAGGCACAGGGTCAGACTGATTTGCATATGGCCATGTCTGAACTGGGGTGGTGGAGTGAGCTAAAGAATGATGATGGATTAAACCCAGATCAGTTGACTGGGGGTGAGTGTTTGATTTGCTCTAACGCTCCGTCCATCATCCCCTTTGGTATCGCTTTGTTCGCCCTAAGTTGGCAGGGTATGCCCAGACGTGGGTCCCTTGCTCACTTTGCCACTGGATTCAAGATAGCCTGGCTGATGAGGGTTTTGAACCCGAAACCGGTCCCAGGATGCTTGTTTCCGGTCCAGGGAAGACATGGCTTGGCAGTTCGGGCTGGACTGTTCCCATGAGGCACAGGGTCAGACTGATTTGCATATGACCATGTCTGAACTGGGGTGGTGGAGTGAGCTAAAGAATGATGATGGATTAAACCCAGATCAGTTGACTGGGGGTGAGTGTTTGATTTGCTCTAACGCTCCGTCCATCATCCCCTTTGGTATCGCTTTGTTCGCCCTAAGTTGGCAGGGTATGCCCAGACGTGGGTCCCTTGCTCACTTTGCCACTGGATTCAAGATAGCCTGGCTGATGAGGGTTTTGAACCCGAAACCGGTCCCAGGATGCTTGTTTCCGGTCCAGGGAAGACATGGCTTGGCAGTTCGGGCTGGACTGTTCCCATGAGGCACAGGGTCAGACTGATTTGCATATGGTCATGTCTGAACTGGGGTGGTGGAGTGAGCTAAAGAATGATGATGGATTAAACCCAGATCAGTTGACTGGGGGTGAGTGTTTGATTTGCTCTAACGCTCCTTCCATCATCCTCTTTGGTATCGCTTTGTTCGCCCTAAGTTGGCAGGGTATGCCCAGACGTGGGTCCCTTGCTCACTTTGCCACTGGATTCAAGATAGCCTGGCTGATGAGGGTTTTGAACCCGAAACCGGTCCCAGGATGCTTGTTTCCGGTCCAGGGAAGACATGGCTTGGCAGTTCCGGCTGGACTGTTCCCATGAGGCACAAGGTCAGACTGATTTGCATATGGCCATGTCTGAACTGGGGTGGTGGAGTGAGCTAAAGAATGATGATAGATTAAACCCAGATCAGTTAACTGGGGGTGAGTGTTTGATTTGCTCTAACGCTCCGTCCATCATCCCCTTTGGTATCGCTTTGTTCGCCCTAAGTTGGCAGGGTATGCCCAGACATGGGTCCCTTGCTCACTTTGCCACTGGATTCAAGATAGCCTGGCTGATGAGGGTTTTGAACCCGAAACCGGTCCCAGTATGCTTGTTTCCGGTCCAGGGAAGACATGGCTTGGCAGTTCGGGCTGGACTGTTCCCATGAGGCACAGGGTCAGACTGATTTGCATATGGCCATGTCTGAACTGGGGTGGTGGAGTGAGCTAAAGAATGATGATGGATTAAACCCAGATCAGTTGACTGGGGGTGAGTGTTTGATTTGCTCTAACGCTCCGTCCATCATCCCCTTTGGTATCGCTTTGTTCGCCCTAAGTTGGCAGGGTATGCCCAGACGTGGGTCCCTTGCTCACTTTGCCACTGGATTCAAGATAGCCTGGCTGATGAGGGTTTTGAACCCGAAACCGGTCCCAGGATGCTTGTTTCCGGTCCAGGGAAGACATGGCTTGGCAGTTCGGGCTGGACTGTTCCCATGAGGCACAGGGTCAGACTGATTTGCATATGGCCATGTCTGAACTGGGGTGGTGGAGTGAGCTAAAGAATGATGATGGATTAAACCCAGATCAGTTGACTGGGGGTGAGTGTTTGATTTGCTCTAATGCTCCGTCCATCATCCCCTTTGGTATCGCTTTGTTCGCCCTAAGTTGGCAGGGTATGCCCAGACGTGGGTCCCTTGCTCACTTTGCCACTGGATTCAAGATAGCCTGGCTGATGAGGGTTTTGAACCCGAAACCGGTCCCAGGATGCTTGTTTCAGGTCCAGGGAAGACATGGCTTGGCAGTTCGGGCTGGACTGTTCCCATGAGGCACAGGGTCAGACTGATTTGCATATGGCCATGTCTGAACTGGGGTGGTGGAGTGAGCTAAAGAATGATGATGGATTAAACCCAGATCAGTTGACTGGGGGTGAGTGTTTGATTTGCTCTAACGCTCCGTCCATCATCCCCTTTGGTATCGCTTTGTTCGCCCTAAGTTGGCAGGGTATGCCCAGACGTGGGTCCCTTGCTCACTTTGCCACTGGATTCAAGATAGCCTGGCTGATGAGGGTTTTGAACCCGAAACCGGTCCCAGGATGCTTGTTTCCGGTCCAGGGAAGACATGGCTTGGCAGTTCGGGCTGGACTGTTCCCATGAGGCACAAGGTCAGACTGATTTGCATATGGCCATGTCTGAACTGGGGTGGTGGAGTGAGCTAAAGAATGATGATGGATTAAACCCAGATCAGTTGACTGGGGGTGAGTGTTTGATTTGCTCTAACGCTCCGTCCATCATCCTCTTTGGTATCGCTTTGTTCGCCCTAAGTTGGCAGGGTATGCCCAGACGTGGGTCCCTTACTCACTTTGCCACTGGATTCAAGATAGCCTGGCTGATGAGGGTTTTGAACCCGAAACCGGTCCCAGGATGCTTGTTTCCGGTCCAGGGAAGACATGGCTTGGCAGTTCGGGCTGGACTGTTCCCATGAGGCACAAGGTCAGACTGATTTGCATATGGCCATGTCTGAACTGGGGTGGTGGAGTGAGCTAAAGAATGATGATAGATTAAACCCAGATCAGTTGACTGGGGGTGAGTGTTTGATTTGCTCTAACGCTCCGTCCATCATCCCCTTTGGTATCGCTTTGTTCGCCCTAAGTTGGCAGGGTATGCCCAGACATGGGTCCCTTGCTCACTTTGCCACTGGATTCAAGATAGCCTGGCTGATGAGGGTTTTGAACCCGAAACCGGTCCCAGTATGCTTGTTTCCGGTCCAGGGAAGACATGGCTTGGCAGTTCGGGCTGGACTGTTCCCATGAGGCACAGGGTCAGACTGATTTGCATATGGCCATGTCTGAACTGGGGTGGTGGAGTGAGGTAAAGAATGATGATGGATTAAACCCAGATCAGTTGACTGGGGGTGAGTGTTTGATTTGCTCTAACGCTCCGTCCATCATCCCCTTTGGTATCGCTTTGTTCGCCCTAAGTTGGCAGGGTATGCCCAGACGTGGGTCCCTTGCTCACTTTGCCACTGGATTCAAGATAGCCTGGCTGATGAGGGTTTTGAACCCGAAACCGGTCCCAGGATGCTTGTTTCCGGTCCGGGGAAGACATGGCTTGGCAGTTCGGGCTGGACTGTTCCCATGAGGCACAGGGTCAGACTGATTTGCATATGGCCATGTCTGAACTGGGGTGGTGGAGTGAGCTAAAGAATGATGATGGATTAAACCCAGATCAGTTGACTGGGGGTGAGTGTTTGATTTGCTCTAACGCTCCGTCCATCATCCCCTTTGGTATCGCTTTGTTCGCCCTAAGTTGGCAGGGTATGCCCAGACGTGGGTCCCTTGCTCACTTTGCCACTGGATTCAAGATAGCCTGGCTGATGAGGGTTTTGAACCCGAAACCGGTCCCAGGATGCTTGTTTCTGGTCCAGGGAAGACATGGCTTGGCAGTTCGGGCTGGACTGTTCCCATGAGGCACAGGGTCAGACTGATTTGCATATGGCCATGTCTGAACTGGGGTGGTGGAGTGAGCTAAAGAATGATGATGGATTAAACCCAGATCAGTTGACTGGGGGTGAGTGTTTGATTTGCTCTAACGCTCCGTCCATCATCCCCTTTGGTATCGCTTTGTTTGCCCTAAGTTGGCAGGGTATGCCCAGACGTGGGTCCCTTGCTCACTTTGCCACTGGATTCAAGATAGCCTGGCTGATGAGGGTTTTGAACCCGAAACCGGTCCCAGGATGCTTGTTTCCGGTCCAGGGAAGACATGGCTTGGCAGTTCGGGCTGGACTGTTCCCATGAGGCACAGGGTCAGACTGATTTGCATATGACCATGTCTGAACTGGGGTGGTGGAGTGAGCTAAAGAATGATGATGGATTAAACCCATATCAGTTGACTGGGGGTGAGTGTTTGATTTGCTCTAACGCTCCGTCCATCATCCCCTTTGGTATCGCTTTGTTCGCCCTAAGTTGGCAGGGTATGCCCAGACGTGGGTCCCTTGCTCACTTTGCCACTGGATTCAAGATAGCCTGGCTGATGAGGGTTTTGAACCCGAAACCGGTCCCAGGATGCTTGTTTCCGGTCCAGGGAAGACATGGCTTGGCAGTTCGGGCTGGACTGTTCCCATGAGGCACAGGGTCAGACTGATTTGCATATGGCCATGTCTGAACTGGGGTGCTGGAGTGAGCTAAAGAATGATGATGGATTAAACCCAG